>OY720677.1:134940205-135666439 GCA_963170755.1 Amphimallon solstitiale
TTAAACTACAAACATATGTTTCTAGTTTTTTTTTTAAACGTATGGAATTATATAGACAGCACTATAGTGATAAGATAAAACCAGAGTACAACGATCAACGAGAAGCGACAAAGACGGTAAAAGCTTGCCCGTGTTTCTGTGGTGGGCGAAGCAAGCGTGGATGTATGTGTGGTAGTCTGTCTAGAAGAAATGTTGTTCGTAAGAATGATACATTTTTGTGCTCTCATATACATAAACAGGTAGAGAGGAAACTAAAAATTCTTTTTCATATATTATAATCTGATTTATAATACAGTGCGAGTGTAAAGCAAGGAATAAAATTCTTTAAATTTTTATCTCTACTTGATGGCAGTTTTCCTCAGACAGGTAAATTTTTATTTTTATCCCCATCTCTTGGCATAAATCATACATTTCTACTCAACTAGCGGGGAACAATTCAAAAACTTTAAATGGCAACGGGAGTCATTTTCGAAAGATCGTTTCACTCTCTATCAGAGAGGATTTTTTTCTAATCGGTCGATTAAAACAAGAAAAAATAACTTTCAATATTCCATGACTACTAATATTTGTTTGACTTGTTTTGGTGTGACGTTTTTGCTTTTGCTTATCGAAATATCGCCTGTTAATTAGTTGTTATTCGGATTAATTAAAATTTTTGAAAAAAACTGCCTTAATACTTTGGATTAATTAAGTTATATGTTGGGTTAAAAAAAAATTGAAAAAAAAGGTGAAAACTTAAATATGCTCGGTTGTGGTGATAAACACCGTTTTCAGACGGAGGTCTGCACTTTATTTCATAATAAATATCGTGATAAAAATATCACCCAATCAGCAGATAGAAAAATAGAAACCAAGTTCAGGGAAAAAGGGAATATTAAGCAACGATTCAGGACTTGTCGCCCGAAGATCTTCCTTGACATTAGGCTTGATACGATACTCGTCCTACAAGAAAATCCACATCGAACAACCCGAGAATTATCTCCGAACAACGGAATAAGTCAGAGATCAATGATAAAATACTTAAAAATTGAAAAATGGCACCCATATAAGCTTGAGCTGGTTAACGAATGAAATGAAGATGATCCAGATTACCGCTTAGAGTTCTGTAAAACAATGATGGGTCCAAATCAATGTTTAGAATATTTTTTTGTGATGAAGCAATATCTACCATTAATGGAGAAGTTAATCGTCAAAATTTACGATACTGGGCCCCTAAAAATCCCCACTGAATGTGACAACATCATACGCAAAATCCACAAAAACTCAACGTTTCGTCAGAAATAGTGGATGAACCCAAAACCATATATTTTGGAGGGTAAACTAACAGGAGGTGTTTTTAAATTTTTTGAGGGGCGAGTTAGTTTCCGCAATAGTTTAATTATACCCAAATTTAGTAGATCGAAACTTGACACATCACTCGTTGTGGCACCAGCAGGATGGAGCTCCCACGCAGTATGCTAGACTAGCACGCAACCTTTTGGACAAAACCTTTGACATCTGCAATGGTCTGCGTGTTCGTCAAATATTTTTTTTAGAAGAATATGTAAAAAGTAAAATTACAGAAAAAACCCTTAACATCGACGGCTTAAAGGCAAGAATTAGAGACCAAGTTTGGCAAATTACATCTCAGATAATTCGCAATGTTCAAGATAAATTTGAAAACTGTGTTGCTATCTATCAGGGTATTGGTGGAGCTCTTATCCGATAAAGGTATTTATCTCGGTTGATTGTGTATGTTTTCAGAGAGCTATTGTTGGTGTTGATAAATAAGTGCAAATTTCAAAGAAATTATAGCTATATTGAAAGCTACTTTCTTCTTATTTTAATCGACCGATGAAAAAAATTGTCATTGCTTACGGTAGTAAAGAGGTAAATATCCCATTATTATTTCGTTAACGTTTCCGTTTTGATCAAAAAAATTGTTTTTAACAATTCTTCATTAACATACTTTCACGAAAAACACATTTGACAACGTTGTAGAACAATGAGTTTGTATTTAAAGCCGATTGCAATCAATATCTCAAATTCTCACGTTTACCTGTGTACCTATTTAATTCGACTATTGTGTTTCATTTTGTGTAAATGTCAATATGAATGTATTGTTTTGATTAGTTGTTATGCTTCTGTATTTTATCGTTTCTAATACACGATACACTTAACAAACAGTCTACTTTTTTACCAACACTACCTGTTTGACGTAAGTGTAGTATCAATATGGCGGACCTGTACCCGGTTTGATCACGTGACGTCGTCTACCTATTCTTACTGAATGGTTTAGACACATTATTTTCAATTCTAATATTTACGTAGGTAATAGTGTTTGACTTACTGTCAGATAAATACCCTAACAAAGAACTAATCCTGTTGTAATTAAACATTTTTCAATTCGTATTACTTTGACAATAAATAAATTGAAGAGCAAATCATACCTCGCGTAATGTGCAGAATTTAAAACGTCAGAGAAAAATGATTTCGAAGATCGAAATACAGAAATTATCGCGGTATTTACAATTACTATAGTATGCGGCTACAGTGTTGCCAAATGTATATTTCTTTCAAATGGTACCTGAACATATACAAAGCATGATACATTTTAACATTAATATTGTTTATTCAGAACTGAACGAAAAATTTCGCCGCGTGTAGCTTTTACGACTTTCTATACACACGCTATACTATATTATATTAAAAACTGTATAAAATTAATCCAAAACGTCATCTTGACGTAGAGGCGCCATTTTGACATATAATATGTAAACTAATAACAAAACAAAAAGACAGCCTGCCAATTTGCAGCTTCTGTCAGATGATCCTCTCAATTTATTGGAGACAACAAGAAACTTAACTTCATGGTAGACCAAACAGAACGATCATAATGCGGAAATATGTAAATTAATTATGATCTATTGGAAACTGCAATCGCAGACACGTGTTTCTACATTATTAGTCTGTGTCAGTACGGCATAGCTAAGAAAGTGAGTGGTGACTAAATAACATATTGCTGTGACCTGCTGTACTATGGTTGATAACCAATAGTCAAATTAATAAATTGATAATAATCTCAGGGTCTAAAAGGTAAATTTCTTTGTTTTTATGACAAGGAATATGTCACAGCTTTTCCTTATTGTGAGTTCTAGCTGTGATTGTGATGTTTACTTTCCTAAAGTTCTCCTTTGGGATGGGTATAAATAAGTAAATAGTGAATGTCAGCACAACTTATATTTATTTACAGTATAGATTTACAAAAACATGAAAAATATTTTTTTATTATTATTATTATTATACAATACAATAGTTTATTTTTATTTAGATGTGTTTTCCTTTCATCAATGGTACAAGCACCTTGCAAATCTTTTGTTCCTTTAAGAAAATTGTAAAAAATTCTACTGAATTACTTCTTCATGTATGCTTACAAATCAAAGAAATTACTAAATTCACTTTCTTTACCTTTTACCGACGTATCCCCATTGGATCATCTCGACCTGAGATTTTCACGTCAAAATCGAGTTTTAAACAATGAAGAACTTATTACCTAGATGTTTCCCATAATATTTCAAAACTGTTGTTATTCAAATGAGAACGTTAATGCTTCGTTGAGTCGCCCTAACTTGAGATTCTCACGTCAACCTAAGGCTTACTCAAAGAAGGATTTATTAAATATTTAAATAATATTCTTAAAATTGTTGCTATCCAGGTAAAATTATTGATACTCCGTTGAATCGCCTTAACTTGAGATTCTCACGTCAACCTAAGGCTTACTCAAAGAAGGATTTATTAAATATTTAGATAATATTCTTAAAATTGTTGCTATCCAGGTAAAATTGTTGATACTCCGTTGAATCGCCTTAACTTGAGATTCTCACGTCAACCTAAGGCTTACTCAAAGAAGGATTTATTAAATATTTAAATAATATTCTTAAAATTGTTGCTATCCGGTAATTTTATATCACACACATGAAGATTCCTTTATTTATTTATTATAAGATTGCAAGATGGAGTTTTATTTAATAGTGCTTGTACTTACTTTTCTTGACTGTATATCATTTCGAATTCTTCTTGATAATTCTGGCCTTCCATCCCTTTGGAAATTTATTATGGCGGGCTTTGTAGAGTCGAATAATAATATCCCGCGCTTTATTGTATTTAGCGCGCACTTATCGTTTGTGAAGCGTATTAAGCGTTGTTCACATCCACTTAACGTAACTTAACTTAACATAAATTAAGGTACTAGCAAAATTAACAAAAGTTAAAACACATGGTTTCTTATGTATCTGTTCACAATGAAAATTATTGCACTTAACGTAAATTAACATTGTACTAAGTAGGCCGAACTTCAACTTAAGGGAATTCCTTAATTTACGTTTACTAATTCTACCAATCAGCAACCACCAGAAACGACATAGCTGTATATGCGCACTTTTTTTAATTTCTAATCTGTCAATTGACATTTGACATTTTCTGTACAATTTGTCACATTATATTCTGATAGAGGTACGTTGTTGTTATTTATTATTATGAACGACGGGCTTTTGATTGATCTTGTGCATAGCTATCCCCATTTAAAAGCGGGCGGATTTTAAAGACGCCATGAAAAAAAACAACTCGTGGGTTGAAATCGCCAGACTTGTAAAATGTTCAAGTAAGTTAAAAACTTAATACGATTATTCAGTTGAAAATGTAATTGCTTGAATTTCATAGAAGAAGACGTAATGGCCCGCTGGAAATTTCTAAGAGAGAAATATATTAGATGTGGGAAAACGCTACCGAGTGGCAGCGAAGCTGAAAGCCAAAATTTAGTGTGGGAATATTACAGTGCCCTTAAATGGCTTGACAACTACATCACTAAAAGAAAGTAAGTATATACATACTGCTACACGATTTGTTTTTATTCACACTCACCTACTTGAATTGTTTAAAGGACCAAGTCTTGCTGGCAAAGTTTGCAAACCTCTGACAAAACGCAGGAATTGTCAGAAACATTGGAGGGCCAAGATGATAGCAGTAGTACTACAGAGCATATTTTGGACCACTTTGAATCTGAGACACAATTCAGTGACATGCCCATGGAGAAGAGTGAAAGTCCACTGCTATCGCCAGTTGCAAGCACCTCTAGGTCAACCCCTACTTTAAATTTGACAACACCATCAAAACGAAAGAGGGAGACAAATAAGTTAGTAACGGAAAGTCTTCAGGATATTGGTGCTACAATGAAAAATGTTGTTAATAACTTGGCAAAGAAAAAGTCTGAAGATCAAGATGAATTGTTTGGTAAGCAAGTAACGCGTTTTTTAAAGGATTGTACTAACAAAGAAAAGAAGAAAATGTTTTTGAAAACTGTTTTTGATTTGATGTTGGAAGATATTTAGAAATTAAGGCTTACTTCAATAATGTTTATTTTATTAGTAATACATAAAAGTTGTTTTAATAATTTTTATTTCAATACATTTTTTGTCGTTTTGTACCATGTGTAATATATGTTTCTTGCCATGGAACAGCGCCCTCTGTTACAAAGTATTTTGCAAGATGGTTGCGAGTTTCAAAGAATTTCTTTGAGGCGTTATTGCTGCTCAATCTGTGTAATGGCTGAAGTAATTGGCAATCATACACGTTTTGCCGCCAATCACCTAAATGTAGACGACCTAGAAAAAAAATATGTTTATTTTTTAATTAGATAATATTAATAATAATTTACCATCAACCTCTTGGTCAACATATTGTGTGGGACAATATACAGGAGGTTGTTTTGACTTTGCTTCAGAAAGCATTAGATAATTGTGTAGGCAAACAGCTGCTTGAATGTATTTCTCAATGTTTTCTACTTTACCAACAATGGGCCCTTGAAATACTCTCCAGCGTGACACCAAGATGCCAAATGTATTTTCAATTACTCTTCTGGCCCTTGATAAACGATAATTGAAAACAGCTTGCTCTTTTGTCAAAGATTTCCCAGGATAGGGTCGCATTATATTTTCTTTTAGTGGAAAGGCCTCATCAGCCACAAAAAAATATGGGAAATTACATTCTGCATAATTCCCAATTTTTTTTGGATTAGGTAAATTTAACTTGCCCGACTGCAGCATATTTCCAAGGGAACTCCTAGCAAATGCACCACCATCACTTTCAGAACCCGCAGAGCCAATATCCACGTATGTAAATTTATATTTAGCATCACACATTGCCAATAAGAGGATACTAAAGTATTGTTTATAATTAAAAAAATCTGAGCCACTGTTGGCGGGAGATTGAATTCTTACATGTTTCCCATCCATTGCCCCTGAAAATAATTAACAATTGTTATCGATTAAATGATGCAAGAATATTAAGCCCACCTAAGCAATGTGGAAAATTCCAGTGATTTTCAAATCCATTAGAGATTGTGTACCAGTTGCCTCGTGAAGGCTTAGTAAATACAACTTTAGAAAGTGCTTTCCATATTGCTGCAGAAGTCTCATGTACAATATTACATACTGTACTCTTGCCAACGCGAAACTGAAATGCAAGTGTTTGAAATGTTGATCCAGTTGCCAAAAATCTGCTTTAACATAATAATTATTATTATTGATAATTTTACTAGTGGAATGAAATATATATGTACCGTAGTGTAATACCTAACCGGTGCTCTGGGCTCAAAGGTGACCTATTGCTTTTCTTTACAATTAATGGACCAACTAGTAAGACTAACTCATCAAACTGTTGTATTGTTAATCGTGTGAAATGGAAAAACATTTCACGATCATATAACCTCATTTCTGCCATCAGATTATGAAAATCACCCTGTTTCAGACGATTTGCGTAAATCGGGCGTACCCACCACCTAAAAATGACGATTGATAGTGATTAATATAATAAATATTTTATTTAGCGAACATACCGTCTAGGTTGTTCATAGTTCTCAATAATAAATTTTGCAGCAACACATATTGAAGAACTGCAAAGAAGCAATGTTGTTTTTATTAAAAGTTGATCACTTTCATCCAAATTTTCAGTATCCATTAAATATATTGAAGGAGACAACAACTTAACAACAAATTCAGGACGACACGAGATTGACAGCTGACAATAGCAGCAATATATTGCTATACCTTTTTCGAATCTGTCTGATTGGCACTCAAATTGCGCATTCACTTGCGCACTTAACGTAAATTAAGGCAATGTGAACGACTTCATAAATTATGTGTTAATTTTACGTTACGGTAAGTAAGGTTTAAGTTAAGTTAAGTGGATGTGAACAACGCTTTACACGTTTTGTTTCACAACGTCTAGATCTTGAAAGCGTTTATGCCTTTTTAGATTTTGTTTTTATTTTATTTTACAACACTTGAAGCACTGGTTTAAGTTTAAGGGACTGCTGATCAACTTTTCTTTTTCTTCTTGGGTATTGAAGATCTTCGGATGGACTTCCTATTTTCTGCAGATGCACGCGTTTATATACCCTTCAACAATTGCCAAACGCTTTATTTTGTTTCAAATTATTTTCGTTCAGTTTAAATTTTCTTCTACTGCACTCTCCGTGTTTGTTATGGTAACTATCGATGTTATGTGGTCACGTGACCTTTCTTCCGCCATGTTACTGTTGTTGTTGTTTACATATTCTATACTTGCATATCTAATGAACATCGATTGGTTTTATCAATTGGTAGGTATTTTTGAGCTGCTTCTTTATTATATACTGACTAATGTTTTATTTGTTTTTAGCTTGGAATCTCTTGAAGCATTTTTATATAAAGGAAATTATGTACCAATCGCATATTTAAATGTACATTCCATAATATCTTTTATCCTGGAGATATCAGTGAAAATTGCATACCCAACATGATGTTTTATTTTTAATAGTGAACCAGGCCACAATATTTACATTCTGGATGTGTTAGTGTATAGAAACAAATAAATCATATATACCTTTATATGCATTTCTATGTCCCATACGGAAGAAAATACAATTGATCTTAGTGACTGAGAAATAAGTGGAATATATTTATTTATGTATAGAGACCTTTGTTCTTGCCGTAGTGTTTATTATTATCGCAATATGTTAAATGCAGGCTTCTATTCATTGATTATTATTACTGCTAAAGAATGCATTACCGAATGACCTACTTTCTATTAATTACTAATAATAATGTTTAAATCATTACATATCCTTTTTTTAGACTGAGGTCAGTATTTGAGCATCATGTTTTGTATGATATTTAACACAATTTTTGTGCTCTAATTTATTTAAAATTGGGGTCAACACTTTTTAATTTTCAATGCTCTCATTTTTACGGGTATGCAACCCACATTGCATTGATGTGTATTCTATTGCATGTTCATCAGTTCGAATATTTACTGTCATGTAATAATTTAAATTATATATATTTATAAATTAATGGATTGTTCTATATTTATCTGATGAAATATTAAGTTATAATTTATATCAAATATGTAAATCATTTATTTATTTAAAATAAATGTGCTGGTATTTTTATTTTTGTTGGCATTTTATTTGTTTGTTTTCTTTATTTATTTATTTGTGTAGAAAAATACCACAGCAATATGTATATAAAAAGCATATGGTAATGTAAACAGTCAGATTGACTTGATATAATATTGACTGTTAATTATTATTAATATGTATTTTGATAGACATATTTTTTAGAACCGGTTTTGAGAGATATTATATATCACACTTTTTAATCGTTGCGAATGCGGAGAGGTAAACACAGAAGTTGCATCACAGGCGCGTAATTATATCACCTAGCCGATAATGCTCCAAATAATAAATTTGTGGAGAAATGTAAAAACTTGTCTGATTATTGTCTATAGTGCATGCCACTGGCTATGTCACTTATAAAATTCTAATTAGTTCTCTAGCCTAGTTTGAATTTTTCGGTAGATACGGGCCTGAATTAGTCATCATAAATAGTGATATTCGCATCATGTGAAAGGAATTCAAAAGCGATATTCCTATGCATCAATGTCTATTATGATGCAGTTACACTTAATAATACGGATACTTACACTTGTGGTAATTCTGGTTGTTGCTTCGGCTCCTGACAAAAACACAAGTGCAATTTTAAGAACACCATCACATACGCGAACAATTTGCATCGGTTTTCGTACATTTCTATATAAACAAAGCAATATTTTCACAACAGAGAATTATTTGTTTACCGTCGTCACTTCTGGTATGATCGCGAGGATATTCTGCGTTAGATATTCATGAAAACTACAGGCCAGTTTCTGTGTTTTTGGGGCAATCCGCGCTAAGCGCGATCAATATATTGACCAAATTTCTGTTCAGACGCAGGAAACGCAAGCGCTCTGCCGCAACTTTTTTGCGTTTAAATTACAACAGGATTTACAAACTACAGCTGTTTACAAATGATTGTTTATACAATATGTAAGATGTCTTTTATTTGTTATGAATTGTTATACCATTAAATTAATTTTTGTGGTACTTTAAAATAAAAATGTAACATACGTGTTTTCGTATTAATAATGTTGCGTAGTTTTTAATTGTCAGTACTCTATAATTAAATTTATTATTTTGTTTTAAATCATTTTAGTTATAAAGCATACCCCTTCATTATAAATTTACCTTTTCAGTTTTATCTCTGCAATAAGTAGAGGGGTTATCTTTTTATTATCATAGGCAGTAGCAGTCAAAAAATACGTCATTTTACTGTTAATTAAATTAAATATTAGGACCGTACCTGCTATATCGGATTTCACTACAACAGGTACATTTGAAGATAATAGTGTTAGGTATCCTGGCTGATCATTATAGACTGGACGTATCAGGCCGAAATTACGACGGACAGAAGAAATAATGTATAACATCACGCAGTTACTGAATAGCATTATTCATATGGTGAACTGCAACATCTGTTTTCATCGAGAAAACGGACAGCAAAAAAGTCGATTTTACTGTTAAATTCCTTTCTTCATGGGCGTAGATAGAAGCGTGATAAGTTTTTAAAATTTATTCTGTTTACTTTATATTTCGAAGCATAAATAAAGTACGGAGAATTAGTTTCGTTTTTTCATTGTTTTGACTGTTAATTACATACTAAGTAATTTTTGTAGCAGTTCCTGTTCAATACCGTTTCACTGAATCTACTTCTCCCAATTATCTTGACGTAAGTGTGCATTGGATTTCGTTAAGTTTCCATAACATACGCATACAATTTTAGTTATCATTTATTTAGATCTAGAACATTGTTTATGTTACTTTTTCAGATATGATATGGAAGAACGTCGAGTATGGCATCGTGAAACAATGGCGAGCTGGATTAAGGGTCATACTGTAGGAGCTTTTTTTGGGATTTAGTGCTTTAAGGATTGCTTTTAGGTTCCCGGCTGTGACTGGGTCGTTGCTCGGGGAGTGGGGTTCACGTATTTTTCTTTCTTTTGTAAATTGTAAAGATTTGAAATGCTTGAATGACAAGAAGTTGAAAACTTGTGCTACAAACTTAGTAAATATCTTGAAAATATAAGGAAGGATGAGTTCCCTACTGAAATCCTAGTTCTTCGTGACCAGTTACAGAATTCAACAGTTTATTTTGAAAAAAATGAATCAACTTAATCTTCTAAACCTAATCCAAGAAAGAGATTTGACTGATTCCCAAATGTGCGCGTAGCCTTGAGAGTTTACTTAACGCACCCAACTACGAGTATATTACCAAGCTGCGAGAGGAGTTTCAGCAAACTGGAGATAATTAATAGTTATTTACGAACCAACTTTTAGTGAAGAATAGTGGAGGGAATTAGTATTTTATAGACTAAATTTAATTACTACCAAGTTAGATTTTTTTTAAATGTCCCAAAGAGCCAGTGTTTTTTTAAATTTTTACTGTCGCCTCGACCGGGAAAACCTCTTTCCTAGTCGAGCTACACATGCGCCAAATGTCACTTTACAGGCGGTGAGTACAAAAAAACTATCTCACACCAACAATGACTCAAGACAGATTGCGAAACCTCGCAATACTGTAAAAAAAATACTATAAATAAATAAAAAATAAATAAAATAAATAAATAATAAAAAATACTATAAATAAAATACTATAAAAAACCAAGAGGCTAATTCAATAAATTATGAAGAAGCCATTCTGATTTTCTAAAGCATAATGAAAGGTAGCTGCGAAGACCATAATTGCTTGTGCCAGAGGATAGTGGAGGGTTTTATTTTTAATGTGTTATAGTGTGTTAAGTGAAAAATATGTGTTTTTATTTTAATAAATTAGTTTGGCACACCATTAAAAAAGACTGTTACTTTTTTCTTTTTATTGACTACTGCATTAAATAGTGAAAAAAAAGCTACAGGGGTGCATGGGGCTGACTTTCCCCCCCCCCTCTCCTAAGAAATTTCCTAGATCCGGCATTGCTGCAAATTGTATATAAGAAGTGGATCGAATGGATTATATCAGAAACAACATATAATGGACGAATATTACAAAGAATCTATTATAAATTTCGATAATGATTCTAAAGAGGATAATATATTTGATTTTAATCCGATGAAGATTAACTTTTTTGTAGTAAAATCATTTGCATTCTGCATTGCCAATTAAAATATTTGTAAAATTATTATAAATGAAATTATGTAAGTTAATATCCACAACGGATTTATAAACTCTTTTTCAAGAATTAAGCAAACAACTTTATGATGTACATAAATTACATATGTTTGTATCGACAATATCACTAAGACTGTTATAAATAGATATATGAGTTATAACGAAAATAAATCTCATCTATAATCCTTGTTTCGTTTTTAATAGTCCGATTTAAGAAATATAACCAAAATATAATAAAATAAATACTGTTTAATGTGTTAATGAAATTAAATTTCATATTACATTAATATAATAAATGTAATATTCTCCAATTTCTACTGCATGCTAGACATATAAAACAAAATATCGTCTTATGTCGTTCAGTGTACAAACAGGCAGGCCTACGTCATGGATTTTCGCTTTATTGGACTTTTAGAATATCCAACGGGCAATAGTGGCGGACGACCCCCGTTCTTACTTTTTATGGTTACGTCTGCAATAGGGGAAGACGCGCTAAAAAAGTAAGTCAGTAGACATATAGCAGTAGACAAGAAGTACAGTGGACAGTAAAACAGCTGTTTTGCAATAAGTTATGCGATAACATAAATAAAACTCATTCATTGTGTTTAACTCGGTACAAAAACGATAGTCTGTCGCAAACAAATTTAAGTGTATTTAGTTTTAATTAGTGTATTGTTTAATGTTAGTTTAAATAAATAACTTTAAGTGTTACACACGTTTTAACTGAATGGAGTTAATATACAGTCCATTTGTTAACTGCACTTCACACAACACGGGTACAAAATTTTAAGTGTTTGCTCGCATACCTTGGTGTCTTCCCAAAGCGATTTTGTCTAAAAGAGCAGTTGCACTAGAGCCAAAATGAATTGGGCATAAAGTTTTGCCCCCATTGTCTGAGTAACCTACACTAATTTATGGCGGACACTCGAAAAGTGTTTCATTGCTTAACCCTGCTAATTAAGTAAATTATATGCGTGTTAAATACAGTAGAATCCCGATTATCCGAGTCCGGATTATTCGAGCCTCCGCGTTATCCGAGCGACCACACTATTTCATGGGTTCCGTATTATCCGAGCTGGTCTACATTTCATCCGAGTTATTCGAGAAATTCATTTTAAATAACAAAAAAAAAACTATTTGTCAATGCGTCGTGATTGGTTTTGACTATGCAGGTGTTCATTTTAATTCCGGGAATCTCCCAACTTGACCATTCTCGTTTAATGCAGGTATACTTACATACTTATTTTCGTATAGTTTCTTGAGATAGTTACACATACATATCGTTCGTTTTAATGTATTAATTTTTTTTTTTTTGAGAAAATGTCAGTCGTTACTACCGAAAAAACGCAAACGAGTGGTTGTTACACTAAAGGACAAAATTGATGCCTTAAAACAGTTAGATAAAGGTGAATCCATCAAAGTTATAGCGGAAGAATACGGTGTAGGCAAAGTTACAGTAGGAGATTGGAGACGAAACCGCAACAAACCTGAACAATGGCATAGTCTCCAAGCTTCGGGATTTTCTAAATGAAAATCCATGAAACCAAGTGACTACGAAGAAGTTGGCGACAGTTTGTACTTATGGTTCACTCAACAGAGGGGCAAAGGAATTCCTTTATCCGGTCCCATATTGAAGGAAAAAGCATTACCGTTTTGTAAACAAATTAATGATTCTACCCCGAACTCCAATACAGATGTCTTTACAGCAAGTGACGGTTGGCTAGATTGCTGGAAGAAAAGACATGGAATTCGCGAACTTCAAATTTGCGGTGAGAAACTTTCATCCGATAGCACTTGCATTCAGAAATTTAGAGACGACATTAATAAATTATTAGAAGAAGGTTACACTAAAGATCAAATCTACAATTGCGATGAGACTGGTTTAAATTTTAAAATGATGCCAGCAAAAACTCTAACTGCCAAACAAGAGGCTTCAGCCCCTGGATACAAGCGCAGCAAGGAGAGGTTGACTGTAATGGCTTGCAGTAATGCCTCTGGCAGACACAAACTTCGTTTAATGTGCATTGGAAAATCTGCCAAGCTACGAGGTTTCAAAAACATTGTCGAAGGGGCTTTGCCCGTTTACTACAAAAATCAGAAAAGTGCCTGGATGGACACAGAATTGTTCAAGACTTGGTTTTATGACGAATTTGTGCCCAATGTAGACATTTTTGAAAACGAACGGTCATCCGATTAAGGCAGTGCTGGTGATGGATAACGCACCATCTCATCCGCATGAAGCACATTTGAAAAGTGGAAATACTTATTTCTTCCAGCAAATGCCACCACCTTGATTCAGCCTATCTGCAATAAATAACTTAACTATTAAAGCGACAGAGAAATCCGCCCACATACATGTGTATGGATTAATACCTACAACCGAAGAAACTGATGTTGTTGATTATTTGTTGTCTCGGGGTGTTAATGATATAAGATGCGAGAAACTCCGGGCTAGGAGACCGGACTATTCATCATTTCATGTAACATGTAAATATGAAGACCTAGGAAAAATAAAAAATCCAAGTATATGGCCTACCGGGGTAAAGTTGAATCGTTTTTTTTTCTTCAGTGCGTCGAAAGTAGGGAACAAAAATTAACATCGAATACCGGTGATTTTTGTCCTTTAGATATAAACTTGCCAGAAAATGGAATAGATCAACAAAAGCCTGAAAAAAGACAACTACAAAAAAAACATAAAACAAGAGACGCAACGAGCGGAGCCTCTTCCTTCACGTTGTTGCATCTGAACGTACAAGGAATAAGCAAAAAATTCGATCAAATAAACTTACTTAATTCGTATGAAAAACCATCCATTCTGTGCGTAACCGAACATTGGTGTACAAAAGAGCAATTACAGTATAGTGCTCCGGACGGATATAGACTAACTACCGGATTCTGCAGGACTACACATGGACGGGGGGGAGTTGCAATCTATTCAAGAAATAATGTGGATTACAAATGCCTAAATTTTGAGGAAAGATATTCGGTTGAAAGTCACATCGAATGTAGCGCAATTGTATTTAAGATAAATGAGAAACGTATAGGCTTAATTGCTATATACAGGCCGCAACTTTGAAATCTTCGAGCGAAACCTGTTGAGGATATTAGAATTACTGAATGAGAGATCCCAACTTATGATTTTATGCGGAGACCTAAACGTTAACATGTTGGTTGCTTCCAAAGAGAGAGGATGCTTATTAGATATATTTAAATCATATGGTTTACAAACAAAAGATATAAAACCCACAAGAGTAGTTACAAACAAAAATAATCACACATCTAGTACCACACTCGACTATATGGTATCTAACATCCCTAATAATGAGTGGACAATGCGCATCATCGAACCGCACATCTCTGACCATAGGGCCCAGGTGTTAGATTATGCATGGCGGGGACTGGGTACCGTGACTCCTGAGGCAAGCCCCAAACAGAATTCAGTGCAAACAATAAGAACCGAAGATTTGATATCAATAAAACATGATCTCCGAAACACGGACTGGCAACGCATCTATAATGTGCCTGATGCCGACACGGCATTTGAAGAATTTGTAACTGAACTACAGATTATAGTTGACAAGCACAGAACACAAAACATCAAACACATTACCGACAACAAAACAGTGCCATGGATCACTGATGAATTAAGACTAATGAAACAACAACTGAACGACCTATATTGGTTAAAATCACACTGTGACTCTGCCAATATCAATGAACAGTACAATACCAAAAGGAAGGCATACAAAAGTTTGATTGAGGCAACAAAAGCAAATTATTATAAAAATCACATCGATGGTGCTCAAAACAAGGTAAAATGTATATGGAAACTTGTGAACGATACGCTTAATAGAAAGAAAACATATGGCATCGATAAAATTATAGTCGATCACGAAACAATTACTAATCCAGAACAAATAGTGGAAGTATTCGGTCGCTACTTCTCGGGCGTAGTGCAGGACGCCCTTGACAAACAGTTCGGGAATGACTTGTCGGATTCATGTACGTGTGTTCCAGGTGTTCCTAACACAATGGTGTTCTTAGACACAGATATCGCCGAAATAACAAGTATCATAGGAAATCTAAAGAACAAAACCAGTGTAGGGAGCGATCAACTGTCAATCAGCATGATAAAGGATACATGTGAAGACTTAGCCGCCCCTATGGCACACTTGATTAATAGGGCAATAAGTGCGGGAAAATACCCAACCATATTAAAAAAAACCGTTGTTAGAAAAATGATAGAGTAAACATTGAGAACTATCGTCCTATAGCAGTTGTTAGCGTTACTTCGAAGGTTTTCGAAACAGTATTACATAACCGTTTAAAGGGTTTTATTGAAAAGTACGATATATTATCACCGTCTCAGCATGGTTTCAGGGCATCCTATTCGACAGAAACCGCGGCCTTCAGATTTCTGGGACATGTGAGTAAGCAACTGGATGAAAAACTATTTGTAGCCGGACTCATGTTTGACATGTCACGTGCGTTTGACACAGTTGATAGGGGTTTCGCCAGACATAAACTTGAAAAACTAGGCATTCGGGGCAGTGTATTGGATGTTCTGACATCATTCCTGACAGACAGGAAATTTTACGTGAAGTGTAATGGTGCTCGCTCCAAAGATTATAAGACTGATGCTGGGGTTGCCCAGGGCTCGATCCTGGGGCCCTTGATTTTTATACTGTACATGAATGACCTCCAACACCACTTGTCAACAGGTGAATTAATTTGCTATGCTGACGACACGTCCATTGTGGTCTCCGCGTCGAGCCCTGAACAGCTCAAAGTTAACATAGCCACTGTAACCTCTGAAATGAAGAATTGGTGTAGACTCAATAGACTGATTTTAAATGAGACTAAGACTGAATGTATTTATTTTTATAACAGAAAGATCCCGGATTATGCCCCTGCAGATCACAACAAAAATTGTAAATTTCTGGGGCTATATGTCGACCCTCGGCTCTCGTGGGATGAGCATGTGGAGTGGGTAATTAAGAAACTGAATTCAGCCTATTTTGCTATTAACCGATTAAAAAATATGCTCGACACATCGGGTCTCCTTCAGGTATATCATGCATTGGTATATTGCCATTTGAATTACAACATAATTATCTGGGGCCGCCCAGCTCTAAATAGTCGCCTTTTCATACTGCAGAAAAGAATTATACGATTAATTTTTAGTTTGCCACAGATGGAAACCTGTAAACCTACATTTATATACAATAAGTTGCTCACCTTGACATCAATTTATATACTACGGTGCAGTATGTTTGTCAAAACAAATAAACATTATTTTAGTTTTAACTCTTTAAATCATAATTACAATACTAGATACTGTGGAGATTTGAGAGCCGAGGGTCACTTGACAACTTTATTTGAAAAAAATGTGAAATTTAATTGTACAAAAATTTATAATAGTCTACCAATTACAATTAAGAATATTGTTAATGTTTCTATGTTTAAGTCATCCCTTAAAATGTTCTTGATAAACAATGCCTTTTACACATTGGATCAATTTTATAATTATGGGAAACTATGATAACTATATTGCAATGTTGACGTGTCTAATATCAATGTTTGATTAACTGGACTAATAAAATTATTATTATTATTATTATTATTATGGATCAAGGAGTGCTTGAAAATGTAAAGTGGAACTACAGACGTTCTCTTCTACAGCATGCTCTAGAGAAAAGTGAAACTATGATTTAGTTAAAGTCTTGAAAGAGATGAATCTAAAACATGTTGTTTATTGACTGACTGAAAGTTGGAATGCTGTAAAGCGATCGACCCTCAAGAAATCTAGGTCTAAGATTGTGGCCACTGATGCATCTGAAGAGGAGGGAGATAAAGAAGAAGAAATAAATTTATACGAATTGTTGACAAAACTAAAAGAATGCGAGGATGTGACACCAGCTGAAGTGCAAGAATGGATCGTTGCTGATGATCCAGAGGAAAGTTTAGATGACCAGGATATTATTTCAGAATCAAATCATAGTGATGAAGTGAATGCAAGCAACGCAGATCCATATGACAGTGAAGACAATGAAAGTGCCCTAGTGTCTCACGGAGAAGGACTCGCAGCGTTAGAAACGGCTTTACAATATGTCGAACAACAACAAGAAGCAACGGCCGTCGATGTCTTGCTGATTAAAAGATGGCGAAATATAGCTGCTAAGAAACGATGTAATCATTCTACACAATCTAAAATAACATCATATTTGTCATCTTAAATTGATTAATAAATTTGTCTAAATGCCACTAAGTATGTATTTCTTTTGCAAATTCTCTCCGGATTATCCAAGTTTTTTCTTATCCGAGCAGGCTCCGGTCCACATTAGCTCGGATAATCGAGATTCTACTGTATGGGATGCGTAGGTATAAGGGAAATAAAACTGCATTAATAAAGAAAAATAGAGTATAATTTACATCATAAATATTAAAAAAATATATAACATTACGTTCAACGACTACTATTCCACGCAGTATAAATAAATTAATAAATCTATTAACGTAATGGACTAATAATCAGACTTAATTTTTCTATTCTTGCAAAATACTTTTGGTCGTTTTATTAATAACTTTCTTGGATATTGTACATTGGATGAGATACCTATATGTATAAAAATTGTCATTCCTCAAGAATATTTCTCAGACAATATTATACCCAGTCACTGGTTTTTCACTGACGGGTAATTTACTTTCAGCTTCATTGAGGGCTTTCAGTAATTCGTGCCTTGCTTTCGCACCACACCATACAATTAAACCAGCCGCTAGGATAAGCTGAAACAAAACAGTGCTTGTAGGCCATATTGATTACAATTAGAGACAAACACGTTAGGATAATAGGATACTAGTATGTACTTTGGGAAACGCTCACTTTATCTTACCACTAGGTCGCCCTGTTCCACATGTCTTTTACCGAAACAGACGAGTTATAAACCGTTACTTAAGGTTAAGTATAATTAAATAACAAAAATAAGTAATAATTCTAGTAATACTCTCGATTCTGTGAAATATATACTTTGCGAGCATTTTATATGTCAATGATTAGTTGTTTACAACGAGCATATTTTCATTATTACTAGTTTCATTTTTACCGTATTCATACATGGATCTTATAGGAGTATGTTCTCTTTCCGCTGAGCCTATCTAGTAGGCGATGATATTTTGCGACAATTTTGTACAACAATTTCAATCAGCTGTTTAGAGTTATAGTGACAGATGTCAAATATACCTGATTGATAAAACATGTTGATGATTTTCCTCAATGTACAATTAGAAATGCATCATGACGTCATAGGTGTAACTTCTGCGGTAGTTGCACCGCGAGTTTGGCGTAAATGCCGATGTTTCGTCCACTATTATAAGATGATGTTCGTCGATTCGCTGTAGTTTGAAGAATGCATTTTATATAACATGTACAAAAACAGTAACTTTAATGATGATTCTAAACGAGAACAATATGCTCATTACATGAATCATTCGTCATAGGGAACAATATGATCCATATGTAACTGATAAAATGGCAGCTGCAAATAAAACTGTACTGAGGTTAACACAATATTGCGAGATGAGTCCACTGATCTGTATAATATAAATGGATAAGCAATAGCATGTTAGAAATTGTGATCAAATACGAAATGCGCACGGGGCTGACGCACATGCGCTTTAACATAAAATAAAGGCGCTAATTTGAAATCCCTAAAATCTTTGAAAAGTATGTAACGGAACATGAACTTTCAAATTAAAATTTGCATCTGAGGATGTTGAAATGTTTACTTATTAAGAGAAATTTAAAAAATACTCAAAAAACAATACATTCCTTTTGAAATATTTATTGGTTATAAAAAAGTATTAATTTGGAGAGTTTTTTCCTTACAAGTTCCCCACGTTCTACTTCTGTTTGTTTCTTTGCAATGCTATAGCAACGGATTTTCGTATAACATCTCACAACATGCTTAATTAAGAGAGAAACGTGGCTTTCATGTAAAATAGATGAATCAAGCATATGTGTATCTAAGGATACAAAGTACTTATTTTCTACTAACATGGTATTAGAAATTGAACGTACAAATAGTTCAAAAAATACTGCCTCTGCAGGAAGTTTATTGTTGTTTTGTACAAGAATATGGCGTACTTGGACTTCAACTATTTTACATACCTTGGTGACACCTTGTGAAGGACGTATTAAAGCACCATGATTTTTTCTGTTCAAAAGATGAAAACTAGCATTATTGACAGATGCTTGTGAGATTTCTTCTAGTACGGACACACATTTAGCACACTTAACAATGCGCTTCAATTGTTTGACAACAAAACCAGAAATAACAACATTTTGGGATAACAATGTCAGTGATGGTATGTCGGGAATTGTATAATTTGATCCTTTTAAATGTCTTCCGCATTTTCCTTAATAAAAATACTCCAAAAATATAAACAGAAAGCTAGTACCCCAGTACCAACATCACTATATGCACACTTGTTCTACATTAGCAAATATATATTTTCATCCTTCTATAAAATTGTGATTTTGCGGCTTGGGGCACGTCTATTGAAATCGGGGTTCGGAACATTAGTGATTTCACATACGAATGCCAAAAGACTAGGGAGTGCGCATACTCGTAAGCCCCGAGTTAAGTATTTAATTTGGCATAAAAATTCCACGCGCATCCTTTTGCATTGCTTATCCATTTATATTATACAGATCAGTGGATGAGTCTAATAAATTGTTTTGGGTGCAAATAAAGGGTGAAATTGCTTCAAAAACACTCATTCAATTCCAAGTGTAACATATAGACTATTAACAATTACAAATATTAAATAAACAAATGGAAAAAAGGTATCTGCCATGTAATTACGTAAAAACTCATAACTGGGGCATGATGAATGATGTATAACTATTTATTATTTGTGATGTAAAATGTGACTTATTAGGCGCTTTTGACATAAATCTCAGATAATATCACCTCACTTTAGCTGAGATTATATTTTGACGCGTTCCTTTTGTAATCAGCTGACTGAGACGAAGTGAGATTTTTACCTCCCCCCTTACCGATTCTGAGGTTGGTCAGAACCTTCACCACTACTGAGATTTAAATATCACTTGGTGGTGGTGGTAACAAATGCATTTAATAGTAGGCGAAAATAGGGTTATGTTATTTGATTACCTACACGGAAAAGTATGTACGAAATTCAGCGAACTAAAAGTGTGTGAATTATGAATGATAAAGGTGATATTAGAATGAGACGACTCGCAAAAATCGGTAGCATCACTTAACTCCTATAATTTTCCTACCTGGTTAAGTTTTTGAAACAATTATAACAAGGCATTAAATAACTTATAAACATAATCTGAAATTTGGACATGCCAGGCATTCTAATTGCTTGGGTTGCTTGATATATACTTATGATATAACATTAAGGGTTCTCGCTAGTGAATGGGAAATGTAATATTGGTTGCATAGCACATAATTTAATAAGCCAACGATGTCCGAGTACTTTTACACATAGGGAACATATAATAAATATTTGAAATAATAACTCAATATCTAAGCGAATAAAAATTCAGTTATGACCAACTATTTACATATTTGTAACTGCAGGAAATATTTATAGCAGAATAACAATTCATTGTAATGTAGGTTGCCTAATTTTAATTTATTTTATATTCATTTTAAACAAAGTAAAGAATAGTTGAACGAAAAATAAGTGCACAGCCGCACAGCTTTCTATTCAATTTATAACGTGAACCCAAGCAAACAAATCTCCTCCGAAGGATTTTTGAGAAACCTGGTTTTTAATATTTTGACATATTAATTAATTTTCTGTAATCTGTTAATTTTTTCCTAAATTTGATTCTTCAGCCGGGTAGATTACTAAATTCTTCATAAGTTGACGTTGAAAGGTTTTCTCCATCTTCAAAATCAACAAAAATATCTGGCATCTAAAATCTGCTATTTTGCCATTGTTGAGAGATCCACTAGCGAGGACCCCTAAAAATAAATTTTACGGTTGTAATGACAAGTAAGACAAGTCAGCTCAGATCTCTAGTAAAAGGAAAGCGCCAATTATTATTGCCTAGCTCAAGGGGATCAGATTAATTTATGAAGCAAATTTTTGTGCATTTAACATTTTTGTTGTTTTACTATAAAATTTGATATAAATATCAATAATTTATGATTTTAACATATTTTGCTTTATACAGGCTGAGTTTTTATGACGTTTAGTATGGGGATCTCGGATACTACAACAAATAAGTACAGATTCGGTTGAATGAAAAAGAATTGCAGTTTTAATACCCCTATTTAATCAGCGTTTTGTTTATTGAGAAAAGTGCACGCTTTACTATATTTCGTTTTCTATTTGTTATTTCGTTCGGTATCTGTGGCTCTGTTATTATTGACTTTAGAAGTGTCAAGGAAAAAGTTGTAGGAAATTATATGCTAAATAATACAGTTTAACTTATTTCTTATTTTAGATATATTTTTTGAGTTATGACACAAACTAATGCAAACCATAGTAGGCCATGACTTTACAAAAAAGTTTTTTTCTATTCCGGTGCTATAAAGTTCACTTTACGACACCCGTTTTGGTTGTATAAAGTATTACTTTATCGCACGCTAATTTTATTTTTTTGAGGTTGGTAACAAAAAAAATGGAACCAAATTATCTTTAAATGAAAAATATTAGCCTTTAATGTAACAAACATGTGCAATAGAAGTTGTACAAAGAATAAAAAACACTCATATTAACATTTTTATTTACTAATTACCAATATAAATTGTTAAGCAGAGTTGGATAATAAGCTTTCTGATGCTACTATTAAAATTTACTTTGCATGTTGAATAGTACAACTGTTATAAAAGTTTGCTATAACACTAGAAGATTCGTGCGCATTAATGGATATTTCAGGCAGATTTTGGGAACACACTGCGTTTTTTCTGAATTCCTGTTCCTTCGCATTGAGTGACACGTGCGGTAATATTACCTATATTATTATTTTCTTTACACCAACCTCAAAGTGCTGGTATTGTTTTTGATAAATATGTCGAGATTTTGTTTGCAAAAGATTTTGTACATTGTCTTCTGCTATTTTGCGAATCTCTGGGGGGTGCAATTATTTATTTCGTCTCTTTTGTTGATAATTTGAAATAATTTAGTGCATAAATCAGTTTAAATTTTAAACAAAATTACATATAACATTGCCGATATTCAAATATTTAAAATGTTCTACTTAAAAATCAGAGTAACCAACTTCAAAAAAACAAAATTACTAAAATGTTCGATCAAAATGTCTCTCATTTTAAGCTTGTTGGCACTTTTAATAACCGAAGTAGAAAAAATAGTATACAATACAAGTGTCATAAGACATTTTGCGCACATGTTCTTTAGAAAACTCGCCCAATGGCTCGTTTTTTAAACTTATACTAAACTAAACATCGGAAAAGACTCGCTCTGAATACTTCGTAAAATAAATATTAATTCGAGTTTTAAGATCGAGTATTTAGAAATATTAATCCAAAAAGGCACTTTTATCCAATCATTATTTTATTAATATAAATTCTTGACACGCAAGGAATAAAATTTAAATATGTCGAAAAATTACTACATTCTTAAATATATAATATATAAAATTGTTCAGTAAATAACATTTTTAAGTTGTGTTCCGTATCTTAGCGGGATATTTGAAGCAGCCCTTCTCATCTTGAGACAAGGTATAGAAATGAAAATTTTATTAATATGATTTCTAACAACCAAATCTTATAAACTATTTACGAATAACAGCTTGCTCAAAGGAATGTAATTTATTAACACCGACATCACAATGACGTTGTTTATAACATAACTCATCTGTTTCGTTAAAATGCTGTATGACATTTGCCTCTTTTTCCACGGGAATGCGACCACCAATTACAAATCTAACACAGAGATAACATATCGTCGGATTAATGTTCAAATTTCGTAACTCAATTTCTTTCTATCACCACGTTTAAGAGATATGTCTAATTTTATTATACGGGGTGTCAACGAGATCATGTATCAGCCCGCCATTTATTTATTAGTTAAAATAAAACTTTTAAATTCGGACCTTATATATGAGTGATTGATGGGCTTCTTCAGGTACACTCAGTTTTTCTATAGCACTTCCGGTCAAACCGGAAGTGACGTTAATTTTGAATTTTTGAAACACGAGATACTGGGCGCAGGAAAATCAGCGATTGTACAGACAAGGTAACCATCAAGTCAAGTTTGGTTTTAATGTTTGGCTGGGAATGATTGGGGACGTTCTTTTGCCTCCTATAATTTTTGACGAACATCTAACGTCCGAAAGATATTTAGATTTTTTAAATAATGAAATTAATGACTCTTTAAGTTATTTACCAAGGGAGCAAAGATATGCTGTATTTTTTCAGCAGGACGGCGCACCACCTCATAATTCACGACTCGTTAGGGATTACTTAAATCAAACTGTTGGTGACCTCTGGATTGGTACCAATGGGCCAGTCAGGTGGCCTCCTAGATCACCGGATTTAACACCCTTAGATTTCCATATCTGGCCATATTTGAAAGAAAAAGTATACACTGTACAATATGCTACTCGCGAAGAACTGGAAGCACGAGTGAGGCAAGCGATAAATAATATAACCAGACACCAGTTACATAATTGTGTGACGGAACTTATACGACATGTTAATTTATGTAGAGATCAGGAAGGGCGACATTTTGAACATTTATAACAAATACCTAAATAATAATAACTCACATCTAGCTCCTTTCAATAATACTCATAACATAGATTTTGTAAATTATGTACTGTTTTCGCTATGTTTAACTACAAGTGACACTAATATTTTGACATTTCGATTTTCATAGCCCATCTTCGAAATATAACAATGTATATAATTCATTATCACAGTGCATACGATATTGTATGATGGAAATTTAAATAAAAGCTGTTCAGTATTACTATTATTATTTTATTTCGATGTTGGAAAAGACAAGAAATGAAATTTAACAAATAATAGCCACAGAATTTAAAAACATTAAAAAGGGAATTCAACGTAATATATGCAATGAATTCAAAAATCGGTAAAGAGATTGAAATGAATACATTTTTGGAAGAGTATGATGGATATTCAATTGAAAACAAACTATACACTCTCTAGTCACCCTCTTAAAATAAAAATAAAATTATTACTCGCAATAAATAAATATTTTTTATATTTAAAAATGTTATTTTTCTGGATTGTCCTCTTATGTCTATATCTTCGTCAAAAACAAAAGTAGCAACTTCCGATTTTGATCGTGATCTTCAGTTTTTTATGGGCTTCAATATTATGATATTAAAAATATATCGTTCCATTTAAAATTTTAAAGAAAAACCAAGTAATATACATAAACTAAGAACAGAGCCCCCTATTATTTTTTTTGACAACCAAATAATTTCTTACTACATACACTTCAATTCCCTGTAAAATTCGCTATCTAACGAGCCTAGAAAAATTAAAGTCCGTTGAGGCACACCGAAGTTATACCCACTTCTGTACTCAGACACCCCCCCCCCCCACCCTCCCCTTCGTATGGGAGTTAGATCTAAAAGTTTCAAATGAAAATTGTATAAAAACGTCTGGAAATGTTGCCAGTAAAAAAATTAACCTATCTTAACCTTGAATTTAATGAAAAATTATCGCATTTTTAATTTACATTGAGAATTGCGCTCCCTTGCGGTCATTTTGGAAGCTTAAAAATATTTTTGTTGAAATTCCCGTGGTCCGTTTTACTATCAAGATTTTCTCCGCTAGGTTGTACGATAAACGGTTGCCGAGGTATGGCCGGTGGCCGAGCTTAAACAGACACCCGGTATATAACAAATATGATTTATTTTACACCCTGTAATATTGATCATGCCCTTATACATTGAAGCAAGTGGTAGACAATGTACCCTACCTTCATATGACGTATCTTACTTATCGATAAATTTTCTTTATTTTAAAAATGCGGCACATGTCTAAAGCTTGTTATATATTTATTTGTGGTAAAACAACACCAGATATGACACATCATCCATAATATTATCTGTATATTCCATATACCGTATGTGTCAATTTTCATTAGGTATAGGGATTCAATGTTTACATGCGATTTATACATATACAAGTAATATGTGGCAACGTGCCACCCCACAGCGTCCGTCACCAATCCCGGGAACAATCGACATCACAACGACTTTCGTCGATCTTCCCATTTCTCCCGACCAGATTTTACATTCAATGTTAGCTGCGAACACGTTGCGATCTAGTCTGCAATGCCGTCTTATTACTGGAACGGGAAACATCAAATGGCCGCCGCGATTTCCTGATCTAGTAATTTATTATTATTTTCAGAATCCATTTTTATTTACCTTATTTTTAATTTTATTAGAATTACGCTTTTGTTTGTGTCATACAGCGTGAACGCAGCTTAATAATTCTCTGCATTTACTAAAAGGAAAAAGAAAAACAAATCCTTGTAACTCGTAAAAAGTATTTCTAAACGCATTACAAACACTCAACCCGGTGGTCGAAGAGTTACTGCTAACCACGCTAACTTGTATTTACTTACGAGCATGCATCGGTCGCGCTGGCATTGGAAAGGAAAGAAGGGGTATACTATGTTGCCACATACTGTATGGATTAATCGCCTATGGCTAATGAAAATTGACACGTGCTGTATATTTGGTCTTTACTGTGTCCATTTATATTGCTTAGTTTGTGATTATTATTGGACCCAAGACTGAGGCGTGTGGTACTCCAGATGCGATCATCAGCTGTCCTATAGAAAATATTTAATTATTATAAAAAAGCAGGGCTTCTGATGCCACAAAATTCTAGCGTTGTAAGGAAAACAACTTAAAAGATAGTCAAAAGCTTTTCTTAAATCTAGAAAACTACCAGGAACCAAACTCCACGTCTATAGATAATCACTAATAAATGTGAAACACAACCTAAACACTTCCCCTACCACTATTAAAGCTAAATTTACCAAGATTCGAGATACTTTTACGTTCAAAATAATTATCTACTCTAATTCTAAAAGCCAGTTCTAATAATTTTATACTGTCGATACACTACACACAGACTATAGATATTCGTAAAACTATTAATAAAACGTGTTAAGTGTTCTAGTAGCTGGTAGACACGTTATATAATCTTCCAAAGATTACTAATTATTTTTAATTGATCAGTGTGTCCCAGTAATTCCATCCACCATACCCTGTCTCAAAATGAGAAAAAGCGATTCAAATATCACGCTAAACTGGTACATGTTTTTAAGAAAGTTCAGGTAAATTTAATAAGGAAAAATAAGTAGGTCCACGGTCTCCACAGAAAGGTCCAAGTCAATCGTTATAATCACCACCAAACAGCGTCAACGGTTGGTACACTTATAACGACAAACAAAAATTTCAAATATGTACATAATGTTAATGCTACAAATTCCAAAAATAGATCAGCAGTATTTGTAATGAACATTTCCAGGACACTAATTGTAAGTAAGATATTGGTATTACACCAATTACAATATAAGTGTGTATTTATTACTGGTTGGCAAAATCAACTGTATAGCGCGTAATTAAAGAATATATATTATAGAGGAAAAGGCGAACTAAGATTTCTTGAAGAAAGAGGCATTTAAAACTACTAGAATTTGATGAGTATGTCAAAAATACTACAAGGTAAATTGCGATTTTTTACAAATAAACTTCTTCGAAGGTATAAAAACAACTGACTGCCATGATGAAATGAATATTTTTGAAGAATGGTTTGAACAAGTATTAATTTGCCAGAAAATGCTGTAACAGTCATGGACAATGCATCATAGCAATCACATACAGTGGAAAGGTTTAAGTAGGTAGCGGAAGTGACACTATTGCCCAGTGAATTATACTAACTTTTATAAATTCATAATTTTGATATTGTATTTTTGAGATACTTCCATATCTAAAAAAAAATTTCATGAAATATATATATGCTGAGAGTTCACCAGAGTAGATTAGATTATGTCAAATATCGCATTCAATCCTAATTTTGAGTAGATTTCACATATTAATTCAAAAAGTCACTCTTGTAGAATCATTTTATTATTATAAATTCTGTACATTTATTAGAAAAGATAATAAAATTTAAATTTGTTCACAAATTACTATATTCTTAACTGTTTACTACATTTTAAGCTATGTTTTTCTGGGATATTTGAATCACTTCTTCTTATTCTGAGACAGGGTATAAACGATCAATCTTACTAGAATACTGATATTTTTTTAATTTTAACATCCTGAGTTTACATCCAGCATAAATCGGCTTTATTGTTTGTGAATCACCATCATAATTGCTTTTTTCTACCTTGCGTTGAATTACGTTTTATAATAAGCTATTATGAAATACAAACGCCGTCATTTTAGATTCATAATATTTTACTATAATACGTAAAATCTCCAATAATTTTGATCTGCAAGATTGGCGGAGTTGTCATTTTCAAATTTTGGAGCATCAGGATTGGCTGAAACATTAATAAATTCGAATTGTCACATTGAAATTGACAATATGAATATGTACCAACTACAACATACACATTTCTCTACACAGAGTTGGTTTGGCATAACCATTTTGCTTTCTTATACATAGTATAATACGGGAAACTGTTCGACCTTGAAATGTTTGTATGTGTTCAATGTTTTGGTGCCTGCTGATAAAGCGAAAATGGTTTCTCGAATGAGTTCTCTTTTCTCTTTGAGCACGATTGCATCTAAGACCATATTCTAAATTTTAGCTAGCCTTAGTCGTAAGTTGTAAGAGCTGGTTAATTTTTAAGCCAAACCCGAAATCAAGAACTAACTCTACTACATTTTAATTATATATTTTTTTTCCTAACCACTAATAATTTAAATTGGTAAATCGTAAAAACTTAGTCCAAGTGAGCTTCGAACTCACGACTTCTCGATCGCTGTCAGATGCTTTTGCCACCGGGTCACCGAGGGCGACGATTTCGAATGTTTAATAGTACTGAATTATATCAGTTCTTAAAAAAAGCACGCGTATTTACGAAATTACTGTAAGCCAATCTGTAGATAAATTTTTTATTATTAAATTTACTTAATTAAATTATCAGTGCTAAGCAGAAAGTTGTGAATATAAAACTAAAACTTTCGTGCAGCTCAAAAATCATACTTTTCGAATATCTGGTTAACTTCCATTATTCAATGATCATGTATAAGACATTCAAAAGTTGTCAAAGTTAATTTGGAACAGTTTTTCTAGGTATATATTTTTCTTAAAATTCGGACCAGAAAAAGAGAAAGAGAAGAAATAAAATAACAACAGGCAATAACAATAGAAGTAGTGTAAAAGCTATAAAGAAGATCAAGATTAAAAATTAGGTGGAGAAGATAGTATTTCGCTTGAAATGAGAAGTGGTTGGCAGGAAGAGGAAGAAAATGGCTATGGAATATCTTAAGAGAAGTATGGCACAAGCAGAAGTTACCTCCTATAGAATGAAAAAATGGTTTAATACTACCGATATATAAGAAAAGAGAACAAAATCAATGCGCGAAAACTACTAAATAATCTGCCCAAATTAGCTATGAGTTATACACAAGAAAATTGAAAGAAGATTAAGAAAGGACATGGAACGAAAATTAGAAGACGAGCGAACACACAATAAGAGGACAAAGAATGATAATACATTTATATGTAATAAGGCACCTAATAGAGTAATGGATAGATGAAAAAATATTTCTGATATTTATTGACTTAAAATCAGGATTCGAAAGAGAGGACAGAAGAGAGGTGTAGAAAACATTGGAGGAATTGGAAGTACCAGCAGTTTTGTAAAGACTTTTAGGATAACATAAAGAAAGAGACGACAAAAGAGTTTAAAGTAAAAAATGAAAAACAAAGAGAGCAGTCTGAGCCCTTCGTTGTTTATACTGGTTATGAATAAGATAGTAAAATGCGTTAAATCACAAAGAGAACAACTACACATATTAATGGGGCATACCAATGTGGAACCAATAAGAATCGGTAGTTTGATATAGGCAGACGATATGGTTCTGGTATCAAATACAATTAAGGTGATAAACAAGGTACCAAAACAGCAAAGAAATCAAATGTACGGATTAAAAATTGGAGAGAGCTCATGCATTCTAATATTTGGGAGCTGTGATCACAAAAGATGGAAAATATATGCAGAAATAATAAAGGACATGGAATTAAAAATGAAGTTAAAAAATCCAATAGTAATACCAATAATGAGCTATGGAAGTGAAATGTGTCAATGCGAACGGAAGATGAAATTTAAGAATAGCTGAAAAAACAACATGGAGCACAATTAATAATAAAGACATCAGACAAGTTAAAAAACAATTTATTGTACATTTTAAGCTTCAAAATTGACCTGGTACGGATATACAGGGTGTCCAGAAACTCTCCTGACAAACGAAGACCGGAGATTCCTCAGATAATTTTAAGACAATTTAACCCAATTCACCCTAGTCCGAAAATGCTTCCTAAGGGAGCTAGAGCTCTTTGAAGATGGGGCCTTGTAATTAGTTTTTTTTTAAATATCTCCCGAACGCTTCTATTTAGAAAAACAAAAACTGGTATGCTTATTTATCCTCCAGAGATGAATCGATTCCATCAATTGCGAATTTCTAGTACCGGTCATAGGCGTCCGTTTTGGGTAGGTAAACGGTTATTTTAACGCATAACTTTTTTGTCTTTAACTTTGAAGCATTTGTGACACTAGATTACTAAATTTTCAGGTATTCTAGTACTAAAAGGTACTCTTACTTTAAGTCGGTAGGATACACCGTTTTCTAGAAAAATTGATTTGAAAATTTTTCGTTTTTTCGTCATTTCATCTTTCGTTATTTCAACTTCGCGAACTGACAACAATTTGCAAATTAAAAACGTAGGTTTTATTTCTGTTGGCAGTTCAGAGCGAACTAGTGCAAAAAATAATAAATTGAATTTTAATGACGAAAAAACGAAAAATTTTCAAATCGATTTTTCTAGAAAACGGTGTATCCTACCGACTTAAAGTAAGAGTACCTTTTAGTACTAGAATACCTGAAAATTTAATAATCTAGTGTCACAAATGCTTAAAAGTTAAACACAAAAAAGTTATACGTTAAAATAACCGTTTACCTACCCAAAACGGACGCCTATGACCTTAGGAAGCATTTTCGGACTAGGGTGAATTGGGTTAAATTGTCTTAAAATTATCTGAGGAATCTTCGGTCTGCGTTTGTCAGGAGAGTTTCTGGACACCCTGTATAGGTAGAATGAAGACAGAAATCTTACTACCTCTCCAAAGTGGAAAAAGAAAGAATAATCCTAAAACGTCACCGAATTTTAAACAAAAACATGTATCTCACACATGATAGCAAGCATTAATGTAAACGAATACGTCTCAAATAGACTGCATGTTATGTAAATATTTACATATGGACATAAAAACTGTCGTATTGACATATGGAAATAAAAACTGTCGTATTTATTTTATTCAAAACAATCTTGCGATTGCTATAAATTATACGATTTTCTCTTACAACCTGACTTACACCATAACTTGTTTACTTTTCACTACTCATGGCCGTACGTACGTATATACAACATTTAAGATATTAAATCGAATGGTTTAAAAGCTTCTTTCACGCTATACATTTAACAGTCAAATAGACTGCAATAAGATACAGTATGGGTCCCATTACACTACCCTGCAGAATATTTGGCAAGTCTTTTTTAAGTTTATAATAAAGGCCCTTGTAGCTAAACCTATCAAACGCCTGCTTGACGTCCAGAAATGCTGCTGAACAATATCGTTTTCTTAAAACATTTGAAGACTTCTAAAGTAAATCTGAAAAACCTTTCGTATAATTTTCTTTCCAAAACTCGGACTATTATACGTATAAGAAAGTTATGCGCTGCCAACACCAACTTATTTAAATTTTAACACATAGAAAGCAAGGTAGAAAAAATATTATAGAAAACCCGTGTCATACGGCATTTTGTCACACTCATTTTACCTTCTCGGACTCGAGTGACAAAATAACTTTATGAAACTGGTTACATATACTATTTTTATATTACTAAATTTGCACTTCAAGTGTAATTACTGTGATTGACAAAATATCTCTATTCTTAAAAGTTGCATAAAAATTTTTTTTTCAGGGTGTTCCAAAATCCATCTCATGCCTCATTGAAATAATAAATATTAAAATTGCAGGGAATATTATAGCTAAAGTAATTGCTAGATACATATAAAATATAGATAGGAATTTGTGATATTGAACAAGCAATAAAATTTCACATAAATTATATATTATCTTTGAAAAGATAGGAGATTATTAGCAAAACTGTCAATCATACTATTGTTAAAATGCTAAAAGCAAAAAAATGTAAACTTATCTGAACGACTTTTAATTTTATAGCTATTACATTTTAACAATGAGCTGATATCATAGTAAAAATTATATACTTATTTTATTGGTCATTACATAATTCTTTGTATTTGTTCAATAAGGCAATTTCGTTATAATACAAATAAAAGAATAATTTCAAACATACTAAAACATGGGTATGTTTTACAAATGAATGCATTAACGTTTTTGTAACTAATATCTCAATATAAAAATTCAAATTAATACTTTGTTTTTACCTGCGATCCAGCAAATATATATGTACCAGTTGAAAAATGTCTATTGTCAAGAACATCCTGCATAGATCTCAGAGTTGAACCAACATAAACACCCATAAATTGACCGGCAAACAGACCAATACAGGAAGCAAAATGATAAATTTTTGCATTAACATTACTCAGCTGTAGTAAATAAATAATTAAATACACATTAATAATGGTGCATAAAAGTAACTTACGGCAAATATTGTATTTTGAAAACCAAATGGTATAGGTGTCAAACGTGCCATAAGCACAATTTTGAAACACAATGGCCCTGATATAACTCGTAATATCGCCGTTGCAGTTTCATTTTCAATTAATTTTCTCACAATTTGGTGGTGTCCAATTAGTTTTAGAATGTTGTGAGCTACTAATAGCCCAATATTCGCTCCAATAACAGACAGCAGGAAGCCTTTAATAATACCGAAGAGGTAGCCTGCAGCTCCAACTATAACTATATATCCAACACTTAAGGGGAATGACACAATTATAAATAAAACGATAATAATTGTTGATATTATAACGGAATCTTGGTTCTCCAACCAAAATAAGACGGCTTTGATGTATTTCTTACAAAAAAATAACACAGCAGCTGTTAAAAACAGTGTCAAGACTAACACTAAAAACCTTTTTATCGTAAAAATACAATATTTCTTCGTTTCGTTTTCATTTTTGTCTGGAATCTTTTGGTTTCCTAAGTCAATACTTATTTTCATATTACTGTTAAAGTATTACTTAAATATGTTTACCGTTATATTTTCGTTCATGACAATTGCATATGACTTGTTCTGTGTAATTCTTATTTCTTGTTTCACGTTTTTAACGATGTAACATTGAGGAAGTCATTACGAATAAAAAATATGTATATTTGTTATGAACCACACACAAACTTTAAAATTATAAAGTGTGAAGTTCACAGTTGACACGTTATCAGCTGCTAATGTCATAAATATAATTTCGTATTTATAGATAAGTTAGGTATCTTTTGTAAATATCAAACTTTAGTTGTTATTTAGTATATTTAATAAAATAATAAAGCTATTTTTATTTAATGTTCAATTTAATCAAGAAGAATTGAGATTAAGTTCTATATACGAAATAAAATAAAAATTAGAAACTATATAGTTTTTCATCGGTGTAGTTTAGCTACTAGCATCTAGATGTCACCCTGTGTTAAATTGATATTTTTTTATAATAGAAATATTTTAAAAGTTTTTGAAATGCAAATCATTATTTGTTAACCGGTATTAAACTTACAAATATTATTTTTAATTTTTCCACGCAGCAATCTTATTGTTTTTAGTCTCTAAATATTATTGAATATAGAATTATTTTTTGCTTTAATATAATACAAAGGCAATTATTTCATTTACGACTAAGAAATACGAAACACAAATGCATGTAAATCGTTAGATGTCTCTAGTAGCTGCAGAATGTAAAATTTACAAAAATGTAAGATTGGTGCAGATAAAGAGTGTACTTATAGTTAAAGTGTTCATTTCTTCGAAGAACTGAGTTATAGCACAAATATTTATTGTAGGTCGATAAATACAGTAATGTCATATAACAACTTCATTCATTCAGTAGACATATGTATATCTTGTTTTTTAGTTCTTTATAATAAATCGTACAAAGAAAACAAATACCTCCAAAAAAAGAAGCCAAAGATATATTATGTATCATAATATAACATAGGTGTCTCATTGAAGGTCAGTTATTTACGAACCAAATGCGGAAAAACTCTACGCTCACTTAGTGAGCGTATTCTGTACGCATACGCCATGGATGCATTCCAAGACCAACCTAATACATAATTTTGAAGAAAGTTACTAGAAAAGTAAGATACAGCAAATTAAAGGTATTGTGCAGAAATAAATGTATTAAAATATTGGAGTTCACCCAGTATTTTATTCGGGGTTGGAAAAACCAGCCCTTCCACTAAAAACTACGCCAAAACTTAATGCAGAAAAACAATTTATTATTATTGTTTATTCGGTTTAATCTCTATAATTTTAACATATGGCAGCAATGAAAAGTACCAGATGACAGACGATGACATAAAGGTGAGCGGTCCTGTCTAGCGAACACTCAAATGTTGTGAAGTGAAAGGTTGGAGCGGGATCGGTTCCCGATCCGTCTGCTGACTGAAAGCTATGTCATGGCATGAGCGCATTATTAAAAGACGAGTGTTTGAAAAGAGAGAGTGTCTTTAATTACGGGAAAGCATGGAAGTTGTAATATATTGAAAGCATATATTACAGGTAACTTACGTCAAAATATGTCTATATTTACGTAAGTGGCTTGTACAATATTTTTTGTACAAACAGAAAGAGAAGAAGAAATATTTGGACAAGAGAAGTTGCAAATAGTGAGTAGTAAGGAAGGAGAGAAGGAACAAGTAATAAGTAATAATCAGGAAAAGGAAGAGGATATGAAAATAGAAGATGAAAAAGCAGTAAGCCCTGTTAAATACGAAAGGCCCAAAAGAATAATTAAATCACCAGTTAGACTAAACTTGTAAATTGTGTAGATTATAGGAATACTGCATGGCCAGTTAAACGGGGGGAGTTGCCAAAGTTGGCAACCAAATAGATATGTATGAAGTTAGATAGATAAGTAAGACAGTTAGCTTCATGTTATCTTATAGTTGTATTGTATGAAATGTTAGTTTTAATACTTGTAACAAATTATATGTAATAAAGAAGTATAGTTGAGTCGCTCTCGCAACCGACATGCGCTACTAACTTAAAATGGCGTCAAATTTGAGATGTTGCAAAATTTTACATAACCTACATATGCCATTTCAGGACTGACATAAATAATAATATTCATACACCTTTTGACATTTGTAATAATTATCTTTTGACGTTTGTTATAATTGTCATCTAAACATTTTGAATTTGCCTCTTAAACAGTATAACCAAATGTTATATAAAATGTAGGTGTAGAAAAAATAATATTTAATAGCTTTATTATCAATATTTAATTTGTAACTGGCTTTCATGTAATAGTATTTTACTATGGGAAGGTGTATATCCTGAAAATTAAATAATTAGTTTAATTTTATTGTATTGAAATTGTTCCGGCCAATTGAAATTTGTAGTGGTATTGAATAGTCGTCTTTAGTTCGTATTTTGGCCATGTCGGTTGTCAAAACGACTCGACTATATAACTCAAACCGTAGTATTTTGGTAAGGTATCAAGATACCACACTGTATAAGCGTACATATTTTTAAATGTAAGGCAGTGACAACCCTACCAACTACAGTACCCGAATTATAATTACATTAAAAATTAAAGAGTGAATTTACTTTGTCATATCATTGACTAGGCATGTGTATCTATATGAAAGTAAAAATGGTATTAATAGAAAGGAAATGTTCAGAATAAAACACAATTTTATATAAGAGAAATTTACTATCATATTAACAAAATTACATTTACAATACAGTATTTATTAATTTTTGATATGTTTGACAAAATATAGGTTTTCATGTTTTATATATTTTTAAAACATAATATCTTGTTTTCAATCAACATCAGTTCCTTCAATATTTTCCCTTTTATATATCTTCATTCATAAAATCTTCGTCTCAGAATTAGGTAAAAATATGCACAATCAATGAAAACAATAGGTACTAAAAAATATTTACATTATATATTATTAAGTGGATTGGTAAAAAAGTCAGTATAATAACTACTATAAGGATTTATATTGATTTAATTATTATAACTTGTCATTAGTTTATATCATACTTACGAGTTAATATTAATATTTATGTAGTTAGAAATATATGTAACCATACTTATAGTTAGAGGTGTATTAATTGAACGGATGATATATACAGAGTGTTTGATTTGTCGAATGACATAAGCACTCCGTATATTTACATTAAAAAAAAATCAGTACTCAAACAGTGTTAGCAACATCTATATAATATTAATCATAAAAAAGATATCTTAACTCCTATAAAATATAGCAAAAAAGTAGCTATCCTTTAAAATTATTTTTTCATAAAAAATCTCGATTTCGCAATTTTATTATATATACAAGTTTTCATATTTCTTTTCAATTGAAGAAAACATAAAGAAAGTCATTTCATATTGTTTATAGAATCATGATATAAACACTATTTAATAAAAATGATGATATGAATCCTAATTATAAGAATTTTAGTAAATCAACTGTCAAATTAGTACAAAGAGATTCAGAATAATTGTCTTTGCTTCTTCAACAATACATGACAAACCTTGAGGATGTGCCGCCTTGTTTAAAAAATATTTCGAGGAATATCGATAAGTTCAATAACCGATAACCGATTTTTCAAATTACGTCAGCATCTACTCTTTATTGAATAGAAGGCTGATGATAATGAACTGACAGACTTTGAAAAATAAGATCATTATAAGAAATATATTTATTTTACTGAATCTCTAGATTTACCTTTGCGTTGAGGAGCAAATGATATATTCCAAGGAAAGTCTCTACATCAAGCAATTTGTTAAGGTAAATCTAACAAGTGAGGTATTGGTCTTTATGATTTGTACAGAAAAAATGTTAGGATTTTATCATACATCCAGGACCAGTAATAGAAATGATTGAAAATCATGCTGATGTTTTTGGAAGTGATGCTGTTTTTGTCACAACTCTATTTGCGGTTTTGTTTTGATAGCTACTTCACTAATTACCGCGATTTACAAAACTTGAACCACTACTACAACGTGCACCCCTTCGATAGACCGCTAGACAAAATCACCTTTCTCCAGCCACAAAAAGATGAAAGTAGCTGTAGTAGTGGTGACTTTGAAAAAGTAAGAAGTAAATATGTAAATAACTTGCACTAGTGCCCGGTTGAAATACAAGAAGAAAGCTGACATTGAAAATTCCCAAAAATGATATTATTGATCTCTTTGGCTTTAGAGCGTACAAGTGAAAGGCTTGACCAGATAAAATCAAATTTTTGTGAAAAATACTGGAGGTCTTTCGGGTTCACCCGCGATTTAATCTAAAACACCAATAAGCAAAATCTCTTAATTATTATTAAGGACGCCCAGAATTATAGTAAATCGCGTGAAGTTAGATCTACTTTCAAGATGAGATATGATCAAATTGTATCAAAATAGATACGCACCCAGCTGCAAAAATAAGTAAATAAAAATGTTAAATAATGGGACAATATCGGATTCAAATTATTTGATTTAGTCAATATTAACAATGCACTCAATTGGACACATCATATTCATCAAAATCTAAGAATACAGAAAGAATGATATAATATATAAAAAAATTAATCAAGCTTTAGAATTTTTAATCCGCAATAAAGAATATCTTGAACCAAAGGGTTAATTCATTATTGGAACTACAAACATCTGAATTTGCCAAAAATGATAGATAAAGATGATATATATATATATATTTATTCAGTGTCCATTAGTTTAGATTAATCTTGATTATTTATATATTATACAATATTTATAAACCTATAAATACTGATTGTTATCTATCAATATCTATATTCTGCTCTATACTTAGAGATGAAAAATGTTCTACCGTAGAATGAACGTGTTTATATATAATACTCGAAATAATAGGTTTGTTTTTGTTTCGCTAAGAACGATTCCAGAACAGTTCACGTCATGCGCAGAAATATGTTAAGTGTTCGGGTTTCCGGAACTGTTCTGGAACTAAAAATTTCGTGTTTTGGTTTCTGATTGTCAGTTCTGGAACCGTTCTAGAACTGTAGAACTAATTCGGGATAAAGGCATCGAATCGTTCGGAACCGTTCCCAGACCGTTCCGAAAGGTGTACTATGACGCATACAGTTCTGCGCAGTAACAGAACTGTGTTAGAACCGTTCGTAATATTAAACCCGAACAAACCTAATATCTTTCTGCCTAAGTATAATATCGATCTCTCAAGTCTAAGCCCTCACATTATGTGAATTTAATTTTATAATCACGTACTAATCACTTCCAGCACCAACATTCAAAACAAGAATTAAAAACGTACTCCTAGGATGTCCACTTTATATAGTAATTTTTTCAATTACAAATAGGTACATTAGATTTGGTGATTGTCCAAGTTTCACCACATTGAGGAGATTATTAAATTATTAGATTCATATATATTGTAAATTATTATTTTGAATTCATTATTTCAGTAGCTTATATTTTTATTATATACATATATATAATTTATGACACTGTTATGGCTAGTTAAAAGAGTTAATTACCAGTTATCTTACTTATGGAAACATTTAAAACAATATTTCTGAAACGCGGAAAATGTATATAATTTTCATGTATTTCCAAAAGATGCACAGACAATTTTTTTGAATCTTATATTATTTAACTCAGAATGAAATGATAAGAACAATATGAAACGACGTTTTACAAATACAACGACTTCGGGGAAAACCCCAAATATATAACTTGTTATTGCACATTTATTAGAAACTACTTTCACGATTTTACCCCAAAATTCAAATAAAAAATGATTGTTTTTATGTCCCTCATTTGATTTTTTTGTCGTTTTCTTTTTTTTTTTTTGGTTCTGTTGATGAAACAAACTTACGAGACGTAACAACTGAAAAGTTAAACAAAAAGGAAAGTAGAATTGCTCGGGCAATTTTTGGCAGGACATTCTCGGCTTGGTTCCGGTTGTGCTCTAAGCCATTTTCCGTGACAGTGTTGGGCGGAGAAAGCGGACCATCTGGTAACACGACCTGCTACGCCGTGACCTTGACAACGCCAATCCAAGTTCTTACGTAAAGCTTCCGATTCGCATTTGATGCATATACGCTCTCCTGAAAATTAAACAAACATAAAGTTAGTGTTTGTAATTATACCCAGGAAGTAAACCTAGAAACATAGTGCAAAAAAGTTAAAGGTATTTCATAAAAATCAAAATAAATTTTTAAATATCAATATTGTGATGACGAAAATTTTCGACTTCGAGATTTTTGCATATGTCCACGTTTTTAAGTCCCCTAATATCGAAAAATTGATTTCTAAAAAATGTCTCTCTCTCTCTCTCTCTTTCTCTCTCTCTCTGATCACGATAGCTGTCAAACTACTGTGCCTTCATTTAATCCCGAGTACCACGTGACCACTTTAGTGCAGTCCACTAGTTTTTTTAGTTTTCTGATATTTGTCAGCATGATCTAACCAAATCGAAATCACTAAGAATATAAAAATGTGAAATGTATGTGTGTCAAATGTGTATCATTTTGTTCATTGTCGTCCCGTGTTAGTTTTCAGTGGTGTTTGCAGTAAAATTTATCAAATATTAAATCGTTATTGATTAATACCAGTGTTTTTCAGAGCTTTTTATTTGCATTTTGTCATTATTTAGGTAAGTAATCATATTTACATTTCCAACCGACGTAAATTGCATTACAATAATATTCAGTTTCAGCACTCTGTCAAGGTGGTTTTTACGCCAGAACAGGACGCTTTCATTTTGATGGCACATCTTCGAAGTGGAAATCGCAACCTGGACGGAACATGGTTATATTCTCTACAGTCGTGTATCGACCAGTTTAGTGAAGTATTCCCAGACGTAGAAATATCATATTCTGTTTTTGTTAATCACAAAAGCATACTAGTGAAACGTTTTACTGATAAACATTGCATATGTAAAGGGAAACCTACTGGCAGGCCAACTGTTCTAACACAAGATGTTATGGATGATATCCAACACCGCATGGAAGTTAGTCCTAAGAAATCAATTGCAAAATTGTCGGCACAAACAGGTAATGGCAATATTTCATAATTTTTAATAATTATATATCTTCTACATACTTTGTAGGTTTATCAATTGGAACTTGTCATAAAGTATTGAAGAAATAACTTCATGTGTATCCGTACAAAACAACTGTCATTCATCAACTCTATCCACCTGACTTTCAACAATAAAATTGCAATATTTCATAATTTTTAATAATTATATATCTTCTACATACTTTGTAGGTTTATCAATTGGAACTTGTCATAAAGCATTGAAGAAAAAACTTCATGTGTATCCGTACAAAACAACTGTCATTCATCAACTCTATCCACCTGACTTTCAACAAAGAATAAACTACTATAACTGGTTTAACAATAATTTACAAGACGATAATATATTGGACAGGGTATTTTTCTCAGATGAAGCTTGATTTCACCTGTCTGGCTACGTGAACAGTCAAAACTATCGTACATGGGCATCCGAAAATCCTCATAATTACATTGAAACAAGTTTACATTCAATTAAAGTTGGTATTTGGGTAGCCATTTCAAGGCGGAGAATAGTAGGACCAATATTTTTTCATTACACCATTAATGCTGAGGGATATCGAACCAATATTTTGGAACCATTTTTTGCAAATTTGCTTGATGATGAATTGCAGCTAGGTTATTTTCAGCAAGATGGTGCTACTGCCGACACAGCGGGTGAAACTATAAGATATATCCAAGAGTTTTATGGCGATAGGATTATTAGTAGAGGGGTGTGGCCTTCTCGATCACCAGATCTTACACTATTGGATTTTTACTTTTTTGGAAAAATAAAAAACAGTATCTACAGAAACCGCTTGCATAATCTTGATGAATTACAACAAGCCATTGAACAAGAAATACACAACATAACTGTCAATGAACTTCGCTGTGTATTTGATAACATGAAGAGACGAATTAATTTATGTTTGCAAGCTGAGGGGAACCATTTTCAACATTTGTTGTAATATTTTATAAAATGTGAAAATTTTCTGTTTTCGTAAATGTTTGAATTACAATCAAAAATTAATTTGCATTTCTTTGGTTATTTTAAAATTGTCGGAGGTTGTATTCCTTTAGGTTAAATTTAGCATTAAAAAAGTTATAGGTTTCTTTTAAAACTGATTGGAAAATTTAGTCGTACGCCACTGATGTACATGTAGTAGGCATTTAGTTACTTTCAAGAAACAGGTCAGCCAACGGTGTAGGTTGGGTTGCATACGTTTAGTAGTCACGTGGTACTCGGGATTAAACGAAGGCACTGTATTATCATCATTTTGTGAACACTTTTCAACCTTGGGGAGGTTGAGGAGCATTCACCACTCCGGGCTGTGTGCCAACGGAGTAGGCTCGAGGTGATTTATTAATTAAATGATCGGGTTACAGTTTCGCTATGAGAGGATCGATTCGGGTGTTAGTTTAGAGCTTGCTTGTCACATTCCTTATTATTGCACAGGTTTGTAATACTACGGTCTTCTGCATTAATTTTTAGATGCCATCCTTGATGCGTGGTTTCTTTAGAGATTGGTGTAAGGTATTGGGTACTTCCCCTGTTGCTCCAATTATGACGGGGATAATGGTGACTATACGTCTTGCTTCCACATGGTCTTTAGTTCTATGGCTAGTGGTAAGTATTTACTGATTTTCTCTTGATGTTTTTTTGTTACATTGGCAGCACTAGGAACAGCCACGTCTATTATAAATATTGTTTTAGACGTTTCATCGACAAGGACAATATCCGGGATGTTGTTTGGTATAGTTTTATCGATAGTGATGGGTCTCGCCCAATACAGTTTAAATTCTTCCCTTTCCACAATACTCTCTGGGTCGTACTTATAATATGGTGTTATGTCATCCATAAGGACTCGATGTTGCAATAGTTGCTGGTGTAGAATTTTTGCTACTATATTATGCCTTCTTGTATAATCCTTCGGCACTACTATTTGGCATGCACTACCAAGGTGGTCTATTCCTTCTTTGAGGATGTGTTTGCGGTAGTATTTGGGGGCGACAACCAGATCTTGGATGGCGAACATTAATCCTTCCGTTTCAGTTCATATTGTGCCGCTCTTAATCCATTCCACAGAAGCGGCCGCATCTGTCCCCTTCATATGAATAGGCACTGGGAATCTTCCGTGTAGTGGTTTATCCCTCCATCTTCCTATTATCTGCTGTTCAGTTTCAATTTTGTTTTTCAGGTCTTCTACTTTGAGCGGTGTCCCTTTAAAATTGTTCTACACGGTGTAGTGGCGTAAAGTATTGTGCTGAGCTTTTTCCGTGAAGTACGTATGTAATTTCTTAATTGTGCCTAGTGTAGATTGCGGATGTTCTGAATCCCTTTCCCACCATGGTTCCTTGCAAGATGGACTCTTTCAATGGAACTCTTTGGATGGTGTATTTGAAACTTCGTGGCCGTTGTTAGGGTTGTTCTGTCTAAAGCCGAAAGTTCAGTTTCTGTCTATTTAAGTATGCCAAAGCTCTATCTCAATAATAAGATTGCAAACGTGTTTATGGCTTTGGCTTTATTGCCAGCTGATAATTCTGTCTTCAGTATTGCTTTTATCCTTTCCTTGTATGCTGTTGTTTTTACATGTTTACTTTCAGCGTGACCAATTCCCCTAGCCTGCCCAAAGCCCAGATACTTGTACAGTTCATCCGGATTCAATCCTGCAATCCTTTGATGTTCTCAGGCCATATCAAATGGTTCCATTTCCCGCCAACGGCCCCCAATCGTAGCATGTGTTCTGCATTTGTCTATTCCGAATTTCATCCCTATATAATCACTGAAGGTCTTTCTCAGTACTGATATACAACTTAATGTCGTCCATCTACATTATTATTACTATTATTATTATTGAGTGATGTGGGTGGCCTAACTGAAGTAAACACGTGAGTTAGATATCTGCTTAAGAAGAGTGAAGATAAGTGGTAATAATAACGAAAATTAGTAAATTATGGAAATACCGCAAAGGTATGTAGACAAACAAAGTGATACAATTGAACAATAGAACCGAGTGACTGTAATAATAAAGATATAAAGTGCATATAGACAAACAAGAAGAAAGGAAATAGAAAAAAACAGCTAGTCTAGTTCAACACTATAATAGAGATCTGCAGACCAGCATATAAAGGCAGGTAGTAGGAAACTGTATGTCGAGCGAAACCAAGTGAAAGAATAACGAGAAACTAGAAAACTCTGGAAATACTGCAAGGTACGCAGGCAAATTATGTAATATAATCAAACATTTAAACCGAATGACTGTAACAACAAAGCTATAAAGTGCATAGAAGCGGGAAGGGCCAAAGCGACATCTAGTGAATAGCGGTAGTATCAGTTCAACACGTTAGTAGAAACCTGTACATAAAAACAGGAAGTAGAAAACTGTATGTTAACAAGAAGAAAATAGGAAGGCCGAAGATAACTACCTGCGACTATAGCACGAGCAATAAAGCTACCTTCACCCAACATTCTCTCGGGCAAGAACAATAATCAACCGAAAGATGGAAGAACTACTAAAAAGACTAAATGATAGATTAGCTAATTTGGAGGCAGTAAACGCGAGGATAGAAATTGAATTGGATGGAATACAAAGCAAATTAAACGAGATAACGAAAGAAAATTCAAATATAAAACTAGAAAATGAAAAAATGAAAGAAACGATCAAAGAGCAAGGAAGAAAAATTGAAAAGATTGAATCTGAAATGAGGAAAAAAAAATATAATAATCCATGGGGTAGACGAAACAGATCAAGAAAACACATCAGAGCTGCAAAATAAGCTGGCCGATATAATGGAAAAAATAGAAGTAATAAATGATGGATGGGAAGGAAGAATGGAAGCGAGACGAATTGGAATGGCAGAAAAAGGGGAAAATAGACCAGTTAAGATAGAGCTTAGCAGCTTTAACAAAAAAATGGGAATACTAAGAGCAACAAAAAAGCTTAAAGGAACAAAAATATACATTGAAGAAGGCGTACGCCGGAAGGAGAGCAAAGAGATGGGGAGCTACGAATTCGAGAAAGTAGACACTATCAAATACCTCGGAACAATAATCAATATAGACAATAACAGAACTGCCGAAACAACTCACAGAATACAATCAGGTAATAAAGCGTATTACGGGCACAAGAAACTACTAAAAAACAGAAACATCGGATTCGATACAAAAATGAAAATCTACAGGGCAACAATAAGACCAATAGCGACATACGCGGCAGAAACGATGGTACTAACGAAAAGAGACGAGGAAAACTTCAGAATATTCGAAAGGAAAATAATAAGAACAATGTATGGCCCAAAGAGAGAAGAAGAAGGAATGCGAATACTGATGAACCATGAAATCGACCGACTAGTGAAAGGAAAAGATATAGTTAGATTTATAAAGGCCCAAAGAATAAGATGGTATGGACACATCAACAGAGCAGGCACAGGAGCAACAGTGCGCAGCATTGCCCAGTGGACACCAGCGAGCAAGAGAACGAGAGGAAGACCAAGAATCAGATGGGATAAGTGAAAGAGGACTTGAACAAAATGGGAACAAACTGGAGAATGAAAACAAAGAACAGAAAAGAATGGGGGCTAATAGTAGAAAAGGCAACATCACACAAAAACTTATAGAGGGAATAGGTGGAAATGTGGAGTGATCCCCCACAAGAAAAGGATCGGAGGGCCCAGAAGGGCGGCTACTACTCCGTAGGAGTGTACTGCCTATTATATATATATATATATATATATATATAAAATGGGAATTTTCTCTAATTTTGCTCCAAAAGGATATTATATATGATTTAGTTTCCGACACAATATTCACGTTATGTAATTTATTCATTTCTTGTCCACCATAACTCTTGTTACAATATTATTTCATTATTTAAATTGCAGGCGCAATTTTAGAAATATTCAGTCTCTTTTGAGCGTACACGTGAGGTCAGCTGTTTCTTTCTATCCATTAATTAGTACAAACAAAGGGTTTGCATTTGATTACCCCAGAGGGCTTTATTTCACTCTGCAAATTACTTGACTTCAATGATAATTTTAATACAATATATTCAACCGAACATGTGCACTCGAAAGATTCTATTTGAATGGAAGATAATTTCGTTCTCTATTATTCAATTACGCTGGACGCTTTTGCCATTCGTTACATATTTCAAAAACACTCGCATAGTCCGGCGGCCAGTCATTTGCAGAACGACTATATTTGTGGAAAATTCATAACTAAGTTTATCCAGCTGTTGAATCACTATCTACTGAACTCTTTTGTCGCTTTTTAAATGACGTAGTCTTTGTGTAAATATGTCAGTTACAAAAGCTAGCAAAATTATTGACTGAAATAATTAATTTCAATTATTTTTGACATGTTAACAAGTCATATACAGAGAGAATTATCACGAATAGGGAGGAAAATACCATAATTCACATATACAAGACAGGCGATTGATACAATGTAGTATTAACAGAGCAATACTTCCATCATCTGTCGGATTCAAGGTATATACTGTAATAATAGAGATGAAACCTAGAAATTAGTAAGTGATGAACTAGATGAAGAACAAGCGCTGAAGAACAACAGGAAAAAACTAGATATAAAGTAAGTATTTGACAAAATCAATATAGACTTAGAATTGCCTGCAAAACGTAAAAATGTTACAAAACTAATAATTAAGTTTCGGGAGTGTAAAAAGGGCGTCTTAAGGGTGGGCTTTCCCTAAGAAAAATTCTCGAATGGCGTATGTCGGGTTACCTTAAATGTATTGAATATATTTACGGAGTTTAATATGACTGTACGTTTTACATGATGCAGGTATACGACCAGCAACATGAAGCGATGCCTGGTCAACTGGAAAGCAAATAAATTTGGGATATTTATCTCCTGTATTTATTGCATGAAAATATTGCTGCATCTCTTTTGTTCGAAATTTGTTTTTCCTATTTCTGAATATTCTTTTGGCTTGTATTTATTTAGTTTTATTAATACTCCCGTTTTATATAATTTGTAATTATTTTAATGATATTTGCCGGAATTAATTAGATATTAAATCTTATTCTGCAATAAATATATAGTTTTATTACTATTGTTTATGATTATTAATTATTTAAGTTGTACTTCTTATTATTTCTCACCATGATTTATATTTACTTTACATGTAAAAAAAATCTATTGTAACAACAGTGCCGATGTTTCTTATAAAATGTAAAAAATATTTATATTCTTCACAATCGACACTGATATTGTTAGTTAGCGAAATTAAATTATAAACATTTCACCGTACGTAAGATACGAACTGTGCGGACTCCGAACTAATCATTGATTAGAAGTCAATGTACATATACTACAACTTGAAATCGAATGTTATTGATATTATCAATTATTTTTATTTATATCTTGCACTGTTTAATTTTTCTTCAGTAAAGCTACGATAAAATTTTTAAATAACCGTTATGTGGCAGACAAAACGTCAAACGTAATCCTTTCCGCACCACTTTAGAGGTAGAGCGCAAAAGGCGTTTTTTTCTCATGGTATTCCCAGTAGGCCTAACGTATGTTTTTTACAACAATTTTTTTTTACAAAAGTATAGACAGTGTAGAAAATAAACAAGAATGGTCAAGTAGCGTTTTGTCTAAACGTATCACAATCAGTAGGTACATACTAATTCTCCAATTTGACGTTTCTAATTTCTCGATTTCTCAAAATACAAGGATCCATAATTTGAGATAATAAAGCGAGAAAATAAAATTACTCTAACTTAATTACCATTTCTGGTCAGAGTTCTACATCTATGTGTATTGTCTCATACCAAGTATCCTTCTTTAGATCCTTGACAAACGTAAGAAGCACAATCCGAGTGTTAACAAAAAATATATCTTAGTCCATTTATAATGTCACACTGCAATTTCACTATCTATAATTTGTTAATGTCCCTAATTTAATTTATTTAATTACGTAATATATGATTTCGGCAATCGATTTTTTCAATAGTTTTTTGGGGCCCGTTTCACGTAGTTTTCTAAGAACGATGCTATCACCGTCCCCTACCATAAATGACACCGTGCATTTCACGAGAAACCTTCCGCAATAATTGTCAACTCCACGACTGTTATAACTTAATTAATTATTCGAAAATAAACGCTTGGCTCAGTTTCACACCTTCTTTATTAGATACACTAACAATTGTTTCGGCTATGAGGCCATTATCAAAGAGTTATCTAGAACTAAACTTATTCTACTTAAGGGTTAACTTATATACCTGTGTAACAAATCCAGTGCAGAACATTGTATAGAGAACAACCACGTACCAGATGTAAATAGCTGTAACCTCATTCATAATGTAGTAAAAAGTAAAAAGTTAAATATATTAGAGATTTTTGAAATTAAAAAAGCCCAAAAACAAAATCGAGTTATCACAAACACACAATTAGAATTTGTAAATACCCCCTATATCGATGTAATTTTAAATATCAATTATCCATCTCCTCCCACCCATAATGAACACAGGTATATAAGTTAACCCTTAAGTAGAATAAGTTTAGTTCTAGATAACTCTTTGATAATGGCCTCATAGCCGAAACAATTGTTAGTGTATCTAATAAAGAAGGTGTGAAACTGAGCCAAGCGTTTATTTTCGAATAATTAATTAAGTTATTACAAAATGTTTCACCAAGGAATATCTGCGAAGTCAATCAATGAAATCCACGACTGTTGACGACGAAGACTAATTTTTGTAGCATACGTGATCTTTAGATTTACCAAATTTTGCACAAATTAAACAAAATTTGTTTTTTACGCCTACATAAAATTTTTTTTTTCGTTCGCCATCCAATAATTGCTGTCACTTCTGATAGACCGCTGTAATTAAACTTATAAGCTGGGTTGGCCCATGCTGTTTTACTTACTCACATATACAAAAAAAATCTAAAAACTGTCCTGGAGTCAAAATACAAAGTATAAATAAAATAAAAACATGAAGGCACAACAAATTCAGATATTTAAATAAATGCTTTTACCATCTAGAAAACTGAAAATTGTGTAACTTCCTGCCACTTAGTTTGAAGAGTCCGGCAAACTTTTAAGTTCGTATCTTACAAAGATATAGTTGTTTTGAATTTAGTTTTCTACAAATATTGTTCATATTATTAAAAAGCTTCAACATGTAAGGTTAGAAATAATAATAAGTCGTGCAACTTTATAATTAATAATAATAATAATGTATATTTATTGCCGAAGAAAACTGCATTTCTGAAATTCCATAAAGCCGGAACCTTGTCCTTGAAAAATAAAATGCATTTTGAAAGTGAGAAGAATTAACGAACAGAAAAAAATTTCTAACAAAGTAGACGCATCAATGTTATCACGTAATCAATCATAAATGAACACCGAAAAATATCTGAAATATATTACAATTTGATTGTATATACCAACCGCATGTAGTTTCTTTTACAAATATGTTTAATGTATACTTATTATTATAATTATAATAACAACATATATTTATTCCAGACGAAAAATTAATATCTAATACATTCTCCCAAATATCCTTAAAATAATTACAAAATAAAGCCGATATATGAATGAAATATTCGTTTACCTAAGGTAATAAAAAAAGTTGAAGATCTCTCTGTTTATATGATGTACGGCCTAATACAGTCGACCAGGTATACCTTCCATATAGCTGGCCTTAGATATTACAAAACTATGAGTAAGAGGTTGAATTGTGTGTTGCCTATTTGCCATTTATCAGTGCGGACTTTGAGATCATTCTCATTAGTTTCAAAGTAATTTTTTGGATACCAGGGTTATTTTGAAAGTAAAGTAAATACATTGTCGTGTTCAGAATAAAAATATCTAGGTATTCACGATTCAAAAAAGTACTTCTAAGCACAGTAAGCTTTATATCGCTATAAAACGAAAAAAATTCAAAGTGCTGTATTTTAATTATTTTTTAATATAATTGCAAATTTTAATCGTGAGTCACTAGAAAAAATATTGGTTATTTGGTGGATGTAGCGGCAACTTTTTCAAGTGCCTTAATTTTTGCGATTTTTTACGTTGAAATTGACCATTTTGTGGCATACGCCGATCAAGTAACCCCCCCCCTTAAGAATGAAAACATTTGTTACACACATGTTTATGGAATCTTAGAATAGTAGATAGCATATCGTAAGTGATGAGAAGAGTGTCTTTGTTAGAATAAAACTTATCAGTATACTACAAAATAAATACAGATTTGAATACATTAAAACATATTTGGAGGTATCAGATATAAAACTACTGACTGTAGTTTGAGATTAAAATGATCTAAACACCTTGCTGGATAATTGAAACTTATGTTGCTTTTTAATAAAAAGAAATCTAAATAATAACTCGTGCCACGTATTTTTGAGAGAGAAAAAACATTGTTAACAGCAACGGAGATTACTTCATTTCTAAATACATAACATATAATATACACGATTTTGAATATTGACAATATTCAAGATCGTGTTTGAATACCATCTGTTCGGTGAATAGACTATAGTTACGTGTATGTATTTCTTACCGTCTTTTAGTGCACTGAAGGTCGGTTCTTTTCTGCATGCTTTGGAGGCTTTAAGTATTTCAAATTCAACACAGTATCTGAAATTAAAAAAATAAATTAGGTACACTGAAAAAACATTTTTGATTGAAATTTTTTATTTTAAAGATATATGCAAATATGTATATATTTTAAATGAAGAGTGTCAAAATATTTTAGCTTGTAATATGTTCAAATATATGTTCTAATGTACTGGGGTTTGATTATTCTGGTGCCAGTGTGTATCAGGTGTTGAAAATGATACATAATAGGAGGACGGAGCGTAGTGCTAGCTCTCCACCACTTTCATATACCGAAACATTCTAAACTTACTGTAGTTGCAGTCAGACTCCAAGTGATTTACTGTTTGTGAAAACTATTAACGATGAAGGGGAGGGGGGGGCATTTCAAGGGTCTACCTAAATCAGTGGTTCTCAACCTTTTTTCGCCTAGCGCCCACTTACTGGATTTTGTATAGATCCCAGCGCCCACTGCAGAAAATCGCGAAGGGACACGTCATGGACTACGACTATGGATTATGGACTAGTTAACCTGGGCACAGTAATTAAAACAAAAAGTAATAAATTCTACCTCTAAATTTATTTAAAAATATTAATTAATACAAACAAAAATTATTATTGAAATATTGAATTTTATTTAACAAAATTAAATTAATAAATTTGTGAGCCCAACCCATGCAGTCTTCACTAATGCGATCCTTGAGGTTGGTGCTTGCTCACCAGCTCTTTCACGCGAGGAGTCAGCAGAGACAAATAAAGCCGCAAGTCCCCTCTGTTGACAATGTCCAGCCTTTTCCTCTTGTCTGAGTGCAGAAATGTAGCCGCACTAAATCCGGTTTCCACTAAATATGAAGTCGGAAACGTGAGAAGAACCTTGTGAACAATTCCCCACATTGTAGGGAATAGTCCTGCCATGCTGTGGTTCTGCCAGAGTTTCTTGAAGCCTATTTTGATTATCCTCGTTGTTGCGAAGTTCCACCAACTCCTCCTGCAATTTAACGTCAACGTCTTCCAGCACGACTCCAAACGGGTCAGTGATCCAGGCAGGTACATCCAGTTCGATGAGGTCTTGGAAGCGCGATGTAAGGTCCTCTTTTAGTTGCTGAAGATGAGCCCCATATCGAAGAAGATCTTCATCTATGGGTGTCTGTCATTTGATTAATTTCACTAAATTGGTAAAGTTCTTTCCTAACGATATTACTGCGGAGAAGGGCCAGCTTGTCGATAAAGGTGGTCACTGCGCTCTTGCAGTCGATGAGTGTCACCAGTTTACCTTGAATCTGGAGAGACAACTCGTTGAGTTTCCTGAAGATTGTAGCCAAGTAGAAAATGTCGAATTTGTGTTTCTTCAGCTCACCGGCCAACTTCTCATGTTTGACTTGCAGGAAAGTGACAAGTGAATCGAACATTTCACAGAATCGAGCCAAGCAGTTGCCCTTAGAGAGCCATCTCACCTCGGTGTGAAGCAGCAGCCGATTGTAGATCTCGTCATTTTCCTGGCAGAGGTTGCGGAATAGTCGATCGCTTTTTGCATTTGTTTTTATTACGTTCACGGCCGTGATCACGAGATTGAGAGAGTCATGAAGGCTGGGGGTCAGCCGTTTCGCTGCAAGATGCTCTCTGTGCGCTACGCAATGTATGCAGATGATATCTGGATGCTCCTTCTTGAGAAGAGCAAGGAACCCCTTGTATCGCCCAACCATTGCTGGTGCTCCATCTGTTGCGCAGGGGTGAATGTTGATTAGCGGGATTTCCTTTTCTTCAAAGTACTTCTTGACAGCAGCAATAATGGATGTACCAGTTGTGTCAAGGGGTAAGGACTCTGCAAACAACATGTCCTCTTTTGTTTCCCCAGTTTCGTCGAAGTACCTCACGTAAGACATGAGCAAGGCAGTGTTATCACTCAACGTCGATTCATCAAGCTGGATGGAAAAGTTGGTCTTCTTGAGAATGTCCACCAACTGGATTTCGACATCACTTGCCATCTCATCTATTCTTCTGGAGACCGTGTCGTTGCTAAGGGGGATAGCCTTCACTATTTCTGTCGCATTCCTATGTAAGAAAGTCGAAATCACCTCTTTCACGGCAGGCAGAATCAGTGTTTCCCCCACAGTGTGCGGCTTGCCAGCCTTTGCAATCATACATGCAATGTTATAGGATGCCAGCAGGCCATCACGCTGAATCTCTGTCACCTTGGCAAAAGCAGACGAAATGGACGGGGTAGTTTTCTCCCTGTCATCACGCAGTTTCTTGAAGTATTCTGCGGGCTTGTCCTTTTTGTCCGAATGCATCTTCTCTAGATGGTCACGCATACGAGAGGGTTTGATACCTTCATTTGAGAAGACATTGGAACAAATGAGGCACATCGGTCTTGTGCGATCCGCTGGGCTTGGTACGAAACCGAAGGCTATATAGTCGACCGAATACTGGCGAACCACCTTCTGCTTTTTGCCTGGAGGGGCCATTGCTGTCGTGTAAAAAAGACCGATGTTAAACAATGTTAAACAACTTTGGTTGGAGCAATATAATTAAAGTATTTTGTATAAGTTAGATTTCTAAAATAATTTGAGTTATTAAAAACATTACCAACATCAATAAATGATTATTACCTGTAATAAACGGTTTTCGATTATAAAAATTGCTCTACCTAGTTTTAATTAATTAAACAATATATATTGTTTATTTTATAACAGAACCGTGTGTGCTAAATGTACAATATTTTTGATTAACACTCTGTTAATTAATCACACAACTATCGCACACTGAATATTTGTCTCTGTTCGAACGTTATCGCTGACTATCGTAAATAGAATGAATCATGCGAATAATGACTTTGCTATATATACCGCACTGCATGGAATTCTCTGGAAGTCGAACTCTCTCGACCTTGGAACATTCGAGATGCGGTCCACTATACTCACGTTGACTCACAGAGTCCGCGCGTTGCGTCATACATACAATAACATAGTTAAGCACAGAGATAGAAACAGCATGTACGTAACCATAGCAACGATGGGGTTAACAATGCATAATAGGAACATTGGTAAGCGCGGATATTAAACATTTTGCATTTTTGTATACTTTTACTAATTTTTTACTGTGTAGTGTAGCTTTACCTTTACACCGTACAGCGCCCACCCAAAATCCTCCAGCGCCCACTGGTGGGCGCTACCGCCCACGTTGAGAACCACTGACCTAAATGAAAGTAAAAATTAAATATGTGTTCGCTGATTATTCTAAAGTATACATAGTTATTTTTCATGTGAATTTTCAAAAGAAAGATTTAAAAAATTATTCTAAAATTTAGAACTCCAGACGATCCACTTTAAGTACCTCGTTACAAAATGATATTCCCACAGAAAAACAACTGCGCCTGGAAATAACGGTACTTCAATAAGTATGAATTCACGGTGGTCTAATTTCAATGACTATTATAGCGACGCACTTGTTCCTTTAAAGAAAAAAGAAAAATGCTATTATTCTATAAGTAATAGTTTTTTTCTTATAAATATATATATTAAAATCACACACGTGGTGTCGGCATTTTGTAAGAAATTGTACTTATTACTATTTAAAAAAAAAAGAAAGCACCTGTTTTTTCAGGGAAAACTTCACAAATAAACCCAGATATAAATTAGTAATTAGCAAAATTGTTTTCAAACGGAACAATAAATGTGCATCTAATTAGTTCGACGTTGTACATCGTACAGAGACAAAGCCTTCGTCAATCACGTGCTCGCTAACACAAGAACCCCCAAAAAGAATAATCAATCCCAAAAGCATTCCGTATTTTACCGTTAATAAGAAAAAAATAATTAAGTGAAATAGATTTTCTTAAAAGCACATTTGATCCGAGAACCTCAACTAGTGAACAACAGAATCAAAAGTGACCGAGTAAGTGCCACCAACGCCAATTTTTTCCTAACTAGAAAATTATACCTAATTAAGCTGTAAATTAAGATGGAAATTACGTAGAAAATGTAGACAAGCAAAATTAATAAATAACAGGGTAAAAGCAGGTTTAACAAGTGTCTGTTGATTACGACAGAATGGAAGTCTGTATGATTGCAGATTGCAGTAACATTAAATGGAAAGTTCCACTACAGACATAAAGATGTCTGCAGTCCCTGTATAACTCATGGCCAACTGGATCTCTAATCTATCCAAAGCATTATAAACTACTTGGTAATCGCTGAGCATTTTTAAAATCACGTGCTGAAAATATGAAATATGATTGGATTATATAAAACCTACTGTTATTCACATTTCACTGATTTGTTATTCGTTTTGTCTTACCATATTCATTTCTACTTAAGTTATTCTAATACTATACACATTCAATCCTTTCATTTAATGCGTGCTACATATTTACTATAATATATTTTGGAAGTTACGTCGAGTACCAATAGAAAACTATTATATCTAGTTTTCTAGTGGAAAAGACGTCGCTGTTCTGGGTCATTTAGTTCTTACCAAAATAGTCCGCGCTAAAGGGCAAGTAATTCACAAAGTACTTCGGAAAATGAGAATTGATTATTGAAAATGTAGTATAAGAAAAATTCTTGTTAAATAGCTATAATTTTTTTCATTTTTAGGTTAAATTTATATCTTAGTATTTGTAGATGTATAAAATTCGAATGGAAAAATTGCCCCGCTGAAGTCAAGCACCTTTGCTAGATGTTATTTGATCACTAATAGAAACAATAAGTCTGAATATGAGAACTCTAAGGTATTTGAGGCTGATTTAGTACAATTTTGAAAATTATACAAGTGGGTTTATTATGAATATTTGAACATAGTCCATTTTTGTTCTGTAATTAGACTTGCACCTGTCGGATCAATAAAGATGCTATAGTAATTATTAAAATGCTCTAGTTATTACCAATAATGCACACAACCCACAAGGGATACTTTTCTTATAAAAGACTGCCATTTGGGGTTTTATTTGCACCGGCACTGTTTCAGCGAACGATGGACCAATTACTAATGGGAATTGAAGGAGTAGTTTGCTACTTGGACGATATCTTGATAACAGCACCAAACACCGCGTTACACTTAGACAGGTTACGGCAAGTATTACACAGATTAAAGGCTGCAGGCATCCATACTCAACAATCAAAATGCAAATGGTTAGAAGACAGCGTGATATTTTTGGGTCACCGAGTGGACAGTGTAGGGATACACCCAACAAACGAAAGAATTCAAGCATTACAAGGAATGGAACCACCTACAAACCTAACCGAACTAAGGTCAGTTTTGGGCTCCATTACCTACTATAACAGATTCATCGAAAACTTACATATAAAATGTACACCTTTGTATAGACACTTAAAAAAGGGAGCATATTTTAACTGGTCAACTGATGATGATGGAATATTTAACGAGTTGAAGAATATTTTGACATCAAGCGATACGTTAGTACATTACGATCCAACACTGCCAATTGTCGTTTCCAGTGACGCCTCCGACAAGGGGGCGGGTGCAGTTTTATCACAATATCCAGATAACACGCTCCGACCAATTGCGTACGCATCTAGGACTTTTTCGGAGGTAGAAAGAAAGTACTCTACAATCGACAAGGAAGCCTTGGCCTTGATATTCGCTGTGACGAAATTTCAGCAATATTTACATGGGCGGCGTTTTACATTGTTGACAGACCATAAACCGTTGGAGAGAATTTTTAGCGAAAATCGTGAAACACCCAAGGTTGCGAGTAATCGGATGCTGAGATGGGCAATGATTCTGAATACATACAACTATTCCATTAGATACCAACCGGGGAAAGACAACGCCCCAGCAGATGTTTTGTCGAGATTACCATTAACCGACCAAAGGCCATCAAAAAGAGAAGAGGAAGGACTTCCAGGACGAGGTCACTTACTACGTGTGAGATTAAAACATATGCCAGTAACAAAACGAAATTTAACAGACATGGTTGAACGTGATAAGATTCTGAAGATGGTGGCATGTTACACAAGAACACATTGGCCAAGCAAATTGATAATTGATACAAAGTTAACACCGTTTTACGAGAAGAGAGATGAATTGTCGGTTGAAGAAGGATTAGTGTTATGGAAAGGACGAATCTGTATACCGGACCAATTAAAAACACAAATATTGGGGATGTTACATGATGGACATCCCGGAATTCAAGCAATGCAATCAATGGCAAGACTCCATGTGTATTGGCCGGGCATTGATAACGAAATAATTAAGTATGTAAATGGCTGCAAGGGATGTCAAAGCTCCAAACAGACTGATGCGAACGTACCGCTATACCCATGGTCTGCACCAGCTGAACCTTGGTCGAGATTGCACATTGATTTTGCGGGACCTTTCAAGAAGAAGATGTGGCTTATTGTGGTTGACGCTTATACTCGCTGGTTGGAAATAATACCCATGAACCGGACTACCACTAAGGATACAGTCAGCATTTTGAAGGAGATGTTTGCCAGGTATGGACTGCCAAAGTTTCTGGTCTCAGATAATGGACCACAGTTAACTGCCGAGGAGTTTGGATTGTTCTGTAACGAGAAAGGAATCACACATATTAAGATAACCCCCTATCATCCAAAATCTAATGGATTAGCCGAACGCATGGTAAGAACTTTTAAGGAACATCTTGAAAGAACAGACGAGAGTGAAGACTTACAAGACGTACTCCAAGATTTTCTATTCTATCATCGCAACACAATACAAAGAGGAACCGGCAGAACACCGAGTGAATTATTATTTGGTAGACATGTAAGTACGCACTATTTTTGACCAATTTAAACCGGATATTGCGAGAAACATGGAAAAAGAGAAATGGAAACAGAAACAACAACATGACAAAGGAAACGTAAAGGATAGGGTATTTTTAGAAGGAGAAGAGGTTTGGGTGAATAATCCACTGATTAAAGGATCCAGTGCAGGGGAAATCAGCAAACAATCTGGGCCTTATTCGTACATAGTAAAAATAGATGGAATAAAGAGAAGGAAACATGCTGACCAACTACGGAAAAGAGAGCCGCTAATAGCTCATGAGATGGCAAAAACGTTGGAAACTCAGCTAGCACAACAGACGCAAACGGCCCCAAAGACACCAGGACCGTCCGTGGAAATATCAACAACACAGACGCCAGAGGAACAAGTTCCTGAAGGTGCATTCCTCGCACCAGATCTCACAACCCAAGTTCCTTCATTTTCCTTTCCAATAGATAATTCTATTACAGAGAGAAGCCGAACACCGGACATGCCAAACGTTGAACCGTCCACGCCGGTAGTACGACGAAACCCAGCCAGGAATCGACGACGCCCGGAGAGGTTCACCTAGTCCTCCAGAAGGGGAGGAATGTGGTATACCTGCAACACTGCCTGCCGCTCATAACCTAAAAAGCAGTTGACACAGACGAAGCGTCGGACACGGTACATACTATATACATTTATATCTAAACAAGCAAATGTACGGTGATCAGTAAGTGTAATTAAAGTTATTGTGCATTAACATGTGTGTATCTATATACCCGACAATACTACAGTTATCATCGTAAAGTTGAAAAGTGCCAACAAGAAATTGATTAGTGTTATAAAGCAAAGTTTGGTCTGTCTTGAAATGTGTGCGTAGAAATACTAACAGATTTGGTATAGGCAGCAGCAAAGAGTGCGTCACTGTAAGTAACTAAGGTAGGAATTTGTAAGAGTGCCAAAATGGAAAAAAATACATCAAATATGTACCGAAATACAAAGCAAAAACGAGTTTAGTGAGTATTTCCTTTTTAACCAACGTTACTTGGAAACATTCTACATTTCTTTTAATAAGTGTACCTACATGCATGTAGGCATATCAGTTTATTGTAATATTTGAGTATACTGTACAAGAAAGCTACTTTTGTCTTAAGAAGATCATTCAGTTCCGATTCTGTAGAAGAAAAAGAAATATTTCCACATGTTAGGCTTAAGAGAGGTGCAAATAATACTAAAGATGCCAGAGTGGCTGAATATTTTATAAGGCAGATATTGCGATGCTTCAAAATCTTCCAATACAGTTGAAAGCGCCGATTACGTTAGTGCCGTAACATTTTTAAATATACAAGAAGTCATATACAAAATCCAAACAAACACTTCACAAGGTTAGTATTAGATTTTGAATCGCTATAAAAAATTTGAAATGTAAGCTAAATTGTTATTCTTGAAACTATCCAACGACTTCATTGTCAGCAACAGTTTTTTTAATGTTGTTTCGTTCTATTTCATTATTTTAATGATATTAATACTTATTGTGAAGGTAATGTTCAAAGTGTTATTTCAAAGTTTTTTTTTTGGTACTACTAGATGACGCTAGATAAGCATCAATATTTTGAGGTTACCAGAATAAAATTCATGAATATAAGTCAATGTTATGTGACGGCCTTATATCGTGCAGCGATAGAGAGCTCCAGGTGCTCTGTATAACTTAACGCAAATTGAATAATGAGCAATCGAATTACTACAGTATTCATTGCAAGGAAAACTATATATTAAGAAATGAATTAATTATATACAAGTGGTATTTAACCCTTAACACAATTGAAACTGCCTTTATTTATAGTCCACAAATATTAACAATTTGTAGCCTTTATTAATTTACCTGCAGTAAACTTATTATTGCTTTTTCTGTTTAACGTTAAATTTATTTAATTCGTTATTTATTAAGTTAAATTAAAACTTTAGTGACAAGGAATAAGCACGATATCACATTATTATAGTTCCTTCTGATAAATATTGTCAGTTATATAATTTATTTGTAATACTTTTGGGCCACAACAACATTGATAACTTTGGCGCCCAACAATTGCGGCACTCTGTATATACATTCTTTTGTCTTTATCGACCTTCTTATAATCAAATCGCAATTATTTCTATGAGTTTAGACGGCGAATGTGAAAGCGATTATCGGTGAAGACATTCGGCGGCAGCTTCCCTATCCCGCTTCAGAGGGATGAAATACGCAACGTAAAAAAACCACCTCGTTTGAACGAGGATAGGTAAATATGGAACGGTGTCGGCATGAATCTTGATTTCGAATAACCGAACTGAAAACTCAGCCGAGGCCCGGACTCGGCAGCGCCGCTGAAAGGAGAACCAATAACGATTCCTTTGACGATATCCAAGCCGTAAACGGTTATTCAACCATCCAGACGATATACAAGATTACATGATGCCGCAAGCTACTGGGGTTTTGGGATTTTTTTTTGTCGGCGGAGAATACGCGGAAAACCTTATTTTATTGCCCGACGATGACACAGAATGTTTTCGAATAGGATATCGAGATCGGAGTAACGATTTTGTGTCGACAATCGAGATAAAATTAACCGATTTGCGGTGAGCGCTCTTGAATTGAATGACATACATATCGGTAAGCCTATACAGAGCGCAGTGTATATGACAATGAGATATAAATAAAGTACCTAATACGGTTAACGTAATAGGTACATCATATAATTGCTTGTTTATGATATCGAATTATATTAACATCTTAAATGATATTTGATGCGATCACTTTGTTGTCAATTTTTATTTGCCATTATTTCGTTGATTTATTTAACTATAATTTACAAACGTCGCTCCACCCATCTCATATAACTTAAGTGCAAGAGAGAAGGATCAAACATATAAATTCGAAATACGTATTCTTTTATTTAGCTATGAAATAAGTTTCGAAATGCGATCTATATGGTAGTCTAAAATAGATAGAAGATATTTAAACAATCGTAACTTGTTTTGTTTAACTAGGATTTGTCATACTGCGGAAATAATAAAATATTCAACCAATGTTTGAAATATTTCGCGTGAAATGTCAAAATTGACATTTCAAATTTGCAAATACTAAACTTTATCCGTATTTTTCGCGGGTAAAATATATTAACAGAAAGCTAAGATAATGAAAACATCTTAAAATCGATATGGAAATATTTCTATAATTAGCAATTTCACTGGTTAAGGCTAATAATATTGTTAGTGATAACAAATCCACAAAATAACGTTTAGAATATGTTTGATTAGGTGTTAGCAACATATATAAGATTTCTTTGTTATTCTTAATTTAAATTTTATATGTAAGAATCAAGTTGATATAGTCTGTTTCAAGATATAGTGTGCGACGTCATAAATAAAACCATTATTGTGCTAATCCCTAGATAATCCGGCGATGGCAAACATAAAGTTTAAGTACCTGACAACTATCAGTGTCGGCTTAAGGGTATTAAGAAAATAAAAGAATTAATATTAATTTATAATTTGAATATTCAACTCCACAAATAATAAATTAGCCAGCAAAATGTATTCTTGTATTTCACATGGCTTAGTTGACACACGTACACTTTTATTATTTCTAATCACATATTGACAATTCGGATCTGTAGCGTGTTTCTCATATCGATTACTTTCATTGCATACCACCTGCCGTGTTCAAGCAAGCTGTGGGAGCTTGTTCATTCTATATGACATATTTTAAGAAACTCTTCTGCACTCTCATATGTGATTGATATGATTGATGTGTATTCCAATTTTGGACGAAACAGTGTATAATAAAGGGTGGTAAATGTTGTGAGATTGGAAAAGCCTTCCTATGACTTTATGAAAAGGCTTTGTGTGCATGAAGCTGAAGAACAAATATATTGTATGTGATCGTGAAAATATTGGAACTGCAACCATTGGTAGTGCACGTACGTGACCGATTCTATTGCTACTATTGACGCCATTGGTGTGTCTAGTTTTATTAAAATAGCATCTTTTTCATAATTGTAAATGCTTTTCAATGACGCTTTTAGTTGATTTATGGGGTTTATTAAATCTTAACACAGGATTTGTGGTTGTTCTTCGTAATAGAGTTAACTGATATCTTGAACATGCATATTCATTATCACCAATCAAAATACCTTCTACATCTCTATTCTGAAATCATACTAATATTATTTAATTTTTTCTTTTTTCACCTTGCAAGTACATTGAATGTAATGCCGAAAGGTTTCTGTAAACAGTCGAGGCTTTTTACAAACCTTTCTATAATCATGTGTTAAATTTAATGTGAATAGCGTAAGTATTGGTTATTTTAAATTTTATTATGGATTCGTTATGAAACATTTAAGGTTTTTCGACAATCTAAATCAATATAATAAATAAGTTGAGAAAGACTGCAGTCTTAGAGCATTTCAATTACTAAATACGTTATAGTTATTGTATGGTGAATAATTTTTTTCTTTGGTTATATCAAATGTCACTGACAGAAATAAAAATAGATCCGGCAACATATACAAGGCGAGTCGTCATGGATCTAGTATGACGTGCAATTGAATGTAACGCGTTTCCACCATAAATATATGATTTAATGTTCAGCATTTCTGTGGATTAAGTCTCTTTAAGTAAATTCTTGATTTTAGTGTCCCACTAACTTGTCTTCCAAGGTGTTTCTTCTGTAAAACAGATAAGCTTCAAGCATATCGCATTTTTCTAGATGTGTTGAAAGACATTTTAGTAGAACTAACAACCAGTAATAAACTGTTCAGAATAGGTAGCCGTACACAACCAATTAATTACAAAAGAGATTAAGTTTACAAATTCGTTGACGTTTCACGTAATCTGTCGAAATATACAGGATGCTCCTTTTAAAAATTAGTTTCACGGCTTTGATTAACTTAACCAGCAAAAAAACGTCCTACTAATTTGCTAATTTGCTAATTTAACCACTTCGTAGCTTCAATAATAACAAAGTTAGCAATGTTGAACACATAGCTTTAGGCACGGTGTATATTTATGGGCCAACATGACTCATATTCACAATATATGTTGGTTTAGTGACAAAAAAGATAATAACAAAATCAGGCCACGATAGGTGGCGCTGTGGTTGAGTTATTAATACATTTTATATTTATATAAACAGAAATTATGCATATCCTGCAGTCGCACTAACAATCTCTTCTGTCCAGACTTTCTTATACAGGGATTTTAACCAAATCAAACTCATCGCCCCACCTACCGGAAAGGGCAGAACAACGTCTGCCGTTTATTTAATAATTCTTAAATATATAGATAAAATTATCACATAAAAATAAGATATAAATGTTAATGCGATATTCTTATTAGTAAATATATGTAACTACAATTAAAATAACTTACTGCAACTCGTTTAATTCAAAATTTAAAAACGTACAACTGCGGACGAGAATTCTTTTTAAATTCGCTACTAATTTACTCGAACTTGTATTAAAGCATGCAAAGTGCTTCATTTAATCCTATTTTCTTTCAATTCCATTATCTATCTCATTTAGAATTCTGCGTGGGGAGTTTTCCAGAAAAACGTACGTCACTCGTATTAAACACTTCGTTATGGGTTGACAAATGGCAAATTTCTCACAGAATCTCTTCCTATATAACAACTAAAGAAAAATTATTATGTATATGTATATGTATATGTATATGTATATGTGTATCCTATTTCGAAATATTAACGTAAAAATGTGTAAAAATACTGATCCGTAATGCACAGCTATCTTTTCGTCATTTTATTTTAAAATCATATTTTCAAAAATTGTTATAAACTGTATTTTATATAAGAGTTCGAATCTATTAATATGCACTTCGATGTATTTTGTTTCAGAATTGCGACCGCCCTTCTGCCTTTTTGCCTTGGTTGCATTCGGAGAAAAACTTGAACTTCTAACCTCTTGATATCGGTAGTCGGCTGTTCCCCCTTACTCGCAATGTACATAAACGAATTCGGAAGTGTATTGGACAAAACGGCGATGTCTTCGAACATCTATTATAATAAATATACATAATACCGATTGCTTGTTTAATATTTGCTGTTTTAGTCATCTTGATTTTATTGATATGAATTGCTGTACAAAATAGTGGATAACTGCCGCAACTTTCATTTTTTGTCAATAAGGTGTGAAAGCTTTCTTTTTTAAAATAATTCCTTCTTTCAATATACCAAAAAATATACTGGGTGTTCCATTAAAAAAAAATAACTTTTGTAAATAGCGCGAAAATTAGAAGTTCAAATGTCTTTTCGGTTCTACCATCATTGTTCACGATGAAAATACTACTACTTTGCTAATTTAACCTATACTGTAGCTTCATTAATAACAAAGTTAGCAATAGTGCCGACTTAATTTATAACACCCTGTATAGGAAGTGTTAGTTACGTGGTGTACATGAGTATATACATTGATTAATCGAGTTTTTCTCTAGAAATTGATGTAAATTATTAATTTTTCATAATTTCCTTTGTTCTTTTTAAAAAATTCAAGACACTTGTGATTAAAAAGTTTATGATTTTTTAGCCAGTATTTGTTTAACATATATATGTAGTTATTAAATTTACTAATACATTAATAACACTTATTATTCATTTATTTATATTTGACAAAGTTAAGTTAAAGTTTTAATAACATAAAGCAATGTTGTTATTGAGAATTTAACTTACCTAGTTTAACAAATAAGCTCTTCATAGTACTACATATATGCATGTTGCGATTGTAATCTTCTATATTATAAACTCCATGTCCGTACAATAAATATAAAAGTTGAATTTTCTTCTTCGCATGTATAACATCGCTGCCGCATTATGTCGTTGCGTGGTTGTATTTCCGTTTGCGCGATACGTATGATGAGGAGCGCATTAAATTCATGAAGTTAGCGACGATAAAACGCTGGAAAGCTTGCTTTTTTTCAGACGTATGCCATTTTTTCGGTTTATTATGTGACTTTGCTGGAATTTATGGTGATGGGATTTGCAAGAAATAGTTCTTTATTTATGAGAATTGGCGTATTATTTTGTCTATAAAAACGAAATATATCTGCATTTATGTTTTATAAGTAATAAGAAGAAATATGTAAAAACAGATGATCTTAAGTTAATTTCTTTTTATTAAAGAGGTTAGTTATTCAACCATGCGCGTATATAATTGAGACATGCTACGGTTGTTAACATAATATTCTTCTTCTTATTGATTTTTAAATTAGTTTCACCAGAAGAAGAGTAGAAGTGAATAAATATCATTAAAAAAGCTAGGGCTTTTTTACCATTTGCTAACATTATTAGTATTACTGGTGATGTAGCAAAGCCAAAATAATTATGCTGTGAAATATGTTTTGTGAAATAACTAAATACTTAAATTGATTTTTCTGCTTCGCGCTGAGTAAATTAATTAGGAAATTTTATCACAAAAATTTGCCCACGATGAGATTTGAACTCATGACCTTCTTAATGCCGTCAAGATGCGCTAACCAACTGCGCCACGAGGGCTTGAGTTCATATCTACTTAAACGTCTTGATATCATCAAGTGACAGATTGAAATAATACAACTTTATCCGGCAGTTCGGAAATGAATGTGTAAATTTGAATTTTAATTATTTTTAAAATTCTGTTTTTCTCATCGGAGAAATACCTAAATTGATTTTTCTGCTTCGCGCTGAGTAAATTAGTTAGGAAATTTTATCACAAAAATTTGCCCACGATGAGATTTGAACTCATGACCTTCTTAATGCCGTCATTTCCGAACTGCCGGATAAAGTTGTATTATTTCAATCTGTCACTTGATGATATCAAGACGTTTAAGTAGATATGAACTCAAGCCCTCGTGGCGCAGTTGGTTAGCGCATCTTGACGGCATTAAGAAGGTCATGAGTTCAAATCTCATCGTGGGCAAATTTTTGTGATAAAATTTCCTAATTAATTTACTCAGCGCGAAGCAGAAAATCAATTTAGGTATTTCTCCGCTGAGAAAAACAGAATTTTAAAAATAATTAAAATTCAAATTTACACATAACTAAATACTATCACGTATACTGGGTGTTTCGGAATTGCACGGCACTATTGTAGATACTTGTTCTCCAACATGAAATAAACAAAAAAGTCCATATAAATATATGTCTCAAATTAATTTATTACTAAGATATTGGAGCATAAAGTACAACATCCAAAAGAACTGTTTAAAGTGGCCACCATTTTGTTGAATGCAGCATTCAGCACGACAAATTCATGTTTCTGTAGCACATCGTATAGCATCAGGATGATTCTTGATAGTTGCTGCGGCTTCCACGATGAGATTACTAAACTCTGATGAATCCCGATCACCCGATCTAGATCGATAGAATGAAACTGTCGTGCTGAATGCTGCATTCAACAAAACGGTGGCCACTTTACACAGTTCTTTTGGATATTGTATTCTTAAATAAATATCTTTATGCTCCAAAATCTTAGTAATGTATTAATTTGAGACATATGTTTATATGGACCTTTTTGTTTATATTATGTTGGAGAACAAGTACCTACAATAGTGCCGTGCAATTCCGAAACACCCTATATAACACTAGAAGGTAACAACTAGATAAGTAGATTACCTACGTGGCAGATTTAATTGTGATTTAACGTATATTTCATATAATCGAGCGCATTTTTTTGCCAGCATAATAGCTCTATATCAGTCAGCATCTCCTCTCTCTCTGTGTGTTCGAGTCAGTGCTGTTCACTTGTTTGGTTTGATAGACGCTTGTCTACGCCATTTTTTAACTAACCCAACCCATTTTGCTTTGGAAATTTGATTCTCATTTTCCTTGTTTTCTTAGGTAACGAAAATGGTGGAAATGTTGATAGGTAATGAATAATGCCAAGTAGGTGTCCTAGATTGAAGACAAATTCCTCAATGCGCATTACATTGTAAAATATTGCCAGCACATTACTCCATTGCTCGGCAATCCATATTAAATGTTCTGGAACAACATTTAGTCTTTCCCTCCTGTGTTGTGGAAGCAACTCTGGAACTTTTACAGGTCGTCCTGCTTTTCACAATTTTCCTTTAGCGTTCTCGATACCCGAAATCTGCTTACATTCTTCCCAGTAGCTTCCGCAAGATGTCCACTAAGCTCAGATGCCGTTGCAGCACGATTTCCTAGAGCTGTGATCTGTAGAAAACTACGAGGAAAGAATAGAACAGAAGAGAGTCTCGTTAGTCCAAAGTGGTAACCCAATATGGCCGCCGCAATGCATAGGCGTGCATAAATATTTTTTATAGGGTATATGTAGACTTCGTATGTTCACGATAATCATTTAAAATAGGTTCTCAGTCCAATAATAATTAAAGAAATATCGTGAGGGCATTATTTTTTCAATCCTTTTATTCTTTTTAATATATTAATATTTATTCAAACTGTATTAAAGAAAACATTTTAAAAAAACATGCCTAGGATATGTATGTTACGCCCCTGAACACATAATCAAACATGTCAGATATATGACCAAAAATAACCATTTTTAAAGTTATTACTGCTTATGTTGAATGCCAATTTGAAATTAACTTTACCAATGAAGAGAAAAAGTAAGAGTCTTATGCATCTTGGTCGATCATGTACGAGACATTTGCTGAATCTGCCTGCCTGCTTCCCTATTTCGTTTTAGAAAAGGGCAAACAGTAGATTGGTGCATATGCAACCGTTCCGATATTTCCATTTGCTTCAGAGCCACTTCAGAAAAGGCATTAACTTGAGCAGCTATCGGTTAGCTGTAATTAGGCGTATGTTCCATATTCTGACAGTATTAAATAGGCGTTTATGTCAACACAGTCTGAGAACGTCTGAGAGAACGATAACCTAAGATTATCTCCCAAGTAACGCAATTAACAAAATGTTATGTTACCAGGAATCTTTTTGTAACCGGGTCTCCAGCTGTTTCTCTGTAATGCATTCTTTTTAACGTTCTTATTATTCAAAAAAAAGTATATATTGTATTGTATATATGTTGAGACAAAAAATAGTCATAAATAAACAAAACCTTTTACGTTTAAGATTAAAGATATGCTATACTTTTGCTCATAAGTGTACTACATATATGTGTAGGTGATGCCTGTCTATGTGAATATTAAACCTTTTCTATTGTTCTGTCCACATTTATTACAAATTAAACTCGTACACCTAATATCAAAAGAAGAACTGGTGCCTAGAATTTTACGGATGTATTCAAAAGGCTCACTCGTTGTTATAATAGCTGATACACTGCCCTGAATATTTTGGGCACTAGTGTAACCTTTCCGACATTCTTTATAAAATTTTATTTTAAGGGAGGCGTTTACCAACAAATAGAAACGTATGCAACTTATGTTACTCTCGGGACGGGTAGACGCAATGGGGTGTGAATAGGTGGAGCTTTATTCACAGATTCTGTCATAGATAAAGGAATACTATGGGAAACATAATGTATAAAGAATGAGTACTTACGGAACTGTTAATGTTGTTGATGTTTTATAATAAGCCAATTTTCGCTAGCCCATAACTGTTATATTATTATACACTCGAATATTATAGGTATGTATGACATTTAAATGCGAGTGACAGTTTGTAATTAAACTGTCACTCGCATTTAAGTCTGCAATAGCCGACCGTGGGGATAGCCGACGCGATTAGCTTGGAAAACCTCGTGTAAATTGTGTCTGACAATGTTTACTGTTTAATGTTTTTTATCTTTAAAAATAATTACATAAATATGATTCTTTCTTTATATAGTACATCACATATGCAGCTGGCACGTAGAGGTCGTTTTCTTTCCTTTTGTGTACCAGCCTTAGTTAGTAGACATTAATCAAATTCATGCATGTTTGTGGGTATTTCTAAAACACACAACTTTCTTAAGAAAATAAATTAGTACAAAAACTGACCTTGACATTATAAATTGATGCCTTTTGCATCACCAACCCAAATTTGAGATTCTAAAATTACAAAATAAATTAAAAAAACGCGAAACGGCGATGCCTTAGTTTTCGATAGGTAAACGCCCCTCTTAAATGTACCGTATAAAATTGTAAATTTCTTTTTCCTTCCACATTCATCTTGCCTCATTTCCGCTGTAGAAATAATTGTCTTTAAGAGGGGCCTTTACCTACAAATAGAAACGTATGCAACTTATATTACTCGCGGGACGAGTCGACGCAAGGGGGTGTGAGTGGGTGGAACTACACGTTATGAGGTTCCGATCCGAACGCTTCGGTTTTATTCATAGATAAAGGAATACTATAGATGGGAAACATATGTATAAAGAATGAAAAACTTACGGAACTGCCCTCTTGCGGGTCTAGTCACGTATTACTTTCATATACTTATTCATATTTTGAAATATTTAATTATTATTTTTGGATGTGAACAAATTAAATGGGTTCATTTTCACTTCGCTTTAATGCACATCTTAAAGTCGGATGAAAATTAATTCATTCAATTTGTTTAGAATAAAAGAATACTCTCTTTTTAATTTATTTTCAGCCATCACAATAGTACAACATTACTTCTCATTATAATGTACAATTGTAATGATAAATAGATCTAGAAGAAAATAATAAAAAAGAAATTCTTATAAAAAAACAATTTCAGAAATGATGAAGTTACTTTATTACAAATAATTGATCGATATACAAATACATACATGTGTATAACAAATAATAATATATAATAAATTATGTACATAATCAAGTATTCTTAATTTTTATGAAGAACTTCTTGTGTTTAATATATTATTTAGACTTATATGATTTTTCAGCCCAAGTACCATCAACAACTACACTTAGAAGTGGAAACCCATCACTATCTAGCTCTCCTTTAGATATAGCTTCAGCTTTCTCTGCTTCTGCAGCTTCCGCCATTTCTTCCACGGCATTTTCTTTTATTACTTCATGAACGTGCTTTTGTATATCATAATACGTTCGCGAAGACATGGTAGGCATATTCATAATTGAAAAACGCTCTTCCATTTGAGTAAAACTTTGTCCCGTGCACAAGTTTCCAAAAACCTACAATGCACATTTTGAAGACAAGCGTTTGCGGTAGCTGTTTAGCCATACTCAAAATATTTTAAGCATCTCCTTGAAAATGTTGACTTTTACACTAATATAGACATAAATAGCTTAGATTACTATAACAAAATCATTAGTTTATAGTTTTCCCGGGGGACACCTAACATTATTTTGAGTCTAATTTCTATGTACATTAAAACATATAAAGAGCAAATACTACAATAACACATAGACACCGTAATCATAACGACTTCCAGGTGATTACAAATTTTTAAATGTCTTACCACAGCTTCATTTATGCCCATATCTTTTGAGCTATCACGTTCAATGTTAGAAAAAAGTTTTTCAATTGCACCACATATGCTACATTTAAATACAAATTTACAATTTAATCCATTTCTCAATTCTTTTAAAAAAGTCATATGAGTTGAATTGCATCCATATGACGATTCATGGCCGCCAAAACTTTTTAACTGCTGAATTATCGTTCCTGGTTTCTTTTTTTACAAGAAAATTACCTTCCTCGGGTTCATTTTCAGGTGGAAGCTTGTAACTGTAATAATTTGTAAATTTGTAAATAATGCCTACAGCTGTGTCTACAGTTTCGATTGTAATACGTACTCCCCATTACCTTGTGAGTTGCTTAAATAGATGTGTTCAGAGTTTTCAACATTAACCCCTTCAGGGGATGACAAATCAATGGAAGTTGCACCAGACCTAACAGCAAAAGCGTATGTATTAAAAGCGGACTGTAAGAAAGGCAATCCAAAATGAAAATTTTAATATACACATAAAATGAATCGTCAAATATTTAAATTCTGAAATCTATTCGCATATTGGTATTATGTACTTAGTTAAATTAAATCGAATTAACAAATATCAAAATAATGTAAATAAAATTGTAGACTAAAAATTACTTACCTCGTATTTTGATTTTTCATACGATTTGCATGCTTACTTCTTTGTATGATTGATCTTTTATGATAATCCAATTTTCGCTTGCCCATAACTTATATTATTGTAGCGTGAATCGTTCGTTAATTTAAAAAAAAAACAGAATACGCAGTTATAGGAGTAACTATTTAATATCATTAATTAATGTTATTTACGTATATTTATATCCAATTCATTAAATAGACACATACATTTATTTCTACAATTTCTCTATACTGTCAGTCATGTCAATTTTAATTTTATTGACAAACCTTGTCTCCATGACACCCATTCGTATTTCGTGACATTACACTCGAATATTATATGACATTTCTTTTTAATTACAAACTGTCACTCTGACTTGGAATAGCCGACCGATTCCGATAGATTTTTGTCTTCCCTAGGACTGGTAGAGATACCGTATAGTGGGGATAGACGACGCAAAAGCTTCGAAAAACGACGTGTAAAATGTGTGTGACAATGTTTACTGTTTAATGTTTTTTATCTTCAAAAATAATTACAGAAAGTTTTTTTTTTATGTCGTACATCAAATGTGCAGCTGGCGCGGGGAGGTCGTTTTTTTCTTTTTTTGTATCAGCCTTAGTTAGTAGACATTCATCAAATTCATGCATTTTTGGGGTTATTTCTGAGACACATAACATTTTAAGAAAATAAATTAGTACAAAAACGGACCTTGCCATTATAAATTGATGCCTTTTGCATCACTAACCCAAATTTGAGATTCTAAAATTACAAAATGAGTTTAAAAAACGCGAAACGGCGAGGCCTTAATTTTCGACAGGTAAACGCCCCTCTTAAGGGTCCTATATAGTGGATCTGTCAAAAATAAAAAAAATAGCAGATTTTAGATGCAAGATATTTTTGTTTATTTTAAATTTCGAGAAAACCTTTCAACGTCAACTTATGAAGAATTTAGTAATCTACCCCGCTGAAGAATCAAATTTAGAAAAAAATTATCGGATTATAGAAAATTAATTAATATGTCAAAATATTAAAAACAAGTTTTCTCAAAAATCCTTCGGAGGAGATTTGTTTGCTTGGGTTCACGTTATAAATTGAATAAAAAGCTACCCCGTTCTGCACTTATTTTTCGTTGAACTATTCTTTATTTTGTTTTAAATGAATATAAAATAAATTAAAATTAGGCAACCCACATTGCAATGAATTGTTATTCTAGTAAAAATCTTTCCCACGGTTACAAATGTGTAAATATTTTGTCATAAATGAATTTTTATTCGCTTAGATATTGAGTCATTATTTCAAATATTTATTATATATTCCCTATGTGTAATAAGTACTCGGACATCCTTGGCTTATTAAATTATATGCTATGCAACCAATATTACATTTCCGATCTACTACATAGGACCCTTAATCTCTGCTGTCTAGAATTATAAACAACACATTTTTCATCAAAAGAAACGGAAATGTCGCAATTAATGCACCGCATATTTTACAATAATTTGTCCAAATACTGAATGATTTCTACAAAATAATTTCATATTAGACTGTGAGACGCGATATTCAGATGCACGCGATCTCCCTACAGCGCGTACAAAAGAATTAATAACTTTTCAATTAATGCATGTGTAACATTTGTTTTTTCTTTTAAATTAATTTTGTACCTTTCTCTCAAAATTGTTTGCTCCATATTTACATATATTTTTACAATTAAATCAGAAAATAAATACTAAAATTAACAAAATAATTGAAGAAAAATCCCCTGCTTCCAATGACTAGTTTGACCAAAGAAGCTTTATGAGGATAATCCTATTCTTAAGTAGAAATTATGCTGCTGATTTAAAATTCACAAACCGAATTATTATGTGATTAAAAATTTCGTTTGTGCATAAAAACCCCTATTAGTGTATTCCTTTCTTATACGTAGTATAAGGAAGTATGGTGTTGAAAATTTTCAACCTCGAGATTTTTTCAGATGTCCACGTTTTGAAGTCTCCTGATACTGAAAATGTGGTTTTTAAAAAATGTCTGTGTCTCTTGAGATCTGATTAGATTTCAAGTAAAATCGATAGACCGGAGTTTTGCCAATATTTCGTCAACTATTAAGTTTAAATAAATTTATAAAGAATTCATATGTACTTAAAATTAAATGTGAGAAGAATTTTAATATGAAAGTTTTTCGAAATTCCTACCAAAAGTAGGTCTTTTCTTCTTATCGAAAATAATTTTTTGCTAATATTTCGCAAGTCATGCTTTTTAGACAGGTACGTTACGAATACAAAAGCATTTAGAACTTAATTTTGAATACCTTTTGTATAAAAAGAATTTCAAAGTACGATCCGGAGTGACACTTTTACTCTTATCGAATAGCGACGTTTTGCAAATATGTCGTAAATTATGCATTCTATATATATATTTATCAAGAGTACAAAAATATTAGAGCTGGATTTGGTATATTTTTTGTATAAATTCAATTTTAAAAATCGGACCGGAAGTAACACTTTTACTCTTAGCGAGTAGCAGTTTCTGTTGAATATCTCGCAAAGTATGCATTCTATAGAGATTTAATAAGAGAATAATTTTCATATAAAGAAGTTCTTATAATATGGCCTATTTTTCTAGGAAGATATAACTATTTAAAACAATTTTGTATAATTTGAAACACTCATACGTATAAGAAAGTCGTGTGGTGGCCACACCTCATTTTTTATATTGCACTATATTAATATGTTATTGCGCTCCCCACGTTATGTACGTATATGTGTGCCAAAAACTTTCTCCACACCTTTTGTACAAACACATAAATTTTTCTTACTTATCGACAAACGCATTTTTACTGTCAAGCACTCCTCGAACGCGCGTTCGTAAAATGCCCCGACGAAATAGAACGTTCCCAGGACTATTGTGAAGTCCTGAATTCAGACGTACTTAAACCAACACGCACAGGGACCATAAATTTCAATAAAATGAAGTATGTGCGCTTGCCAACTTGATAAATACTCCAATTTCCAGTCTTTCTCGAAATCGTATATCATCAACAAGACGGCAACGGGTAGCTAACTTGCCTCTACCTACTTGCCTCAATAAATAAAACGAGAAACTGAAATCGTAGATACGGTATTTTGTCAGACGCTGACGCAAGAAGCCGTGCGTCGATGATCCACGACTGAACGTGTAACAGATGAAGTAATTGTCAATATGGATGAAATTTGTCCAGCCCACATACGTTTATTAATATTTCGAACAATTACCTTATAATATAATAATAATATTAATTTTATTGTTCAACGGTAGAGCTTTACAAGAGAAATTACGGAAAATACATATTGCTGTGATCATAACAAATCAATCTAGTATTAATTTTGTTAGTTATTTATGACAAAGACAAGGTAAAGTTATGCATGTCTCTTAACACCATAAAGTGGTTCGATCTATATGAGGTAGAGAATTCTGCTACTAGTGTTAGCCATCAAAATATTACGGGAAAAATTTGGAAGAGTTATTCACATGCAGATAAATAATTTTAAACGAATAAAACACTTGGTTATATTGTTTCACTTAAGGACAGATTTATTGTACTCTGACACGTGTCAGAGTACAATAAATCTGTCCTTAAGTGAAACAATATAACCAAGTGTTTTATTCGTTTAATATTCATAATGTTTCACCAAGAACCAACCGTAGATTCTATTAATTTGATAAATAATTTTGTTAATGATAATGGTATACTTCCAACCACACAATCAGGCTTCAGAAAGGGATACTGTTGCGAGACTGCATTGCTGGGTGTGGCGGATGATGTTATAGGGGCTACGGATTCGGGTCACTGCCTTGGTAGTACCGTCATTTGGGGTGAAATTGATCAACCGGGGCGAGATTGTTCACTAAATCATCCATTTAAATATTTGAATTTAGCGCCAAAATGAAATGTGCGAGCGCGCTGCTATCGACTAGCAGGGACAGTAGAAAGATGGCCGACGGCAATGTGTGCACGTGAACTATAACGGCTCCGTATTTTGTGAGAAAACTGGAAGTTATTAACAGTTATTGTTTTTCTGTGAAAGTGAACCTCGAAAACTTTGTCCGGTAAGTCAGAATTGAAGTAGTTTTTTTTTTTATTTCCGGGGAATATACCTATGTATTTATGCTTTGTTACCTTCGTAAGTTTTGCTGTTAACAATCGGCTTAAACAGTTTCATAATATTTGCCATTTCATTAGGTGGGGTAAGATTGATCATGTATATGGGGCGAGATTAATCATTCTCGTTGATCAATCTCACCGCACCTAATAGATATATATATTTTTTTGTAACGTAAAATCTACTTTATATATATCTAATATTTTTTTGTTTATTTCAGCCATGCCAAGAAAGTACCAAAGAAAGTTAGGGGCACGTTCATACATGGATTATCCCGACGCCAACCTTCAAATGGCACTTCAAAAGATTGCTGAAGAAGATTGGTCTATTCGTCGTGCTTCCACTAAATATAAAATTCCATTTGGCACGCTTCGCAATAAATACATTGGCAGCCGTATTAAGAAAAGCGGAGGTCAAACACTTTTTACACTCAATGAAGAAAAATCATTTATAAGGGCAGCAAACTGCTGTGGAGAGTGGGGGTTCCCTCTTACACTAACTGACTTACGATATTTAGCTAAAAATTATCTAGATAGCCAAGGTCGCAATATCCGCAAGTTTAAATCTAATATGCCTGGGATAGACTGGGCCCGTTCTCTATTAGAAAGACACAAAGGAGAGATAAGTCAAAAAGTGTCGGCGAATATTAAAAAATCTCGAGCTAATATTTCAAGAGATATCATCGTAGAATATTTTAATAATTTGAGAGAAACGCTTCAAAATATTCCAACCTGTAATACTTTTAATTACGACGAAACAAATATGCAAGATGACCCTGGCAAGCAAAAAATGTTGTTTCGTCGTGGTACCAAGTATCCAGAACGCATATGCAACTTTACCAAGACAGCAATATCAATTATGATGTGCGGTTCAGCCTCTGGAGTACTATTGCCCCCTTACATCATCTACAAGGCAGAGAAAATGTGGCAGCAATGGAGAGAATTGGGTCCAAAAGGTGAGCCTTGTTGCAATGACAGATGTTGTAGTTCAGGTTCCCGTTACAGTCGGACCCACCATGGGTGGATGGATGCGCAAACTTTCACAGATTGGTTAGAATCGACATTCTTACCACACGCGAAACGTTTGCCAGGTCGCAAAGTGCTGTTGGGCGATAATCTCTCGTCCCATTTTACGGATACTGTTTTAAGACAATGCCAAGAAAATGACATTGCCTTTGTTTGCCTTCCAAAGAATTCGACTCACCTCACCCGACCTCTTGATGTTGGATTTTTCCGTCCATTTAAAATGGCTTGGAGGTCGGTGTTATTGAATTGGAAGAAGACCCATTCACAACAGGCTTCTATTGATAAAAGAGATTTTCCTCATTTATTGGCTTCCACTCTTTTTGAAATGAACAACAAATCGGAAAATGCTATAAAAAAAGATTTGATAGCTTCATTCCAAGCGACAGGAATTGAGCCTTTTGATCCTGAACGAGTCTTGCAGAAGATCCCAACTGAAGATAATCGCAATGATACTGATGGCTCTGTGAATAACATTCTTGTGAACTACTTGCAAACGCAACGTTTTACAGCAGGACCATCAAGAAGGAATATTAAAAGACAAAAACTCTCTGTAGAACCTGGCAAAAGCGTAGCAGCACGTATTGATTCAGATTCTAGTGACTCAGATGTAGCTGAGCCATTAGTCAATGACAACTCCGACAACGATCCCCTTGAAGATGAGAATGATGACGTTCAAGCCGAGACAGAGTATTTCCAACCAGAAGATAATGCAGTTGCGACTGGAAAATTTGTATTGGTAAAGGTTTACGGTGGATCACGAAAAAAAACAATCTATCGGTACACAGCTATTGTACAGGAGGTGAAAATGGACGAAAAAGGAGAAAAAGTAATTGATTTATTGGGTATGAAGTCTTTGGACAAATCCAAGAAAATTTTTGCAGTTCAAGACGATGACGAATTCATGTCAGATATATCTGATGTGTTAGCAATTTTACCAAATCCGTCAATAAAAAAAATTGACAGTACTGAAATATACCACTTCGAAAAAGTTATTGACGTTTTTGAAATGAATTAATTCTGTTTGCAAATTCTGTTTTCTCTTGAAATATAGAAGAAACACTTTTGTTTTTTGTTCAAATTTATGTATTTTGATTTTTATCATTTAATAAAGGGTTTATAATAATGATTAATTTGTCTTAATTTAGATATACAGAGTAATTTATGATAAATAAATCTCATGATCAATCTCACCCTCACCGAACAATTTCACCCCCAATAATATAAAATCCTATAACTTCGAAAGTACTTGACATAGACCAATGAGGGTGAAATTGATCACCTATCGTCTTGCCTGCTTGCAGCCTGTGCAATATAGTTTGTGTGAACAATCTCACCCCAAAACGTGTATGAGATTGTTCAGAACTTTATTTGTGTATATTTTTTATATCTCAAAATTTAAGTTCGTGATATTTTACAACTTCATTCCTATCAACATCTGCTATATATCCACACCTTCTTTGACCTATATTTTTTAAGAACGTGGATAAAATATGGAAAACTAATTTATTTTTGATCAATTCCACCCCAAATGACGGTACTGGATTCTTCTAAGGCATTTGACACGATTTCTCATGCCATTCTGTTCTCGTTCTTGGGTCTCTTGGGTCTGTGTCGTTCGTCTATGAGGTTAATTGAAAGTTATCTCTGAAATAGACAACAAAGTCTAATATTAAATTCTGAGGTATCGCCTCCGCTTGATATTGGTGCGAGCGTGCCGCAGGGCTCAACTTTGGGTCCGCTGCTCTTCTCAATTTACACATTTAGGCTTACTCATCATGTGAAGATGTGCCGCACACCTATTTACGCGGATGACACGCAGCTTTACATTTCCTTCAGGCCTAGTGAATGACGGTTGTCCTTACATATTATTAATGCTGATTTGAGCTCTCTTTATGACGTCTCTGTGAATTTTGATTTACAGTTTGATCCTATGATATCTAAGGTGTTGCTTTTTGGGAAAATCCAAGGTCTGTAGAGGTCTGCGGAGTGTGTTCAGAGTGGTAGTTGCTGGTGTGGAGATGCCTACTGTTGATGACGCTAAGAATTTGGGGTTATCGACGGACAATTCCTTTAGGTTTCGCTTGCGGCTTACAAATAATATTAAATCGGCATATATAAATTTTATTTTTTTTTATCCGCATAGAGCCTATATCCTCATCAGTTATTGCTTTCTCCGCTCTTTCTTTCATATTCAATGCTTTCTGTTCACTCTAACCGTCCACTTTATATTTTCGAAGGTTTCTGGCTTCGGTTGACTTCTACCAGGGATCGCTGTGCATAAAGTCTGGATGCTTGCAAAGAGTTTCTTTCAGAATCACCCAAAATGTCAATCATATCTATTAACTCTTCATAACAATAATTCATTTGGATGATAACTAATAGCGATGCTTTTATAAGTTTGACATAAATGTAAACCGACTTTCTTTAAGAGTTGACTCAGGCAGTCAGTCGCATTCCAGCCTTTATTGGACTAATATTTGGGTGCAGAGAACAGCGCCCGTAGTTCTTTAATTGACCGCTAATTGCTCGTATAGTGATTATCTCAAAAATTAGAAAAGATAGGTAAAGGACATTGTTAACAAAAATGAAAGAGAATAAAAAAAGGAACAAAATGACTCAATAAAATACTAGGTATTCCATTTAGAAAGAATAAGTTTTTGGTATGTGAAAATTTCAGGAAATAGACTTTGAAAAAACAAAGTTTCTTAAGGTATTGTCGAGTGCAGCTTTACCAAATGATGTAGAATTTTCGTGGCTACAAGCACCACCAAAGTCAATGTTTTTACTTTTAAAATCATAGTGAAAATGATTTTTTTCTGAACACGTGTTTTGGTCAAATATTTTCAAAAAAAATTTATAACTCAAAAACTATTGGCTCAATTTTGAAAAAGAAAAACCAATTGAACAGGCAATTTAAACTAGTACAAGAAAATCCAAAAATATGTAGGGTGAGTCATTTAAAAAAATTAAGTTCCGTGCATTTCCGGTGAAACCGGAAGTGCGCCAGAGCTTAAAGTATTTTTACAATATGCGCCACAAGCAACCATGGATCCTCCACTAATTGCCTTTTCTTTTACTTAAAACACAAAAGAGCAATCGAAGAAGCGGCTACTAATGACTCACCCTGTATATACAAATTAAATTTTTAAATTTTACTTAAAAGCACGGCATGAAACTTCACAAATTTTAATAACGTCACATCCTAGCGATGTCAAACGCTCTGTTAACTAATCTGTGTCATATTTTCGTCGGTGCAACGAGAAATGAACTTAATCCGGATTAAATCTTAACAAAGCGTTAACTAATTCAGGATAACAAATTTAACAACGGATGTTGGTACAACCAGCTATGAGGGTTTGAAACATGTTTATATGTATAGTAGTTATCACTCATTTGTCATTTTCACATAGGCTAGCATTGTTTACTATGTAGGGAAGTTGACTGTTATCTACAACAAAACTGGTACTCCCAACAAAAACTAAAAAAAATAATTTTGGTTTTCCTATTTCTTATTTTGTAATACCTTTTTAGAACAGCCTATCAAAAGTATAGTGTAAAATATAAAAAAAAAGTATGTAAAATACTATAGAACTGTTCAGTACGTTTTACTTTTTTAAAACGTGCCCTACTTTATATTTTATCACTTCTGTTATAATAATAGCAAACCGGACATATAATCAATTTTCATTAGCTAGATAAGTATTGTGTTTCAGTTACCTTGAAATTGATACTTAGTAATAAAAATGTGTAATATGAATTTATAATCAATTCACACGGAAACTGAGCTTATCTCTAGGGAAATTTGTTAAGAATTATCAAAAGGGTTGTAAATGAATTTTAAAAATGAAATGCTTTATGATATAAAAAAAAGGTTATTCTAAAAGCATCTTTAGTATTGCGTATAATATATAAACGCCAAGATAAGAATATTGTTGATGAAATTTATTCCTTTATTAGCCAATAAATATATTTTAAACGGTAAAATAGTGCATATAGAGATGTAGGTGTATTAAGCACTGTAATGAGATATCTATAACTGTTCAAATTTTCTTTCTATTACTGAATTTGTAGAAGTTATTTATGCAAAATCTGCATTTTCGTCATTTTTGTACTTTAGTGTATTTGTTGAAGTAAAAACGAAGAAATTATTGATTTTTCTTTTTCTATTTACGAATGTAATAGAAGTGATATAATATTAACATAAACTTGGAAATTATGGGAGAAAATGGGGTAGGGACAGGTACGTCTTTCTTATACCAATTTACATATCCACTCAGATGAAAGTGGGCCTTGTATACAGCGATGGCTTTGCTATATGTCTCATAGGCTAGAGCCCCCCATCGAGTATCAAAACTGACAAAATACATCGTTCCTCTTGAATTTAAATGTCAAGCAATGTGAGTCTTGTATTTGTTTGGTAATTTATTTTTTTATTTATTTTTGCAATTAATTACATCTGTTTAGGTATGATAAAAACTTAGACCCCACCTACAATTACCACGAACCGCGGTTGATATAAACATAAGATGATTTAAGTTTTTATCACCATCAACAGGTTTCAACGCTTCATGACAAAAGTTTGTGCTAGCAATTAAATCAGTATATTTTAATTTCTGAACCGATTATAGGGGTGAAAAATTAAGCCCTACTCATCGATGATTCACTAATATTTCATGTTAAAGCAGCTCTTGACTATCGAAATGCTTTTTGCGGCTCCCTTAGATTATAAATTTATTGTGCAGTAAGTTTCCTCAAACATATAGTTTACGAATTAATTGCATTAGGACACGGTACCTATTCACGACGTGGAATATTAAAGTGATTGTTAAATAACATTCGTACAGTTTTGGTGGAGTCGCCGTTCTCATGAAATTCCTTTGCACAAGGGCACGATGTACACCCGATCACTGAAACATGTTGGATAAATAGCATTAAATGACTAAATGTTTTTAATTTTAGCCCCCTCATTAAAGCGCCAAAAGAACAACCAAGCTATTAAATTGGCAGGTGCCGCACACTTTATTTTCATCATACAAATTATAGTGATATAATTTATTCTTCCATTTAATAAAATATACTTGGTTATTTTCTCTTTCATTCTAAAAATAACAATCGCACGGTGGGTCGATAAAAACTCAATTCGCCAACTTCTATCTGAAAATATTTAACTTCGTTTCACGAGAAAACAAACTCTAACCCGTTGTGTTACACACGCAAGCACTCGAATTGCGGGGTTTGTTTAACCGTCGTGTTGGCAGTATCTGTTCGCCGGCTGTGTTACCGCCACCTATCGGCGCCTCGTCAAAACACAAATGCGATCACGTTCACAATTATTGTAGCCGATTGTGGAAATTGTGCGCCGCAAAATGTTTGCAGGGTTAACTGCTTCCAGAAGCTTTCGGAATGTTATACAAGTGATTCGGTAAATTTGATTGGAATTATGCTTCTCCATATACATTGAGTTTACAGTTATACGGCTGATACACTTAGTATGGATTGAATTTAAAATTTTGTTTGTAAATAGTTGCGTTTTCCAAAATGTATTTAAGTAACTAATTTGTATGTTCTTCTTGTTTCTTCTGTTGATCAGAGGATGCTCAATATGTATAAGATAAGTAATAATAATAACATTTATTGAAAAACCGACTTTACACTTTGTATCAATCAATGACCGGTTTTGCACTGTTAATGCACTAGAATAATGTACGATAACACAAGGGAAATTCTTGTGTTATTTGTATATATGGGAGATGTTAGTAACGTTGTGTGCGTAGATGTTCTCTACGATTATTTCACGTCGATAGTTTAATATCAAAAAAGATGCTTTTGCAGAAAAGTATGTTCTTTATAATTCGTATATACAGGGTGTCCAGAAACTCTCCTGACAAACGAAGACCGGAGATTCCTCAGATAATTTTAAGACAATTTAAGGGAGCTAGAGCTCTTTGAAGATGGCGCCTTGTAATTAGTTTTTTTTTAATATCTCCCGAACGCTTCTATTTAGAAAAACAAAAACTGGTATGCTTATTTATCCTCCAGAGATGAATCGATTCCATCAATTGCGAATTTCTAGTACCGGTCATAGGCGTCCGTTTTGGGTAGGTAAACGGTTATTTTAACGCATAACTTTTTTGTCTTTAACTTTTAAGCATTTGTGACACTAGATTATTAAATTTTCAGGTATTCCAGTACTAAAAGGTACTCTTACTTTAAGTCGGTAGGATACACCGTTTTCTAGAAAAATTGATTTGAAAATTTTTCGTTTTTTCATTTCATCTTTCGTCATTTCAACTTCGCGAACTGACAACAATTTGACAATTAAAAACGTAGGTTTTATTTCTGTTGGCAGTTCAGAGCGAACTAGTGCAAAAAATAATAAATTGAATTTTAATGACGAAAAAACGAAAAATTTTCAAATAGAGTTTTCTAGAAAACGGTGTATCCTGCCGACTTAAAGTAAGAGTACCTTGTCAGGAGAGTTTCTGGACAGCCTGTATAAGTATATGTATGTAGAAAAAAACGTGTTCGACAATTATATGTTTCTTAGTCATTTATTAGTAGGCAATGATATTAATGACATTACCATAGTAACGTATTATACGACTGATGCGTTATGCTCTCCCATGTAACGGTTGGTTGGACGTATGTATATATATAAATAGACGATATGAATACTCGCTTACGATCCCCGCGCTTGGTCTAATGGGTAAGTGGCGGCCTCTCACCCAGGCGGCTCCGTTTCACATCTGCTCTAGGACATGAATTTATTTATTCATTTAAATTTCAATTCAATTGAAATTAAATACCTCTATATGATATATTTATCATCTTGTTCCCTTAGTCGACTCGAGCCGACATTACCCGAACAAGCGTTACATATCCTAGCGTGACGGGTCAGTCTTGTTCAATGCCTACAATCAGCGCAACGCGCCCAAAGAAGTTTACACTTCAATAAATCTTAACAATTCCGACGCTTTGTTGAATGGTGAAGCGCTTTATGATAAAACAGTGACTATGGCGGACACAAACGTCGAAGAATGACAGCGCTGTCACTTGAAACGGCAGAGCGATAACCTATCAAAGTTCGAACATAGCTATTGAGAAACCTTGTAGTGTTATTCGGATAGCATTATAAACCAAATTAAAAGACATTTTCAAGAAAAGTTATTAATAACACAAATGGTTCTTTTAGAAATGAATTAGGAAATGTCTGACTCTGATTAATTTTTATAATTGCTGTAATAACATTGGTCTGTGCTATTATCTCGTCGTATAAAGGGTAACTTGTATTTTTCTCTTTCATTTCTATATCAAATATCTTCACTTTACATAAATTATTTACATTATTCAATTTGCTATAGTGTTTATCAACAAAAGTGAACATTTCGGAGAAAAAGACCAAAACCAATACACCGATTTAATAGAAAATTGTCACGTCCTATTCGAGAGCCCGCATTTTTAAAACTTCCCAACTGTATACTCCAGTCAGACGGTGGGATCGATGTTAAGCAACGCTTGAACGGCCTTAAAGAGGGATTCCCGACGAGGAAATTCATTCTCATTGACTCCAAAAATGTAGAAGAACCTCTGTAAGCGCGTTAAAACGTAATACTCTACTCCGAAATTTACGTTACTTATTATGTTACGCGAGTTGTAAGTAGTCTGTTTACACAAGCAGAAGGCGATACAGTAAAATTGAACGACCCTTGTGAAAATGACGATAACGATGGAAGCAACGGTTATCATAATATTGTTTTTTGAGTTAAGAGATGACTCTCTTTCTTTCTTTTAAACCTTCTTCTGGGAAAATTTTCCTGATTTTATTACTATGTGTACTGTTATCCATATACGCCACAGTTATCGTATGAGCTTTCCTTATTCTATACAATCCGTTCATGATGAAAGGAACAAATTCGTTTAAAATTCAAGCAACTATTTTGCAGAAAAACGCTCGGACAGGTCGATTAGTATTTTTAGTTGTGAATTTTTTGACATAAGAAAATTATATACAGGGTGTCTAAAAAAGAACATATGCAGCAATCATTGTTTTTTTAAATGGAACATACTGTATATTATGCCATATTTGAATTGTATGGTAAATTCTCAACACTTTTTGTGTAACATACCATATCCCCAAAATCAGTGGTTTTCGGAATAATGACGTTTGAAATGTGATAAATTAAAAAAAATACATGAACATCGATTAATTTGAAGTAGAGTTTTTTGTTGAAGATAAAATTTGAACATTTTATTTCATTACCTATGTGTATTACAATTTATCACAAAACTCATTATTCCGAAAACCGCTGATTCCATTTAAAAAAACCAATGATTGCTGAATATGATCTTCTTTAGACACCCTGTATATGATTTTCTTATGTCAAAACATTCTAAACTAAAAATACTAATCGACCTGTCCGAGCGTTTTTCTGCAAAATAATTACCTGAATTTTAAACGAATTTGTTCCTTTCATCATGAACGCACTGTATATTCTATTCAGACATTGATACAAACTTCTTGTAATAATTAATTGAAAAGTAACCCATTTCCTTCTGAAAGTACATTTCGGCTTTACCTAATCTAGACGTACAGTAACCAAATTAGTAACTTGAATAATATATATATAACAAGAAAGAAAATCTAATGGGTAAATTCCGCTGTAGAGCAACCGTATACACGTGTTTCTGACTATTCGTCGTCATCAGTACGGTGTAACCAAGGAATAAGGTGAGATAAACTTGGAGATGTAAGCTGTATGGAAGACCATCAGGTGACAGACTCCCATTTGTAGCTTCAGCTAGAAGATCCTCAAATTTGAAGACAACAACTAACGTCGCCACGAGGAAGACTAATGTCAACCTGCCTGCCATACGAGACCAGTATCATTTTTTCTGTCACCTGATGGTCTTCCGTATAGCTTACATCTCTAAGGTTATTCCACCTTATTCTTTGGCTACACCGTACTGATGACGACCAATAGTCAGAAACACGTGTCTACGGTTGCTCTACAGGGGAATTTACCCATTAAATTTTCTTTCTTGTTATTTCATGTATCCGCGTTATTTCCTTTTTTCTTTGATTTATCGTTCCTGGGTCTCAGATGGAACGCAGGTTGGCATTAGTCTTCCTAGTGGCGACGTTAGTTGTTGTCTTCAAATTTGAGGATCTTCTAGTTGAAGCTACAAATGGGAGTCTGCCACCTGATGGTCTTCCGTATAGCTTATATCTCCAAGGTTATCCCACCTTATTCCTTGCCTACACCGTACTGATGACGACCAATAGTTAGAAACACGTGTCTACGGTTGCCCGTGAGAACATCACAGCGACAACTGCCACCCACAAGCGACACCGAAAGCGAAGGTTTCCGGCAGCACTCGCATGCTATAGAGAAACCTGCATGTTAGAAGTGTATCCCGAATAATGGAGCCTTATGGTGGCACCACAAATCAAAATGAAAAGTGTTAAATACTTAGATGTTAGGACTAACATCAAGAGGTAAATACTATTTACATCTATACATTTATACGCAAAATGTATATGCATATACGCATATGTTGGGATACACACATACATCTAGTGTCATTATCGATAGTCAACGCACAGTGACCGTGTTTCGGCCTTTAAAACCTCGTCAGTGCACGTACGACTACCGATAATGACCTTTAAACTAGGATCACAACTTATGTCGGTGTGCGTGGCAAATGCCCGTGAAAACATCACAGCGACATCTGCCTCTCACAAGCGACACTGGAAGCGGGTTGTTGTTTAATTATTAGCAAATTCTCTATTTATGGACCAAATGGCTCATATTCACAATTTATACTGTATGACAAAAAAAGCGAATCATCCTGTAAACGTACTTATTTTTGAACGAAGTTTTGTACAGATATTTAGGATGTTAAGAGTAGCAAACGATTAAATTTCCATTGCAGAAATCGCAATTGTAATAATGAAAATTCAATAATGAGTTGATGTTCCACGTAACCGAATATATTCTGCTATTTGCATGAGCGTGCTTCGAAATAGTTGATCTATGCACTCCTGTGAAAGCTCATTCCAAGCAAATTCTGGGGCATTATGTAGCTGTTGTATGTTCATAGGAGGGTTAGGTAACATACCAAGCATGCGACCCATTATATCCTAGACATGTTCTATGGGTGATGCTGCTATGTGAGGACAGGCATGTCCTGCTGGAATATGGCATTATTTAGCTCTCGGATATATGGTAAAGAAATTGGTTCCAGAACTTCGTTAATGTACATTTGAGCACTTAAGTGGTCTCGAAAGAGGAATAGTCTTTCTTCCTACGCTAATTCCACCCCATACCATTAATCCTCTAGTAAGTGCTGTCTAATGTTCTACGGCAAACTTAAAGAACTGTCTTTTACCTCTTCGACGCCTAACTCGTCTATGACCATTATGGGCCCACAAACGAAAGCGAGATTCTTCAGAAAAAATGATACTGTTCCACTCTTCAACCAAATGTGCCCGTACATTACACCATTCTAATCTAAGGGTACGATGTTGATTGGTGAGAAGCAGTATTAATCTTGGACGATAGGAAATCAATCCAAACGAAGGATACGGCGATATATTGTACGCATTGTTATTCTGTGGTTTAACTCTGCCGAAAGAATACCTTTTATAGATCTCTAACGGCAAGCAATCTTAGCCTCCTATCTTCTCGTTCTCTGGTTTTCCTAGATCGTCTCTCAAACAACGAACAACTGTTGCAACATTTCTTTGCATTCGCCTAGTGATTTCACGAAATGCAATACCTGCCTCATGTAGTCCAATGATGCGACCCCTTTCAAAATCGCATAGCCGGGGATAATTCGTTTGTCGTCGAACTCTTGGCATTTCAATACACTAAATGACAGGTATAGACGGTAACAAATGAGATAACAAAACTGAACCGATTAATAAGCAGCAGAACAAAATTGAATTTTTTCGTTGGAGACCGGCAAAAAAACGTCATAAATTTTATTGTTTTTTATCTGTTCTTTTAATTATTCATTACTTTCAATACTAAAAACGTCTGTACAAAATTTAATTAAAAAATAATCATGTTTGCGTGGTGATTCGTTTTTTTTGTCATACAGTATATGTTGGTTTAGTGCCAACGAGAAAATCACAAAATCTGGATCCGATAGGTGGCACTGTGGTCGATTTCAAACTTATGCCGCCATCTACCGGAAAAAGCAGAGCAACGTCTACCAGGCCAACTAGTTATTTATACAAACATTAAAATATTCGTAGCTCATACATTTAAGAAACATAAAAAGCTAATCTAAAATGTCATCTTGACTTTGTGACTTTATTGACTAACATTGTAAACTAATGACTGATTTACTTTGTCAATAGAACTATTGATTTAAGATGACAGCAGTTGAGCTTATTATTGTTAATCTAACACTTCCTTTTGAGCTATTTTTCTTGTCTTTCTGAAACAGTCATCAAATTATGATTTTCATAGAACTACTGAGGACTGGAGTTTGGAGGTTTAAATGTCAATTTTTATGAGTTGATACTTTTAATTGAATTTTTAACATTTCTGAAAATGTTTCTCTTTTAAATGCAATACACTAATTTCAGTGACTTAACGTGACATATTACATATTCTATCCTATTTTTTTTTACTATAAATGGAATTGTAATCATTACATTGCCTATTATCAGTATCTATTTAATTAATGAAGATGCTATTTTAATACAAACTAATAACTCCCCTGACGTAAGATTATTTACGGATTAATTTACGACGTAGATATTTGGTATTTGTATTTTGCTAGAGTTCTTTAGCTGTGCTCAGTAGAACGTTTACAACAATGTCTGCCATTAGATTATGAGTATATGTTTTGTTCTCTTTTAGTTCGAAATTTACACGAGGATACAGTGTTCCCCGAGGATCTAATAAATAACGAGCAAATATAGAAATTAACTTGTGCTCCCAAGTGTAACAAAATATATATTCGGGACAAAATTATGTAAATTAAAAGTGAACATCGGGCATAGTTCTCCATAATGGATTACGACGTTAAAGAATATTAAATTATTTCATCATGTAGAAAATAATAGCATACGAAAAGCTTTGGAAAGCTTCTAATTTAATGTTATTGAAAATTCGAGATTAAAATAAGAAATATGTGATTTTAAAAGCCTGGAAAGCTGTTTGAATACAACAAATATAATTGAATTACATAATATAAACATGTAGGTAGAATCTATGCACAAAGTCCTCTATCTAAGACATTATTCGTGTCTAAGTAGTGGATCGTAAATGTATAGGAAGGCATTCTTGGTTACCTTGATGATAGGCACGCATTTCTTTGAGGGTAATATTAAAGGAAAAGTTTTTGCGCAATTTAGAGGAATTATTGGAAAATGTACCACTAGATTCAAGAAGAAACATGTTGATGTAACAAGATGGTGAATCTCCACATTCTAAGCTACAGGCGCGAAATATTTGTGATGGCCCTTTTCACTAAGCTGTTTTTTTTAATAGGGATACGTAGAGCAAATATACACTATACAGAGTGGTTGGATTTTCATTGTACACTCAATATTTTCATTGAGAGTATCATATTTAAAAAAAATGAAAACGTGTCTGATACTATTTTTTGCCCTCTTTCTAATCCTGTGAAATAGGATGATGTCGTTTGAAAAACAAAAGATAATTTAATTTTTTTTAAAATTGAACAATCTGTATATTATTGGATATTTTGATAGCTTATTCAATTCTGAATATAATATAATTTATTTTTTTTTCGTTGGGCAATGAATAACGCCATAATAACAAAAAATAAAAAAGAAAAAGTATGCTTTGAAAATATGACCGGTTAAAAAACAAAATATTATTTAAATGTCAGTTCGCATACCAGTTGATGAGGTGACACAGTTTAGTGATTAGTGAATCATTAGTGATAGTTTCTCTAGATTATTTATTAAAAATGGAATTTACTAATGCAGAGAAAGCAGATATGTTACGATGCTTTTATTTATCAAATGATAACTGCCGTCAAGCTGCAAGTATGTTAATCAATACCCTGATCGAAGGCAACCGCATTGGAATACATTTATAAATTTACACACTTCATTAGTGAGGAACGGAAGTTTTAAAAAAATAAGAAATATAAGAAATAGAAATATAAATCAAAACGATGCAGAAGGAGATGATGAAGTAAATATTTTGGCGTATTTTAGAGCATACCCCACTTCTTCAACTAGAATTGCTGTACAAGAGCATCAACAGGTATAAAATCATGAAAGTCCTTAAAAAACACAAAATGAAACCTTATAAAATTCGTTTAGTGCAAAATTTACAACCGCTTGATCTGCAAAAACGGATGAATTTTTGTAATTGGGTATTAAATGCTGGAAGGCAGTACTTGTCACACATTTTATGGACGGACGAGGCAAATTTCCATAGAAATGGTGTGTTTAATAAACACAATTGTCATTTTTGGGATGACGTGAATCCTCGTAGGATTCAGCAAACACGATGCCAAATACGTTTTTCTACAAATGTCTGGATAGGTGTGATAGAGAATCAGTTATTAGGACCCTATTTTTATAACGGCAAACTTACTCAAAATCGATATTTAAACTTTCTTGAAACTGAACTTCAAGAATATTTAGACAATCTGCCTTTAGCTATCCGGACACAAATGTGGTTCCAACATGACGGCGCACCGCATAATGCACAATCAGTGACGAATTTTCTACAATTACAATTTGAAAATAGGTGGATTGGGAATAAAGGGACACATTTATGGCCTCCGAGATCACCTGACCTCTCAATATTAGATTTTTTTGCCTGGGGATTTATAAAAAATAAGGTATATTGCACTCTGTCGAATGCCCTAGAAGAACTGAAAAATAAAATACAATTGGCAGCACAGGAAATTACCCCGGATATGTTAAGAAAATCCAAAAATAATTTATTGCACCGCACTCAGATATGTATCAACCAAAATGGTGGCCATTTTGAACAATTTCTTCAATAGGATATTTGCTTTTTTGTGTTATTTTTTTTCCATTGTTTTTTTTAACCAATACATAATGTGTTTTTTATTTTTTGTTATTATGGCGTTATTCATTGCCCAAGGAAAAAAAATAAATGATATTATATTCAGAATAGAATAAGCTATCAAAATATCCAATAATATACAGGTTGTTCAATTTAAAAAAAAATAAATTAGATTATCTTTTGTTTTTCAAACGACATTATCCTATTTCACAGGAATAGTATCAGACACATTTTGTTTTTTTTTTAAATATTATACTCTCAATGAAAATATTGAGTGTACAATGAAAATCCAACCACTCTGTATATGCACTATATATCTAACTATACATCTAACCACAACAAAGCTATCCGAGAACATATTCGACAAATATTTAGATATCTAAGTGGTTAATTACTTATTAATGTCGATTTATCCTTTCGGAAGCACATTCAAAAATGTTTAGAAGTTAATGAATATTCATTTATATCTTTTGTAGTTCTTGTTACACTAGTTATTCATTCATTCACGTACCAAAAGTTATGTCAATCTAAGACGTTATTTTTGAGAAAATATATAAAAACGGTGTGAATTTTTCAAGAATATGGTAATAAGTCGAAATCTTTAAACTTTAGGCCTATACTATTTCACTCCTTTTACTTTCTTATACGTACTCGTTACTCGGTATGTGTGTGACCACGATAGCGTTCAAATCGCTACGAGTATCAATTCCAAACTTTGTATTTGCGAATATAATCTCCCTCTTGAGATCTGATTAGATTTTCAGTAAAATCGGTAGACCGGAAGTAGTAATTTACATCAGTGAAATTGAATTTTGCCAATATTTCGTCAACTACTAAGTTTAAACAAATTTATAAAGAATTGATATGTACTCAAAATTAAATTTGAGAAGAATTTTATTAAAAAAGTTTTTCGAAATTTCTACCGGAAATAGGCCTTTTACTCTTATCGAAAATCAGTTTTTTGCGAGTATTTTGTAAGAAATGTTTTTTAGACAGGTACGTTCCGAGTATGAAAGTATTTAGAACTGGATTTGAATTTTTTTTTGTATAATTGATATTTCAAAATTCGGGCCGGAAGTATCACTTCTACTCTTAGCGAGTAGCCTTTTTTCAAATATCTCGCAAAGTTTGCATTCTATAGAGATTTATTAAGAGAGTAGAAGTATTTAGAATAGTATTTTGAATATTTTTTGTATAAAAAAATTCTTAAAATTTGAACTTGAAGTAACACACCAACAGCTTTATTTTTCTAAGATAAAAGTATTTAAAACAATTCAGAATAGCTTGTGTATAATTTGAAACGCTCATACGTATAAGAAAGTCGTGTGGTGGCCATACCTCCTTTGTTGTCAAAAGATTATACGAAGAATACCAAAATATAATAATACAGCCTGTTCGAGTTAAGAAACTACAACTATGGTCAGCCACCAAGTTATGAAACACTCTGTATAATACAAAATAAATTTAAGGAGTGATCCTCATGAGGCTATCATACGATAAAAAACGCTTCAAAATGTCTTTTCTCATAGTCACAAGTTGCCACTTCAACAGTAATGACACCTTTGTGTGTTGAGAGCACGCAAGTATTTAATGCCTCATTTTAAATAATTTTTTAAAGGGGAATTTCAAAAATTCGAACCGGAAGTAATACTTTTACTCTTAATTAATAGTATTTCTTTTGCAAATATTTTGCAAATTATGCTTTCTATATAGATTTATTAAGAGCATAGAAGTACATACTTGAAGTTGGATTTGGAATAATTATTGTATAAAAAAAATTTCAAAATTCGGGTAGTAGTCGTACTTTTACTAATAAGTTTATTTTATAAAGATACAGAATGTATCTTAAACAGATATCTGGCTCCTGAACAAGTTTTTTTCAACCTTAAATTTTATCCGGTGCCTCCACCATTTATGGCTTTGCTATTGTCATGAGAAGAATATTTACTATTATTATCTGAAAGTTGTTCACAATAAGAAAACTGTCGAATTACTATTTGTACTACTTACTCTAATACTTATATTCTTTATTGATTTTGTTGCAGTGTTTTAATCATTGATAGGAAATTATTACAAACAGAAATAGACATTACATCATAAGACAAGAACATATATTGTCTGTCCATAGTTCGTAATCTTATCGAAACACAATTACAGTTTCAATCCATCATTCCTAGAATTTAGAAAATGCGGTCGCTTCTTCAGAAGTCCCATTAAACCTAACTACATACGAACACAAAGACGATATCCTTTCACGTCAGTGTTTCTCAGCGTGACGCATACTTACGCCTAAGGGTCCCTTTACGGACACAAAGCCATCTCCCTTGTGCGCAGCACGTGTGCCTTTAAATCAAGCGAAAAAATCGAGATCCTTCGTCAACGTATACTATCAGGAACACACTATATAACCTAAAATAGTAACTTCAACAGAATATCTTTGTATCCACGTACATCATTTAGTGAACCTCTTTCGTTCTGTATCGAAATGGATTCCCAGTTCACTTTTCGCAGGTTAACTTCTTAAGGATTACTTATTATTATGATGAAATACCACCACCTGCTGCATGTGTAAGTTAGTTAATAAGTTAGGTAATATATATATATAAACATTAAAATTCTTGGTATTATCGGCCTGTTTCTTATTATATGTCAAATATTAAAATTTAACAATAAGAACACATAATTAAAACGTTTCGACCAGAAATTTAGTATGTGTCATGTATTTGTAAGTGTCATTTATAGTATTAGAAAATGTAACAGTTTCTTAATCATATTAAATATATTGCAGTTATAAGGTATAAAGTTATTTTTTGTATATGATTCACTAAATTTATAATACTTATAGATAAAAATACATTTGTTTTAATCTGTTTCATCAGTAGCACTTAGATACAGAAAAGATTTTACGATACTTCACTATCATCACGTACTAATTTGTTTCTCATGTAAAATTAGCATCAAATATTTTGACGTTTAATGTTGCAGACACATGTTAATGTTCCAGCAAATATAACGCGAAAAAATATTGATGCTAATTTTCACATGAATTTCATTCTTTAATAATTTGCAATCAAGATATTTCAAAGTTTCCGCTCATTAGAGAGTTATCATTCTCTACAGATTCCTACGATGAATTCTACCAAAAGTACCCGGGAGGGAATTACAGATGGTGCTGATGTTTGGATAACTTTTTAGTGAGAGAGTAGGCCATCTTTATCCTCTCTTTTATCTATGTGTATGACGTTGTTGGTTGACTTTTCTATGGGTTATAAGTTTGTCACAGAAATTCGTGAATAAATGTCAATTTATGATGCGTCCATGCTGTATATTATGTACCAAGTTTTATAAACGCCATGTTAGTCACGAGTTTCATTAATCACGAGCGTAGCGTAGCAAATGATTAATAAAACGAGTGAATAAACGAGTTTATAAAACGAGTTTTATACTATACTTTTTCTACGACCACAAATAATCAAAATAAAACAAAATTACTTGTGTATTGTCGCACCAGCTGAACTTTATTTACGGTGAAAATTTAATGACACATGGAATGGTTCGAAAGTGGGTTAGATAATTCAATGATGGACAAACCAATGTTTATGATGAAGTATGTAGTGGGCTGCCTTCTGTTGTCCATGATGGTTCGGTTGCAAAAATAAATGAGAACTTGAAGAGTTATTTTGGAGGAGGGCGCTTTCACAGCCATAACGACGTAAAAAACGGTTTTCCGCAGTGGCTGCTTTCATTGGCGGCATCTTTCTATGAAGAGGGTATAGAGAAATTGCTTTTCCGCTATAACAAATGTCTGAACAATGGTGACAACTGTGTAGAAAAGTAGTTTTGAAGAAACTGTTTTTATGAGTTTTTTTTCCAAAACGGTACTTATTTTCCGGACATGCCCCGCATTTAAATAAAATGTATTGGACATGTTGTTGTAAAAACTCGTGTAATACAAGAATTTTAGAGAAGTACAATAAAAGAAATTAAGAAAGAATATACTTCCAACTTATTATCTCAACACTTTGTCTTTGTAAAATATTTTTATGCGCATGCAATGCATTTACATAATATTTTCCTCTGTCGTAGTAACAATATTCATTTTCTACGAAAAACAAAATCACAAAAAACTTCGTCTTGAAAGAAAAGTGTTAAAAGCTTTTTTCATGACGAACGTGGTAAAGAAGAAGTTGTCGCTTTTCTAATAAAATTGTTCTCTGGCTGGCGGATAGAGCTTCGTCCGTACCATCTAGTTCGCTTCGAATAAATTAAGTTACCTGAAGGAACGCGTCAGATAAAAATGAAAACTATGCTCTGTCAATATTCCGAGTTATCAGAAAATTTCTTATCTACTGTCAAGCGCTGAGTGATGGAAAATTTCTAACTTTGTATATAACAAGGAAAAATTTATTTTCAGTTCTATCAATTTCGAATATGATTTTCAAATGTGAATGTTTTTTTTTTTATTATGATTTGAATACGAGAGAATTGAAGCTGTAATATTTTACACATAAATAAATATACAAGAAAAAATATATGCATTAGTAATTTCAACAGGAAAAATAGCATTTTATAGACACACATGAACTTTTCCAAATGTCTCTCTCTCTCTCTCTCTCTCTCTCTCTCTCTCTCTCTCTCTCTCTCTCTCTCTCTCTCTCTCTCTCTCTGTGTGTGGCGTGTGTGTGACTACAATGACGGACAAACTGCTGAAGTTATTAATAACGACCCTTATTATGAATATTTCTTCTATAAAAAAATGTCAACATTGGGACCAGAAGTAACACATTTACTCTTATCGAAAATCAGTTCTTTGCGAATATTTCGCAAATCATGCTTTCTAGACAGGTACAGTGCTAGTACAAAAGGATTTAGAACATAATTTCAAATATCTTTTGTATAAAAAAAAATTTTAAAATTCGGACAGGAAGTAACACTTTTACTCTTACCGAATAGCGACTTTTTTCAAATATGTCGTAAAATATGCACTTTGTATATATTTATTAAGAGTACAAAAGTATTTAGAGTTAGATTTGCAATGTTTTTTGTATAAATGAAATTTGAAAATTCGGACCGGAAGTAGCACTTTTACTCTTAGCGAGTAGCACTTTTTTTTATAATATCTTGCAAAGTATGCATTCTATAGAGATTTATTAAGGGAATAGAAGTACATCAAATAGGATTTTCAATAATTTTTGTATAAAAAAATTCTTAAAACTCTATAATTTCAAACGCTCATACGCATAAGAAAGTCGTGTGGTGGCCACACCTCATTTTTTCATATTGTTATTGTTTTAAAATACTTGCTATTACGTCTCATTTATTTTCAACATATATACAGATGTAATTCAAATGTCTTTTAAGTATTTTGTTTGATTACTTTGTAAGAAAGTTTATAAATTTGTGAGTTTATCAAAAAAAAATGAGGTGTGGCCACCACACGACTTTCTTATACGTATGAAAGTGTTACTTCCGGTCCGAATTTTGAAATTTCATTTATACAAAAATTATTCCATATCTAACTCTAAATACTTTTGTACTCTTGATAAATATATATTATAGAATGCATAACTTACTACATATTTGCAAAGAATCGCTATTCGATAAGAGTAAAAGTGGTACTTCCGGTCTGAATTTTGAAATTTTTTTTATATAAAAGATATTGAAAATGATGTTTTAAATACTTTTATACTCGTAACGTATTTGTCTTAAAAGCATGACTTGCGAGATATTCGCAAAAAACTGATTTTCGATAAGAGTAAAAGACCTACTTCTGGTTGGAATTTCGAAAAACTTTTTTAAGACAATTTGTTTCAAACTTAATTCTAAGTACATATGAATTCTTTATAAATTTGTTTAAACTTAGTAATTGACGAAATATTTGCAAATTTCGATTTTTTCACTGAAGTAAACTACTACTTCCGGTCTGCCGATTTTGCTCAAAATCTAATTAGTTCTCAAGAGGCAGATTATACACGTAAATACAAAATTTGGAATTGATATCTACAGCGGTTTGACCGCTATCGTGGTCACACACACACAGACACACACACACATACAGACACACACACACACACACACACACAGACATTTTTTAAAAACCACTTTTTTGGTATCAGGGGACCTCAAAACGTGGACATCTGCAAAAATCTCGAGGTCGAAAATTTTCATCATCACAATACTTCCTTATACTACGTATAAGAAAGTAAAAATAAAAACTCCAATTTTTCTTATAATTCACTATTTTTAATCGAATATTTGAGTAGGTTATAACCTAAATATTGCAAGATTGACATGTCGATTTTACAACATTGTTTTGACGTCATCGATGACGTGCACGTTTTCGAATCGTGAACCCACTTATACATTTATTGGACAAATCGCAAAACAACACAAAAGTAAAAACTAATGTAATTTTATTTTAATTTAGGCTGGAATGCGTTTTTCGAGATTTTTCACCAGTTCTTCCAGATTTTTATCAGTTGAGTGCATTCAATTGAGTTATTTCCACCTCGGGAGCATAACGAACAAAACCAAAAAAAGAATTTTCGTTCGAATCGTTATTGTCTTGAGTTCATACAAAAATCCTATAGAAAAAAGCAACTTCAGTTTATTCCAAATTTTCGAATTTTTCTTTCCTTTAAAAATAGCCAAATTGGTTCAGCATTTCTCAAGTTATGCGCTTACCAACCAACAACATTTAATTTTTATTTATATAGATAAATATACACATTGCCTACATAAATAGGTAAATCATTATGGAATTGGAAGTTCTACGCAATACAATGTATATTTTGTAATGATGCACAAGGAATTGATGATATAGTAAATATTTCCTTTATCGAATCACCTAGCACTCTATATTCACCGGTATTCACTTGCATGTCTTATTATTTAGCCACAAGATGTCGCTCTCGCTTAACGCCATACTCAGAGTGCCCGTAACACCAAAGACAATAACCAAATTACTCCCCAAATGGTATCCAATTTGCCTGAAATTCCATTTTCTACCTACAAGACCGGGATGAAAAGCGAACGGAAGCGAGAGAGAAGATTAGTGGCGACGGTATCACCGCATCGAAACCACCGCACGGCAAACATCGAACGAACGATAACGGGCGACATCTTGAAGGCGAAACGCTCGCAATAATCGCTTCTCTGTTCAGTTTCTCGATCCGGGACAGAACTAATTCGACGTTCGTTTGTTATCCGCCGGTGTAATCAAGTGTCCTGTGAATTCGGTAGAGGTTGTCCCCTGGGTGACAGGTGATATCAAAGTAACTTGATAATGCAGTATCGAAATACTGCCTGAGAACTTCGGCACGTGTATTGGAAACAAAACAGAGGCACTGTCTTAATGCTGTGAAAGACGAAATAACTCCAGGGGATACTCTCGGTAGTAAATGGTGAAGCACGTATTGTATTGTCAGAGAGAATAGAAAATAAACCATTAGAATGTAAACATTTATTTACACTTGTATCACAAAGAGACTAGATTGTTAAAATCGTAATAATACCTTACTTTGTAATGTACATGTATGGAATGTAATTAGTCTTGAACGTTTCTAATAGACCTAGGGTGGAATTCTGGTTGTCTCTCGGAACGTTGCGGCTCTCGGAAGCTACGGTACCTAGCAAAGACATGACGTTTTCGGTGACGATTTTTGGACTTTTACGGTTAGTGACGTAGAACTGTCATAAGTACGTACTATCTGTCCATCGGATCTTTTGGGTCACGTCATCAATTGCGTGGCGTTATCAAGGACATCGCCACCTAGAATGTATATATACTCATTTCTTTCCAATCTCAATGACTAGATAAGGATAGAAATTTTAAACTTTAAGGTGGGGTTGTCTTCCCCATAAGAGTAATAAGACAGACAGAGAAAATATACCGCCATGACATGTTACCCCGTTATTCAATTTATTAAATTTTGACATATAACATTGTTCTCTGCGTTTTGGTTTATTTTCGTTATATTGCTTTTCTAATTCGTGTTTGTTCTATCTTGCAAATAATTGTTCTTTTCAGAACAAAAGAAAAAAAACTGTATTTAATACATTTTCTGTAAGTATTCTAATCACTAAATTTATTGGTTATAGGTTAAGAATTTACATTTATAACAGAGACATGCCTGGGAAACGTCTGAATTCACAATATCAACAACTTGTATTAAATGTCTTGGACTTTTTTGAAAGATAGAAACAAAGTCGTGCACCTCTCATAAATATAAATGTACCTATTCAAGTAAGAATCATATAGATATATTTTGTGAAATCATAATGAAGGTTTCAATATTGCAGAGAGCAGCCGCTGCCCTTAAAATCTCCACACAAACTATCAGGAATATAAAACAACGTACCTAAGGGACAAAACCCAGAACTTTCTTCACCCGGTAAGAAAAGACCTCGTGTCAAAGCCAAAACAGAAGATTTGCGAGAATCTACAAAGATGGAAGTACGAAACACTATTTATAACATGTAGGTATAAAGAGAGTATGTTATTAGGTATTTCATTTATGTTTCACAATTTTAATATATTTGAAATTATTTCAGAGAAACATGTTACTCTGCTTACATTGAAAAACGAATTACACACCAAAGCAGTAATCGATATTGGAAAATCTTCTTTGTGCCATTTATTAAAAGATATTGGATTTAAATTCAAAACGGAAGACAACAGACGAGCATTGGTGGAAAAGCATGATATAGCCCTTTACCGAAGCACTTTTTTTGTGAATTTAATGCAATTGAATTAATTTCGGCTGCGGCAAAGGGCTATTATGATATAAACATTGGTAGGGATGGCTATGGGGATGATAAAGTATTAAATATGTGGAATGAAGCGCTGAAGCACTGCACAGTAAACACCTGGCAAAATTGTATTCGTCATACAAATAAATTAATCACTAAATGGTATCACCGAGAGAGACACTTAGTTGATGTGGATATTCAGCCAATTATTATAAATCCTAATGAAACATCCAGTTCAGATTCATATCTAGAATCTGAGTGAAGTTTTTGTAATATAAAACAATGTGTGTGTTGAGTTTATAAACATGGTAACGCAGAGTGATTACCTAAGAAGTTCTTATCTGAAAATCCAGATGTTGGAGTAACATTTTGTTGAAATCATCGTAGAAAATAATTATTCGTGTGAGAATGTATTTTTTGGCAGCTATCAGATGAACATTAAATTACTTGATAATTTGGATTCATTCACTCTTGAAATTAGACAATTTAATAGATGTTATTCCACCTGTGCCAAGTACGGATATTGAATATTTGGTTTTATTACATATTTATTACACTAAGGACCAATTGACAGTATTCAAGGGTCTCACCGCTTACATTTATTAACAAATTCTTTATTTTATGTGGAAATGTACGTGTATTTGTTTAGGTGAAACATTTATAAGAAGTTAATTTAAAACCAATGGATGTGAAATGTGGATCAATACTTTTGGCTCACTCTATATGCATGGCTGGTAACAGTCAAACATTGTAGTAATCTTGGTGTATTATTATTTCTAGTATACCAAGAAAAAGAAAGTCACTCATGCACTGATAAAGGATGAATTATTTAAACTTGTCTTTAAATTTACAATACCTAACAAAATAATCAGGGGATTGTTTAATAAGATTTATTTATTAAAATAGTTTCACTTAATTATATTAGAAGCAATAGTTAATAAATAGTAATAAGAAAATAAGTTTAATCATATAGAAATATTATGTGTAAGATTATAAAACAATATATACAGTTTAGGACTTAAAAATATGTAAATAGATTTCAAATATATTAATACATAAATAAATTTAACTTATTATTAAAGTTTTGTGTTTTGTCTGTAACGAAATGCCTATTTAAATTCTATAATAATGGCCACGTTGTACAGGAATAAATTAATATTATAATAATATAGTGCCATAAATAATTATAAATACAAAATTATATATTACATATGTTAATTAGAGAATTAAATACAATCACAATTTTATCTACACTGTTTAATTTTTGCATATTATTACACTTTTCTAACACAGATACTGAAATGTGATATTTTAATGGGCTAAAGAGTTCTTCTTTTAGTAAAAGCTGGAATAACTAAAATTTACTTGCAGAATTCCTAGTGCTTCCTTTATTAAAAATGCTCTTTCTCCTAGAACAACATATCCTGGGTTAAGATTGTTGCAAAAACTACTTCTTCCATTCATTTTTCAGATGTATGTCACCCCGAGCTTCACTAATGTAGCATATACTTCCCCGAGGAGTTATTTCTACTAAATCTCTATCGTGCTTATAAATAGAACAGTACTACTGCTGAGCTAAATTATTATCTGGTTTCCCAATGATAATTAATCACAAAATGTAAAAATAACCATAAAACAAAATTTATTTTGAAGTGATCTACTGATTTTCCACAAAATGATTCCATTAAAAAAATGTCACTAGAAAATAGGTAGAGGTGTATTTAAACATTTTATGTGTTCTATATTCAGACTGACTTTTTTAATATTTTGAGATATTATTCCACTATTATGTTTTCTTTTAATAAATACATACTAAGGAACTGTACATAACCCATTTGTTGTAAGGTGAATAACTGACAGACCGATAAATTTTGTTCATAACCATAACCAAATTTTATTATTGTTTTATTAAATTTCATTATGATAGATATAGCTGATTTTAAGCAATGAATAAAACATGGTATAGAATATAGAAAATATATAAGCTCTTTATTTTTAAATATTTAATTCTGTTTTGTAAGTAATGAATTTCAGCCAGAAGTGGTGATTTAATTCATATGGATCAAAATCAATTACGTAAGCCAAAAGATCCAACGGACAGATAGTAATTAAAGATTTTGTAAGTTGTATTTTATATTTATTATTGCTCTTTTTTTTTTCAAATACTGATATGGCTTTATAGCATTATTGTTAGATGTAGGTCAGCAAAGGTAGAGTGTAATATATTCTCTATTTTTCTTTATAATAGAAATTTTACGTATTTTACGAAAGCATTCTATCTATTGGTAAAGAATTCAAACACGCCATTAAATATTTAACGATTGTTATGTGTGCAAGTGATAAACAATATAAAGTTGATTGATATAACTTAGAAGGGCACATTTTAATTATTTTCATTTTCGCTTTTTGGCTTTCATATCGAAATTGTGACATTCATGTCGTTTGGAGAATCAAGCGGCAGTTATGACAATCGTGTTGTAGTTATAGTACTGCTGTAGTAATCACAATGTTCTGTTTTATGCCATGTTGACCAATTCGCGCGAGCGATGAAACACTGGAAGTTTGTGTGTAACCCGCTGTAAGTTTGAAGCCAATATCTGTATGCCAAACAAGTATTGTCTTGCTTCAATGCCATAAAGGGAATCGAACAAGAACAAAGGAACCTAAACGTTTGAGTGATTAGATAAGTATTTTTTAATGTATTGTATATCTCTTAAATGCAAAGGCACTTATATGATCGTAAGATTAAATACTTTCTTAGCTTTGTTGTTTATTCAGGCTACTGTTGTCAATCTAAGGCCTTTGTATTTAGGCAATATAGGATCGTATTTGCATAGTATTGACACACTGATGTAGGTGTGATCATACAAATAATTGCAGTATATATTGTGTGTCATTATTTATTTATTAAGTTCGTGATATTTTACTTATATTCTAGTCACTGAACAAATCAATATTATTTACACGAACAGTTGTTTCCTGCACATTGTTTTATGGGCATTTAGAGACATATAGCTCGGTTAATATCTGATGGCACCTAGGATGCGCGAGGTGTGGCTAAAATATGTATTATGTGCGTTAAAAACTTCGGGTTCGAAAGGAATACTTAATATACAGGGTCAACGTAAAATCAAATGGGTCTTTGTGAATGTATTTTATGTGATTGAAATATACAATATACAGCAAAAGAAGTTTGTTATTTTGTATATCTTGAAGGAAAGTTGAAAAAATTATATGTAGGACATACATATTAAAATAAGTTAACGGTATTATACCTGAATTACTTCAAAATTGGAATTATGTTGAAAGCAATAAAAGGCTGCTATGAATGTAAGTTTAATCTACAATTAATATTAAAATACGTTAGAAGTATACTAAAAATGTCCATAATGTATTTAAAATCGCACCTGTCTATATTATAGGCTTCTGCTCGATATTTAGTTATACTTCTGATGTATTTACATCGCAGCTCATGTATGTCAGTTTTTTCTATCCATACTTTCCGGTTGTCTGTGTTTTTTTTTCCACCATGTGTAAAAAGAACAGTAAAAGGTGTTTGAATTAATAGTAGCTATACGCACCTAAATTGTAATGTTAATAATAATTTTCGGAAAGATGACTTCTTCCCTTTAAAACTAAGGGCATCAAACTTATTTACTTCATTATATAAAGCAGTAATCGTTGGTCTTTGTTTGTGTGTCATATGAAAATTATAAACAATACGACGAATCGCTTCTTCCCCACAGTTTTCAATGGTAGACTTCGGGGCAGCTTTGACAATATTCAGTTTTGGCCTAGAAAATGAGACAGTTGCATTTCCTTCAACTACTTTAAAACCCTGACTAATAATCCTGGCAACGTTTCTTTTTGAAATTCCAGTCGCTTGGGTGACAATGGTTAAGATATCACCTGTTTACAACAAAACGATTATCATAATAACAATATTGATGAAAGATAATAGTTGTAACTGTATTTTAACCTCAATTTATTAATTCTAATCGATGAATTTATTTATCTCATTGTATTTCTCTGTTTGTGATTTAGAAATCTTCTAAATTAACTAATAATAAAACAAACACGGTCTTATACCAATTACCTTTAAGGTTCTGCATCTTGAAGTAATTATATACATTCTACACGATTTCTCGAGCTTGATAATGTGTAATTTTGCGCTTTTTCGATACAGGTTCCGAAGAATCCGCCATGATCGAAGTTTTAACCATCAAATAACTAATATTATAATTCCATATTTCTACTTTCCTGCCAGTTTGTTTTGTTATTACTTACGTTAGAATCAATAAATGCAAATATACAGTTTCGAAAAAAAACTGATTTTGTTGTAGAAAACGAGGATAAAGCGATTTTCTTATAAATAGAACGACACCAAACAACATAGACTACGGTAGACAAAGCGCAACTAAATTAAATACGGACTAATGTTTTCAAGTCAGTTCTTAACCCTTTATATGTAGCAAAATCTGTGTCTATCTCACTCGTTTCTTGCTGCTTCGTCCTTTTTTGTATTAAAATTGCCATCCACGCAAGTGCCATCAGGTATTAACCGAGCTATACACCGTTCGCTCCGACTAGCAGCTACAGAGACATTGTTTTTGATTTCCGCTTCGTAAGTTAAGCGAGTTCAAATACATTTTGAAGTGTCGTGACCTAATTGGACCAATACATTCAGCTAATATGTGTTGTTACAATATAATTTAATAATTTATAATACATAATCAAAAATAGATGTTTTAGCAGAAATTGAAAGGACGATAATTAGAAGCAAAATAAAGAATACCTTAACAAATTTTGAATATAATTCAAAATATAAAGATAAGGTCCGAACAAATAAAACTAAGTAAGAACATTAAAGAAAGTAAAGAATTTATCCAAAACAACAAATATTATCATTATACCAAATAAATGTGATAAAACAATAGAATAGAAATTAATATAATGTTAAAATATGCGTAATGACAAAGAAATTTGCACATCACTAACAATAACATTAGTAAACAATGAACTCATTAAATTTAAGGCATGTATTTTAAAAAATATTTGTAAAATATATATTAAAGTTTTATTAATTGTTCGTTAATATATTTTAATGTTTTAATTAACTGATAAATATAATATCTATATCATCAAAACATTTTAATTTCTATATTGTTTAAGTTCATCAGAGCTGCCAAATTACGAAAAGAAATTGTTATATATATATATACTTATATATTTGTTACAATACAGATAAAAATGGTCAAATTTCACCAGAAGAAAATCCAAGTTAGTTTTATAGAGAACGACCAGAAATAAACCACAAAATGTTGTAGACAGATCGGAGAGCGGAAAAGCTATTATCTACGACAAAATTTCAGCCACTTTAGAGACAATGGAAGCAGTTCTTCTCAGTATACACCTTATCTTCAGTGTTTTGGTGCTTGTTTTTGCCTTCTTTTTATTCCCAACAACAAAGAAGTTCTGATAAGAAAGAAGTCCCCGAATTGATGGATCGAGATTTAAGAGAAAAAAGAGAAGTTCAACAAGGGTTGAATCTGCAGAGATTTGGAGGGTAACTATTTAGTACAGGATAAACCGTTAAAAGACTCTGAAAAGACATTATTTATTATCTATCTTTTTTTCTGCTCATATAAAAGACAATTAGCAAAATTTATGTATAATAATTGATAAAATAAGAAAAGAGTTGTGCACTATAAAATATGAATGAATGTTAGGATTATGCAGTATAATCCAAATTAAGTGAGCAGTTCAATTGCTAAATTAGTAAACTAGTATTCTACTTACTTTAATATAAATTTAAAGTAAAATATAAAATATAAAATATAAAATATAAAATATAAAATATAAAATATAAAATATAAAATATAAAATATAAAATATAAAATATAAAATATAAAATATAAAATATAAAATATAAAATATAAAATATAAAATATAAAATATAAAATATAAAATATAAAATATAAAATATAAAATATAAAATATAAAATATAAAATATAAAATATAAAATATAAAATATAAAATATAAAATATAAAATATAAAATATAAAATATAAAATATAAAATATAAAATATAAAATATAAAATATAAAATATAAAATATAAAATATAAAATATAAAATATAAAATATAAAATATAAAATAGTAGCACCTCCAGCCAAAAAGAACTTCTTCTAAATACAACAGTATTAGAACTTAGTTTTATATTATCTGGTAGAATTATAACCTTGAGCCCAATTCGTTTTAGAGTATTGGCAGTTATCTGGAGAACGGAATGTATAGTAGCTCCCTGTTCTCGTATTAACATTATGAATGTCACAAATTCTGTTAAATTTATTGATATTACTAAAAACGTACCTAGACATTTCAAGTATGTACAAACATTCAAAAGTTTTGGTTCACTGTCACAAATCAAAGTCGACTTTAATTATTTCATAATTTTAATAGATTTCTCTAACTTACGTTTCGGTGAGACCGCTTACCATTATTAAAAGAGATAAGATTGCTGGTTTATATATGTGCAAAAAATTAAGAAAACGTTAGCCTAATGTATTCATCTATTATGGGTGTATTTATGATGTCTGTGTATGTCTTTTTTACAGTTTTTCTTTTTGTTTATATCTCCCCTAATTTCCAAATTCTCAAACTTTGTAAATTTTTTAAAATTTTATTTCCATTATAAATCAGTTTGTAGTCATTTATATCGAATGAGTTGTTATTTTCTGTGCAATGCTCTGCGAAGCCTGTATTCTTTTTGCTGTGTAAAATCGTTCTTATATGTTCTATTATTTGTACTTCTAATTTTCGACCACTTTGTCCGATATATATGGCTGTACAATCTTTACAATTTCTTTGGTATACCCCTGATTTATCGAATTGTTCTGCCATTTATTGTTAATTGGCGCAGTACTAAGATTATATATTAACAGTAACAGGTTTTAATTCGGTTCTGAAATGAGTTTAATATACCTATCTGAATTATGACCGGTGGCAATCTTGAATCCAACATTCTTCAAGAGAGTAGCCATCTTTAATAGCACAGATGTACCACATTTATTTGTCATGTTATTTGGTTAGAGCTTCTTTTTCTCTCTGGTAGCTGCCATATTGTATCCACCACCTTAGTTTTGTGAGATATTTATTATGAAACATCCAGTATATTCATATTTTATCAATACGTCACAAAGTATCCCGTTGTGTGTGTATTTATTTTAATTTGTGCGTGCCAGCTACATCGTGCTTTAGCCATATTTATTATGTCACTATCTTATTATTTATTTCAGTTGGCGGCCATCTTGAATCCGCCATTTTGCTTTTGCGAAACATTACTTATGAAACGCTCTGTACATTAATTTTATTTTCTAATTTTGAAACGCCCTGTATATTGATTTATATTTACTTATCACCTAGCGCTTCTTCTGTCAAATCTCGGTGGCAGCGTTCAGCATTTAAAATTGAACCCCCCAGAATTTAGGAGGAATGACGTTCTAGGATCTGCGTATTTCACCTACTAATACTAGCCGGAAGTATAGCTACTATTCAAACAATAAACGACCCATTACTGTCTTATGTATTTAATTAAATAACTAATGAAGCAGTTTTAATTAAAACATAGGAATGTTCAATACACTTTCTCAGTATTCCTTTTAGAACTGAGGATTATATTACAAAAGGTGAAGCCGCCATTAGCAGGTTTTACGATAAGAAATTGTGCATTTAATGCATCTACACGAATCGCTTTGAAATAATTAGCAAATATTAGAAGGTTCCAATTAGAGTTGAGACGATTCCTTGAAAAATAAGACGCTATTGGTGACTGTAATAAGACCGATTTCAACAGAAGTTTACATCTTACGTGTCAGGCACTTGTAGCCAGTTACGCCCAACCTTCTGAAATATAGAGGCAATTTGGCATTGTTGGGGGTGTGGATGAATCCCCAATATTCCGTAACCCTCGTTGGGAATATATGTTTTGCACCGGGGCCGTCGCATTTTGTGTACACCGTTTGTGTACACTTGTTATTAAATTTTCGACGGAGAGGGACTAAAATAAAATGTCATCCAGTTCTTTTATATCCATATATTACACGGGAAAGTAATTCTTTAGAAATAAGGGATTATATTATTATGTAGAATATAATATATTACTATATAGAAAGAGAGACATAATGTGTTTTTTTTGGTCAAATAACTGATACGTACACTTAGTTGCAAAAAAAGGTTTCCAGAAAAAAACCAGTTCGATTAAATTCGAACACATCTCTAATTTTTAGCGACAATACCTCCACACATATTGAATAATGTGGATATTCTTTTATGTGTTTAGTTTCATATGAATTTCTACTGTTGAGATTGATATACACATGTATAATGAATTTATATTTACTTTCCTTGGTTTACTGTTTCGATGATATTTTGGCATACGTAAGGGCATTTTATACCTTTGGCAATTCGTAGGAAATGAGATAGTATGTATTTACACAAAACTTACAAGATAATACAACAAAACAAAAGATAATAAAAAGTAAAGAAAAACAATGCAAAGAAATAATAAATTTAAAGTTTAAAATATATAAATTAACTAGCTAATAGAGAAGACGCCCCGAAGGGGGCAGAAAAAAGGTGAATATACTTAAGCAAAAAGGATCCGAATATGAAAAAGAAGTGTTAAAACGCAAAAAGGTAGTGTGTACACGTCCTATTTTCATCAGCACATTAATAAGAGGATTTAACTGCTGGATTGTGCTAGAGTCTCATAACTGGGAAAAAATATTTTCACCAAACAGTGTATATTATACAGGGTGTTCCTAAATATCATGTACATAAGGAAGGGGGTAACTATTTGGTTTATTTTGTGCCTAAAATTTCATATAAACATAGGTCTGCAAACGCTTCGTTACCAATATGCAGGGTGTTGAAATTTCAAGAATTTTTCACTTTTTACTGTATAGCTCCTGCAGTTTTTGAGATATTTTGTTCAAATTTGGAAGGTAGGTTACGCTATAAGGCCTGCATCATTAGCCATGCCAAATGATTATGTAAATCTACAGGGTAATAATTTTTTCGGGGTCATGCCCTCTTTTCTCACCCTGAACTTTTTTGCGATGCGCCACTGCTAGATTCTAAAATACGCAATAAATTTTCTGTCTTGTTTAGAAACTTTTTGATCTCTTATATTTTTTTCTTATCTCTGACCGTTGTCGAGAAAAAAAAATAGAAAACAATTTTCTGTAATTCGACAGAGAAAATTAAATTTTTTAAAATGGTCTAGCTGGCTCTGGCTTTATTCAGATAATCACTTGAGTTTATTAATTTGACAATTGACATTAGAAATTGTAAAAAAACTGCAGGAGCTATACAGTAAAAAGTGAAAAATTCTTGAAATTTCAACACCCTGCATATTGGTAACGAAGCGTTTGCAGACCTATGTTTATATGAAATTTTAGGCACAAAATAAACCAAATAGTTACCCCCTTCCTTATGTACATGATATTTAGGAACACCCTATATAATGCAAATAATGTCGTACCATTGAAATGAATAATTTAAATGCAGTAATTAAGACAACAAATGCCGAAATGTCCATAGGTTGTTCCTTCGAGACCTCTTGACAGTCAGTTTCTGTGATGTAAATCACAGAAACTGACTTCCCCAAATTTTGTCTTATTTTTGCCGATAGCTCGAGAACCGCCGATGTTAGGTGAAAAAGTTATATGACTTAAATTGTAAAGAATAAAAAAAAGGAACAAAAAACACGAAAACAAAACTAATTCAGGGAGTACCTTCGGACAGAATGGCTGGACTATGAACTACTCTGAATTTATACAGGGTGTATTTTAAATAAGGGGACAGAGTATGATAAATGGAAAGGTCCAATTATGTAGAATATATCGCAAAAATTGTGAGTCAATTACGACACGAACGCTAAAATTAAAAACCCCCCGAAAAGTGTTTAATGTGCCGCCTATGGATTTAGCATGTGTCTATATGTCGTAGGTATCGCGCCAGACGTCGGCTGTCTGGCCCAACAGGAATGAGGTTCCACACGGGTTGGGAAGTCGTAATAAATAATATTTCCATCGAACTAAATAAGCACGCATGGATATACGCAATAATAGCTCTAGACGTTATAAAAACCCCAATACTATTTCTAAACAGGTGTTCATGCTAAGAGTTCAACAACCTTAATTTGAAATATTAGCTGTGAAAAACTTGTGAATAGATTTGGGCAAATTTCCAATAAAATTGATGCGTGTACTGTTATTATGATTAAATTCAACGACTTTTTACTTCTTATTTCTCACAAAAACAAATTTGTGTTGTAAAATTTGCCCAACTCTACTTATGAGAAACTTTTATTTTAATTGGACGCAAGTGAATTAAAAAAAAACGTAATTTATTTCAGTACGTGTGTAGTGTAAGCCATAGTCGAAACATCCACACGTAACAATCGAACGAGACTGACCTCGCACGCCTTCACACTCTTACTTAGTAACCCACCCTTCCATACCCTATAGTCGTATTGAAGTGCAGTGGCGCGACGAATATTTTAGAAGTATCTTAGTAATTTTTTTTTCTCGCGTTAGCGAGGGAATTTGCGCAAAATATTTTGGATTTGAGTCTAATAAAATTACATCTTTCCATTAATCATACTCTGTCCTCTTATTTCAAATACAGCCTGTATATCGGAGTTATCTTGTTGAAACAGGAAGTGGTCACGCAGTATACCAACACTAGACAATAAGACATTAGCTAGTATATCCCTATATTGCGTACCGTTAAAATGACTATATTTTCCATATATCCCCTAACCTATCAAATGACATGCATCCCCAAACGCCTACAGAAAACCAGCCACTTATCGAACGTTTATAAATATATCTTGTATCATATCTTCGTCCTCTCTCACGATTAGCCGTTTTCTTTCTGTAGGAAGACGATTGAAAAATTGATTCATCGGAAAAAATTACTGACCGCCAAAAATGTCTGTCCATGCTGTGGTAGGTTTGCGCAAATATTAAACCCTCCTGCTGATGTCTTTCTGTTAGTGAAGGTTTCACCGCCACAGTATAAATTTTAAGCCAATAGAAATAGGTCTTCTTTGAGCAGTCCTCGTTCTAGCAGGAAAAACACTTTCATTGACCGCCGAACGCAAGCTGGTAAATGGGTGCTCCCAGACACTCTTCATATGTGGTACCCCTTCGTCTACCTGGTTGCCTTCGAATTGTGTTCTCAACTATCCACTTACGCAACAATTTATTTGTAGATGTCTGGCGAACGTTTCATTTTCGAGCAACAGCTCTTGCGGACAATCCATTGTCGAATAAATATAGCGCGCGCACTTTTTCCGGAGTAATCAACATTATTTTAACGTTTTTACCTTCGTTAATTGGGATATATAAATAGAACCAGGCGATATTAAATATAACAGTAACAAAATGATTAAGACACTAACACTGATTTATTAAAATACTCTTAGACGTACTAAAAATATTTATTACAACTTATTTATATTTATGACTGAATTTAATCCATGTTATTTTATACAACTGTCTACTCCTAATAATTTAACAAAGAAAACCCTTATATTTTATTATTGTTTGCCGACAAAACTACCCTTATTTAATGTTGATTGGGTTATTGCTTCGAAACAAGACTTTATTTATATACTTACATTTATGCTTAAATTTCTACACAACACGCATTATGAAATTAACTGGTCTTGGTAAAACGAGCAAATTACCAAATTATTTTGTTATTTATAACCTAAAAAAAATATCCTGTAATTTGCTGACGGATTTAATGCAGAAAGACCTACATTCACGTAGGCAGCAGCAACATTAATTTTGAGGTTAGCCTTAATCGCGATGATCGCCCATATCAATTTCGCTTATCGCTTCATATCGCATGAATTTATGTATTTTTTATGCAATCTCAGCGGGCCAATCTCCGTTTTCTTTTTTTCTCCGGGTTCTTCGGTTTACTTGGCGAAGTCCGCCAGAGAAATCGCGTTAGTGTTCCGAGGGGTTGATGTTTTACTTGTGTGTTTGTGTGTGTGTGTGTATGTGTGAACTTTCCGAAGTTGTCGATAATTTCGTCGAGTTCGCGGTTTTCTTTCTCGTTTTTCTAATTTTGTCCGTCGCCATTTGGGAGGTACATCCGTAAAACTAGCGTATTTTATTGTTGTAAACTTTGATGGTTGAATATTTTTTTGTGTTTATACGATCATTTTTAAGCAAATACCATATTTACTTACTTTTTAGACACTTATTTCGTAAAGCTCGATTTCTTCAGAGTTATCCACAACACAATAATAATAATAATATTAATTTATTTATTTCAGTGTCACAAAGACAAACACAGATGTGTGAAAACTATGAAAATACAGACCACAAACCATTACATTTTCAGGAAGTCATGACAGGAGTAGCATGTTAATGTTAATAGCAATTTCTTTACTTTGAGTTTTTTTAAACCTTCATGTTTTATCTCCGATAGAAGTTTAATATATAATTTACAACCCTTATGTATAAAGGAGATTTCTTTGGAAAAATGTTATTCTGTGCCGAATGGCAGCAAGTAATTATTTTGTCGTGCACTGTAGTTGTGGTCTGTTCTGAAGTTAAAAAATGACCTGTTTTCATATACTACACTACTTCCATTATAAATATGTCAAAGAAATTTTTCTTTTACAGGCAGGTCTAAGCATTCTTACAACTTCAGATTATTCATGAACCTTACAGCCTTTTTTTTGCATCAAGAATATCCTTTCGGGATCTCTGCAATTGTCCCAATGAATTATACCGTACAGAATATATTTTCAATATTCGAGTAGTAGTATGTTTTCAAGAAGCATGATTTCTGCAGATTATATATCGCATAGCAAGCTCTACCGAGATAACTTCACAAAGTATCGATATGGGTGGGCCAAGTTAAAGACTCATCAAACACAACACCCCAAAAAATTTAAAGTAATTTTTTAATTAATTTTTAAATAAAACACATTTGCATTTTGTATCATTAACTAGTAACTTATTGATTGACTTATTCTTTTATCTATCATGAATCAATGATTATATAGAAGTCGGCCGCATAGAAGAGAGAGAGAGAGAGAGGGGAGAGGGGGGCGGGAGAGAGCGAGCGGGAGAGAGAGAGAAGAGGGGGAGCGAGGGGGGATATTGAGAGAGAGACTACGACCAATGGTTTTATAAGTTTTGGCAGATCATTAATGTATATTAAGAATAATGGGGGACCCTTGCTGAACCGTGTGGGACTTACATTATGACCTCTCTCTTAGCTGATATTTCTCCATAACATGTAACCCGCTGCCTTCTGTCCCGGAGATAAAACTCAAACCATCTGTTTACCATACCACAAATACCATAGCGAACGACAATTGTGTGATCTATACAGTCGAAAGTTTAAAACAAGACAATTCACATTGCTAAACATGGCAAATTAAAGTCTGCATAGGTAATGAATGGCCTTCATAACGCATTGAAATAAAGCAGTATTCGTAGACGACGTAGGACGAAATCCATACTGTTCATCAGTAAATAAATAAAAGTGCTGAAATTAGTCAATCATCAATTAGACAATAAAAATACTTTTGCATCAACTAAATAGCTCTTTTAACACCTGATTGTACTTAAAAATGATGCTAAAATCCAGAATATGTATAGCCTGAAGCCATTGAATATTATAGAGATATAATAAACAATAATGGATCGGCTTCCAGAGTAGAGTACGTGAGATATTTCACTTATTTGCAATTATTCTTGTACTTCAAATCAATTTAAAATATCTATCTCAATTCTTATTCATTTCAAGAAGCTGATAATAAACTCTTCGATCGGAAAACGTCATTATTGTCTCACTCTTATCATGAATAATCATATAACAAGCAATTCTGGAATTACTTTCGTAGCAGAAGCTCATATGGTATTCCAAATACCTAAATACCTTAGTGCTACTCAGTCAGAAGACAATATTTCTCGCAAAATCTTCGAGAAATTATTCATAGTCAATAGTCATAAAAAAGCCGAACCCGAACACCTGAAAATACCCATACATTATAGCCCCACTTATAGTGTTTTTTAAAATTATATGTTTAGATAGAAATTCTGTCATTGAGAAGTATTATTTGTTCATTTCAGGACAAATTTTCTTCCGTTGGTACTGCTGTACGCCGAGTGAATGTGATCGATAATGGGTTAAATGTTCTTAATTTTATTTTGCATTTGCTGGTTGTCATTGAAACGTAAATTTTTCCTCATTGTGTTATTAGGCAGTTTTTATGATAGACATCTACAACAACATTCTAATAAATTATTTTATGTCGTGAGTTGTAGTAGTAGTTACAAATGGACGATTCTGATTTGTTTGAATAAAATATAGCACGGACATATATCTGCTATCCGCGTAATGGTTTTATTAATTTTGCCTTCGTGTAGGAATCGTATGTGTGGAACATTTTGTGATAATTTGCTCAAGATGTTTCGCGTGACATATTTCCGTAGTTAACGGTAAAATTATTATAGTCATAATTTAGAATTAATGTATTTTACATTATATACGGAAAGGCAGTCACATAACATAAATCACCTTGATTAGCAGGGATTATGACGGAATTATTACATGATTAGAATATTAAACATATGACCGGTTAAATTGAAATTAGCTGACATTTCATGAACCGTTTCACGATAATCGATACTAGTGAAGTTATATGCATACACTACCTACAGTCGAATTGTATACGTTGAGCATAATATTAACAAGCAAGCTCTCAAAGCAAGCATTATGTACAGTAATTTATATTTTTGGTAAATTACCGTAGTAAATTACCGCTCTTTTTTACCAAGATTTATTCTTGCGGAATTTACCATTTTTTGATTTACTCAGAAATGGTAAATTACGCAAGAATAAATGTTGTGTTATACATTATTTTTTTTGTCCTTCGTATTTTCGGGCTGATACGTCCGAACCAGTGATGTAAAATTACCGTAATTTATATTTTTAGGTAAGTTACCGCTGTAAATTACCGCTCTTTTTTTACCAAGATTTATTCTTGCGTAATTTACCATTTCTTGAGTAAATCATAATGGTAATTTAAAGAGCGGTAATTTACCAAAACTATAAATTACGGTTTACATCACTGCACGTGGTAGATATATTACGTTCACTGGGTAGAAAGAGAATTGTCAATTTCTTACAAGGAAAAAGAAGTATTTGTTTTAGCATGGTTTCTACTTTTCATATTAATGTGAAGGAAGAAATAAATAGCATCTCTCATGTTACGAAGTTTAAGTTAATACCAAGTTTTCATTGTATAAATTTTGTAGAATGTTTTATAATTTGGTATATTATATTATATACAGGGTTAGTTAAAAGTATGGAGACGGCGATTTATTGTCGTTAATATTCATTTTAGAGAATTATGTTCAATATAAAAGTTTGTTAGGATATTGTGATCTACATTTGAGAATATTTGATTTTTTTTTTCTTCAATTGTTTTTTAGTTACGCCTGTCCGCGCAGTTTTTTTAAATGGGAACTAGTGAATTTTACTCTACCATTCGATAGAGAATTTTTTTCTCTTTGCAATAATATTTTTGTTTTTTTTAAATTCATTTTCACAACTTTTACAAGAAAAATTAAACAAATTAATAACAAAGTAAATTAAAGTAAGTGTTCAAATTGTCGTCCATTAGTAATTTGACAATGACCCAATCGATTTACAAAACCCCGAACAGAGTTCTGTAAAAAATCTCGGGGATTTTCTTGTATCGTTCTGGTAATTCGGATTTGTAAATCTTCGACGTTATCGGGCTTATCTTCGTAAACTTTGTTTTTTACGTATCCCCAAAGAAAAAAATCTAAAGGACTTAAATCTGGCGAACGGGCTGGCCATTCAATGGTTCCTCGTCTTCCAATCCATCTGTGGGGAAAAACGTTGTCCAGATATTGACGAACATTTACACCATAATGTGGTGGGGCGCCATCTTGCTGGAACCAGATACTGTCATTGGGCAGGTGTTCATTGTTTTCATGTGGATAGAGCGTAGCACAAGAAGGTATTATTTCATTTTGCAATAACTGCAAATACAGACCCGAAGTTAAATTGCCATTGATGAAAAAGGGACCGATAATATGACCGCCAAGAATGCCAACCCAAACATTAACCTTTTGGGGGTACTGCGTATGGTGCTCTAAAAACCAAAAGGGATTTTCCGATGACCAGTATCTGCAGTTATGTCTGTTTACTTCACCGGTAAGGCAAAAAGTAGCTTCGTCAGAGAAAAGAATATTGTTGACAAAATTTTCATTATTATTGCAAATATTTAACATTTCTTCAGAAAATTGTAATCTCCTATCAAAATCATCTTCCGTTAACTCGTGTAGAAGGTGTACCTTATAAGGTTTATACTTTTCACTTTTTAAAAATGACACGATCGATGACTGCGAAATATTGAAATTGGCCGCTAATTGATTGGTTGATAAATGAGGATCTTCAGATACAGCTAATAAAATATCCAGTTTGTTATCATTGCTTTTTGCTGTTCTAGGTCTACCACTCCTTGGCAAATCTTTAACGCTACCAGTTTGTTCAAAGCGTCTTAAAGTTTTACCAACAACGGACAATTCGTTCATGTTCACTTAAACTCGCCATTGTTAATATTAACAGCAACAAATTGCACAAATGAATTATTTCTGTCAAAGATTTGACGTACACAATAACCACTGATAAAATTATGTCGCTCAAGTTTGTTTATCGCATCGCTTCTGTCTATCTGCGATGTACCGAACATCTGTGAAACACTTGAACCGGCCTTTTCTTATAAAATAGTTATTAAAATTAATTTTAAAAAAACAAAAATATTATTGTAAAGAGAAAAAAATTCTCTATCGAATGATAGAGTAAAATTTACTAGTTCCCATTTAAAAAAACTGCGCGGACAGGCGTAACTAAAAAACAATTGAAGAAAAAAAAATCAAATATTCTCAAATGGAGATCAAAATATCCCAACAAACTTTTATATTGAACATAATTCTCTAAAATGAATATTAACGACAATAAATCGCCGTCTCCATACTTTTAACTAACCCTGTATATTTTGACAACATGAAATTTGCAAAAGTGACTCGTATTTACAAATCAGGTGACTCCAATTATCCAAAGAATTATAAACCTATTTCCGTATGACCTACACTGTCAAAACTCCTAGAAACCGGCTTCCTATCTCGGATCATATCATTTCTAGAAAAACATTCCATTCTACACGGGCAACAATTTAGTTTCTGTCCGGGAAAGTCGATTGTGGATGCTATACTATTGGTTCTGCACTTGGTTTGGGATGCGATGGAAAAAATGAGGTGTGGCCACCACACGACTTTCTTATACGTATGAAAGTGTTACTTCCGGTCCGAATTTTGAAATTTCATTTATACAAAAAATATTCCAAATCCAACTATAAATACTTTTGTACTCTTCATAAATATATATAGAATGCATAATTTACGACATATTTGCAAAAAATCGTTATTCGGTAAGAGTAAAAGTGATACCTCCGGTCCGAATTTTAAATTATTTTTTATACAAAAGATATTGGAAATTAAGTTCTAAATACTTTTATATTCCTAGCGTACCTGTCTAAAAAGCACGACTTGCAAAATATTTGCAAGAAACTGATTTTCGATAAGAGTAAAAGACCTACCTCCGGTAGGAATTTCGAAAACTTTTTTAATAAAATTGTTCACAATTTCAATTATAAGTACATATGAATTCTTTATAAATTAGTCTAAACTTAGTAGTTGACAAAATATTGGCAAAATTCGATTTTTTCACTGAAGTAAATTACTACTTCCGGTCTACCGATTTTACTCAAAAACTAATCAGATCTCAAGAGGGAGATTATATTCGTAAATATAAAATTATACCCGCATGCTGCCTACAAGGTAAATTGTAGACGGAGCTTTCAGGCAAAAAGGAAAAAATAGCATAAGGACCTATAAAAACCAGGATAATTTAGCAAATCATTCCCAATACTTTGTTGGATAATAAACTTTTAAATAAAATATTTTAATAACTATGTTGAAAAGAACTACTTTTAGACAGACTATATAAAATATGCTTATTCCCTTTATATTCAAAGCCATGTTGGTCAAACATCCTTTCGTGGCTGAAAAAAATGGATGCCATATTTGATATCAGCGCACCGTATAATATATTATATTGTAAACACTTTTTCATGACAGAATTCGATTTTTTCACTGAAGTAAACTACTACTTCCGGTCTATCGATTTTACTGAAAAACTAATAAGATCTCAAGAGGGAGATTATACACGTAAATACAAAATTTGGAATAGATATCTACAGCTGTTTGACCGCTATCGTAGTCATAGACAGACAGACACACACACATTTTTTAAAAACCACTTTTTTGGTATCAGGGGACTTCAAAACTCGAGGTCGAAAATTTTCGTCATCACAATACTTCCTTATACTACGTATAAGAAAGTAATAAAAAATCAGTTGTTATTCCTTCAGGAACACTTTAGAAATTTGCCTAAACTAATCACATATTTTGAAAATCGAATCTCAAATTAAAAAATGGATTAACCACATTAGATGTGGCTATTAATAATTTCAAAAGTATTCCAAGTGACTTCGGATGTGGCCTTCGGCAAAAGTTAGACGCAGTTTTTAATAGAAATCCAGATTTAATAACATTGCGGCAATTATGTATGCTAAATACGCTGACATAAAAGAATATATCCAGTACGCACATATAACCAGTTGCGATGTAGAAAGGACGTTTTCTATCTACAAGGATGTACTTAATTCAAAAAGAACAAGTCTTACAGAAGAGAAAATGAACAAATAATAAGGTATTTTGTATTTTATAGATCACCAGTCACTTGTTATCCAATTATATAAATAAAATTAAAATTTCTTTAAAAATACAACATTTCAATAGCGCGCCCGTGGGCGATGAGTCATGGCTCGCACGATTCCGCGCCCTAACTTATAATTTATTTAAATTTCCTTTTACTTTTTGTAAAGTCTGCATGGCAGCTAGTTGAGGTATTTATCTTATTTCTTTTATATCTTGTATAAGTGGAGAAAACAAAAATACAGAACAAAAAGTTTTGATATATTCTATACACATTTATTAGCAAAAAGCCAATACTAATTTGTATAAAAACTTTATGTTTTCTTGTTGAAAGTTAATAATTGATTTCTAGATATATATACGAAGCAATATTTCTACTATTTGGCGATAATATAACGCGAAAGGGTGTGGCAGAATGTCAAATTAGACCGTTTTGCGGAATAGTTAATAGTTCGCCCAAGTGTCATTTCCATTACGCCAGAAACACAATTTAAATTACAAATAAAGCCTGTCATTTGATAGTTTACCGAAGCAATCCCGTCAGACACGAAATCCTATTCAGACGCAAATTAAATATTTGATCAAATTAGTCAGCGAGTACGTTTCTACGGTCAGTACTGTTCCTTTTCGTACAACCCGAAAACCAACCCGCTCGAATTCATCTCCGGATGGTATTCCGGTTGAATCAATTTCCGGGTATGATCCGATGAACAAGATTACAACATATAGAACAATCGAACTGCCTCGCCGCGAATTAATCCACGAAATGGATTTTTCCCATTGCCTAAGTTCAATAAAGCTGTCTGAACTTTACAGAAAAAAAAAAAGAGGCACTGAATTACATTGACTAAATAAATTCAAACTTTGTGGTAAAATTGGATTTAAATTTTGATTAACTGTTTTACTTTTTTTAATAAAGAAGAAAAAGAAGAACGTAATTAATTTTATTTATGTGTATTTAATTAAAATTATTACTTCCACAAGTATTTACAGTTATGCACAGAGTAAGTTAATGCGAACTTGATCCTGCAACGACGGACGAACAAATAGTTAATTACTTGAGACAAAATATAGATTCAAGCAATGTTAAAGCTGAGAAAATGAATGCAAAGTGCCCCGAGGAATATTCTTCTTTCATGGTTTCGATTCCCGTCGGGAAAGTAGCTGATTTAAAAGAAAGACATAATTGTGGCCAACCCCTGTAAGACTAAGTGATTATTTTTTTCATCAGTTTCGGAGAAAACCGGCGCGAACATAGCTCCTGCTAAGAAAGAAAATGTATTGTTTAATCAACAAAACAATCAATTAGATATAACGTGAATGTAAATATGCGGCAAGAAAACCGCTGAGAGCTGAACTTTAACATCAACGTACAATCATTAAACAACAAAATAGATGAACTTACTGCATATGCACAACTAGCGGGGTTAGACTTAATATGTATAGCAGAACATTGGATGACGAAAGATAAAATTAAAGTGCTAAAAGTACCGGAATATCATATATCGGCTGCCTATTGCAGATAGCCCATGCTGCTGCCATGTCATTGACAAAAAGTCTGAAAGTTACTGAACTTACAGTGCTACAGAGCTTCTCAGAGGTGAACCAACTAGAGGTTGCGTATGTACATCTGAGAGCATTGAGATACATAATTCTTTCTGTGTATAGGCTGCCAAATGAAGATTTTCACGTGCCTCTGGAAGTATGGTGATCTCTTGAAACATAATCCCAATAAGATAAATTTATGCAGTGATATGTTGTCTTTGAATCTAAGACATATTTTTGAAGAACCTTCTCTTGTATCTAGAACTTCAGAAACATGCATTGACCAGGTGTTTACAAACATAGTACAGATCTAATGAAATAAACTGTACAGCCGCATCTATTTGACCATCTAGGAGAAAGGGTTGTCATCATGATAAGGTCATCGGGCAGATCAAACAGGAGGTATAACGAAATTAACAAAATTTCTTGCACAAGCTTAAATCGAAAAACCGGGATGTCGAAGAAACTGCGATACCAAATAGAGAATATACAATATTCCATAATACTTTCACAAAATACTTTGACGAAGCATTTCCAGTAATCTTTGTCCCCTGCTAATAGTAATCAGAAAAAGATTAACTGATATATCGATGATTTAATAAAACAAGGAAATAATCTGGAGGGCCTTTTAAATTATTTCGGGTGTAGAGATCTCAACGTTCCGGATGCCGAACGTTCTGAACGCCCAGAACGTTCGGCATCTTCCGTGCTTGTATGGCCGCACAGTGGTCTGAAACGTCCGAAAAGCTGGTCAAAACTCGAAAAAGGTTCGGATTTGGCTGAAAATCAGTATGCTTTAGTTTTTTTACTTTCTGATTGTAGATTTGAGGTAAAAATGGTAAATTGCAAAATGGGGAGTTTTAAATTCGGCATCTTCCGTGCTTGTATGGCCGCACAGTGGTCTGAAACGTCCGAAAAGCTGGTCAAAACTCGAAAAAGGTTCGGATTTGGCTGAAAATCAGTATGCTTTAGTTTTTTTTACTTTCTGATTGTAGATTTGAGGTAAAAATGGTAAATTGCAAAATGGGGAGTTTTAAATTGCCAGTTTTATGTTCAAAAATACGATAAAATAATATAAAATTTGGCTTAATAAATTCTGTGTTCTTTCTCATTATACTTTTTATAATTATACTTACGATAAAGACAATAACAATTATGATAACAATAGTAATAATGATAATAATAATAATAATGATAATAATTATGATTTTTTCTTGGTAATTGCACTTTAAATAATTCAAAGTGACTTCTTCTAAGTTACTATTTGGTTCGGATCGTGCGCATATTAAATCTCTTCAAAATTAATTAAAAATATGTAATTATGATGTGACATATACGTGTGACGCGTCACATGTATAGGGCCGCGCAACCAAATACAAATAAATCAATTGCAAGGAGAATCGCAGAAAGTCTAGTTCTAGTTAGTCAGACATTCATCTGGGAAATGAATCAGCGAACAACGCGGCATCTCGCGGAAACATAACTTTTTTGACAATTTCGGAAAATTTTTAATAAAAAATTATAAAAAATTGTTTAAAAAAAGTAAAGTGTCAAAACATTATGCCAATCTTCAGGCGCATTCTCCATCTTCTTGTTGAAGATATTTGCATGTTCACGAATTTTTGTGTGCACTTCAAATGTTGTTTTTCTCGTGTATTGTTGAACGTTGCACGTAGCAAGTTTTGACAACCGCGACTTTCACACACAACTACACGTCCCGTAGGCGCGCCATCTATCTGCTATTCCAGAAATAGACGCGCAGGCACCTCGTTTACCGACTACCACACAAGAAATTACTTGAAAAAAAATGTTTTTTTAGGTTTTGACCAACTTTTTGAACATTTCAGACCACTGTGTGCCGCAACGAAATTCAGTAAACCACTTTTTTACAACTAAAATTGAGGGTGCAGAGTCCCATAGTATTTATCAAGCTTAGCCTTGGTTTGAGTGATGGTTTCTTTCCGCAAAAAATAATGCTTAATGAGCACACGAAATTCACATTTTTCCATTTTCTTTTCAAATCACGCGGTAGTCTGCAATCAGTGGCTGTTAAACACAAACTAAATGACGCAGCTTGTTCAAATTTTGAGAGGAGTCAACTGACAGATGTTTGTTGACAGGAGTAGTGTTGCCCTTTCAGTTAAGAGGCGGAAAATTCAAAAAGTCACCCATTCATTTAAGAATATAATGAGTCAATTTAATTTAATTGGGGTTATTTTGGTATAGTAGTTTAAATTGCCATTATAATTTTTTTAATGTTGTTATGTAACTTGTATTTTATCGTTATGAGACATAGTCATTAATTAGTTAATTATAGATTTGTGTATCATTAGTGCTATTTACTGTCGGTATGATACTGTGCTGGTTTAAATTTTTGTGTTGGCTCTTATGTTTTTTGGAAAACAAATTCCAATTATTGTAAATACACCTTCTGTGTATTTTGATGTGACTTTGTGATTTTGCACGTTTCTATGCATATACCTCATTTTGTATGACACAATATTTAGCTTAATTTATGTATTACATTTGTGCGGCTTAAGAGATCTCCTACATCTTTTGTTAATCAACACGCGAGTCATTAGGCTTAAATTAACATAATGTCTACTCAGTATAGCTATTTTTTTGCCGATATCTTCAATTAATTTTTAGTTTTATTTTTTGAGTTACTGAAAGAGAGTAGTGCTAGTCGGTATAGTTCTTTCTAGATAAACTAATTTTGAATATTTAACGTAACCTCCGTTGCTTTTTTTAATTAATTAGTTACACTAACTTATCTTTGAGGTACGACTTCGTTTTATTTGTTCTTAACATACGTTAAGATTGCAAATTAGCACTGGAATTTGTTCTCTTAAATTTTCTTTACGGTGAGATAACAGATTTTCTCTAAATTTTCCTTGTTTTGCACATATAATTGCACTGTTAGAACTGAACATGTTGACTCGTGTATGCCTCTATTTCTCTTAATTTCCCCTGCTTAATTCTCTTTGAGAGCCGTCTGATGAGGTGGAAAGTCAATAACTTACACTATTATATAAGGGGGCGGCGTCTTAAATTAGTCTTTCATCTGATAGGTTTCGTTAGACCCACGCCCGTCTTCATTGAGCAAAGCGGCGACAGAGTTATCTGTTTTATAGCCTGAACAGCGGAAGGGAAATTGCAGGTAATAACGCCAATATATTCCAACATCCTAAAAAAACTGTTTCATATTTATAAAACTCATCTAGAAAGCTGCCAACTGCAGTAATTTATCAAAGAAATGTTTCAGTGAATTCGAGAATTTTTATGATATTTAAATATTTATTTCCGCAAATCAGCAAGTACCTACTGCACTCTCCGCGTGAAATAAAGTCGGTATATTCGTGATACTGTGAAAAAAATCTATTTAAATAACGTCAAAAAGCAGCCGAACGCTTACGGGTCGCGAACAATTCACTGGTATTTGTTTTTTCCCCGGGTACGTCACGTTATAATAAAACACGCACGCATGCTACGATGACGACAGCCATAAAAAGTAAAATAAAACACAAACGAATATGTTAAAGAGAAATGCGCGTGAAAGGAAGGGTGACAATCACAAGGAAATAAATTACTACGGAATATTTCTAACAAAGGATGAATAATTTTTTTTCATGTAATTAATGCATTCGTGTATTAGCAATTCTGAAAAGGTTAGGAGTTGTGTGCTGAATATGTACCACATAAATGAAATCTTTGGCACTCTAGAAATCCATGCAATTATGTCTTCAAATGTTAATACAGTGAGAGTGACGAAATAGTATATTACTAGCTAATAAATAAAATGCCTTGAAGAGGGTAGAAAAAAGGTTAATATACTTAAGCAAAAAGGCTCCGACAATGAAAAAGAAGTGCACAAGCATGAAAAGGAAGGATACAAGCATGCAAATAGGTGTACAAGCATGAAAAGGAAGTTTTCGTGTTTGTACAAGTTATGATGTACCACTCTTTAAATTCTGTTAAATATTAATTAACGAAACTAATTGCCAAATTGAATGGCCCGGTGCTCTCATCTACATTTAACAACGGATAACTAAATGTCTTGTGCACTCCTAGGGATATTTAACATCAGAGTGGCATTGTCATCAATTAAAGCTAAAGTTGGCATTTGTCCACGTTCACTATCTATATTTGACAGCTAATTAGATTTTAAACTCAAAACAAAATGTGTTAAATGTATTTATTATTAAGTGTTTTAAGTGCCTAGTGAAAGTGAATTTTACCAACAGTAAATGCTCTATTACGGGTAGTTCGGTTTTCGGAGAAAAATCTAAGGTAATGTACGTTTTAACATCATTTTATTCTTTAATATTTTTATATTACTTCCAAGCATTAAGAGAAAACAAAATATTTCCAATGTCAACCCTTTTATTTACATATAAGGCAGTTTTAATTACATGAATTTACATATACATATTTACAAGAAAATCAGATAATCTTATTTGCAACCTGTCAATAAACATATAACGATGCTTCCAATCGTGGGTTAATAAATCAAACTGTCGTGAACATTTATTAAGTACAACTTAAAAATGCATAATAAATTTACGACGAGAAAGACAGTATTTACATGAGTTCGGCAAATATAAAAAACAGGTTAATATCTCGGCAAGCACATGTGCTCGTATGATATTGTTGAAGAGAAAAGATCGACAAAAGTAATATATTTAAATTTTAAGGAAAATTGTAATTTATTTTAGTACATAAGAAATTTAAGAGAACTTTATCTGACATGCTTATTTAAATTTAACGGAATAACCACGTAAAGATTGGTTACGGGACTTACTGGAAACGGAGTTGTTTTTCCACAGACTGCCAGGAAAAACAAAGTTACGGGACTCCTTTCATGGACTGCCAGAAAGGTTCAGGAGAAAAGGTACCCTCCGCACTGCCAGAGAGTGCTTGAGAATTCCCTCGGGCTGCCAAGGAGAACTCTGAGAATTCCTTCGGGCTGCCAAAGAGAACTCCGACTTTCCTAACAAAATCGTGGCTTTATATAGCCCTCGACCCGCATAAATAATAGTTTAAAACAGTATTTTTGCGGAAGTATCAGGCGCAAAACGCATGCACTATACTCAAAGACACAATATGCGAAATGCAGGTAGAAAATTAACTAAAATATCATCTTTCTCATTACTAATTGACATTAAATATTTACTAGAATATTAATTCTAAAATTAAATAAAAATCATTAATACAAATTAGTTCGATAATTTATACAGTGACGGACAAAGGTCCATTATAAAGTGTTATTTTCAACAGTACTTTAAGAAGTGGATTTAACTGCTGAATTATGCTATAGTTTCATAACTTGAAAAAATATTTTCACCAAACAATGTATATTCTACAAGTGAAGATTCCTTGTTATGAATTTATAATTACCAATTACCACTAACGTAACCAGGAAGATGCTATGATGTACATACAAAATTTACAGAACGGATCTTAGTGCAGTTACACGTTGGGAGACTCTTATTTTGCATTATGATTGATATACAACTAAACCATGACTAAAGTAAATCGAGCTTCAACATTTTTCCCTTAACTTGCTAGGCTGAGGAATATACATTGCTTGGCGAAAATATTTTTTCCAAGTTATGAGACTATAGCACAATATAGCAGTTAAATCCACTTCTTAATATGCTGATGAAAATAACACTTGTACACACCTGTTCGTGTTTGTACTCTCTTTTTCATGCTTGTACACTTCTTTTCCATACTCGGGGCGTTTTGTGGGACATGTTGTAATATAATTATGCAAAATTCTGATTTATGCAATAAATTATTTTATATTATCAACAAAATGGACGCCTCCAGAGATTCGCAAAATAGCAGAAGACAATTTACAAAATCTTTTGCTAACAAAGTCTCGACATATTTATCGAAAACAATACGAGCACTTTTAAGCACCAGTAAAGAAAACAATATTGCGAATATTATTGAAAATGTCATAAGTGCTTATTTTGATAAAGAAAGTAAGATAAACAAGAAGAATGAGTGTGCTTAAAACCACACGGCAGAAGTGAAAACTTCATCAAGGCGAGGTTAATAATACGAAATACACGCGTATAATATTCAGTAACGTATTAAATAAAACGTATTCGCACATTTATTACATTTACACATGTACACACGCGTATAATATTCAGTAACGTATTAAATAAACCGTAAACCTCAACCATCCCCGTATCTAAAATTTCACATTCATACGTCAATTTCCAAAAAACTCGTCCGCCATTTTGTCTTTTTTGACATTTGGCTTTAGATTTGTGATTGGCGAGGTAAGACACCCCCGTATCTAAAATTTTACATTCATACGTCAATTTTCAAAAAATTCTTCCGCCATTTTTTTTTGACATTTTGACTTTGGAATTGTGATCGGCGTCCCACAAACCCCCGTATCTAAAATTTCACATCAATACGTCAATTTTCAAAAAACTCGTCCGCCATTTTTTGTTGTTGACATTTTGACTTTGGAATCGGGATCGGCGACCTAAGACACCCCAGTATCTAAAATTTCACATTCATACGTCAATTTTCAAAAAAATCTTCCGCCATTCTGTTTTTTTGACATTTTGACTTTAGAATCGTGATCGGCGACCCTCAAAACCCCCGTATCTAAAATTTCACATCCATACGTTAATTTTCAAAAAACTCGTCCGCCATTTTGTTTTTTTTTGACATTTTGAATTTGGATTTGTGATCGGCGACCTAAGACACCCCCGTATCTAAAATTTCACATTCATACGTCACTTTTCAAAAAACTCTTCCGCCATTTCGTTTTTTTTTGACATTTTGACTATGGATTGGTGATCGGCGACCTAAGACACCACCGTATCTAAAATTTCACTTTCATACGTCAATTTTCAATAATAAGAAATACACGCGTATAATATTCAGTAACGTATTAAATAAAACATATTCGCACATTTATTACATTTACGCGAGCGGCGATTTCGTTTGGTCGGTTCGGACATATGCGTATGTATAAATAGACGATATAAATACTCGCTTACGGTCCCGCGCTGGGTCTGATGGTAACGTGACGGCTTCATAGTACTTCATACCCGTGCGGCTCGGGATCGAATCTGTTCTGGAACATGAATTTATTTATTCATTTAAATTTCAATTTAATTGAAATTAAATACCTCTATATGATATATTTATTTATCTTGTTCCCTTAGCCGCCTTTACCCGAACGAGCGTTACATATCCGAGCGTTGCAGTCAGTCTTGTTCAGTGCCTACAGTCAGCGCAACGCGCCTAAAGAAGTTTACACTTAAAAAAGACGTCGTCCTTGTTGTTCACATATTCAATGTTACGATGTCTTTTAAATATTTATAAAAGTATAGATACCTCAAAATTTTCTAGGCTTCTTGGATAGATTATCTGAAAGCTGCGAGCTTAAGAAATCCAAGATTTTAGAATAGATCATATTAACGGTTTCATAATAGAAAATGATAAAAAATATTTATCAATGAAAGTAAGTAATAAAAACATCATTGTTGTAGTATTTTATTTATTTTCTATATTATATTGTTATTATAATCATTCTGTTAGGTTATCGTTATAAAGGGCTGTAATGGAGTTTGTCGTCCTGAAGAAATAACAAACATGATTTTAGATGATATACAGTATAGAAGTGATGTCATAATAGATGGAGTGCCAAAAACTAAAACTTACGTATATTCGAAAACAATTTATTATAACACAAAGATTATGGATTGATTTAGTTAAAAAATATTATACACTTTTTATCAGGCATGTTATACATGAACCCTTCTTTTTGCAATAAAGAAATGGTTCTTGCGCGAGTAGTAATAGTTCGTTTATTTTAGCAACTATACTATACAAATACAGGTATAAATTACAAACGAATACAAGTATAGCTTAATTCTAATCATTATCAATATCTATGGCATATAACTTCTTGTAAATGTACCCACTTCCAGCAATCCAATGTGTCCAACCATATTTTACTTATCGTTGTACCTACTTACTATTGTAGCTGATACACTATTTAAGTGGAATGTATATATTGTTGTTTAAATATAATCGTAAATAATTTACTGTCTTTATTTTTCAAGTTGCTGTCTAAGTTATTATACATTATTAAGCTTTCGTGAAATATGGGCATATAAGACTCTGGAAATATTCGCGAAAGTTCTCTATTTCTCTCGATGGTTGTAGAACATACGACAGACTTACTGTCGCTTACACATTACATATATGTGGATGATTTATGACTTATTTACGGTGCGTCGCGCCAATGTTTACTCTTATATTTTTTGTGGACTTGTTTTCGTTACAATATATACGTAGTTGAATTTATTTCTAGTCTCATGTTTATATACAGTTTCAATTTTTAAGGTATTCTGGCATTAACCCTAAATTGATCTTATGAATAAATGTTAAAATCTTCAATTCAACAAGTTTCCTGATATTGAACCAACTTTAATAAAAATAACGTTTCATCTGATTTTGTATATATATTACATCCTAAAATAATAAGGTTCATCCCTCTCTTTTGCAAAACTTGCAGCCTATTCATTTCAGTTTTTCCAATTGGATATAATATTGTGTTACTGTAAGTAAAGTGTAGTAAGATTATAGAATTGTATATCACCTGTCTAGAGTATATATATATAAATGCTAAGGCTCTTAGCCACTCTTCTTAATAATACTTTTTCGAAATTTTCTTACAAATATAATCCACATATTCACTAAATTTCAGCTGATGGTCAACTATCCTCCTAGATATTTCATTGAATTTACAATTTGAATTATGTGATTCTGAGCTCTTAGATTCTGCCCGTCGCGATTTAGGTGTCGATAGTCCCTTCCCCCTTCTAGTAATATATACTTTGTTTTGTTAGCATTTCCTCCATATTCCTCCACTCGATTAAGATCATGTTGGATTGCTTGAATCAGACTATCTCCGTCTCTCATCTGTATATATTATGGGGTCCGCCAAAAAAAAAGTTGATGTAGTTTAAATATTATCTAACTAGAATCATTCAGAATCCATCGACTTCTGATACAATAAGAAATGATATATGAGTTAATGTGAATCAACAGGAATTCAAACAGAGTGTGTTTTCAGAATCTGCCAGAAATTTCTACACGAATCTTCTAGTGTTACAGTAGAAGTTTATAACAGTTCTACTATTTAAAATGGAAAGTAAATTTCAATAATAGCCTTAGAAGTCTAATCATGAAACTATGTTTAACAATTTATATTGTTAATTAGTGCAAACACAATGTTAGCAAGTGTGTTTTTGAACTTTCAACTTCTACTGTACATGTCTGTTATATTAAAGTTTTATGTTTGATCTTTGAAAATAATTTGGTTCAATTTTTTTGCAACCAACATAAAAAAATAAATAGCGTACGATAAAGTAATACCTTATCCAACCAAAAGGGGTGCCCTAAAGTGAACTTTATAGCACCGAAATAGAAAAATACTGTTTTAGTTGTGTGTATTCAGTTGGTTTATTTAAATTTAAAAATAAAGTTTTCATAATCAAAACCTGATTTTGAAATGGTGAAAAGCAAAAATATTTTTCGAAAAGTCATACGCTTGGAAATTATTGAAGACCTGACAGTAGTATAGTGGAAAGAAGTCTCTAAGATAATGATATGTGTCATCTGCATATGCAGACGATACATAGTGCATCTTTCGGGAACAAACTTGTGAAGAAATTAAACGTACCGTGACACACGGTTTTAAATACTTGACGAAGCAGTTTAGTAGCAATAATTTAATATTGAACGTGAAAAAGACTAAAATCTTGTCATTAAATAATCCACTTGAAGAACTTTCAATTGATTTTAATAGTGGACTAGTACCATGATATCATTATCACAACTCCATATTTATGACACCATACAGAAATATTATCCTGATCGAATCATAATTCCTCTAAGTCTGCTTGTAAATTTACCTCTTTGAATAATCTATTGTGGTCAGTGTACAACAAGGAGTTGGAAATATGTTTATGCGAGGTAAATCAAATTAAAGAAATAATAGTGATCCCAAACAGCTACCCTGTAGCGAATCCGATACCATATACAGATTTGGAGTCTCTCTTTTTCAAAAATGTTTCTAGCTTTTATTATATAAATATGAAGAAAGCAGTCCCATAATTGAAAATATATGCCAAGTACAATGTAGGTGATTAGAGGAAAGGAACGAATTGATTTACAATCTTTCGATGTTTTCAAAATTTGAGGTATATTGGCTATGATATTATTACGTTGAATAATTTTGGTATCTAATCTTTTTTAGGAACCACCTGAATTAATTTCTATATCACAAATAATAAATGAATTTTAAAGACATACACAGTAGCACACAACCCAAATTTGTTTTTAGTGATTAATTATAACTGACAATGAGACTGCACTAAGGCTAGTAATATAATGCATATTCACGTTCACTAGTTTTTAGTTGTCAGGTAGTTGTTTATATTTACAATTCCTCTTGTTTGAATTTGCATGTAATTGATTGATTACAACGGCTTAAAGCTCACCCCGTTAATGGGTATTTGTAACACACATGCATATATTACAATGTTAAACATACAATAAGCGTTGAGAGAATTTATGTGTATCGGAAATTTCAAAAGGAAGTGTTACAGGAATGTACAATGGTAACACGATATATTGAATACATATGAATTATACCACGAAACACTTAGTTGTCTTGTGCTTGTTTTCGGATGTGCTCAGTTCAAGAAGATATAGGGGAAGAATTTGACGAAGAATGAGGACACAACCGATTCTATGTTTCGGTGGAATTTACTTCTAGAAAAGAGTTGTATTACTAGAAAATGTAGTATATTTTATAATCAAACCCTATCATTGGGTAAGCTGGCACTTTTCTTTTGTATTCGCTCGTTAATAATGAGCAATGTTTCTTATTTAATACTGAGTTTTAATTTTAATAGTTTCATAACTTTAGAAACTGTTGAGTAGATTTTAAAATGTAAAGATTTTTAATGAGTGTGTTTTTTCTGCAGTATTTTCCTAAATTTCCGAAATGAAGCAATAATTAGAAAAATAAATGTGTCGTGATTTTTAACTATGTAATAGTAATACAGGCTGTCCCAGAAATAAAAAGACGGAGTAGCAGAAATCGGCAGCTAGATTGTGTAAAAACGTACCCTCAAAATATCAAGTCTTTATTCGTGCGCAGACGGCAGAAAAAAAATAATAAAGAATTCTATTGGCCTTACGCCGACCCTGCACTAAATATCCACCTGCTTCACTTTCACAATCGGTGCTTTTCAGAACCACCATATTACTTGTGTTAAAAAAAAGGAGGAGGAATAGATACTTCATAATAAATATCAAACCATTAATTAGTTTAATTTTAAACCTGCTAGAAAAATACGATTTATTGAATATTCTAATAATCAGCTGTTTCCAACTACGAACACATTAAAGAGCAACAACCTTCCTATTTTAAAATAAAAACAACCTTTTATTGCCTGCAAGAAAGTAGGTCACCCATCTGGGTCAATAACCGACTACATAGCTGCGTTATTGAGACACATCCCGCAAAAAATATGTTTTTACGATTTAACGTTTTTTTCCCGTTTTATGCAAATAAAAGCGTATTTTTCTCTATGAATGCGTCTTCGTTTCTATTTACAAATGAACATTCTTACGTGAATTATAAACATACATTCTGTGCCAGGTCCGTAATGTAATTTTTTTTATCTAAAAAACAACATAGAAAATTAAAATTTTAATTTCTTCGTTATTGCGGTATATTTGGGTCTGTTTCTGTTCGGACTTTACATATCTGCTACTCCGTCTTTTTATTTCTGAGACACCCTGTATTTAAATATATTCCTTGGTTGTATAGTCCGTCGTGACAGTGCTATGTTAGTGTAAGTTAATAATTGACATTTTATTATTAATGGACAAACTGTATCCTTTAATTTCTTTTTTAAAGGTCTGCTGAAGATTGTAAACACAAAATCGATTTAATGTTATTACATACTCTCAATAAAAATAACGTTACATGGCGATCCTGTCATTGTATTATAGGTCGATTCAGGAAATCTTGTTTCAAAGTTCGGAGACTTCTGATATTTATTCCAGTAACGCTTTATACATACATAGTTAACTCATTTTTACATACCTACATACGAGTATGTTACCGAGCACGTAAAGCCAATGTATAAGTGTGATATCCCCATTGTGAAATCTCAAATAACTTTTATGATCAAACTCGCAGTTCTTATTTAGAAATGGCTGGTGTATATAAAATACCATCTTGATATGTTAGCGTATAAATATTAGTAGGTTTTGCGCGTTCTAGAAACTGGGACAAGAATTAATTTACTTCAGCCGAAATCTTGTTTCGTTAACCATATTTTTATAACGTTAACATCAGGTAACGCTAAACAACATGCCAATATCTCCTTTTCTATAAAATATCTGCCATCTTTTTATAAGAAAACCATTGATATACAATTGATATGTTTCATTAACCTATAGTGATCTCCAGTCCATCAAATACACGATTGTCGTGAGCTGCATCTATGGTTATAGTCATGCAACATCCATGTTTGAACAAAGATGAACTCTAAAAATGTCCGTACATATAAACACATAACGTAGTTAGCAGAAATAACGAAAATGTCAAGAAGATTATGTTGATAGCCATCGCAGAAGTCGTCATATCTAATAGAATTAACTAGAGAAAATGTAAATAGTAAAAATGCAAAAACACTAAAATAAATAAATACTTTTGATATTAAACAAAAATAATAAATTGAATGCAAATTGAAATTTACAAACGTAAAATTATTAATTATTCGCAATGTACATATTGTTGGACAAATGAATGTAAACAGTGAAAATTCAGATTAAACATGAATTATTGAAAAGAGATAAAATAAAAATTAGATAGAATTATGACATCATATAGCAACACAAGGCATATATACATACATACTCGTACATACTATAGTCTATTTTTTAATTAGGGGGAGTAAAATGAAAAGACGCGTTTACACTATAGAATTTTTGAGAGCTACTTTTTGGCGGCAGTTTTAAAACTAGCGACGACTTTATATAATCAAGCAATTAATTAAAAATTCGTTTAAAAATTAGATAATTTTAATTTAAAAAAAAAAAGGAATCATCATCGTAAGTGAAATGCTTAAATCAAAAGTTTTAAAGGTCGTATATATATTTTCAAATTTAAAAAGAAAACACAGATGGTTCTTAATCTTATATGATTATTTACAAGCGAACAAAAATTTAGACAAATATTAATTATAGCATATACATATAAAACAATTATATAATTATTCATTATCATTTTCCATTTCACTTGAACTATCTTCACCCACTGATATAATAAATGGCTCGATTATATCATCGACCAACCCATCTAACTCACACATTCTTCTTTCTTCATTAATCACATGGCCCACATATTTCTTCCAATTGTCCGTAGTGATATTTTGGATTGCTTTTAGTAAAAGTATCCTCACATCAGCTAATTTTAATGTAGTATTCTTAGTTGCCACCTCATGTCTTATTTGAGCACACACTAACTCGATTGGGTTTAGTTCGAAGTGATAAGGTGGTAACATCAAATCAGTTTTGTTACAACTTTTGGCCATCTCATCTGTCACATGTATATTATATTGGTCCTTATTGAGACGAATTACGTGAAGAAATTCAGATCGAACCATCTCTTTATTGTACTCAATATTTTTTGATTTTAACCAAGCCTGCATATCGAGTTTTCTAGAATTTGTTGTGGGATATTTTTTAATTTTACGACTATGATATGTAGCATTGTCCATAAGAATAACAGCATTGTCTGGTAGCACTGTTAATATTTTATGAAACCATCTTTCAAACACCTCTGCATTCATTTCTTCATGATAATCGGTTGTCTTTTTACCTTCGAAAATCAATATACCATTCTCCACAAATCCAGCCTCAGATCGTGTATGCAAAATAATGAGATGTCTTCCTTTACCTGGAAGATTACGCAAGCTTGTAGTCAGTCCTCCATTATATGCCTGTCGTCGACTTTTTATATTGCCGTCTACCCAAACTTTTTGTTTGATATGACCTTCGTTTAGCCATGTTTGATTAAAATAATAAATTGGCCAATTTTTACGACGATAATATTTAATTGTCATCAAATATCTTCTTCTCCACCTAATTATATGATCACGTTCTATCAAAACACTCTTTCGATTTCTCTTCATATACCTACAAAAATATATCATATTTATTCTAACACATCAAAGTATGTATAATATAAATTTGAGTACTTATATACTCAATTAGTTTTTGCATATTAATTAGAACATTGGCGCTGACCTAATGTTTATCATTTTCATCAATTTATATAATTTTGAACGGATCATCTGTGGCAAATCATCACGCTTTTTGATTTCATTCAGCACTTTATAAAGTGTAGGAAGCTCATTTTTATTAAAAAAAACTGAATTATTTGCCTTTTAGAATTCTTGATGATTTCACCATAATCAGCAATTAAAGAGTGTTTTCCAGAACTTTGCTTGGGTGGGATAACTTGTCCTTTCTCCTTATATTCTTTTATGGTAGGATAGAGAGTAGACCGTGTCACTCCTAAAAACGAGATAACATAAGAATATATACCTAATAATGGTAATGTATTATAATACTAACCTATCATACTCGATAATCTTGCGACAATAGCAGTAATCCTCATTCTGCTATTGTCGCGCATCAATTTAAAAACACTCCTCCTAATCACCAAAATCCACCAAATGTCCGCAGTGTAAAGCAACACATAGTGTTGTGCAAATGCCATTTCTCAAACAGGTAATTAGTAAATATATTAAAATTCTAAGCCGAAATATACAAGAAATTTAATTAAATGACGTAGCGGTCAAATAGTAGCTTTTAAAATACAGTTATCAACTTCAAGTTCAAGATAGAACTGAAATAATTATTACATTATTATAATTTCTATACAATTATTGAATATTTGAAGTTAGATTAAAAAAGATTATGTGACATTTCCTTCTGTACATAACCTAAAACTTCTGTTTTCATTGAAAGTATTATTATTATTATTATTAGCGGCTATATTGATTCAATTAGCAACTTTTAAAGCACAGTTATCAAGTTCAAGATAGAGCTGAAATAATTATTACATTATTATAATTTCTATACAATTATTGTATATTTGAAGTTAGATTTAAAAAAAAATTATGTGACATTTCTTTCAGTACATAACCTAAAACTTCTGTTTTCACTGAAATTATTATTATTATTTATTGATTCGATTCGTAACTTTTAAAGTACAGTTATCAAGTTCAAGATAGAGCTGAAATAATTAATACATTATTATAATTTCTATACAATTATTGAATATTTGAAGTTAGATTTAAGAAACTTTATATAACATTTCCTTCTGTACATAACCTAAAACCTCTGTTTTCATACCTCGTACCTTGCAAAGATTTACAAAAGCAAAATATTTATATTTCAATGTTGACTATTTCAAATTACAGCTGTTACATTATATTGCTGCAGATATATTCTGTGTTGCCGTTTTAAACATTTTAATCATCAAAAGTCACGGAAAACTAAATATTAAATCGATACACGAGAAACGACAAACAACTATTTATAACATTTCGCCAGACCAGCACAAGTTTTCATTTCTACGTTAGTCGTACGAACACGAAACACATAAACGTAATTTATCCAATAAATTACTATTAATCCGATCAGAAACTCCCGGCCGCAAATCAAACACCGGATGCTGAATGATTCCTAATATCGTCCTTACATTCATTTCATAAGGATCATTTCTCAAGCTCGTGAAATGCAATTAAGGCTTTCCCGATGTTGTTTTCGCCGTGGTCCCCGAGCATCAATAAGGAAACGCTCATGGGGGAACACCAATCGATGACTGACGTCGCCGTGGGAGCGGAAAGCGGTAGAATGTGGTGCGGCTAAGGAAAAAGACAAATGCTAACGTGTTGGAGTAAATCAATCGGAGTGTGCTGCGGAAGTGCTTTTTGTCAAAGTCGACAGTCTACTGTCTGCAGAATGGAAAACGAGAACTAGTCGAAATCTATTATTTCATCGGACGTTTTGAAAGATTGATAACAAAGGAGATAGATCTTTGTTTAGACTTTGTTTAAAAGTTTTAGAATCCTGTTAGAAGTGAAGTGAACACACAATAAGAATTTCATATTAATATTGTTGTGAATGTTGATTGATGTAATAAAACACGCATATTTCTCTGATAATATGGATAGGATATAAGTTTGTATCACTTCCTTTAATATACGAGGAAAGTTTTTTAGGTTATCCACCTAGCTATAAAAGTAGTATGTTATCACGACAATTTTCTTACATGATGTTTCTGTGACATTTGATAGTGTCATATCAAAGTTATGTTCGAATCGCTTAAAAGTTTGTTGCTTTATATTTATTTTGAAGAAGAGACAATGAGTGAATTGAAACTTGAGGACAGAAGTGTCATGAAATTTTCATCAAAAGAAGGCAGTAGTCCAAAGAATATCCATGAGAGAAAGGTGAGAGTGTTATGAGAAAATAGCTCTTCCTATTTGCAAGTCAGGGTTTGGCGTAAGCAGTACAAATGGAACAGAAAATCCATTCATGATGATCCTAAGTGTGGAAGACCTCTAGAAGTACGATTTGAAAATATCATCAACAAATTAAAGATTTGGTGTTGACTGACCCCCAAGTAAAACTTTCAGTTATTGCTAGAGAAATAGTATAACGTAGTGCTTGCGGTGAGCGGTATGGGTTATTCATTTTTTTTATAAATAATTAACTAAGGGTAAGTACATTATAAAGAAATTTGTATCGACTTGATTAATGTACCTTGTTTCAAATTCAAATTTCTTTATTGTCATAGACCCAACAAGTAGGCATTGACATTGTCAATATTCATTTATATCGATAATAATTAATTAAGTATAATAACAATTAATGTATAAATAAAAAAAAAATTCACACACCCACACACACACACACACATATACATATATACACACATATAAATATTTCGTAACAAAGAAAAAAAAATCATTTCAAAATTCTGCAAGTGTGTAAATACATATATCACTTAAATACAATTTTAATTTCCTCTTAAACAAGGCTGGTGACTGACATTCCTTAATTTCCCCGGGTAACATATTAAAGTAATTAGCGCCAGCATACAACGGCGATTTTTTGAAAGCCTCAGACCGCGAAGATGCATGTTATTTCTAATATCATATGAATGTATCATTCCAGAGGTCGACAAGTCCCTACAATTACTGTATATATATATTAATAATTTATATATATAAATTGAAGCTACCGTTAGGATCTGTTCCTCCCTAAAGGTCTCTCGACAAGAAACAGAAGGATGTAGGTTAAAAATTAAACGTATAATACGTTTTTGTATAATAAAAATCCTCTGGAAGCCATTATTTGCGCAAGCTTGTCCCCACATTACAATCATATAATTTAATAACGGGTACACCAATCCATAATAAATATTCAATAGAGATTCTGGGCCCACCATAGACTTTAGATTGCTTATCAAGTAATAGCACCTATTTAGTTTCGACGCTAGAACAGTCAAATGGTCCTGCCAAGTAAGATGCATATCCAAAACTAAGCCGAGGAACTTTGAACATTGACTAAGTTGTACGTCAATATCATTGAAATGAATTACATCCTGTAGTGTGGTTGCAGTATTTTTTCGACAGAATTCAACGCAATTGTTTTTTTTTGAAATTAATTTCTAGTTGGTTGTTACTACACCATTCGGCAAATTGCCTGATCGCCGTCAACAAATTCTGTCTTAGTATCTCCGTATTCGGTGCAGATATAAGTATTGTGGTGTCGTCAGCATACATAAAAACCTGTCCCACCGTGATACCATCAGGTAAGTCATTAATAAATAATAAAAAAGCAAGCGGACCTAACACACTCCCCTGCGGTACACCGATACTCACATCAAACTCGTCTGAGAGAGTATTGTTTGCTTTTACCCTAATTGTTCGATCACGAAGATACGATCCAAACCACTTATTTAAATTCCCTCTTATGCCAACACTTTCCAATTTTTCCAGTAAAATATCTTGATTAAGGGTATCAAAGGCCTTTGTTAGATCGAAAAATATACCCGCCACCTTCTGTTTTGAGTTCAACAGATTGTTTATACTTTGTGTGAGCCGTATAGCTGCATGTTCGGTAGACAATCCCCCGCGAAACCCAAACTGTTCAGGGGCGAGTATGTTGTTGGCATTTAAATAATCAATTACCCTACTATACACAACTTTTTCAATGATTTTAGAAAAGCAAGATAGTATCGCTATAGGTCTGTAATTTTGAATATCAAGTTTATCATTTTGTTTATGTATGGGAACTATGATAGCCTGCTTCAATGCATCAGGATACACACCCTCCTCGACAGAACCATTGATAATAGGTGTCAGAAGCTGCGAAACCTCACGCATGCAGTACTTAATCAACTGTATCGGGACACCATCATAACCAGCGGATTCTTTACTCGCTATTCCATTGATTACATTCTCGACTTCGTTACTGGTAACGTGATGGTAAAACATAGACCCCGCAGTCGAATTATTTCCCGACCTGTAAACGTGGTTTTGAAATTTAAGTTTTACATTTCTTATTACTTCGCCCGTAAAAAATTCTCCAAATGTATTTGCAACAGTTCGCGAGTCAGTAATAACTATATCGTTATCTTTTAGAGCGATCGGTGATGCCTGTTTTCTATTAATGGATTGACAGTTTACAATATTCCATAAAGTCTGCAGGATGAGCTACTAATTTGTTCTTCATAATACGCTTTCTTTTTCATATTAATTTTAGATATATAGTCTTTTTTTGATTGTTTATATAATGTGTGTATATTTGAATCTTTTGTTACCTTTCTAAGCCAATCCAGGTTTAGTAGGTTCTCCTTCTTAGCCCTTAAGTCGGCATCGAGCCATGGTATAGGTTTTATTCGTTTCTTTGCAATTACCCGCGTCAGTGGAAAATGAATATCGAAGAGAAGCCGAAACTCATCCCAAAATTTATTTAGCATACTTCCAGAGTCCAAACAACTATACTCATCCAGCCTCAATGTGGACAGCCCCTCCCGAAAAGGAAGAAAAAGCATGATCGTGATATTTACGCGTGAAAAAATAATCTATATTATCCACTTTTTCTACTGAGCAATCAAAACATAACCACTGTGCAGTATGATCCGACAAATGTGGTTCAATAATCTGGCATTGACTATCATTGATATTTGTTACCACGTAGTCAATCGCAGTGGAAGTAACTCTATCTAAACAAGCCGCTATTCTAGTCGCTCCCGGCACTATATAAGACAGCTGAAATGATTCAAATACGTCATACAGCAATCGTTTATCATTACTTTCTACAAGACTGTCAACATTGAAGTCCCCCACCAAAATTATGTACATATATTTTTCGAAAGCCTTTTCGAGTATTAATGTCAACCGTTCTAAAAAATCACACAATTTGCTACTAGGTGATCTATATATTGTCAAGAAACAAAAGGCATTGCTAAAACCTATTGCCGAGCATTCACAGGTTAAATCTAATGATAGCTTATTCAAATAATTCAAAGGTTTAGCCATATATCGTCTCGCACTGCAATTAAGCTTCCCCCGTGTTGACCAGTAGTGCGACAACAAAATGATACAATATGATAACCGGATATATTTATTGAGTTTAATTGTTCTTCGCTTAGACAATGCTCCGTAAGCCCGACAATCTGAGGCTTCAAGTCATATAAAAATAATTCTAAGGCACCAACCTTACCAAACAAACTACGTATATTCAAGTGCACTAAGGTTAAACTATGATGAAGACACTCTTCTTCCGCTGTCAATTCTTCTAGAGTCCGTACATTATGATGATTGCTCCTGGCCTCGAAAAAAACATTCACCCGATTCCGTTGTCTCCACTGGGATCAAATTAGCGTAATTCACATAAGGATCACTTGTTCTATTCTTGATTGTATTCACAATATACTCCAACACTTTACTCTTTCCTGAACATTTCATATGTAAACCATATCCACTCATGTCACTCTCGTCAATAATATTATTTACTTCCACGAATTGTACATTGTACATAGGTTCGATAATATCGTAAATATGACTATTAAGTTCGAATACTAATTTATTGTATATGTATCTGTTCCCGCGAAACGGTACCGACAAATAAATAACATGTGTATGACTCAGAGATTGTGCCATATTAAATAGATAATTATTTTTCAAGCTTATACCACGTAGCACATTATTCGCTCCCGCCACGATCATAACATAGTCATCATGTGTAAACAATACTGTCAATTCGACTACATCAGTTACCACGCTTTCAAAGCTTGCATTTGGTTTTACTATAGCCTCAACGTGGTAGTCATCATTCAAGAGACCTTGTAGTGCACCCGACATGCCTCTAGCATGACTATCTCCAAGTACAAGGATCTTTTTAGAGGCAGATATTTTCTTATTAGAATTTGAGGTCGATGGTACACAATTTTCACCCATCTCTATTGAATTAAAGTTGTTGGGTAAACTAGTACTGATATTCGGTGCGCAAGTTGATGCTGTGCTTGTATTTTCTCCAGATGTTTGAGTACATTTATCGGCTTTTGCAGGACAGTCCGTCAGTGACCCAGAAGCAGTAATATCTGCGCGAGATTTAAAAACGACAGACATGTTTTCTATAGTTTTATGTAGTTTATCGATCATTAATTGTTTGCCATTCATTTTGTCGAGCACATCACTTAGTTCCATTTCAACCCTTTCCTTCTCGTCCTTCAGTTCAATCAGGTCAAACTCCACCTTCGCGAGTTTATTCCGTAAATCCTGAACCATATCAAAGTCGGGTTGATTCTTAATTTCATCAGTATTGCTTATAACTGATACATAACTTCTGTTTGCTAAGCTGTTCACCGACGCATTTGGATTTTTATTTTTCTGCGATCGTGTCACAATCATTATTCAAATATATGACAAGGAGAAAATGGATACAGGAAAGTATAGAGAAACAAAAAAAAAAGAAAAAAGAAAGAAAAAACAAGGACACACATTTTTCACAACACGGGACCCGTCGTGTTGACTAATTAATATCTGACAAACTTAGAAGGCCACGGATAGGTGTTTACATATATCTGTATGTATAGTGTTATACAAAGGAGGGGCAAAAAATTGGAAAAGGATTTAACAAAATTGACGATCTATAACATGTATTTTAGATTCTCCAATGTCAACATATCGAAGTAAACAAATACAGGAGTAAAAAACGTTGGAAATAAACTCCAGTACAAAAACAAAGTAAAACGATAAATCGCTTTAAGGATATTTTAATCATATTCCAAGGGGAATAAAACAAATTATAAGTGTATACTCACATCAGAAGAAAGCGAAAAATTAACTCTATCAGCCAGTACCAAATTTATCTTTTATATGAGAATTTTACACTAGTTAAAAACACAATAACGTCGGTCGTATTCGTCGGATGTTTTAATCGTGCGACTATTGTCTGCATACTGTCGCCCTTGCTATTAAGCGGCATGAACCTAGCTACGATCTTGACGGGACTAGCTTATGCATTTGCGGTTGGATGACCTTAGTGAGATTCGTCGGTTGACAGCTACGCCTAACCTCAATTGTTTACGTTCGGAAGAATTGTAATTAATATTTACAAACTGTGCTCATTAATAGTGTCGACGGCCATCAGGTAGCCTACAGTGATAGAAATGACAATGAACATAGCCTGTGAACGTACTGCTTTAATTGATTGTTATTTCTTAAAAATATAACCTATGAAATATAGCAAAACACGTTTATGAAGTTTCATTTAAATTTTATTCAATACGTTTAAAGTATGGGCATAAATACAAACATTTACATACACAAATCACACATTTATTTCGTCGAGCATGAAGAAAATTATAAACTTAAAATTGTCGTTTCCTAAAATTCGCTTCGAAAATACATGAGGTATTTAACCTAACCTTTTTCGTTGAATAAATATTACATTGGTTACATTAACGTTTTTCTTATGCAAATTATTCTTGATTGTCTTATGTGATAAAATATTAGAATATAACGGTACTCCGGAGATCAATTAACGATACAAAATTAAATATTTGAATATATATAATAAGTTAGATTTTTGTGCGGCTCGCAAACTATTTATTTATGAAATACATATGGATAATTTAATGACTGGTTTTCTCATACCTTGTATTTGGACGTCGGAGAGTAAGATAATCGAGTTCCTAAACTTGATTAGCAGACGGGAATAATTAGAAAACTCTGGTTCTTAGACCGACGTTTAACCAATTGGAACGGTGTACGGATATTTACCTCTTGTTCTTGGACAAGAAGTGAAACGGAGAAGAAATCTGATGGTCAACGGGGAAAGACTGTCCTCTAGGGGACGGTTCTGTATGTCTTCTAAGAAACAAATATCTTCTACATACAAATTGTCGGTCCTTTATAGCTATACGAGCGCCCAAAAAACTCCCACTTTTATCTGTAGAAATCGAAAACAACTGATACGTGTGCAAAATGTGACGTATCATGTATTTTTCCACTCTACACATGGAAAGTTTTAAAAATTTAATATTATTTTAAACAATTTATCAAAAATACCAAGAAATATACAAATATATTGGCGGTTACACAAAATCATTAATTAGAAATGTAATAAAAAATTTATACATATCTTGAATGATTATTTAGAGCATGATATATATGTACATTAATGATTTTTTTTATTTGATGAACGCTGCAGGTTCGTTACAATAGGAAGATCAGGAGCGAGTGTTTTTAAAAGTGTACACGAAAATTTGGCACGACTGACTCGCAGGCTGCCCAGTCTCGGACAAAGATGTAAACCTCTTAAATAGAATTATGACTGGGGATGAAACTTGAAATTTTCTACGGGGAAAGTGATGGCCACAGTTTTCAGATACGCGAGAAAAACTCCACAGTTTTGCTCAGAAAAGTCTGGTTCTGCACGTCAACTGCAGGGTGCATAAGGCACAAATTGTTCAAGCAGTAATTAATGAATGTGGTTTGAAGAAATTACAACACTAACTCTACAGTCCCGACCTCGCCCCCTGTGACAATTATCTTTTCCCAAACTCAAAAAGAAACACTTAAGAGAGCGTCGCTTATTGAATGAAGACATGGAAAACACTATATATTATTAAAAAAATCTTTTTAGGAGGTATAGCGTTATTAAAGAAACGTTGGAATAAGTGTGTTAGTGTTAATGGTTCTTATGTTACCTATAGATTTATCCACAGTTTTTAATTTGTTAAACACAATTTTTATTACTTTTTTTACTAATCAAACAATAAATAATATTAACGTACAAGTTTCGTCAAAAATGTCAAATTGACAACTGACTTTTATATTTTTAATGATATTTATATAAAAACATCATTTGACGACATGATATTTTATCTGGAAATCAAGTCGAACAGCGTCGTTATGTTTGTGAGGGGTCAATGGTAATACTGGAAAATAAAATTTTATTTCTCTTTCTAACTCGTTTCATTTATAGCTAGGCAGATAACATATGAAACTCCCCTCGTATAAGGGAATTTCAAATTCAACTCATATACTTCAGGGGCAGACGTTGTCATTCTTTCAAAGTCTTTATATTTCTCTAATTGTGTAAGATAAATTAACTAAACAGACACTTTTCAATAATAAAATATAAACATTTATTGTATTTATAAGTACTATTCTACAAATATATGTATCAACTACAGATGGGCTTTTATAATATAAATAGAGAATTAGTAAACAAATTTAATGGAGTATAGATCAAAAATATTCACTACTTATTATTTAGTTCAAAATAAATATGAGGTGATTCTAGTGAAGTCTCTTTGATGTCCATGTGTGGTGAAGAATACTTCATTTTGCAGATGTGAAGCATGTCTTTAGTCGTAGCGGTTTTACATTAAAGTATTGTACAATTAATATAAAATAAAGTGCTCTTGGATATGGGTTAAAACTACCCTAAAACTGACGTTGTTACTACTAATACCCATTCTAGTACTGACTTATAGGTACTCTTACTTATCTAATCTCCTTACTTGATATTAATATTACTTAGAAATGATACATTCTTAATAGTTAACCTACGTAGCAAGGTCAACCTAGTCAGATATCTTATGTATATTTAATGATGTAAATCAAGAAGCCCTTGTTTGTCATGTCCACAGGTTGCTATATCAACAATTCTTGTTACATGCACATTCTGTGAACTACACACACATTTGTTAATGTAGAGTTCATTTATTGGATAACACTAGTGTAGTTAAATAACAACATGTTAAGCATGATCACGAAATAAAACAATATATTCCATCCTTATTTCACGCTTATTAATCAATCCGGTCTTTATTTTACGAATCTGTTTTAAGATTCATTTAAAGTGTATTTGATTAATAAAAATACGTGCTAATAAACACTATCAAGAACATATGACTTTAACTATTACAATAAATGTTACTGCTTACATGAGCAATAATAATATATATAGGGTGAGTCATTTGGAAGGCAGATTGTGACATTATGAGAAAAGGTATTTGGAAGCGTTTTTTACTCTCTGAAAGCCACTCATAAGTAGCACCTTTTAAAATTATTTTGTATTATACAAAGTGTACCATAACTTGGTGGCTGACCATAGTTATAGTTTTTTAAATAGAAAATCATGTATATTATTAAATTTTTGCTGGTGAAAATAAAATACGATAATTTTAAGTTTCAAAATAAATTTAATAGTAATTCCACTACAATATTGTTTCGTCACACAGTGACTTCATCAGGTGGATGAATGACATCCACCTGATGAAGTCACTGTGTGACGAAACAATATTGTAGTGGAATTACTATTAAATTTATTTTGAAACTTAAAATTATCGTATTTTATTTTCACTAGTGTTATGGAGTTTCAACAAGTGTCTCCCTTATCAATTAATTATTAAATTTTTGTATTCCCCGAATAATTCTTAGTCAGAAAGTTATAAGGTAGTATAGCCCTAAAATTTAAAGTTTTCGACATATTACCATTTTTTTGTAAAGCGACGTATTAGATGGACACTATTTTTGGCAACGTTGTTCAAGAGGTCCTAATAAAAGCATAGTCTTTTCAATTACTAATTTCATATGCAGAAACCTGGATTAAAATTATATTGTATATTTCGTTATATTTAGCAAAACTACCAATCTTGGCATTGGAGTATGTTAAATATTTTATCCGTTATTTAAAATTACAAGGTTAGAGTTTAACCGTCATTAATAGTATTTTTCCGAAACAGATCAATTAACAAATCGAATAAAATCTGATATCCGTATACTTGTTAAATGTTTCTCAAGATTATAATACTAAATTTTCTTGACTATTTAAGGATGTTATTTTAAAAGTAGTGTTTATTCAATGTACCGTAAAACTAAACTTTATTAAAGTAAAATTTAATTTGTGATAAAAGTAAAATCAAACTCTGTTACAATAAGATTAATTTTTGATAAAACAAAGTCAGATTAAAAAAATTAATTTCTGATGAAGTAAAATCAAACTTGGTTAAATTAATTTTGGAAAAGGAGGCCTAAGTTTCGATGAAATAAAACTAATTCTTGTTAAACTAAACTTGGTTGTATTAAAACTAATTTTAATAAAATAAAATTTGTTATTCTTCGACCGGTCATAAAAGGTTATGTTCTGATAATAAATGTCATCTTCCGAATAGTATTTTTCTTTTCTTTGCAGGACAATTTTATACGTAAATACATTTCATTGGAAAATAAATGTGTGTTCATTACATGTAACTGTATAAATTGTGTGTGTACATTTTACCTTTCATGCAACATTGTTAAATAAAACTAATTTAAAATACACGTGCGTTTCTATTCTCAAAGTTGATAAGTAGGGTTAAGAAGCAATGAATTGTTAAAAGTAAATGCTTACCCAATGAGCATGTTTTCCGTTCTACCACTATAAAGCTACCCGTAGTAAAGGTTTTCTTTTGGCACAATTAATAAGCACATCACCTTCACCATTAATTAAAAATCTCATTTCATTATCAATAAAATACAGAGGTTATATGTCAGTATAATTCAAACACGCCCCGTTCCGAACTCGGCGTGAAAACGTCGAAGCACATATTCCACAGAAGTTGACTCCGAGGATATATTTCAGCGACGAGCCGCCTTGCGATATAGGCAAGTGAACTGTCCCGGCCGTACATGTTCCAAAAGATTTAATTTTTGTATTCGCTTTCTACTCAAGTTAATTGCTTAATTAGTTAGGAGTTATTTCTGCTGATTAGCCCTCAAATAAGAGCAAGGGAGGTTACAATTTTAATAGTTTCTATCATACATAAAAATCAGTATAATAAATCGTAATAAAGATTTTCTACAGTAATAGTATCTTGTCGTCTGAAAAATTAGATGTAATGTATTTCAAATAATATACATTCTTAGCTGTACTTAACATTTATGCATATAATACACATTTAATTACATTTTTGGGTATCTGATATTACCTCAATAAGTTTTCCATTTAATACGTACAAATTACAAAACAGAAAGCTTATCTAGATCGTAAATAAAACTTTTTCCTCGGAATCGGAAAAATAAACTAGCCAAAATTCCATGACATTCTTTTATAAACTTACCAGAAACAACTACTGTTTGCTTTAATATACAAAAGAAAGACAGATGTACAGTAAAATATTTTAGAAGTGCGATTCTGCAACGACAATAAAATAAAACTTTGAAAATACTCTACACAATGTACTCTAAACCACCAACCATATACATCAAATTAGAACGATAAATTACATTCATCAAATCTTTATTGTTTCGTTCGTAAAATTGAGAATAAAATTACACGATCATAAAAGTAGATAGTGTAATGCATATTGAAATGGAGAGATTTATGCACCTAAAACATAGATTCCCACTCAGATAGATCTAGTTTATTGGCTACATTGATCTAGACAGCAGCAGTAACACATCAAAATATTTCGAATGTTAATCTTCATTTCAGCTTGTGTTATTAATAGGGATCGGACGTCAGGTTTATATGAAGTTAATTCCAGGGACGCATCGAGGACAACATAAATTCCAATTTGATTTTTCGCATGCAAATCAAAATACTTATAAAGAAAGCAGTACTTACCAAGTAACAGTAAATACCTCTTCTCCCGAAGGAATATTTCAGGCTTTATAAAACATATCACACATGCTGACTATTCACTCTTCACGTTGGGAGTTTAAATAAAGTATTTCCCCATTAATTGTTCCATATGCTCAAGTGTTAATTAGTGCTGTCGCCGTAAATAAATTTATACATTGAAAAAGACCGTTCAACATCTATCGTTGTAATTGGGGCATATTTAAAGTAAATAATTTTTTTTAGTGCTGGCACATTTATCCTTGGTTCGGAAAAATCTACATCTATACCAGTAAACAAGTCGACGTACTTACTTACAGTACGTACTAGATTGATATTCTGAGGAGAAGTTCCAGAAAATTAGGAGAGAAATACATGGCGTTAGTTATAATATACTTGACTAGTTGGGTCCATAAATGCTTGTTGAACATATAAAATAGAAATATCATTATTTGGATCCATTTGCTGTATTATAGTTTAAGGTCGTCAAAATGTATGTTATAGTAGGTAGGATTCTGCTTGAATCCATGTGCTTTAGCGGGTGGCAGTTTTTCACTAAATACATGCTTGCGTGCAGGTATCTTCAAAAAACTTTATTGACAGAAGGTATCAATGTATTTGCATTCGGGTAATAATTTCTGCCTTCTTCTGATACTCGCTGAACAGCATGTACGAAAAAACATGTCACAACATGCGTCGTACTACGGTATGTTTGTTTTAAGTGGCGACCAGCGGGCCTTATATATGCAACTCCATCAGTTACAAATACCTTTTCTTTATTTTTATCATGCTTTTCTCCCCATAGCGATTTCAAACACGAAGTTATATTGTGTGATATGGATTCTGCATTAGTTCTTTCTTAGTCTTTTATATGCGAGTAGATGTGTAGACATTTCTGTGTCGCAGTTCATTACCTCAACTAAAACAGTTGTTTGCAATATCGTGTACTTTGATGTACTGACACCCAAGTATGTCTATTGTTTATATCATTGACAGCTGAAGTCTTAATTTCAAACGTACATCGAGGACAAATAACAATAATAACAAATAAGGCACACGCAAGTCCCTACATTTATAGTTAACACAATTTTGTAAAAAGATGTGTTAACTATAAACACTTCAAGTAGACCGGAATGAAATGCTTTCTGTCATTCATAAGCAGTCGCAGAGCCAGCATTACGTACTTTATGTGTATCCGACGACACATATTTTACTACGTCGCTTTTCAATTGCCATGACAGTAATACATTGCAAATTTTGCATCAGCGTTAAATACCGTTGAATTATAGCGCAGATAAATAATTTACCCGCCATTAGTATCTCGCGACGGATGTGGACAAGACATAATTACGCAATAGAGTAAGTGTAACTAATAGAAGGAAACAATAGATCGGCTCGTTATAGACCGCACTTACGATTTAACTAAAATACTTTCGACGCAAAAGCCCGCCCACCCTACAACGCCGCCTACATTCGCAGCAACGCATACAACTACTTTTATATATACATATCACAACTTGTATATGTCGTTATTAAAAGCCATGAGCGAGTCAATTTTTCTTTACAATAGTAGCTCAAAACCGTTGTAGGGGTAATTGAGAACACAATATTTCCTGACAAAAGGCTGAGGCTCCAGCTACGGTGTTTTGATGTTCAACTACTGATAGTGCATTGTCATTATTATGGTTTTCCAAGACTAATCCATTTTCCTTAAGTTTGAAACAAATAATAAATAATAATATAAATCCACTACAAATTGGATTGGCGAAAAGGCAAGAAATACAAAAAAGCAAAATATCCCTTCAAGCCACTAAGAATGCCGAGAGAGAACAAAACAAGAAAAATAAATATAAGAAGAAGAAAATCCAATGGAAAAAGTTAAAAGACAAATGTTTGAAAAATATCTTATAAAAGTATTGAGTTCTTCTGATAACGAATACAATACTATGTTTGTATTACTAAAGACATAAAAAGATAAGTATGTCATGGATTTCAAGGTTGGCTATACGAAAGGCATGTAGATAATTTTCATGAGATCTATTGCTTTAATTGTCAATACTACAAATATTAAGTTCAGTATTTTTGTTGTAAAGGGTTTTATTTCAAAGATGATTTGTTGTCAAGGGTTTCTTAAGAATAAAATCATTTTTTTATACTCCACCTTACATTAGGTGGATCCAATTTTGCCCCCATGATGAGGCAAGATTTTTTGACATTCAGGGTATTTGATAGAAGGGGTCATTTGCTGTCTCTTATGGCTCAATAACTGAATATTATTCCCAAGGGTCTTTTTTCGACTTTTTAATTTTTGTTTTGCAAAATACCAAAATTTTGCATTTAGAGTTAAAAAGAAAGTTATAGATACAGCCTCCGAATATAAGTTAATCTGATAGAGATAACACTCACCTGTTTTGCGCGTCGGCCTGGTATGTCTCTATTTTTTTATTGCCATGTAAAGTTGAGCTTAAACTTTATTTTTGCCACTTACAAAAATTTTTTGAGTTAATAAAATGAAAACTAAATGTTATTTGTAAGTAATTTTGAATTTTTAGAACAACACACCAGTGCACATTGAAATTAAACTTAAATTTGAACGCTGTAACATTTATAACATTTTCTTAAATTTCAGTTTAAATGTTGAATTTTGTGGTTTCGAAAAATAAATACTCCATTAAAAAGTCAAAAAAAGCCCGTGATACTAATATTGACTTATTGGGCCTTAAGAGACAGCAAATGACTACTTTTATCGGCCAATTTAATTTGGCAAACGATTTACCAAACACCCTGCATATTTTGTTTTATAATTTTCTTAACACTTCAAGAGTATTTTTAGTGCTAATAATTGTAACCTGTGGCGGTGTAATTGTCACCAAATGTTTACTTATTATCATTAGGAAGCTTGAGTGCAAGTTTGATGGTGGGGTAAAAAACACATCTAAGGGTAAACTAACTTTATTAATTAAAAATTGTTAAAAGTAATAATCTAATAAAAAGGGATATTCCAATCTGTTCATTGCCTCGAAAGAAGAATCGTTCCACACGACATGAATGCTGAATTCTTTAAGCTAGATTCAAGACCGCGTCTGTTTTGTGATTGTGCCTATTTTAATATGTTTTAGGGTTTTTAATAATCTTAATAATTTTTCAGACAACTGCGAAACATTAAACGATATGCTTGTTCGTATGATTTGTACTTAAGCTAGAAGAACTATTAGATACTACAACTCTTACTTTAATTTGACTTAAGGGAAACGAATTGTATTCTTTCCAAACACGATTAAATTATTATAATGAAGTTTAAATTTTATAAAAATTAAAAAGAAATTTCGGAGTATTATACAATAAGCACATTCAGAACATTCTATTCTAATTTGCAACTTTGTTGTAATCTTAGTATCTTTATTTTATATTATTATTTGCTAATGTTAGAATTTGTGTGTTTTAGAAATAATAAAATTTACTTCATTAGCAAATAAATTTTACATAGTATTATTTTATTCATAACGTTTTTTTTTAATTTTTACAAACATTTCATAATAATATATTCCTCTCCACATTAATTATAAACGAGTATGTGTATAATTGACATAAACACATCGCAAATTAACTGCATGTATATTCAGGTTTCGTAGAATACCTCTTAAAACTAGAGAATAGGATACAAAGGCGTATTTTAAGATATTCTGCTCGCTCACGTGGTGCCGCAACAATTTCATTATAAGTCACGACGTGCATTATGTTCCTTTTCCATATTAAGACTACGAAATGCATAATTATGTATGTAAACCTAGGTATTATATCTAAAATTCCTCTTCATTGTCTCACGCTAGACATGCGGTAAATATTGTACGTTGTGTATTACACAAGAAATGTGCAACGGTAATTGCATGTTTAGGTTTTCACTTGAAATGTTGACAGCGTATTATATCTTTTTGCATGTTGTTGGGCTTTTAATTAAGCTATCAAATAATTACGCAATTTAAAAAGAAATGTTTCAGCATCACATTAAAAAGAGAATTGCTTAAAAAAGTGGAAATGTGGGACTTTGGGTGATTATAGACCTATATAATTGTTAACAGCCTTTAGCAAATTATATGAACGGATATTAAATTCCAGATCAGTAAATTTTTTGGTTAGTAATGATATTTTGGGGTCTACTCAGTTTGGCTTTGCTTCGGATAAATCCACCAACAATGCTTTATAGGATCCTGAATTACATTTATAATTATATATAATAAAAGCCATTCGAGTGACCCCTTCTAATCGCCTGAGTTGAAATAGCTTAACCAAACCCTCAAAAAAGGCAAAACGATATGTGTAACTCCTCCCAGGAAATCGCGTCGGGAGCGTTGGAAGTTGGACATTTATCCTTTGCGTGTGCTATATTTAGTGGCTGCTGGCGGCACCACACTCGATATCGGAGGCTCCGAAAAGAAACCGCGGGCTTACATATATTAAAATCTGTGGTGGTGTGACAGAAGATAAAGAAAAAACACTTAGAAAATCAAAAATTGTCAAATATGACATAGACATCGAAAAGTTTCACCGTTCTCACTTTCACGAAAGAATTCAACGTTATCGAGGTTTTGCCTGCCCACGAAGGCTCAGACTATGAGAGAATGGACTTTTACGCAACGTTCGGCAGCAATCTCTACTTTCCAAGTATGTCTATAATGAAGGTACAGATCATTTAAAGCCTCTCTGCAGGCCGATCCGGTAAAAAAATCTCGCGACAGCTCGCGTCAATTAAAAACACATCACATTTTGAAAGGTGCATGGAAAAGCTTTATTTCTGGGATGACAGTTTCATGTCTTGGCGTTTTCTAATAGTAAAAGGATTTTAATATACGAACAGAGCATGAAATGGTCATACGTACCCGATTTGTAATTATCAGGACGTCCACAAGGTGGAAGAATCGACATTTAGAGAAGAGACCGGCAAAAGGAGCCCTATTGCAAATTAAAGTGGAAAAAATTGACACCACGGGGTCAGTAACTACATATGAATATATGCCGTATAACATTTAGAAATCAATCTTAAACGTTTGCAGGTTTTATACGTTAAATACTGGAAAAATCCAGGGTAAATAAATTTATAAATCAAGGGAATCAAATACGTAAGCACTAATAAATATACTAAATGGCATTAATTTCATCAAACACGAATTTAGTATTTATACGACAAAGCGTAATCTAAACATATATTATAGAGAAGATATGCACAATTTTAATTTTACTGTATGAGAACTTTAACTGCAACTGTAATTAATTTTAAGTTTAGAATAATTTTTAAAGTAACAAGAAAATTCAAACATCCAACTAAAGTTTGATTTTCGACAACAGTTTTACAAAAATTGATTTCCGGATTATGAACCATGTCAAACATTTGTAAATAAAATAGTATACAAACCTCGGTGAAAAGTTTCATTCCTGTCTCGAGATAAAGTTAACCTCGACGCTTCGCGTCTCGGTTAACAAAACTAATATCCCATGCACAGTTAAAATTGAATTCAATAATGACATTCAATTTGACAATTAGGTCTCTCAATAGATTTATGAAGTTTATAGGAACGAAAAATGCATTAATAAATGTCAATTAACTTTTGCTCAAATTAGACGTATATACAGGGCGCGTCAAAAGTTTAGAAAATCGGACATTATAAAAAGCATCATGGCAATGCTCACGCTTACAAGCTCGAAGAGATTGAAAATCCTACTAGTAATCTAGATAATGACAATTTTAATTTTAGTAAAGCTAGGACATCCTTTTTGACGTATCTCTTATAGTTAACTCGCACAGTTATCACCCGTGGTGCCCGATACATATTTGTGCAAATTACGTCTCAGGGCGTGCAGAGATAAACAATGGTGTGCCCCAGGGCTTACTCGTTGGTCCTACCCTGTTTCTAATATATATAAGTGATCTACAGTCTTCTGCATCAAATTCTGTTACATCATTGATTGTATGCTGATGATACTACATCAGTATCAGCGCTGACGGAATCTGACTTATCGCTTAGAATGCTCGATTATCCGGCTAGTAATCAAGTCTAAGTTTACGCATTTTATGAGAAGTAATAATTCTAACTTCAGTTTGTATGTAAAGTCTAATAATAAATTAGTTCCAAAGTCTTCTCACTGTAATTTTTTGGGCCTAACGCTGGACTAGTGGCACGGTGTTATTTTAAGACTGATATCGACCTTTGTCGTAGACGGTTCGTATGTCGTCTGTAGTGTTCGACTGTGTTGAAAGATCACAGACTGACGTGGTCGTTTTCTTTTTGCATGTGATCTTGTAGTAGAACAGATGTTTCATATTGGTTGACTTAGATTTTAGCAATTTTATAGTATGAGTTTAAGTGATATGTGCTATTAAGCGGATTTAATTAGCCATTATCTTAGTATATTTCTGGAGCTGATTTACGTTGTTGGTACAATATTATTAAATTTCTATAGAGCTCGTGGAAACATCATTTTCTGTACCTATTACAGTTTGGTGGTTTGTGTTAGCAAGAGGGTTTGCTGTATTCCGGCTTTTTTGCTGGTTTTTCCTTTTTTAAATCTGTCCATGTAAAATAGTTTGAGGTTAATACGCCACGTGAAACATCTTCAATATACGGTAAGTAAGTGGTACTAATTTTAGGCTGGTATTCACTCCGTGGTTTGGGGTTGCGATGTCTAGCTATATAAAAATTTAATCAAAAATCTCTTTAGACCCCATTACAAAGTTTCGGTGCATTTACCCTCTTTTTAAGACAAAATGTCTCCTCTCTCTAAGCACAAGGAAGTATCGCATTCCGTGTTTGTGTGCTAGTTCCTTCCGTGAATCGCATTACTTCCCTAGAAAAATCTGAGAATTAATTGAAATTCACAAACATTGACGTAATCTTAGTAGACGATGCTTATACGTTATATCCAACGTGGAAAGCTCTATGAAACACTACAACAAAATCTTACGCCCATAAGACGCATGCGATTGTCCTGAGGGTCCGGCCAATAGCAGGCCACCATCTGACCCGATCCCTATATAAGTTCATCGCAGTCTCTGCCTTCATAGTGAATATATCAAACGCTATAATGAGAACACAAACTTTCCCATCCACATGGACACATGCTAAAGTAATAATGCTTCACAAACCAGGCAAAAACCCCTCCGACCCAAAGAGCTACCGACCCATCAGCCTCCTTCCCACTATCAGTAAAATCGCAGAACGAGCAATACTCCACAAGCTACAAAACCATATAGATGAAAACAACATCCTACCCGAGGAACAGCACGGCTTTAGAAAAGAGCACTCAACTATCACCCAACTCAGCCGAGTGACAGAGACAATATTAGACGGCTTTAACAAAAATAAAGTAACCACTGCCATTTTTCTGGACATCTCCAAGGCGTTTGATAGTGTGTGGCACGAGGGCCTCATACAGAAAATGTTCAATCACAACTTCCCGACTCACCTCATAAGGATAATTAACTCCTACCTAACAGACAGATCATTCAAAGTTTTTACTGGCAACGCCACTTCAAGAATAAGAAACATCACAGCAGGGGTCCCGCAAGGCTCATCGCTGTCACCAATCCTCTATGCAATATATACCGCAGATATGCCGAAATCAGATCACACCACCCTTGCGATTTATGCGGACGACACTGCAATTATGGCCACCTCCTTCAGCCCAACGAGAGCCACAGAACTAGTACAAATGGCAATCGACAACCTATCTACATGGCTACACAAATGGCGAATAGAACTGAGCCCAACAAAATCCCAGGCGATAATTTTCCAAAAGAACAACAAACAAACAGATCGATTCCTCCACATTCAAAACCAGCAAATACCCTGGAGCATCAGTGTCAAGTACCTGGGTGCCACTCTAGACAGGAAACTCCTACACAGCATTCACATTAGAAACGCAGTAAGAAAGGCAAAAGCCACAAGACTGAAATTATGGCCGCTCATAGGCAGACACAGTAAACTCAGCACCACCAACAAGCTGTTACTATATAAGCAAATACTTCGTCCAAGCGTTACCTACGCAGCACCAATTTGGCTTCATGCGGCAAAAACACACATCAAAACAATCCAAGTTTTCCAAAACACCACTCTGCGAATGTGCCTTGAGGCCCCGTGGTACGTATCAAATGCACAAATCCACCGAGAAACAACAATACCACCCATAGAACAGCACATCAAAGAACTCTCAAACGAATTTTATTACAAGACAGAAAGCCACTCAAACACCCAGATCAAAAGAACCCTAGATTAGAGGCATAAAAGGCCCAGAATGGCCTTATAATACCATCAGACGCTGAATCAGCACGGCAATAGAGCCGCCAAACACATCAACTTCAAGGACTAAATTCAAATCAGATTAAGAGCAAAAAGCCAGAGGCTTGGCTCAACAGAACAAACAGAAGTAGCAGCAGCTTCAAGTTATTACGAATCGAGGAACATCTACCTGCAGCTCTGAAGATGTCCCTTGCAATAGAGCGCGAAACGTCGGCACCTTCGTTTACCAAGAATAGTTGTTTACCAAATTATTTATTATTGAATTCATCATTGCATTTTGGAATAATCGAATCGAAATCAATAAATAAAACATTGTGTTTATAATAAATAACATAACTGATTAAAAAGTCTATTATATGAATAAATCAGCGATAATTAATCCATCCAAAGTTTTGAATGCGTATTCATAATTTATCAAGACAATAATCGATATTATCTGAGCTACGCCTTTGTAAATGTAACTAATCTTTATAGATATCTGTATTATTAAAATAAGCCACGCATCATACCGATAGTGCTTGCACTCTATACTTGCTTTTAAATATAATTAATTTTATAGATACACAATAGCAAATAAATTATTACTCATTTGTGGCTCTTTATTATACAATAGGTTTTAATTACTAAAAACAATTTAACCTTAAAGTAGTTTAATCAGTATTATCAAAAATACAGACGACTATTAATGTGGGCTGCGCACCATCTTATATTCTCAAAATTCGTAGGAATAATAAGAATAATTCCTTCAATGCCGTTGTGCGTGTGTTACTCATTTTGTAACGTAATTACTGTTAGGGCATCTATTCACTAAAGTTGATAACTTATGCTATATTGATAATGTCAATTATCGTTATTGACATAGAACAAGAAAAGTTCGAAGCTGATATAAGTTGGGAAAAGAAAATAACGAGTAAATAATTGCAATCCATTAGAACATAGGTTCCCAAAGTGGGCGATAACGCCCCCTTGTGGGCGCTGCAGGTCTAAAGGGGGGCGGTAAGAGACCCAGAAAAAAAATGGGGGCGTTGTGTAAAGGCTTAGGGGGCGATTTGTAATTTCATCTAGAATCTAGGAGGACTCTTAGACACCGACTGAGCTCTCGACTCTCGACTAGGGATGGGCGATAAACATCGATGTTCATTGAACATCGATATTTTAGGATCGATGTTCGATGTTTTTGCATCGATGTTTGCAATTTAGATTTATCGATAAACTATCGATGTTAGAAGAAATATAGTGAACATCGAACTTTTAAGCTTGACAAAATGTATTTGCACTAATCACAAAATAAAACAGCGTCTTCTGTTGACAAATACAAAAATGTTTCCAAATTAACAGCTCACATACAGGCTACGAGGATGTAAAATTGTCTACGAATAAAAGAAGTATTTAAATTACACAGTGCTATTTCATATAAATTCGAATATTTCATTTTAGGCTCTTTTAAATATTACTCAGTATAAATATTTAAATAATATATAATTAAATACATAAATTTATAGTACTTTTAATGTGCAGAATAAAAGTTAAATTATGTATGCATGCAGAATAAGTGAAGGAGGTAAACGTATTTTCATAGAAAAAGAAGGGAGATAGACATTACCGATGTATACTTCTTCGGGAAATTCCCTAGTGCGTACAATCATACACGACGATACACGTATTAAATGCAAGATGACACATCAGAAATATAAAACCATATCCATATGTATCTCGGTATTTGCCAGCGTAGTCAAAAAAAAATGCAAGACTATAAAATCCCAAATAAAAATCGTTCTCTTAAAAAGCTTTGATACACGTAAATGTATATATTTTTAAGTATCAGACGATTTAAGTCATGTGGTTGTTTCATGCATAATTGCATAATATTGTTTTTTTATATAGTTTTTTTTGAGTAGTTTCTAAAGTTAACTACATATTATAAATGTATATATTTCTTTTATTTTTTTTTTTGAATAGTGATATCTTTTATATCATTTTGTTAAGGACGTAAATTAATTAAGTTATAATAAAGTTTTTGTTAAACTGCCAAAAAATAAATCTATAAATATAATTATCGATGTTTAAAAACATCGATGTTTGGTAGTCGATATTTTGCAACCATCGATGTTGATCAACGATGTTAACATCGATGTTTGATATCGATGTTTACCCACCGATGTCCCATCCCTACTCTCGACTACAGCTTGTGAACATCAACTAATATTAATTAAGAGATTGCTCAAACCAACTCGGTTCGATATTTCTCTCCGAGTAGTTCATATATCTGTCCTGTTTTATTGAATAAATAAAATAAAAAACATATCAATCGGTCGCTCCGTTTCGAAACGAAAAGAGACACAAACAAACAAATAAAAAGGCAACTGTATCAATCGGCTGGTTCATAGAATACTTGTTCTTACTTGTTGAGTACGATTGAGCGTCGAATGAGATAAACGAGTTTATGCATGTTTGTCTTATTCCTGTCGGTGCGTGCTGCTTATGCAATCCTATATAAACAACGTAATATTTATTTTATTTTCATTTGCGGTTTCGCGCGTAATAGATAAGCAGTACTTAAGTTCAACACTTATACTTACGTATTTCTCAAAACAAAACAATGTCGGAAGTAAAAAAGAAGAGACGGCAATACTGTGCGGAATATATTAAATTCGGATTCATTGAAAATCCTACAAACCCATCGTCGCCTTTGTGCCTTCTATGCCTAAAAACATTTTCGAATGAAGCAATGAAGCCTTCAAGACTTCAAGATCATTTGAATAAAATGCATCCAGATAAGAAAGACAAGAATGTAGCATATTTTCAAGACCTAGAGAAGAAGCATAATACTCGGCCAAGTGTAGCAAAACTCTTTTCGGCGGCTGCTAAGCAAGATGACGACGGACTTCGAGCTTCGTACAACATCTCTTTGTTAATTGCTCAAAAAGGCAAACCACACAACATCGGAGAAGTGTTAATTTTGCCAGCAATAAAGGAAGTAATAACTACTGTGCTTCATAAACCGGCCGCAGATATTATCGGAAAAATTCCTTTGAGTAATAATTCTGTGCAAAGACGAATTGATGAAATGGCCGGAAACATAGAAGAATCATTGTGCAATCATCTGAGGACTAGTCAATTCTCAATTCAGCTCGATGAGTCCACTTTGCCAACTAATGAAGCATTGTTGCTGTCTTACGTGAGGTTTATTAAAGATGAGAAAATATGTGAAGAACTATTGTTTGCTAGAAATTTAGAGACCGATACAAAAGGCGAAACCATATTCAATACATTGGAAAAGTTTTGTGATGAGAAAGAGATTCCCTTGAAAAATATTATATCAGTTGCTACGGATGGCGCTCCGGCTATGACAGGGTGCCGTAAAAAATAAAATTCCAGATGTCCTTGCTGTACATTGCGTTATTCATAGACAACATTTGGTTGCTAGAAATTTAAGTGAACGACTATTTCAATCACTGCAATATGTCATCAAAGCAGTCAATAAAATCCGTAACTGCTCTTTGAATGATAGATTATTTCATCAGCTTTGTGTTACTAATGACGAAGATTTCAACCGTTTGTTGTTTCATACCGAAGTTCGTTGGCTATCAAGAGGCAATTGTCTGACTCGATTTTACAACCTGTTTGACTCTGTGATAGAGTTTTTGGAAACTAAAGATACAGAATTGCGCAACAAGCTCATTACATCAAAAAATGATATAGCTTACATGACAGACCTGTATAAATTGTTCAACAACATGAATCTCCAACTGCAAGGCGATGAACTAAATTTAATTAAAACAAAAAATGTCGTTGCTGCTTTCGCAGCCAAACTGCTTCTACACAAAAAGAATATGGGCAGACGTGAGTTTCATAATTTTCCGAATTTATCAGTATCCTGCAGTAACGACGACTTGTTTGCCTACTGCCAACATTTGGAAAAGCTCCACATTGACTTCACCGAACGATACCAGGATATTTTGAACTTGGAAATACCAGACTGGGTGTTGGATCCGTTTTCAAATGTCAACACAGCAATATCACCACATCTGGAAGAAGAACTTATAGAATTGACAACGAACGAGGAAATAAAAATCAAGTTCAAAAATGGCTACCAAGAATTTTGGCTACAAAAACCGATCCCGCAATTGTACCCTGGATTGTGGTCAATCATTCAACGATTCTTGATAGCATTCCCATCGTCATATTTGTGTGAACGTGGATTTAGTACTGTAGCAACGCTGCTTACTAAAAAGAGAAATCGTTTGCATGTTACCGAACGTGGTGACTTGCGGCTGTTCTTGAGTAAATTGGAACCTGATATCAACAAACTTATTAAACAGCATCAGATTCATCCTTCACATTAGTTTTTATATTAGAATCGATTATGTTTGTTTTATTTTGAATTTTGAATAAAAGATACTTTGTCTGAATACTATAAAGTTGCGTTTCAATAATCATTCTCATTGGCAGGTGTAGCCCGTAAAAGTTAACTTGAGACCTGAGCGCCGTTGTGTACTACCTACTACGCTCAGGTCTCAAGTTAACTCATTCATTCTAAACGAGACTTTTACTATAACCCATAGTAAAAGTCTCGTTTAGAATGAATGTTTAATCTCCGCTAATATAGCTCACAATAATTAATTTAATTTGAAGTTATAGTGGTTTTTGAGTAGGTGAAAAAATGGGGGCGCTAAAAAATAATTTATTCTCAAAGTGGGCAGTAGGCAAAATAAGTTTGGGAACCACTGCATTAGAACCACGTATTATGAACCCCTTTTCAGAATATAAGTGCTTTTGAATTATGAAATATTTTATCTGGGCTGTATAACTAGCAATCTAACGCACATTTTGGTGTAAATGAAATGATCAGTATTTATACAGGTATGTATACTATTCGTAGTTTACCTTAAAGAAATTGATCTTATTTATACTTCCTTATATAAATGATTCAAATCATTTTATGTGGTCTACATTTCTTGTAGACGTTTGTTGGAGGAACTTGCTATAATTTAAATGTTGGTTTTCTTGAATTCGTGTTATATACATCTTTAATAACAACGTAGAGATCCCTATTTTCATATATTATCACGAAATGAAAATAGCTAAAGTGACCCCAATTTATATATACAGGGTGTCATTAGTAGCCGCTTCTTCGATTGCTCTTTTGTGTTTTGAATACAAGAAAAAACAATTAGTGGAAGATCCATGGTTACTTGTGGCGCATATTGTAAAAATACTTTAAGCTCTGACGCACTTCCGGTTTCACCGGAAATGGACGAAACTTAATTTTTTTAAATGATTTACCCTATATATTTTTGGATTTTCTTGTACTGTCTTAAATTGTCTGTTCAACTGTTTTTTCTTTTTCAAAATGGAGCCAATAGTTTTTGAGTTATTAATTTTTATTGATAATATTTGACCAAAACACGTGTTCAGACAAAAATCATTTTCACATTGTTTTTAAAAGTAAAAACATTAACTTTGGTGATGCTTGTAGCCAAGAAAATTCTGCATCATTTGGTATAAGTTGCACTCGACAATAACTCAAAAAACTTTGTTTTTTCAAAGACTACTTCCTGAAACTTTCACATACTAGAAACTTATTTTTTTTAAATGGAACACCCAGTATTTTATTGAGGCATTTTGTTCCTTTTTTTATTCTCTTTCATTTTTGCTAACAATGTCCTATACCTATTTCTTGTAATTTTTGAGATAATCACTACAGGAGCAATTAGCGGTCAATTAAAGAACTACGGGCGCTGTTCTATGCACCCAAATATTCGTCCAATAAAGGCTGGAGTGCGGCTCATTGCCTGAGTCAACTGTTAAAAAAGTCGGTATACATTTATGTCAAACTTATAAAAGCATCGCTGTTAGTTATCATCCAAATGAATTATTCTTATGAAGAGTTAATAGATATGATTGACATTCTGGGTGAATCTGAAAGAAACTCTTTGCTAGCATCCAGACTTTATGTACAGCGATCCCTGGTAGAAGTCAACCGAAGCCAGAAACCTTCGAAAGTATTAAGGGACGGTTTTAGTGAACAGAAAGTATTGAATATGAAAGAAAGAGCAGAAAAAGCAATAAATGGTGAGGATAAGAAATTTATGTTACTTGCGAGTATAGTAGAACACCCCCATACTAGTACTAGGAAAATTAGTCGTCAGTTAGATGTAAGTCAAATTTAAGAATCCAAAATAATTAAGAAATATGAAATTCATCCGTAGCATATTCATACACAGGGTTAGATGAAAGAAATTTTCAGAATCGCTTATATTTTTGTCAATTGGCAGCTGATAAATTATCCTGGCTTTCTCAATTTTTTGTTGTTTACCAACGAAGCCACATTCTATTAACGTGAATACGTTCATCGTCACAATTTTCATTATTATAACACATAAAACCCCCCACTTTATCACACCTGTAAACTTTCAATATCGTTGGTTATTAGAACTGTAGGGAGGTATAGTGGGTAGTTACATAATTGGACCTTATTTCTTTGATGAAAATGTTAATGGAGGAGAGTATCTTCGCTATCTACGAACGGATTTTCAAAACTTTTTGAAGACATCTTCAAATATGTCAGTAAACATAACCTTTATTTTATTTTGATGTTAACCAACAGTGTCAAAAAAGAAATACTGCAACTGGACATTGTCGGAATTAAAAAATTGAAATGCGATGCTCTTCATTCTGTAAATTTATTACTTTTGGGATACTTGGATTTAACATTTACTTTGTTTGACCGTTGACTAAGGAAGTCGAGCGCCAATCCTGCCTTCCATTCGTTGAACGAATATTTTGGTGCATAGAACAACAGCGCTCGTAGTTCTTTAATTGATCGCTAATTGCTCCTATAGTAATTATCTCAGAAATTACAAGAGATAGGTATAGGACATTGTTAACAAAAATGAAAGAGGATAAAAACTGGAACAAAATGCCCCTATAAAATACTGAGTGTTCCACCGAAGTTAATGTTTTTACTTTTAAAAACAATATGAAAATGATTTTTTTCTGAACACGTGTTTTGGTCAAATATTTTCAAAAAAAATTAATAACTTAAAAACTATTGGCTCAATTTTGAAAAAGATAAAACAGTTGAATAGACAATTTAAAACAGTATAAGAAAATACAAAAATATATTGGGTGAGTCATTTAAAAAAATTAAGTTCCGTGCATTTCCGGTGAAACCGGAAGTGCGTTAGAGTTTAAAGAATTTTTACAATATGCGTCACAAGCAAGCACGGATTTCCCACTAATTGTTTTTTATTTTATTTAAAACACAAAAGAGCAATCGAAGAAGCGGCTACTAATGACTCACCCTGTATATCCGATGCTCCGAATAATAGTAGAAGCCGCCCTTCTATCGCACCTCACATCTTTCCTAGAGAAATATTCCTTTCTAACTGGGCAACAATTTGCATTCTGTCCGGGAAAGTTAACGGTGGATGTTATGCCCTCGATTCTGAACATCGTTCTTGATGCTATATAGGATGGAGCCGATGGTTTGGTGGTAATGTGTGACTTGTCCAACGCTTTTTACTGTGTAAGACATGCGTTTCTTCTGGGAAAAACTTGTCTGTTACGGCGTCCACTGTTTAGCATAGAAGCTTCTAAAATCCTATTTCCAGGACAGAAGACAGGTTGTGCAAACAATGACATGAGACAATCGCGACATGTTGAACATGGAGTAGCTCAGGGGTCACTCACTGGCCCCCTTCTGTTCTGTGAGTTATTTGCCATGTGAGAATTATAATTTCGAATAGAGGATAATTCGTTGGTCTGGATATAATTTTGCGATTGTATTTACTGATGATTTTTGATTGGTGTTAGCTAGAAATTCCGCTGAGGTCCTGCATTTTTAATAGCGTATGTGTCAATCCTGCATTTTGCCGAGTATTTCCGGAAAAAGCGTGAGTTGGTATCCATTTGGCTTAATAGGCGTATCTCGAGCCGGCGTAGTAAAGTAAAAATTGTTTATGATCGCTTATTTGTGACGATGTGCTGTTTCAAGAAAACTTGAGAGTATAAATTTAGATGTTTTTAGTGGGGTAGTTAATTTAGGAAAACGAAATAAGGTTATTTCTCTTTCTTTTTTTTATTTTAAAATTACGGGTGTGTGAACGATTATTACTGTTTTAATAGTTACATGAAAAGAAAATTATAGGACTGAACTTTTGTCACAATTGCCTGAATTTATTAGTAATTTAAATTTGTATTCCTTAAGCGTAGTTGATAGCATTTGTTAGCATTAATTTTGAGAATTATGGATATACATTTTAATTAAGTTAAAGAAAATTCAAATTTAAAATTACATAGCCATGAACATTTCTAAATCCCAATGCGTAAATCAATTACAGGCAACGTTTATATAACACATTAGTTTTGTGGATAAACGTAAAGCATATGTTGTATTTAAAATAAATATTATAAAGGATTGTACATACATATGAAATAAGAATGATTGGACTGAATTATGACTAAATATATTATTTGAAAAGTGAAATAACGCAAAATATTTTGTTTATAAATCAGCTACACATCCCACCTAAATATAATTAATCACTCAAGCATACATACACGAAAAATTTCGTATATGAATAAATATATGAACGTATGAATGCACATCTACCCTAAGCTGGCATTGCGAACCACAACGTGCAGACAGCTGTTTCGACCTTACATTGGTCTCATCAGTGCACGAGCGTGTTGTTCACAATGCCTTAAAGACTTAGATTACCTGATATAATCAACTTACGTACCAAATGACATGAGAGATTCCAAGCGGCATCTGTTACCCAAGCGCGACATCGCAAGGTAATGTTACCCTCCGTAGTACAACTACTAATCAGGGAACTGTAGATATACGTGCATTCAACGAACACGCCATAGGTGGCCTACCTATTACAATACAATGTAACAAAGTAATTCTTGGAGAGTAAGCGCTCTGACACTATTAAATCACTCAAGTATACATACACGAAAAATTTCGTATATGAATAAATGTATGAATGCACATCTACCCTTTCGTGTATGTATACTTGAGTGGTTTAATAGTGTGAGAGCGCTTACTCTCCAAGAATTACTTTGTTACATTGTATTTAAATATATTGTGCTGGGTAACAATATTGATGTTTGGCACTGTATATTTTTGAACAGGTTGGAAGGATTATTTAATTTTACTAATTTTTCTTTGTGACTGTTAAAGTAAAATATTTAAACTAAAAAAGAACAGTTGTGTATACTTAAAATGTTATTTATTACAATAAAGATGTGTGCAGTCAATTATGAAAACAGTACTTGAAGGAGTTGTAGTGGACCAGGTTCTTGGTGGCAGTAATTTTCATTGGTATCTGAAAATGGAGATTTAAATATTATTATTTATGTAAAAATGTAATTTGAAATCTTGTAAAACTTGTCTAATTAACAATAATGTAAAGTAAAATAATTTAATGTTGATTGTTGAAGTATGAAGGAAACAACTTGGTAAATAATTTCGCGGGTAAAGTTTGAATAAGCGGATCTGTCAAAATTGACATTTACAGAAAATTTTGATTAGTAATATTTTTTGAAGTACAAAGTCTTAGTAATTCATTATTATAAATTAATAGAGATTTAATAGAGAAGGTTTACTAAAGTTTGAAAAGCACTGAAACGTATTAATAAAGTTTTATAATACCATTTTGAACAAGAATTGTGAGAAAAGGAATTTAATTGGATGAAATTAGAAAACGAAAATATTGTCTTGGTGACGATAAACAAACAACGAGATTGAAAAATATTTTTTCAAGAAAGGCGCGTGTACTTTTCGGAAAATCACGATTTTATTCCGAAAAGTATATCTTAAATTCACTAAAACCGCGAAAGTTGGTGCTATAAGTGTTCTTTTCAGCATAGAAAATATTTATTTGATGGTAGAATCAAAATATATTATAAAAGAAGCATAAAATTATTCAATAATTTCATTATAATTTAATTAATTGGTATCCTGTATGAATAAAGAAGATATTATATAAGGAAAATAAATATTTAAAGATTACTTACCAAATATTAACCAAGTCCGAGCGGAATATTGAATCCATCAGTTGCACGTGAGTTCAAAGAGGGATTCCAGTTATCCAAGTCCAGTTTATTGTATAAAAACGAGAAGTTCCAACTAGTTAGAATCCCTGATGTCATTCCAGTAAATGTTAAATTAATTAGAGGATCCGGTAACCCATATATATTTCCGAAGAGGTCTAGTTCAGTGTTAAGTCAAGATAGAAGTACAGCTGCATTTAAATCCAGAAGATATCCCGCAGTTTTCGAGGATACAACAAGATACATCCTGTAAGATATAACCGAAGCAGTTCCAGATCCTGAAGGAGAACGAGGATACACCAAGAAGTCGTGCTAGGAGGGTTTCCAGAGAGTTACCAGTTGCACAGAACGAGTCCAGGAAGATCCTGTGAGAAAAAAAGGAAAACATAATTTAAACAAACCAAAGATAGAAGAAAAATATTAACAAGAGGTTGTATAATTTTTAAATAAGGAAAAATTTGAATTTATTAAATTGTATATCGAGTAAAAGTCATAAATATTATTTAGAATTGTTGACTAGTATAAAACAAGTATAGAAATACGTTTTGTTAAAAGATTAAATCTCTATTTTCATAAAAAGATACAGAATATGCACATATATAAATGAATTGACATGACCTTGGTACTAAAACATACCTTCAACTTGTTTAATATTTTATAGACGAAGGTTATTTATAGATAATTAAATTGCATCGTATAATGCATGCTAAATTGGAAAAGATACATTGAATTGAATTTTGTACATACCTTTTGAATAAATAACATTTGCTGACATCCTTCATATAACAATAAACGTACAGGTGCGATTAGACAGGTTAACAATCTATGTACATGTCGTATAACTATTTTGGATGTGTATTTTCGAATCAAGATTTTATATTTGTTGTCATTAAACTAATATTGTGGTGAAATTCTTCTTTTTATTTGGTAAAGTAGTAACATTGTATTAGACATTTTCATTACGGACATAGAAGCTGATAAGTCAATGACCTATAAGTAAACAAAAATAAAATAGCATTATAAAGTTTATAGTAAGAGGAAAAGTATACATACCGTACTATTGTTATCCTATAAGAGGGATAATTTATTAGCAGCAATATTCTCTTCATTATAAGAATAAGTATAACAAGATTATTAGAAACATTTAAATTGTTATTTTTATGTAGCAGTGTATAACGGCAAATACCTAAGCGACATCTTTATAAAAGTAAATGAAATGCTAGTACTGCGCGGTTAAAAATAAAAACTAGCTACATTTATAGGAAAGTCATACCATAAAGAAGTGATGAATCGTAATTAATATTTGAAAGAGTAGGAGATTAATTTTTATTTCTAAATGCATTAATAATATTATTATTAAATAAAAAAAGAATTAATTAAATTGATTAAGAATAAAACTGAGTAGTGTTTGGGCATAGATAAAAGAAATAAAGAAACCTGTTATAGCATATGAGTACATTAATTTTGGTGCCAAGATTTTAAAATATTATATACTGAGTGGTACATTATCATTATCATAGATTATAACCTGAGATTAATTGAGTAAATTTGAATGACTAGGTAAGAGAGGAGATATTATTAGCAATACAAATAACAAGATTTGAGTAAATTAGGGTATATTATTTATTATATGTGTTGCAAGTATATTATCCCCTCCACTAGTACATTTTATGGCGTGCCCAACGTGGAGCAATTAAAATAAGACTCGCAAATAGTATTTTGATTGTTTTATTAATTTTGATTAGGTGTTTGTAATTTATATTACCCTCCTTAGTACATGTGTATGACGTATTCAACGTGTGGCAATAAAAATAAGACTCGCAACAACATACTTTAAATATTTTATTTACTGTTTTAATAGAGGTAACATTAGTATACATTTTACAAAGGTAATTAATTCAGCTTAAAACATATTAAGGTATAAGAAATTGTGTACTTTAATTATTCAAAATGAATACCAGATCTAAGAGTAACTTTGGATTAAATAGATCTGAATCATCTAGTGACAGTGAAGAGGAAGTAGGTCAGGATGTGAATGTACAAGAGGGTGGAGAAGATACATCACAGGTGCAGGTAGAAGATCAATTGACAGGAGAGTTACAGGATAGAGGTGATAAGGTGGAAATTCAAGGAGAGACTTCGAAAATAGAAATGTCGACCCCAGTAGTAGATTTTGGACCAATTTTATAAATATTAAAACAAATGAATGAAGATAATAAGAAAAATAGAGAGGAGGATCTTAAGAGAAGCGAGAAAAATAGGGATGAGGATAAAATGGAAGCTAAGAAAAATAGGGATGAGGATAAAATGGAAGCTAAGAAAAATAGAGAGGAGGATAAAAAAGAATTAAGAGAAAAATTGGATAAGTTGGAAAAGGCGAGCATTGATACTAGAGAAGAAACTAGAAGGAATCTGGAAGAATTAAAGAAAACTTTACTGAGAGATACAGAAGGAAAGGTTAAAGAAATTACTATTGAAATGGATAGCAGGGAAGTGAAAATGCGGAAAGAAAGGGATGATAAGATGAAAATTAAGGACACGGAAGTTAAAACTCTTATTACAAATAAAGTACAAGAGGTTGAAGGTAAAGTAAAGGTAGTACAAGAAAACATTAAACAATTAGAAAAGAACAATCATGAGAAACATAAGGAGTTAGCTAAACGTATACGAGAGGAAGTAGATCAGGTAAATAAAGAAGTTTTTGACAAAACAGATAAGATGGAAGAAAAGATAATAGAAAATTTTGAGATTAATTGTATCGACTGTAAACAAAACACAGTTGAAATTAAGAAAATGGATAAAAATATTACATTACAAAAGAAAACAAAATACTTAGATTCTGATAGAAAAATTTTAAGATTTTATTTGGACACATTTTTATTAGGAGAAGAAGATGATAGTAAGTTAGATTTATATTTGTCCAGGTATACTACAGAAATAGTTACAGGAGTCGTAAAGTATACTGGAAGGAATTTTAAAGTTAAACATAGTAAAATACCAACACATATAAGTAGTGTTATAGGAAATGCAGAAGGGAAAATTTGGAGTCAATTTAAAGGAACAGCAAATGGGAATGATTTCGTTGAGAGAAAAAGAGTTTATTTGGATAGAGATTTGCAAAGGAAGGTGTATTATTTTACAGTGATTTTGGATATAGATGTCAGAAAATTTTTAGGACATGATTTTGAATTTCAGGATGGTACAGATATATTGATATTAAGAAATGCTGGTATTATGACATTTTTCAACAAGGGTGGAAGTATGATGAACGAGATTACTTATATGATGGAAGAAAATGATCCATGGTATATAGAAAATTTGATTCAGGTAGTAACATTGGACATATTACAGAATAGAATCCGATTAAAATTAGTAATGGGAAAAATTGACTGGGAAAATGTATATACAACAGTTTGAAATAGGTCATTGTATAGGTAAGACACAGTATTAGGAAGACTGTACTGTGAAAGTGATTAACGCCACTTCCTAAATCTGAGTTATATTAAATCTTCCGAAATTATAGGTAAGACACAATATTGGAAGTTTGTATTGTGTAAGTGAGTAACGACACTTCCTAATTCTGAGTTACGACAAATCATCCACAACGATAAAATACGACAAATCATCCATAATGATTTAATACGACAAATAATTGACGACGATATAATTATGACAAATAATCCACATCAACTTCATAAATAAGGAAAATATTGGAAGTTTAAACTGTAAAAGGAGAAATGACATTATTTCTCTGAATCATGCTAATTCATACCAAGGAAATTTTAGTCAGGACAGAAGATAAGAAAGGAGATCGTCTTCTGAAGGTACTTACAACACCTGCTTATCCAAGTAACTTGTAGATCTCAAAATTTCAAAAGTTTTTGACTAATAGAGACCTGGAGTTTATTAGAAAATAAATAATTATATAGTAATGAAGTATTAGGAGAACATAAATACCTTATTATAAGATAGGGGCATGACCAGATACAGATAACAAATTGATAAGAAAGGGGCATATTGGATTTCGCTTTCTTTAAAATGAATAAAAGACATAATGATGAAACAGATATACATGTATACAGACAAGTTCATGTTTATCGAGAAATAATTTGAATTTATAGAGAGATTTTCAGATAAAGAATGTACATAAAGTATTCCGGTATTATATTAGATTAATTTAGTTATAGGTCTGTTACAATTATTAGTTATTAAAAAAAAAAAAAAATGATGATTAATTAAAGAAAAAAATAAGTTATATCCTCATTCCCATATTGTATATAAATTTGTAAATAACCATAAGAGAAGGTAATATAAGTAATCTGACTAGTAAATAGATTTGCCTGAGTATTTAAATGGAATGAAATGGATAAAGAAGTTGTATAGAGGATAAATAACCTTGAGCCTTATAAAATTAAAAAGAATGTTTCAGAATAAGTAAAGCACTGAAGAAAGTTAGAAAATATTTATCAAGATGTAACAAACATGTTAGGTGATGAAGAAATGGAAAAGAAAGAAGTTAAGAAGAGCCTCTTAAAAATAAAATATGTTAGATGAAAGTAAATGCTTACAATAAATAGTAAATATTAAAAGTACCATAAGAATATGGAATTATTATAGAGTGTATATGTATAAAAGGGTGAATAATACCCAAAATGATATAAAATATAGGACCAAAAGTGTCTTAAAAAAGAATTATATAGGTAACGTAAGCCTTTAAAAACGATAAGTTAAAAAAATATGGACTTTCCATAAATGAAAGTATAGGGGATGACGAAAATGTCAATTATAGGTAAAAAGGGAATTTGTTCGAATGAGAACAGTATATAATGAAAATAATATATAATTAGTAAGCATAGTGAATCATTCTAAAAGAGGCAAATAAGTAACTGAGGCATAGACAGATAAAAAGAATATGTTATTCACCTATTTATGTAAAAGTTAGTACAGATAATATTGTTATAAGGAGTTTGAGTTAGGAAACACAGAAAACATATATACAATTAATGTTAAAAAGTTTGATGGCAATTAATAAAAATATAGATATTTTAATAAGGTATTGGAACATTAAGAAAGATTATAATACATAGTACGATAAATAATGGAACAAAAATTTCTTATACAGGTCAAAGACATCCATTTAAATAAATAAATTTATACTTTTATAATTAAAATGAAAATAAAGAAAAGCCTTATATTACTTTTGGACTTATAAGAAAGTTGAGTTTTATAGTTATGAGTGTCACAAATAATTTTGAATTTAAACACTGTTATGTACAGATAGTTATAAATAAATGTTATATGATATTACCAAATAATAGAAGATTCATTTGAAATTTGTTAAAGGATTTAGTAGATTAAAATAATTGTTTTGAGCACATTGATAAACATGTGAATTATCAGATTTTGTTTAATAAATATAAATTTTGATTCGAGTTGAAAATTTACATTTTTTAAAAGGGGCATATGTGCTGGGTAACAATATTGATGTTTGGCACTGTATATTTTTGAACAGGTTGGAAGGATTATTTAATTTTACTAATTTTTCTTTGTGACTGTTAAAGTAAAATATTTAAACTAAAAAAGAACAGTTGTGTATACTTAAAATGTTATTTATTACAATAAAGATGTGTGCAGTCAATTATGAAAACAGTACTTGAAGGAGTTGTAGTGGACCAGGTTCTTGGTGGCAGTAATTTTCATTGGTATCTGAAAATGGAGATTTAAATATTATTATTTATGTAAAAATGTAATTTGAAATCTTGTAAAACTTGTCTAATTAACAATAATGTAAAGTAAAATAATTTAATGTTGATTGTTGAAGTATGAAGGAAACAACTTGGTAAATAATTTCGCGGGTAAAGTTTGAATAAGCGGATCTGTCAAAATTGACATTTACAGAAAATTTTGATTAGTAATATTTTTTGAAGTACAAAGTCTTAGTAATTCATTATTATAAATTAATAGAGATTTAATAGAGAAGGTTTACTAAAGTTTGAAAAGCACTGAAACGTATTAATAAAGTTTTATAATACCATTTTGAACAAGAATTGTGAGAAAAGGAATTTAATTGGATGAAATTAGAAAACGAAAATATTGTCTTGGTGACGATAAACAAACAACGAGATTGAAAAATATTTTTTCAAGAAAGGCGCGTGTACTTTTCGGAAAATCACGATTTTATTCCGAAAAGTATATCTTAAATTCACTAAAACCGCGAAAGTTGGTGCTATAAGTGTTCTTTTCAGCATAGAAAATATTTATTTGATGGTAGAATCAAAATATATTATAAAAGAAGCATAAAATTATTCAATAATTTCATTATAATTTAATTAATTGGTATCCTGTATGAATAAAGAAGATATTATATAAGGAAAATAAATATTTAAAGATTACTTACCAAATATTAACCAAGTCCGAGCGGAATATTGAATCCATCAGTTGCACGTGAGTTCAAAGAGGGATTCCAGTTATCCAAGTCCAGTTTATTGTATAAAAACGAGAAGTTCCAACTAGTTAGAATCCCTGATGTCATTCCAGTAAATGTTAAATTAATTAGAGGATCCGGTAACCCATATATATTTCCGAAGAGGTCTAGTTCAGTGTTAAGTCAAGATAGAAGTACAGCTGCATTTAAATCCAGAAGATATCCCGCAGTTTTCGAGGATACAACAAGATACATCCTGTAAGATATAACCGAAGCAGTTCCAGATCCTGAAGGAGAACGAGGATACACCAAGAAGTCGTGCTAGGAGGGTTTCCAGAGAGTTACCAGTTGCACAGAACGAGTCCAGGAAGATCCTGTGAGAAAAAAAGGAAAACATAATTTAAACAAACCAAAGATAGAAGAAAAATATTAACAAGAGGTTGTATAATTTTTAAATAAGGAAAAATTTGAATTTATTAAATTGTATATCGAGTAAAAGTCATAAATATTATTTAGAATTGTTGACTAGTATAAAACAAGTATAGAAATACGTTTTGTTAAAAGATTAAATCTCTATTTTCATAAAAAGATACAGAATATGCACATATATAAATGAATTGACATGACCTTGGTACTAAAACATACCTTCAACTTGTTTAATATTTTATAGACGAAGGTTATTTATAGATAATTAAATTGCATCGTATAATGCATGCTAAATTGGAAAAGATACATTGAATTGAATTTTGTACATACCTTTTGAATAAATAACATTTGCTGACATCCTTCATATAACAATAAACGTACAGGTGCGATTAGACAGGTTAACAATCTATGTACATGTCGTATAACTATTTTGGATGTGTATTTTCGAATCAAGATTTTATATTTGTTGTCATTAAACTAATATTGTGGTGAAATTCTTCTTTTTATTTGGTAAAGTAGTAACATTGTATTAGACATTTTCATTACGGACATAGAAGCTGATAAGTCAATGACCTATAAGTAAACAAAAATAAAATAGCATTATAAAGTTTATAGTAAGAGGAAAAGTATACATACCGTACTATTGTTATCCTATAAGAGGGATAATTTATTAGCAGCAATATTCTCTTCATTATAAGAATAAGTATAACAAGATTATTAGAAACATTTAAATTGTTATTTTTATGTAGCAGTGTATAACGGCAAATACCTAAGCGACATCTTTATAAAAGTAAATGAAATGCTAGTACTGCGCGGTTAAAAATAAAAACTAGCTACATTTATAGGAAAGTCATACCATAAAGAAGTGATGAATCGTAATTAATATTTGAAAGAGTAGGAGATTAATTTTTATTTCTAAATGCATTAATAATATTATTATTAAATAAAAAAAGAATTAATTAAATTGATTAAGAATAAAACTGAGTAGTGTTTGGGCATAGATAAAAGAAATAAAGAAACCTGTTATAGCATATGAGTACATTAATTTTGGTGCCAAGATTTTAAAATATTATATACTGAGTGGTACATTATCATTATCATAGATTATAACCTGAGATTAATTGAGTAAATTTGAATGACTAGGTAAGAGAGGAGATATTATTAGCAATACAAATAACAAGATTTGAGTAAATTAGGGTATATTATTTATTATATGTGTTGCAAGTATATTATCCCCTCCACTAGTACAATATATAAATTTCACACACGAATAAATTCTGTAAATATTTCTTGATGCTGAAATATTCACAATACGAGTCACTGTACCTCCATTCACATAGAGTTCTTAATGCCTTCTTCTGTAAGACAAGGCTACCCTTTACTCTTGTACACTTACCCCATAGGAGTATAGCATATGAAGCTATACAGTGAAGATTTACTTATTACGCATTTGTTATTGCTTAGTGGACGGATACAATTTGAATTGTTCTTATTGTAAACTAGCTAGTCCGGAAGACTTTGTACTGCTCTTTCCGGTCGGAAGAGCGATGAGTTTGATTTGGTTAAAGTCCCTGTATAAGAAAGCCTGGGAAGAAGAGGTCGTTAGTGCGATTACAGGATCATTATTTCTGTTTATAAATATAAAGTTTATTAATAACTCGACCACAGCGTCACCTATCGTGGCCTAATTTTGAGTGATTTTCTTTTTTGTCAATAAACCAATTTTTTCCCTTGATTAATCAACTACATATTCAAGTATCACTAACAATAAAAGTGTGTTGATCTACTCCTTTTCAGCGTACTACATTTGGAACATAAAAAAAGAATGGTAAAAACTTTCTTTTTGCAGCTTTGTTATTGATAACAGTTACCTCCACAACCCACAAACAGATAAAGTAAGTTTGTATTGTCAAATAGCGAATTTTGCATTGTTGGCTACATATTGCTGTGGTTACAACAATGCAACTACAATTGTAACATTTATATTAGAATAATTATAGCATTGCTACACGTTGGGCGTAGCTATAAAAATTATATGCTGTAACCTTTACAGCAGTTTGTATTTGGATAAGGTCAATAACAAAAATAAAGTTTAAATTTCATAAAAATATTTATAATTCTCTTTTAGATTAACAGTAACAAAAACATTTTGACCATGTGGCTATATCAAGTATTTTTCTTTTACAATAAAAGAACATAAAAAAATATAGTTTTTATATACTGATATGAGAAAAATATTATCTTGCTATTTTATTTCTTTAATATAACAATATTTATTGATTTAAAAAAAAATCTTTCTCATACGAAGCTAATTTTTATTTCAACAAAGACATACATTCGCACATAGTGCCTTTGATGATCTAAAACTTCGTAACGAGAATGTCTTGAAAATGATCCATACCAATTGCTAAATGCAAATATTCGCACATAGTACATTTAACGGCTTGGCGCTTGTCTATCAAGAAACATCCCTGTCTATTCGTATTTATTTATTTGAAAATTTTGAGTAAGACTGACTAAAATAATCGTTAATGATGAAACTTTTGTCGTTAAAGATATATTGCCAGTCTTTTAAAAAATCGTATACAACAGTCAATTAAAATATATTTCATTTTAACGAGCAAAGGGGTACATTATCCCAAAATCCAACAATTTTAAATTTATGATGGATAGCAGGGTTATATCTTTCAAATTGCTGCACTTTTTTTGAGAAGGTAATTTTAAAAAGATTAACTTATAAATCACTGATAAGGGAAGGGTTCCTGTACGTTAAATTACGTCCTTTTTAAATGGAAATTGAAGACAAAATGAGAGCTGTGTCAACTTGCCCGATACAAGGATGATATGGCGGAAAAAAATTGTTATTAATATTCATGAAAAATGAAAGAGAATTCCTCGGACGCTCCGTTATATCAAAGTTAATATAATTGATGAATTTTTTTTTAGAGGAAATAAAAGCTAACGAAAACCGTCGCGGTAAATTTATGAGGAGATAAAAAATGTGAATGCAAATTAAGGGAAGTGTGTTTAACATTAAATTCCTCAAATTTCCGCGAATTTCTTCTGACTAAGTAGCTTATTCTACATTGTACTTTTTTTTATAACTCCGCTAACAAATTGGAAATTTTAAAGACGTAATTTTGATGAGCACGAAAAGTCGAATGTACCAAAGCTAAACACGGTTTATTTCGCTTGGGAATGGTGGATGAGGTAACGTTAAGCTTTTTTAGGATATGAAATACTTGAATGTGTAACGTACATTAACGGATAATAACTATCACAAATATACACAGCATACATTTGTATGCTGTGTATCTCAACACGTACATATATCCATATACGTTTACGTATAAATGTATATATGTATATTTGTGATAGTTATTATCCGTTAATGTACGTTACACATTCAAGTATTTCATATCCTATTTATTTGTGATATGGCGGTGCCACCTATTGGCCTTATATGCAGAGATACACATTTAGCGTACAGGTTTTGTCTTTAACACAGTGTGCAAGATGAAACTGTCGTGTTTGGTGTCGCGCTTGGATGGCAGATATCGCTGAGATATTCTCATAGGCACTTCTGCGATTCAACGGACATAAGACACGGTCTTAGTTGTGGATCATTGCCAGCAGCACCACGTACACTGAAGAGGCCTCAAAGGCCGAAACAGCGGTGTTTGTGCGTTCGCTGTTGGTAATGACACCTAAGTGTATGCTGTGTATCTCAACACGTACATATATCCATATACATTTACGTATAAATGTATATATGTATATTTGTGATAGTTAAGCTTTTTTGTTGAAATTTAAAAATAGTCTTTTACTAACTACAACGAATCAGGGAATGCAATTTAATTAAAAATTGGTAAACATTCATTAAAAATTAAAATCTAATATTATTGATTTTTTAAACCTAAATAAAACAAGACAAACTTGTTGAACTACACTTTAATAACTAAAAATTGTTTCACTACACAGTGGCTTCTTCAGCAATGACTAAAAATATATGTTACAAAGTATATATCTCATGTGTATAGGTTGTATGAGGTAAGAAAAAAAGGAAAAAAAAAGGAATCAAAGAAGTGGGTTAAAACCCTCATAAAACTATGTGTATTGTACTACTAAACAAATAAATTAAGTAAAGGAGATTTATTTACATCCAGTAGATCGTTTAAAAGAAAATTGGAGTCTTTGTGTTTATTGATATTTAGGGCTTCTAAGAAATTCAATTTTATATTCTTATGTTGTACGCCTAACACAGAAATATCTTCATTAAAATTATGTCCTTCGTCCATTAAATGGTTCGCAAATGTGGAATCTGTTTTTCGGTTCTTGTAACACGACAGATGTTCTTTGATGCGAGTTTCAAAAGATCTTCCTGTTTGTCCTATGTAGAACTTCGGGCAAGAGCCACAAATTAATTTATAGACCCCTGATTTATGTCTTTTTTCTGTACTATCTTTATTGTTTTTTATGTATTTGTATAGGTTGTTACTGGTTTTGAACGCCGTGTTAATATTATGTGTTTTTAGTAGTTTGGATAAATTTACGCTTAATGTACCCATGTATGTTAATGATCTATAGACTTTATCATGTTTTCGTTCTGGCATAGGGTATGCTAAAGAAACTGATTTTAATAATAATTAAATACTGTGACTTACATATATACATTTATACGTAAAACGTATATGCATATATGCATGTGTTTGAGATACACACATATACAATTTACTATATGTAATTTAATAAAGCGTATAAATGTATATTTGTAAGTCACAGTATTTATTTACTGCTTGATGTTAGTTTTAACAGCCATGTGTTTACACTATTCATTTTCGTTTTAATAATAATTGTTTCGAGACTAAGTTATCAATCATGGTCGGGTCATAACCATTATTAAGTGCAATTTGTTTTATTAAATTTAATTCTTTGGTAAAGTTATCTCGGGATAAGGGGACATTCACTAATCTGTGTACTAGGCTGTTGTAAGCTGCCATTTTTTGTTGTATAGGATGGTATGACGAGTTATGAATCGTTATGTCTGCATGTGACTCTTTGCGGTAAATGCTGTAACTAATTTTATTAGTGGAATTTAAAAGTGTTAAATCTAGAAAGTTGATACCATTATTAGTCTCTTCTTCAATAGTGAACTTTATATTCTTGTGAATTGTATTGATAAAATAATGTAATGAATTTAGTTGTCTTTTGGTACTCCTAAAGCCTATTAAAATATCGTCTACATATCTATGTATACCAAAAAAGGACATTATTAAATGTAGTGTTATTACTTATGATTGATTCTAAATTATCCATAAAAATATCTGCTAGTAGAGGGCTGAGGGGATTACCCATCGTTAAACCCTCACTACCTATGTAAATGTGTCCATTAAATTGAAAATAGTTTTGCTGTACACATACTTTCAGTAAATTTATAATCCCGTTAATGATGTGAGGATTTGTATTATTTTTTATTAGTAGTTCTTCTACTAGTTGTACTGCTTCTAATGGGGGGATACTTGGGAAAAGGTTTTTCACATCAAAGGAAATTAATTTAGTATTGCTTTTAAAGTTCCTAGATATTTAACTCATATATAATAATTATATTCGCTCGTTGCATCTCTTTATCTTCCTAGTAAATCAGAAACACAATTAAGACATAATGACCCTCACACAGTTATAATGCATTATATTTTCTAGATAAATTTGAAACTATAATGTACTTGGGATCAATTATGTTGATTATTCTCAATATTATCAAAATACTGCTCAAATGCTACAATAACTTCTTTATAAAATCGAGGCTTTTTTCGAACAAGGATCATTTTCAAAAATTCCAATAAAATAAACGACGTTGCCAACGAATTGAAAAATCTCCAAGTAGACATCGCGGTTTTAACAGAGACGAAAAAGAAAGGAAAGGGATCGGAAAATTGGGGGAGCTACGACCACTTCTACAGCGGAGTACCCAAGGAAAGCAGAGCTAAGCAAGGAGTATCCATAATAATCCACAGGAAAATGAGAAAGTACATCTCCACATGGGAACCGATTAATGAAAGGATGATAAAGATGAATCTAAAAATATTAGGATATAATGTGACTATACTGGGAATATATGCCATTAATGATGACGAACTAGTCTACAATAAAGACTCATTTTATGAAAAACTAAATGAGGAAATAGGAAAAATAGGAACATCAAGAGAAATAATACTTCTAGGAGACCTGAACGGCAGAACAGGAAGAAAGCAAAAGGACCTGGTTGTGGGAAAGTATGGAGAAGAAGTCGTCAACGATAATGGAAGACGGTTAATAGAAATATGTGAACAAAACCAGTTGACCATTCTTAATGGTCATTTTCAACACCGCGAGATCCATAAATACACATGGACACAGCCAACAAGGAATCTAAAAAGCATTATTGACTACATAATAATTAAACAAAAATCCAGACTGAAGTTCCTAGATGTAAGAGTTCAGAGAGGTGCCTCATGTGGAAGTGACCACTACCTTCTAAAAGGAAAAATAGTGTCACCAATAAGAACAAAAGAAGAACCTGACAATTCCAAAAAAAAAGGTGAAATAACAAACGAAGAAACTCCAAAAAGATTTAAAGTCAACAGCCTCGAACACGAAAGTACAAAAATACTATACAACTCTAGACTTGACAGCAAAATTCAGAATGCAGAATTCACAAACATAGAAGAAGAATACGAATACATAAAGAGGGGCATACACTCAGCGGCAGAGGAAGCATTGGGTTACGAAGAAAAACGAGGAAAACAGAAAAAACCATACTGGTGGGACGAAGAAATTGAATACGAAATAGAAGAAAAAAGGAAAAGGTACCACGTATATTTAAGTTCGAAAGCTATGGAAGACAAGGAAAAATACAAAGAATCACAAAAGAGAGTACGGAAGAAAATATGTGAAAAGAAGAATAATCAATGGGAAAGGACGTGTTCAAGACTCAATACATACATTGGAGGAAGGAAGAGTACAGAAAGTTGGAGGCTCCTCAAAAGTATGAGAGGAGGACGAACGAAGGACATAATCTCACCTATAACACCTGAAAAATGGAACAAGTACTTTGAAGAGATGTTGACAGAAGACAGACCTCAATTTAAAGACATCCAAAACGAAAACCAGGGCATATTTATACAAGGATCCCCAATTAGAATAACTGTGGCGGAGGTTAAAGAAGTCTGTAAAAACTTAAAAAACGGAAGAGCCCCAGGACCAGGTAATATTACTAATGAACTGTTAAAATACGGCACCGATAAGCTATACGAGCTATTAAGAAATTTATTCCAAAGATGCCTTAACAGGCACGAGGTACCCATGGAATGGAAGATATCATACCTATCGACGATATTCAAAAAAGGCGACAAGAGTAACTGCGACAATTATCGAGGAATAGCCGTTACAAGCGCTATAAGTAGAGTTTATGGGAAAATCTTAAAGAACAGGATAGAGAAAGAATATGCCGATATGGAGGCAGAAGAACAAGCAGGCTTCAGAGCAGGAAAATCCACAGTCGACCACCTGTTTACGCTAACTCAAATTTTAGAAAAGAAAGCAGCACGAAATCAAGAGGTACATCTGCTGTACGTAGATCTGAAAAAGGCCTACGACAGTGTGCCTTTAGTAAAACTATGGGAGGCTCTTCAACATAGCAACATAAACATGGAAATAATAAAAGCTGTGAGGTCTTTATACGCGGGCTCCACATCCAGAGTCAAAACCAACGAAGGATTAACATCTGGATTCACAATAACCAAGGGTCTTAAACAGGGTTGCTGTATATCTCCGACACTATTCAAAATATACTTGGAATATGCACTAAAGACATGGAAACGGAAATGCAATAGTATGGGAATGCCGGTGGATGCCGACACGACAGTATATACCCTCTCTTTCGCGGATGACCAAGTAGTTATTGCACAAGATATAGATGACATGGAATATATGAGCCGAAAGCTCATCGAGGAATACGGAAAATGGGGCCTGGACGTCAACATTACAAAAACGGAGTATATGTGCATAGGAGGACAGCAAGAAGACCTACATCTAGCAACGGGACAGATCATCAAACATTGCAATATATACAAATACCTCGGAATGAAAATAGCTAAGGATGGGACACTAGATGAGGCAATATCGGACAGAAACGTACAGGGAAGAAGAGCTACTTCCATGCTGAACAGTATTCTATGGGACAAGACCATTACAAAAGAAAATAAAAAAAGGATTTACAACTCCATCGTGAAAAGCATAATAACATATAGCTCGGAGGTGTGGCCGATAAAAGAAACAACAAAAAGAAAGATAAAAGCCACAGAAATGGACTTCTGGAGAAGAGCGGTAGGAAAGTCCAGAAGAGATAGAGTCCCAAATGAAACCATCAGACAAGAAATGGGAATACAACACGACATTATTGATGACATTATAACTAAACAGCTAACATGGTATGGGCACGTCCAAAGAATGCCAGAACACAGAATCCCAAAGAAAGTACTAAACTGGAACCCCCAAGGAAACCGAAAACGAGGAAGACCGCGCAGAAGCTGGAGAGACGGAGTGGATAAGGAAATTCGAGAGACGGATCTGGAGGAGGGCATGTGGATGAACAGAGGGGAATGGCGATTAGGAATCGGAAGACGTAAAACGTTGTAACCCGATATATATATATATCATTTTCAATATTCTCAAAATATTGCTTAACAGCTACAACTTATTTATCTAATCTAGGTCTTTTCCAGCAAAGAAATTTATGATATAACCAAAAAACTTAATTCATCCAAATTTTAACGAACAAATGATGCGAGAAGGCATGTTGCAGTAATGAAAGAGAACCTTTTATTGACTGTTCAGATCTTTTTTCTAAAATTACTTTCTTTAATTAGTTCTACACAAGCTAATCTGTTAATATCATCTCCCTCAAATTTAAAAAATCTTATTTGCCTTAAGAATTAGCTTTTCTTGAGGAAATGCTACCATAATAAATAGGTAAATTTATTTTGGTTTCTGCCTTAGGCATCGAATGTGAAAGTATATAAATACAAAATAAAATAGAGATGATATTTTTTGAAAATATATTTTACGTGCATTACCTCTGATTATTAATTGTTTTTAAAAAAATATGTGAAGTAATCCTTTTTCTAATAATAAATTTGTTGTTCTCGTAATACGAAGAAGCAACCCGACCCGACTTGGCTTTCTCCGAATTTAAAACAATTAGTGTACTTAAAGCTTTAATTTAGAGTTTACGAAATTCGAGAGTGTATGTAACTTAGCCCCTATAACTTTTGTTTATTATTATATTTCTTATATACGTGCCTTGTTATTATTATTACATGAGAAATAAAATATACTCGCGATACAAACTTGACATAGTACATAAATGGAATGGAAAAATTTTGAAATATTATACGTGTAAAATTGTAATATTGATTCGTGTGTTTACATAGTCCATATCACTTGAATTATAATATTGCAAAATATTGATATAAAAGAACGTAATGTTATTTATCTATAAATAAAATACCGATTTCAAGCAAGAGTTTGTATTTAAGGTAAATTTTACATTTTGGCGGAGGCGCCGAGATTTTTTGATTTGTAATTATGTTAGTAGATATATTTTAGCAATTTTTTCATTATTATTGTACAGTAATCATTTTAAGATGGTATTAATAATATTAAACTATTAATTAAATCTTCTAACAGCTAACAAATAGTTTACAAGGTGGTTTACGTATACTGCATCTACAAGTGCCTAACTATTGCTTTCGTCATTATTATTGATATTACAAGATTGGTTAAAAATATAATAAAATTCACAGACCACAATTATTAAATTTACCTTTTGTTTTTAACTTGATAGAGGTCTGTTTTATGTGTAGATATATCCGTTATATAGCTTAAGAAAGTTCTTTAATTGTATTTGAGTTATTTTCATTTGCGCGTAAATAAACGAAGTGGCAATGAACATTTATTGACTTTAGTTTTCTACATGTAGTGTTCCGGATAATCAATGAGATGTTAAATGAAAGTTAACGACTTACCAAAATCCGACTGGACAAACCAAATTCTAAATTTAGAATTTGTTATCACCTGAAGAAGCTACAGTGTAGCGAAACAGCTGTTGTGTTTTTAATTTAAATATAGTGTAAATCTGAAACAATTGTTTGTGTTTTATTTCTATTGAACCATAATATACCTGCTGCAGATGATTTATTAATGGTCGAATTATTAGATTTATTCAAGCGGTATGCATTTAGGTATGTATTTTTCATTTCCTCTAGTAACATTTCATGTTTTAGTAATAAGCCAGAAAAGAAGTATATTGCTAACATATTAGCAGAAAAACACGGTTATACAGTTGTACGTCTACCACCATATCATTGCATATTCAACGCAATAGAGCATATCTGGGAAATATCCAAAACATATTATAATAAGCACATTGGAGAACACGATTATAGGGAAAAATGCAGTTAAGATGTGAAATAAGGCACTAGCAATGATCACGCCTGAAATTTGGGCGAATACTGTTAGACACACAAACAATGAAATCAGAAAATGGTGGGACCGAGAATTGTTGCTTGACAGAGAAGAAGTAACACAATTTATTATAAACGTAAGTCAATGTTCAGACTCTGAGGACAGTAGAAACAGTGATAGTGAATAAGAATATCTGCGAAATCTATTATTCTTTTCTGATAAATTTTTTATATATTACTATAATTATATCGTAAAATTAAAGATTAATAACTTGAAATAAAAAAAGACATAGGTTGTCTTTTTTTACAGAGATATAATATTTTAGGCATGTGTCGTTATTATACATTACAGCACTGTAGTGTACTTTATGCGTTAATGATCTAATTAATGACGATTACTGTTAGTTTAGTATTTATTCATGACATGTAATTATTAATGATGTATTATAATGTGATATATTGTTTGTGCGATGGAAATAGCACAAACAACATACACTTGTCGACAAAATTAAGGGACCACCAAACAAACTTGAAATAACATTTCTAATTTACAAGTTATTTTTAATAGGCTTTTAACTTGTCATAAACTGACGTTTATTAAACACAATGCAAATAGTGTGCCATGAAACAATTAACAATAGTAAGACATTCGCTGCTTTGAAACGAAATGTCAACAGAAAGGTCTAATTGTTGACAGCTTTTTAAGTCATTTAATTAATAAAGCATGCTTTTTGTTTCGATAATTAGTGAAGTTGTTTGCATTAAGTTAATTAAATATGCCTAGACGTCACTACAGACCAGAAGATGTATCCTAAATGATTATTCTACTTCGTAAAAGGATATTCACAAAGAGAAGTTGCTGGAATTCTAAATACCAACAAATCTGTGGTACAGAGGGCTGCAGCACGGTTCAGATGCACTGGTAGTTTCAAAAGAAGACGCGGACAAGGTGCTAAAAGAAAAACAACACGTAGAGAAGATCGCTTTATCGAACTTAAAAGTTTAAGAAAACGGTTTGAGACATCTCGTGAGTTAAAAAGTGATCTTCGATTAGCCACTGGAAAAGAAATTTCTACCAAAACAGTAAGAAGAAGAAGACTGAAAGAGGTCAATTTGTCTGCTAGAAAACCAGCAACCGGTCCAATTCTCACAACTACGTACAAAATAAATCGCTTAAACTTTTGTCGAAATCATCAAGGTTGGAACGAGGGTCAGTAGAACTGCGTTTTGTTTTCGGACGAGTCCAGGTTCCTCCTAAACAGGAATGATCGCCGTGTTGGCGTCATACAAAGACCAGGTGAGCGATTTACACCATGTAACATTCGAGAATTTCATAAATTTGGTGGGGGGTCTGTAATGGTTTGTGCTGGCATACAATATAATGGTCGTTCAGAATTGGTTTTGATACGAAATGGGTCGCTAACAGCAAGGAGATATGCAGACGAAATTATTGTACCCCATGTTCAACCATTTGCCGAAAATTTCGGCTATGGATACATTTTTATGAAAGACAATGCCAAACCTCATACAGCTAATATTTTCACAGCCCTGTTGAGATATGCAAATATCCAATGTTTGGAGTGGCCTTCCAAAAGCCCTGATCTCAATCCTATTGAGCATATCTGGGATCACTTGGGCAACAAAATTAAAAACCCACCGAGACCGCCAGTAGCACTTGATGAGCTCTCTAACATGCTTGTTCAAGAATGGGAACAGATATCTCAAGAAAGGATCCGAAACTTAATCTCAAGCATGCCAAGAAGATTAGCAGCGTGTATTGCTGCAAGAGGAGGGCATACACGCTATTAATAATGATTTTTTTGTTAACTTATTACAAATTAGGATTTAAGTTTATGATAAGACTCAATGGCATTTTAGTTTAATTTTTGGCCACAAAAGTAAATGTTGTTAATTTAAATAGTCCTTAAATCAACCAAACTCTAAGGAAACATGAATTTATATATTTATTCGTTTCAATAAATTTCGTTACCTTGTTTCATTTTTATTTTGAATTTTACTAGTGGTCCTTTAATTTTGTCCAAAAGTGTATTGAATTAGAATTTATATTTGCACTGTATACTAAAAAAGTTGCGTATTACCAGCAGTTTTATTATTTTATATGCTCTTCTTTGCTTATGTGACAGTGAGGGGTATATTTCATAATATGTCATGTAAATGTACAGGGTGTCCAGAAAGGGTATGGGGTATTTGTAAATTTAATAAAAGAAAACACTACAAGTCAGTAAAATATTTTTTTATTTTTAATTTTTAGACAAAGTTTTGGAAAATTAAGTGGCAAAGATTACGTTGTCCAAATGTTGACCCTCGCGCTGCTGGCACTCCTCTAACCGAACACGGAAATTAGCCGCCACGCGTCTACACATCTCTCTGGAAACGGCGGCCATTTCAGTGCGGATATTGTGCTTTCATTGCAGTAGAGTTCATGGTTTTTTTGCATACACTTTCTCTTTAAGGTATCCCCATAAGAAATAATCAAGGGGTGTAAGATCGGGGCTTCTCGGGGGCCAGTTGATGGTGCCTCGCCGAGAGATCACTTTTTCCGGGAAAAGTTGATTCACAACCTCAAGTGATTGGTTTGAGGTATGGCATGTGGCGCCATCTTGTTGAAACCATGTTTCCCCATTTACGCCTTCAAACTCCTGCAGTTGTGGAACCAAAAAGTTTCTTAACATGTCGCAATACCGTTCATTGTTTACCGTAAGTGCTCGCCCTCGCTGGTCTTCAAAAAAATATGGCCCAATAATGCCTTCACCAGACATGGCAGCCCACACAATCACTTTTGGACTATATAATGGTCGTTCATGTTTCTGTCTTGGATTTTCGTTGGCCCAATAGCGGCAGTTGTGTTTGTTGACGTGACCATTTAAGTGAAAGTTCGCTTCGTCACTAAACAGAATATTTACGAACGTTGGGAAACGTTGAAGCATTTCATTTGCAAAATTCAACCGGACAGGATAGTCGGTGACATTCAGGTTTTGAACAAACTGAATTTTGTAAGCTGTAAGTTGTAAATCTTGCTTCAGAATCTTGTGCAACGACGATTTTTTAATGTTCATTACTTGACTGCGTTTGCGAACTGATTGAGACGGATTTTCATGCACTGAAACACTCACTTCTTCAATCGTGTGTTGGCTTCGAACAGAGCGCGGGCGACCTTGATTGAGAATTTTTAATGTCGAACCGGTATTCTCAAACATTCGAATCCATTTTCTGATGGTATCATCCTTCGGTGCATTTCGTACGTTAAATTCTGCACGATATAAACGTTGCGCTGTAACAATGGAATCACCATTGCGATAATAGGCGCGTACGCAAAAAGCACGATGATCTCCCGGGTACACTTCCATGGCTACTGTATCTCCAAAGAGCAGTGCAATGACCTATCCTTACCCCACCCCTCCAAACTGCGCCATAACATGGGCAGCGCAGATACAAATACCCCCCACCCTTTCTATATATAAGAATATATAAATATTTTGAATATATTTTCATTGCATTATAAATTGAAGTCAGATTTAAAAAGACATTTTAAATATTGAAGAATTATTGAAACAGCTTGCATCCTAAAATATACATTCTATATAACCATTGTTTAAGTCTTCAGTATTAAGAAATAATTACTAGAATAAAAGCACGAACAGTTTTATTTTTTATTTTTACTATTCATTAATAGAAAGTGTGAATTCAAGATGGAGTTTTATTTCGTTACACTCAGAGAATACATTGTTTTACTTTAACAAAAAGTACTTAATTTACATTCAGAAAATTTGGTAAATTTTGATGGAAATATAACCTCAAAGTAAACTTCAGAAATCGGTAAATTTTATTCGTCGATCACAATACTAACACTGACGTACTACAACTATTACATCATTGATTTTGATGACGAAGGTGGATTGTTTGGTGCTTTCTACCATACATATATTATGTATAAATAAATACATCTTTTTTTAAGACTAACTTGCTTTTTGTGAGTCGACAAGGTACGAACGGTCTCAAAGTTATCATACATATCTTCTGGGTTAAGTAAATTATAAATCAAAAGAACTTCTTATTTTTTCACGTCCTACCTGGTTATCTTCCTGAAAGTTTTACGTGCTCCATGGGAATACATTTCCATTTCCCCATTCTTATGGATGAATATTAATAACAACACATTTTTCCTATCTGAGATACTATCTCTCTACGCGCACTCTGACAGCATTTCCCATTTCATCTTCCATTTCTCCTTATTGTTCGGTCCGGTCCCTCCATCTAAATCTCCTCAAAACACCAAGAACGTCCCGGTCTTATCAGAGATTTATTATTAAATGTATTTTAAATTGGATAAGGCGTCCGTAGGCGTCGCGGCGACGATATCCGATCGGGCGTGCGATGTTGTACGCATTAAAACTCAGCAGGCCATGCATAAATTAATTAAGGGATTCGGCAGTGGAAGTGTTTTCCTTCGTGAAAGGTTGGCAGTACTGGTAAAATGGAATGGACGTCGAAAATGGGGAGAACAATATCGAGAGCATGGAGATTAAAAAAATCGCGACGGCAATGGTAGGGAGGTGGTGGGAGTAATTGTTCATATTTCCGTATTAAATGTCTGATTTACGAGCGTCACCGTGTTTTGTTCTCTCTTTTGTTTTATTTCAGGAGGGAAATTGTTCGGAATATCTTCAGCTGAGTTCGGATATAATTGAAATTTGCAGATGTTGGAGAGTATTTCTGGCATGAGAAGAATTTTTATTTGTTTTTCTCTTTAACAATACCCAGATATTTTTAGTCAGGAGGGTCAGTTTAAAAAATATTTTAATATTACGCAGATAATAATAATAATAATAATAATAATAATAATAATAATAATAATAATGTAATATGTAATGAGGACAATATTTTACATATTTTACAAGTAAGTGCCCATACGGCTTGGAGTACCTATCGTCAATCGGACATTATTAACAATTTTATTGTGTACTGATAAAAAGTGACGGATGACTACCTTAACACAATTAACAATCATTATACTAACTTACTTTTACTATTTATACCTACTATCTGTCCATCGTATCTTTTGGATCACGTCATCAATGTGTGGCGTTATCAAGGACATCGCCACCTAGAATGTATATATACTCATTTCTTTTCAATCTCAATGACTAGATAAGGATAGAAATTTTAAACTTTAAGGTGGGGTTGTCTTCTCCATAAGAGTAATAAGACAGACAGAGAAAATATACCGCCATGACATGTTACTGCGGTAGTCAATTTATTAAATTTTGACATATAACATTGTTCTTTGCGTTTTGGTTTAATTTCGTTATATTGCTTTTCTAATTATCTTTTCAGAACTAAAAAAAAAACTGTACCTATTTAATACATTTTCTGTAAGTATTCTAATCACTAAATTTATTGGTTATAGGTTAAGAATTTATATTTATTACAGAGATATGCCTGAGAAACGTCTGAATTCACATTCTCAACAACTTGTATTAAATGTCCTGAACTTTTTTGATAGAGAAAAACAAAGTCGTGCACTTCTCATAAATATAAATGCACCTCTTGAGGTAAGAATTATATAATATATTTTTTGAAATCATAATAAAGGTTTGAATATTGCAGGGAGCAGCTGCTGCCCTTAAAATCTCCGCACAAACTATCAGAAATATAAAACAACGAAAAGGAAAAGACCCAGTACTTTCATCACCCAGTAAGAAAAGAGCTCGTGTCAAACTCAAAACAGAAGATTTACGAGAATCTTTAAAGATGGAAGTACGAAACACTATTTATAACATGTATAAAGAGAGTATGTTATTAATTCATTTATGTTTCACAATTTTAATATATTTGAAATTATTTCAGAGAAACATGTTACTCTGCGTACATTGAAAAACAAATTACACACCAAAGCAATAATCGATATTGGCAAATCTTCTTTGTCCCTTTTATTAAAAGATATTGGTTTTAAATTCAAAAAGGAAGACCACAGACGAACATTGGTGGAAAAGCATGATATAGCCTTTTACCGAAGAACTTTTTTGAGGAAGTATACAGAAAATTTAAAGTAAAATTCTCCAACACCGATGATTTTCCTCGATGAAACATGGATATATTCAAAAGGTAATAGAGGAAGATCTTGGCAGGATGCATCTCCAAAAAGTGTTCGAAAGCCAGAAGGTTATGATGGCAAATGGTTTATAGTTTTACATGCCAGAGGTGAATCAGGGTTTATTGAAGGTACAAGTTTGATATTTGCATTGAAAACCAAAGGAAAAGATTATCATGCTGAAATGAACAGTAAAAAGTTTGAGGAATGGATTAAAATACAATTCATGCCACATTTACCAAACAATTCACTTGCGGTAATGGACAATGCACCATATCACAGAGTAGTATTAAATAAAATTCCAAATTCTGCATCGAGAAAACAGGAAATAATAGACTGGTTGTCCAGCAATAATATAAGTTTTTCCGGTGAATTCACAAAATATGAATTGATGCATTGGAGAACTGCACAGTAAATACCTGGCAAAATTGTATTCGTCATACAAATAACTTAATCACTAAATGGTATCATCGAGAGAGACACTTAGTAGATGTGGATATTCAGCCAATTATTATAAATCCTAACGAAACATCCAGTTCAGATTGATTTAGAATCTGAGTGAATAGCTAACAAAATAATCAGAGGATTGTTTAATAAGATTTATTTATCAAAATAGTTTCACTTAATTATTACACTGGGTAACAGCCAAAAAATTGTCCGGGGTTTCTCGGCTGAATTAGACTAATTTTGATGCCCTGAGTCCGAAAATGACCTTGGTTTTGCTCAATCAGGTCAGATAGATGACAGCCATAAACCTGCCTGACCAGCTATACATACATATGCTAATATCACGGGTTTTGAGTTCAGTCATTTCTCTAAATTCGCTGCATAAAAATTAGCAGGAAAATAAATCACAATAATTATTAATATTATTATTATGTTATAATATTATAATATAATATAATAATATTATTATTACTTTCAGATGGCTTCGGCGCGACGTTCATGCAGGAATAATCCTGACGTTTTCTGCTACATCTGCGGAGAATACACGCTGTCAGCGGACAGGAAGAACATCACAAGATTTGTGAAGCACGCATACCAGGCTTACTTTAAAATCAAGCTAGGTGACCAAGATAAGTCGTGGGCACCGCACACGGTGTGCAAGACGTGCGTGGAATACCTCAGGCGGTGGACTAAGGGCGACAAAACTTCACTGAAGTTTGGGATTCCGATGGTTTGGAGGGAGCCGTTTGACCATGCATCGGATTGTTACTTCTGCGCCATCAATACTACTGGCATCAACCGGAAAAATCGGCACAGCCTCCAGTACCCCGACCTTGCATCTGCCCGCCGTCCAGTTGCTCACTGCGAAGAAATACCTGTACCAGCGTTCACACAGCTTCCTCACATCGACGACGAGGTCACCACTTCAGACGACGTAGGAGATACAGAACAGGTGTATGAAACACAAGATGGTCCGCAGCCCTTTTCACAATGTGAGCTTAATGATCTGGTTCGGGATCTCAGCTTGTCGAAGACTTCCTCCGAGCTGTTGGCCTCCAGACTCAAAGAGAAAAATTTACTTGGCGAGGACGCGCGTATCACTTTCTTCCGTAGAAGGCATGAGGAGTACATGGGCTACTTCTGCCAGGAGGAAGACCTCGTGTACTGCCGAGATGTCGCCGGCCTTCTTCATAAACTCGGCGCTCCTACATACGATCCGACAGATTGGCGACTCTTCATTGACAGCTGCAAGCGCTGTTTGAAGTGTGTGCTCCTCCACAACGGGAACTAGTTCGCCTCAATCCCTCTTGCGCACTCCACAACTCTCAAAGAGACATATGAAGCAGTGAAGTATGTGCTTGACAAAATCCAATATAAGCAGCACCAATGGATGATCTGCGTCGACTTCAAGATGGTGAACTTTCTACTAGGTCAGCAGTCCGGGTTCACGAAGTACCCATGCTTTATATGTATGTGGGACAGTCGAGACAGAGTCCAGCACTATGTAAAGAAAGAGTGGCCGGCGCGAGAGCAGTTAGTACCTGGGGCGAGAAACATCATAAACGAACCTCTTGTTGACCGGGAGAAGATATTGATCCCACCGCTACACATGAAGCTTGGGTTAATGAAACAGTTCACGCGCGCTCTGGACAAGGATGGGAGGTGCTTCAACTACATGTGCCGAGCATTTTCTCGACTGACCATTGAGAAGCTCAAGGCCGGCATTTTTGACGGCCCACAGATACGGCAGCTCATAAAGGACACTGAGTTCCAAAACTCCATGAACACGCTTGAGTGCGCCGCTTGGAAATCGTTTGTACAGGTGGTGAACAACTTCCTGGGGAACACGAAGGCAGCAAACCACGCCACACTCATCAGCAGCATGATAGAGGCCTTCCAAAAACTCGGGTGTTTGATGAGTCTAAAGATGCACTTCCTGTCCTCACACATGGACAAGTTTCCTGAAAACCTTGGGGCGATGAGCGACGAGCAGGGAGAAAGGTTCCATCAGGACATGCGCCAAATGGAGAAGAGGTACCAGGGGAGGTGGGACGCAGTCATGCTGGCGGACTACTGCTGGTCGCTGAAGAGAGACAACCCAGCAGCTGCTCACACACGGAAATCGAAGAAACGCCGATATCTGCCTTGAACTCTGAACTTTTGTGTCATGTAACGCTCATTCTTATTATATTATGATATAATTATGCTTATCAAATTTCATGTAGTAAATAAATAATGAATTAATTTGGATACGTTGACTTTTATTTCTTGAGGGAACCGGAAAAAATCGTCAGGGGTTTATCAGCAGAAATTAGTTTTTCTTACGAAAAACAGATTTTTTTGAAATTTCTGTAGAAAAACATCCTGACCTGATTGAGCAAAACCAAGGTCATTTTCGGACTCAGGGCATCAAAATTAGTCTAATTCAACTGGAAAACCCTGGACGATTTTCCAAAAAATTTTTTTTGTTGCCCAGTGTTATAGAAGCAATAGTTAATAAATAGTAATAAGAAAATAAGTTTAATCATATAGAAATATTATGTGTAAGATTATAAAAATTTATTATAAATATTTAGCGCACAATGTATAACAGTTTAGGATTTAAAAAATGTAAATAGATTTCAAATATATTAATAAATAAATTTTACTTATTACTAAAGTTTTGTGTTTTGTCTGTAACAAAATGCCTATTTAAATTCTAAAATAATGGCCACGTTGTACAGCAATAAATTATGATTATATAGTGTCATAAATAATTATAAATACAAAATCATTTACAACTTACATATATTAATTAGAGCATTAAATACAATCACAATTTTATCTACACTGATTAATTTTTGCATATTATTACACTTTTTTAACACATCTATTTTAAGGTGCTAACGAGTTCTTCCTTTAGTAAAAGCTGGAATAACTAAAATTCACGTGCAAAATTCCTAGTGTTTCCTTTATTAAAAATGCTCTCTCCCCTAGAACAACATATCCTGGGTTAAGATTGTTGCAAAAATTACTTCTTCCATTTATTTTTCAGATGTATGTCACCCCGAGCTTCACTAATATAGCATATACTTCCCTGAGGAGTTATTGCTATTAAAATTTCTATCGTGCTTATAATTAGAACAGTACTGCTGTTGAGCTAAATTATTATCTGGTTTTCCAATGAAAACTTCAAAGCTGGCAATAATTACAGCTGTTTTTTTCTTGAAACATACTGCAATACAGAACGTTCTAGTCACATAATTATAAGTTTCAGCCTTTGATAAGTAATGAATTTGAGCCAGAAGTGTTGATTTAATTCATATGGATGAAAATCAATGACGCAAGCCAAAAGTTCCGATGGACGGATAGTACTGAACTTATCCTAGTTATGTTAGTTACTAAACATTTTATTAAATATTATCCTAGTTACTAGCTTATAAAACATCTCTATATAGGTGTGCTAGATACGAAGACACATGCGGCGACTATTTCCGCGATGTATGACATATTGTAAAATATTGCCCTCATTATCTATTACACCTCACTTCGCTGGGGGGAAAGAAAATAAAGAACGTTGCTGTTGTTTATTTTCTTAGTTTAGCGACTGTGGGAGTTAAAATGTTACCAGATTTACAACAATGCTATGTGTTTCTTAAAACAGGTCACACACTTATTAATGCCCTGCTTGAACATTTTTCGTTTTAGTGTGTTTTTCCTCTGTATGCAAACGGATAAAAATTATCCACTTCAAAATAATATATCAAGCACAAAGCCTCAGAGAACTTTGTTTTTTACTAGGATTCGTTCTTATACATGCTGTAATCATAAATCTTAAGTTATAACAAGCATATTTTACCCCTAATTGAGTTTCAGTAATTCAATTTAGTAAATATATTTATGTCGCCTTTCCTATTGTGAATGTTGAATTTATTTTCTGATTTTATCCGCTTATGAAATGGATGTACGTCTAGCGGACGTTTTCTTCGCCGACCAAATACTTTTATTGTCATAAAAATGTGCCTGTAACTCGAAAATCAAAGTGCAGCTGGTGTGTCGTTACTATCCACGCGGAACTTTGCCGGGAAGTTAACTGGATGCCGGACAAACTTTTGTCGGGTCGAGTCGTTTCTGTCAAATATAAATGACTGAGTAATTAAACAGCGCTAACAATATACCAAGGGTACATTATAGTGTCCTAAGCATATACCAAAAATAAATGACGTCTCGACGATAAAAAACATTATTTTATTGCGTCAAATCAACACCTGTAGTTTGCCTTCAACGACCTGTCCCTGAGATATTTTTTTCTTTCCAGGCCTGCCCGACATATTTTCCCAGTTTGTAAGGTAGCCAATAAAGGTTTTGTGTCCTGTACTGAGGGTCTCTTAAGCATCTCTGCGTTTACAATCGGTTGCCCAAATATCCTTTGCCTCTTGTGATACAATGCCTCAGAGTTTACTAGGATATTCTATTTATAGATATAGCTGTCGGTTCTTGGTGAAACATAATTTATATATACTTTAAGGTAGATAAAATTAAAAACACTTGATTTCGTTTCACTTAATTTATTAGAATTTCTCTAACAATATTGTTTCGGTATGTTCTACCATTCTCAAAGAACTAAATTTGTGTGTATATTTTTTTTTAAACTTATATATTACTTGAGGGCTGAGGGTGTGTTCTCTGTACCTACTTTGACCACTTTATTACTGTGTCTATTATCGGTGTGTTTATGTATTCTGTCTGTGTGTTGGTTATGTGTAATTTTTTATGTATAGCTTTTTTAATTTCTAGGATTTCTAAATAATTAAGTTTTTTGCTTTTGTTAACATTATGTAGTAATTTACAACTATCTATATCGGGAAAGTGGAGTTTCTCAATGCAATGTTCTGCGAACCCTGTGTTTTTTGTTCCTTGGATTATTGCTTTTTTGTGTTCATTTAGTCTTGTTTTTATGTTTCTTCCACTTTGTCCGATATAGATAGCATCACAATCTTTACAATTAATTTTATATACGCCAGATTTTTCTAAATTCGTAATGTTATCTTTGCTATTGCCTAACATGGTACCTAGATTGTATTTATTTACGTTGACTACTTTTAGTCCTTTCTTAGATAGTAGTTTATTGATTTGTTTATTTAACGGTCTGCCTATGGGTAATCCTCTAAGCCCCCTTTTAGCAGAAATTTATATGGCACACTTTGAAAAAGAATTATTCAAGACCGACAATAAAATCATAAAAAAGATATTACACTGGACAAGATACGTAGATGACATCTTTTGTATATTTTTAGGAACTGAAAGACAAACAAACGAATTACTAAATTACCTTAACAGAATTAACAACAAAATACAATTCACAATAGAAATGGAAAATAACAATCAACTAAACTTCCTAGATATCACAATCAAGAAAGAAAACAACAAATTAACTTATAATATATATAGAAAACCGACATACACAGACACAATAATACATAGATATTCAAAACAATCCTGGAAAATTAAAATGTCCCCGTTCCATAGCTTCATTCATAGATTAATAAACATACCATTAAATAAAACAGATTATAATAAAGAATTAAATACAATTAAAATAATAGCAATGAATAACGGATACAATCCAAAAATAATAGACGAAATAATAAAACACAAACATAGAAAAAACCTTCAAACATATTTTTACCCCACAATAAAAGAAACAAACACAAAAAAATGGCATATAATACACTACGTCCCCTCAGTAAATAAACAAATCAATAAACTACTATCTAAGAAAGGACTAAAAGTAGTCAACGTAAATAAATACAATCTAGGTACCATGTTAGGCAATAGCAAAGATAACATTACGAATTTAGAAAAATCTGGCGTATATAAAATTAATTGTAAAGATTGTGATGCTATCTATATCGGACAAAGTGGAAGAAACATAAAAACAAGACTAAATGAACACAAAAAAGCAATAATCCAAGGAACAAAAAACACAGGGTTCGCAGAACATTGCATTGAGAAACTCCACTTTCCCGATATAGATAGTTGTAAATTACTACATAATGTTAACAAAAGCAAAAAACTTAATTATTTAGAAATCCTAGAAATTAAAAAAGCTATACATAAAAAATTACACATAACCAACACACAGACAGAATACATAAACACACCGATAATAGACACAGTAATAAAGTGGTCAAAGTAGGTACAGAGAACACACCCTCAGCCCTCAAGTAATATATAAGTTTAAAAAAATATACACACAAATTTAGTTCTTTGAGAATGGTAGAACATACCGAAACAATATTGTTAGAGAAATTCTAATAAATTAAGTGAAACGAAATCAAGTGTTTTTAATTTTATCTACCTTAAAGTTACTAGGATATGCCTAACTGTTTCTGGTTCCTTATGTAATGATATGGTGGGAAAACCATAACGGGGATACACAGACATACTAGAAAAAGGGGAACCCCAGGATTCGAACTATAAGAAGGGAATAACGAGGTTTTAAAAGGGAATCGACGAAGGTCATTTAATGAGAACAGTCACTTAGGTAAATATCTAGGTTTTACTGCAAAAAGATAAGGTCCTTTAGTTTAAAAGAATATTGACTCCCATATATACAGTATGACCAGTGAAGTCCGCATCATATGGGATTTTTTTTATTAATAGATTTATTCTAAATTTGAGTTTGGCATCAATTTCTGCTTCGATCAAGATGAAAATTAACCAAAAAAATAATAGTCACGTGATTCGCATTATCTGTCAAATTTAATTTTTTTTCCAAAAAAAGTTCAAAAGGGGTTATTTCTCCAAATATTGAAAAAAGTTATTAGAAAAAGTTTTTCTAAAAACAATTTTTAGCCCATATGCAAAATTTCAGCTGCATAAGATAATTTAGATTTTTTGCCAATTTTTTGTAAATTGCACCACTGTTGCGAAATAAGACAACGCAACCTACATAAAACTTCTTAGTTTTAACAATGCTTTATTCCAGACACATTTTTTTTAAGGCAGCGCCATATTCAATGTGTGTTTTTCTACAAAATCCAAATAGGGCTATTAAAATTTGGTCACATGTGATGCAAAGTTTATTTGTCTTTGACCCTGTATAAGGTAACTTCATAAAATAACTATTTTTGAAAATGTAGTTTGTGTCTAAAAGTAATACATACACATTAATATTAAGAAAATAGTTTAATTGAAAAGTCAAATTTTCTAATAAAATAATCATAATACATTATAAAAATGAAAGGCATTTAAAATTCCACTTTTTCAATTAATAACAATATGTATTTTTGGTATTTGAATATTAAATTAAACATAAATTGAAAAACCTAGAAATTAAAATTACATTTCTGTGTACCTCCCATTGCGTTCAATAAAAACAATTGTTCTTCTTGATACATCTTTAATGGAGTTTCTGATACTAAGGGGCCTTATTTCTAAAATACAGTTTCGAATCACCGTTTCCAAATGATCAACATTACGGAAAGGTTTTTCTTTGTAAACTTTTTGTTTTAGGTAACCCCACAAGAAAAAATCAAGTGGGGTTAAATCCGGAGACCTAGCCGCCCAGTATTGCTCCATATTACGCCCAATTACTTTGCCCCTAAATATTTCCAAGAGGCGTTCTTGAACCCATCTTGTAGTATGGATGGGAGCACCGTCACACTGGTACCACAAATTATGCCTTATTTCAATAGGCATATTGTCCAAAACTTTAAGGAGTGTTAAGGAGGTGTTAAGGAAGCGTAGGTATTCTTCAGAATTTAAATTGCCTCTAAAAAAATAAGGCCCAACAACTTGATCGTTTAAAATACCGCACTACACATTAGTTTTAAGGGGATATTAAAGTCGATTTGTATTTGGGAATCGACTATAATTGCTTTTAGAGGTGTTGGCCCGTAGGAGGAGCCAAATGCAAGCCATCTCATTCTCACATATTTGAAATGAATGTGTTGTTTTCCGTCACCCGAATACAGAGAAACAACTGAACTATTCAAATCAACGGCAGCAGAATATCGTGACAAATACGATGGTCGATTATAATAGCAAAAAAGAAGTCTGTTCATACAAGCAGATGTGTATTTTTCCTAAGTTTATTTGATTTTAGCGTTTTTTGCATGAAGGAAGGTTATTTCCCTATAGTTATTTCTTTTAGAAAAGCAAATATTTGGCAAATACTACATATATATAAACAAAAATTAAAATATTCCATTCAAACAAGTGCAATAAATGTATTCAAAGACATCTCTACGAAATGTACGAAGAATGTATATGCAATAAAATATTTGTATGTGCATATGTGAACGAGTCACTTTCCACAATTACGCAATCAACTCAATAAAAGTTTTTCTTTCCGTGATAAGTATAGTTATATCGCGATCCTTGCTGGCTTTTCGCACATACAGTAAATACTAGTTAGGGCTGTTCGCTGTTCTTATTATTTGGAGAATTAATTTTTTGACACTTTTTGGTGTTGAGTGCCGAAGTAGAGTGTGACGTAAAGGTATTCACAATGGCAAGAGGCAACAGCAATTTAAAGAAATATCCAAGATTATCCTCAAACCGGAAAAATAGAAGCAGGCAAGTGTTAAAAAGACTCTATAAGAGCAATGAGAGTGATCCATCATCAACCGTTCAAGTTTGCCAAACGTAAATTCAATAACTTTCTCAATCATTTATATTATATTTATTTTTTTCTTCTTTCAAGTTCGGTTAGTCATGAGAATGTTGATAAAGATTACATGGATGTATTACATGCGATTGAACGTGAACCTGAAGTTGACTTATCAAATGAAAATATTTCAAAGTAGGCAGTTCCAGCAACTATTTAAATTATTATTTGTATTATAAAGCAAGTTATATACAGGATGTTTCCAAATAAGTTCGAAAGTTTTTAGAGGGTGATTCCTTGCCAAAAATTAAAGGGGGTCTTTCATGTAAACAAAAGCTCTTAGGCTTGTCTTTGTAAACATCCTGTAAACATAAACACATACAGAGCTGTTCGTTATAAATTAATTGCGTTTTGAGTTTATTTTAGAATTGAAATAATAAAAGAGAGTGCACATTCTGAATACTCTGTTTCTGGTAGAAGAATAATTGATGTTAAACAATTCTTTAAATCAATTGTGGAGTTCAAACATAATCCATTGTTTTCCTGCAGTACTGAGAATTTGAAAATAATAAATGAAAAGAAACTTGGTCTCAATAGTATTTTTTATTTACAATGTGCAATATGCAAGGAAACATCATCCGTAAGCACAGATAGTGCATCAAAAAAATTCGCTTGATATAAACAAAGCAGCAGTCTTGGGAATGATATCCTCAGGAGGTGGTTTTTCGCAGCTGGAGGAAATTCTTGCATTTTGTAACATTCCTTGTATGAGTTTTCCAAAGTTTGCTGCATGCAATGAAATTTCTCCTCTCATTAGTGGAAGTGCATTTGATTTAATGGAGGCAGCAGGAAAGAAAGAGGCTCAACTCGCAAAGGAAGTAGGAGACGTGGATCAAGACGGCATTCCACATATCGCTGTAATAGCAGATGGAGCCTGGTGTAAGCGTTCATATCGGACGAATTACAGTGCGTCATCAGGTGTTGTTAGTACTTTCCTCAATTTTGTTTGACATGTATTTCCATGAAGACATTGAGAACATAATATTTCATTTTTAGGGAGTTATTATTGGGCAAAAATCCAAAAAAATATTATATCTTGGTATCAAGAACAAATATTGTTGTATGTGTTCCCGTGCAGAGAAAAAAAAGAAGATGTCAAACCTCATACCTGTTTCAAAAATTGGTGCAAACCGTCCACTACAATGGAAGCAGAAATAATTGTAGAGGGTTTCAAAAGAAGCATTGAAATGCACGGGCTGAAATATAAATATCTTATAGGAGACGGGGATAGCAGCGTAACAAGAAAATTAGCTGAGGCCCGCCCTTACAAAAATTGTCTTGTGAAAAAAATAGAATGTAGAAATCATCTGTTACGAAATTTTCGGTCTAATTTAACAGATTTATCTTCAAAAAGAGTAAGCAGTAAACGGCAAATTGTTAATCTGGAGCAGAGACAGTTTCTAAAGTCGAATGTAACCAGATTCGGGATTGCGGGACAATGTGCTGTTAAACACTGGATTAAAGAAGATATTTCACATGAGCAAAAAGTGAAGGAACTGCGTTCTGATATTCTCAATTAATCCAAACATATATTTGGAGAGCATTCGAATTGTAAACAATATTTTTGTCAAGGTAAGTATTCTGGAAGTGGATTTTTCATAGTATATCATTTAATATATATATTATGTAGGTAAGGATGAACGCAACTGGGTGAATGAAATGACAGAAAGTGGTCTTTTGCAAGATGTCGAAATTCTGTTGTACCGCTTAGTGCATAACGCTGATAGTCTTCTCCTAAACATGGATAATAATGCTGCAGAGTGCTACAATTCAGTTGTCGCAAAATTTGTGAGTGGGAAAAGATTGAATTTATCCAGCAGAGGTTCATACCAAACTCGATGCGAAGCAGCAAGTGTGAGTTTTTCAGCAGGATCACATAATTATCCTGGCATAATATGTAAGGCAATATCGCAGAAAAGCCCTGGACAATTTACCAAAAAATTAATGCGCAGAAGAGAAAAGCAACACCTCTACCATAAATCCCGAAAGACCTTATTCCCTGAAAAATATCGCAAGAAGTTGAAAGCTAAGGCACCCGCAGACAAATATTACGGGCCTGTCGCGGCTCTTCTTTCTGCTGAACTGCCCGAGAATTATGAAATCCTGAAAAAAAATTTTTTGGAAAATCTACAAAAAACGCCTTCTCAAATTCGTGACTTAGAGAAAAAAACTGATGGGCAAAGTAGCAATGACGACTGGAGAACCGAACGTCACAATAGACTGACTGCTTCCAGTTTTGGCAGAATATGCAGAATGAGGTCAACCACGTCTTGTAATGCAACTGTTAAAGAATTGGTGTAGTACTTTCACAGGAAACGAGGCTACCGAGTGGGGTATTAGCCACGAGCCAATTGCTAGAAAGGAATTTGAAAAACATTTTGGACTTGAAGTGTCCTCATGTGAACTTTTCGTAGATTCCGTGCTTGGTTTTCTTGGTGCCTCGCCAGACGGACTAATCGGTACCGATGCGATCGTAGAAGTTAAGTGTCCAAAGTCCATTTGTAATTTGTCACCTCGTGATGCCGTCGACCAGAAGAAAATCAAATTTGCAATAATTGATGATGATGGAATCTTTCATTTGAAGAAAACAGCCCATTTTTACTACCAGGTCCAAGGACAACTACACATTTCTCAAAGGAATGTGTGCTATTTTGTCTTGTGGAGTCCACTGGGAATGGAAGTAGAGCATGTTTGAAAACACACTATTAGGAATAAAAATATGTTAACTGCTTATTCGACCTGTTTAGATTTACAGAGATGACAACTTCTGGACGAATCATCAACGCGACCATCAACGCGACGAAGAGTAACTGATGGTAGCCAAAGACGGAGGGAAACTATTGAAGTGTGCGATATTATTTTGCTTGAAATAAAAACTAGATTTCGGTATACAGGGCACTTAATATTAGCAAACTTAATTTCTTTTAAACAGTTCTCCTCTTTTCAAAAAAAATTTCCGGAAGATTGCCTTAAAGAAGCAGTAAAATTTTATCCATGTCTCAATGAAAGCAGACTACGAACTGAATTAAGTGTTCTATATTCTAGAGAAGTATTTAGGCAAAATATAGAAGTCAGTGCTGTAGGTCTGCTAGGCCTTCTGCTGGATGATGGTTAAGCTTTTAAAAATTATCATTACAATCCCAATGACAACGTCTGAAGCGGAACGCCAGTTTTCACGGCTGAAGAGAATAAAAACTTTCCTGAGAAATACAATGAAAGAAGACAGATTAAATGCCCTTACTATGTTATCTTGTGAAAAAGAATTTATAAATGATTTCCCAAATTTTAATGAAAAAATTAGTTGTGGCCACCACACGACTTTCTTATACGTATGAGCGTTTCAAATTATAGGATTTTAAGAATTTTTTTATACAAAAATTATTCACAATCCTATTCTAAGTACTTCTATTCTCTTAATAAATCACGATAGATATTATCAAAAAAGTGCTACTCGCTAAGAATAAAACTGCTACTTCCGGTCCGAATTTAGAAATTTCATATATACAAAAAATATTGCAAATCCAATTATAAATACTTTTGTATTCTTGATAAATACATATAGAATGCATAACTTACGACATATTTGCAAAAAATCGCTATTCGATAAGGGTAAAAGTGGTACTTCCGGTCTGAATTTCGAAATTTTTTTTATACAAAAGATATTGAAAATTATGTTTTAAATACTTTTATACTCGTCACGTACTTGTCTAAAAAGCATGACTGATTTTCGATAAGAGTAAAAGACCTACTTCCGGTAGGAATTTCGAAAAACTTTTTAAATAAAATTATTCTCAATTTTAATTTTAAGTACATATGAATTCTTTATAAATTTGTTTAAACTTAGTAGTTGACGAAATATTGGCAAAATTCGATTTTTTCACTGAAGTAAACTACTACTTCCGGTCTGCCAATTTTGCTGAAAATCTAATCATTTCTCAAGAGGGAGATTATACTACTAAATGCAAAATTTGGAATAGATAGCTATAGCGGTTTGGCCGCTATCGTGGTCACACACAGACATTTTTTAAAAACCACTTTTTTGGTATCAGGGGACTTCAAAACGTGGACATCTGAAAAAATCTCGTGGTCGAAAATTTTCATCATCACAATACTTCCTTATACTACGTATAAGAAAATAAATTTGATAGAACTGTTCTGCAAGTCAAAGACACGCAAAATGGACTTCGTTTATCGTCAGATGTAATGAAACTGTAGTGTTATATTTACTATTCCCTCAAAACAAACTGTACAATGAACAGTACCTGTCTGGAACAGTATGTCGGTGAAACTTATAAAGACTGGGTAAGCGTTCTTGTATTATACTTTTTAATTTTGAAATTATGCACTCCCTATGTGAACCACTCCGAGCCGCCACTGCTTCCGGTACGAATTTTGAAATTTCTTTTATACAAAACTTATTCGAAATCTGGCTGTAAATACTTTTGTACTATTGCTAAATCTACACAGAATGCATAGTTTACAAGATATTTGCAAGAAATTGCTTTTCGACAGAGCTGGGCGATAAGGATTACGATTACAACTTGATTATGATTACTGTAATCGTTAATCGAACGAACTTAGATTACGATTACAGTAATCGTAATTTTGAAAAAGTTTAAATTACGATTAATGTAATCGTAATCTAAGTTCGTTCGATTAACGATTACATTAATCGTAATTCCGTTCTTTTTATATAAGGATTACTGTAATCGTTGGCAAGGATTACTATTATTAAATATTAGAAAAATCACTGTTATTTACAATAGAAAGTGTATTTTATTGTCGGGCACTAATAATGTCGACCGCGAGATATCCTCGTCATGAGGATCCACTACGTGCAAAAGCCGGCCTGTTACACGCATTGAATAATACGTTGAAGGAATACTGATGCGGAGCTTCATTCATCAACATGTTCCAATGCAAGTGCAACGCTATTTCTGCATACAAACTAAAGAACTAACCAAAATCACAATAAGTCAATCACCAAAAGTCAATTTGTGTCCTCTTACGCGCCCCAAATTAAAAAAAAGACGAATACTGATGCGGAGCTTCATTCATCGGGCACTAATATTGCCAACTGGGAAATTTCTGCGGCATAAATATCCAGTTCGTAGAAAAGCCAGGCGATATCACACATTGAAAAATAAATATATGTATATGACAATTATTTTATCATTAAATCACATATATAAAATGTCTATTACACTACTCAAACAAATATTTTAAAAATTTTAAAAAATCTTCAAAGTCCATAAATTATTTTAACAGATGCGAAATAGGCAGCAACATGTTCCAATGCAACTGCAACGCTATTTCTGCATGCAAATTAGAGAACTAAACAAAATCGCAATAAGTCAATCACCAAAAGTCAATTTAATTGTGTCCTTTTACGCGCCACGAAATTATAAAAAAAATTCAAAAAATTTTCTAAGTTCATTAATTTACTATAGCGGATGCTAAATAGGCAATACAAGCAACGCTATTTCTGCATACAAATTATAGAACTAACCAAAATCGCAATAAGTCAATCACCAAAATAAAAATAAATTGTATCTATACCTACTTCTGTATTGTCATTAAAATCATATACAATACAATGCATTCATACATTTATTCATATACGAAAAATTTTTTTCGTATATGTATACTTGCATGGTAAAATCATAGCTTCGAAACTGGTAATAATATGAATGTGTAAAATTGGAGTGAGAAAAAGTGAAATAAAATACTCCAGACAACCGCAAAAAGTTCGGACAGTCCTATTAGGCGGGGCCAAGAAGTTGGGTGCATATCCGTAGCAGCTGAAGGCGCTGCTAAAATACAAATAATTCAGTATCGCAGCATTCCGGAATTTCTTAATTTAATTACTCAAATTAAACTTTTTTCCGCAATTCAAAAAGCTATATCTCACAAGAAAACATTGGTCTACACGGGAATTACATCCGTTTTGATCAATTTCATTTAATTCTTTCAGATTTTGACGGAGAAACACACGTACATTTTACTCTAATTTGGAATAAAAAAAATAGGTGGTTGTGACAAAAAATTACATAATCTGACAACCTTTCCGTGTACTCATATCTATATTGGAGTTGTACAGAAAATTTCACATTTCTATCTTGAACAATAGTAAAAAAAAACTGATAAATTCGATATCTTGCTTTCTCGACCGCTTTAATATCCCCTTAAAGGAATACTGGTTGCGTTGTCTTATTTCGCAACAGTGGTGCAATTTACAAAAAATTGCCAAAAAATCTAAAATATCTTATGCAGCTGAAATTTTGCATATGGGCTAAAAATTGTTTTTAGAAAAACGTTTTCTAATAACTTTTTTCGATATTTTGAGAAATAACACCACTTTTGAATTTTTTTTGGAAAAAAATTTAAATTTGACAGATAATGCGAATCACGTGACTATTATTTTTTTGGTTAATTTTCATCTTGATCGAAGCAGAAATTGATGCCAAACTCCAATTTAGAATAAATCTATTAATAAAAAAAAATCCCATATGATGCGGACTTCACTGGTCACACTGTATATAATCAAGTATAGAATTTAATGTGTGAACATGTGTTTCGAACTACTTGGTTATCGTCAGCGCAGTGTAGCCAAGGAATAGGATGGGATAACCTTGGAACTGAAAAACATCAATCAGAGACATACACAAGGGACAGCTTACCAATTGAGGCTTCAGCTATAGTGTCCTCGATATTGAGGATGAATCTAACGTCGCCGCGAGGTAGACATTGTCCACCTGCGCGCCATCTGAACCCACAGGATAAAAATAAAGAAAAGAAATATCCCCATTGCCAGCTGCGGTCTTCGACCCGTCTGTGTATCCCTTTACCATGTGGTCTATCTTCATGTTATCAGCACTCACAAAGTATGCAATTGCCGTATGTACCACCCTTCTTTTATTACTGAAGGTATTCCTGAACTACTTGAATTTTCTAATTTATTTCTAAAAGAAACTAGTTCATTTGCATGCAAAAACTTACTGGCACCAGACTGAAAAACAAAAGAAAAATGGCAAGTAATAATTTAGCACGATAGTGAACTGTACGAAGCATCATCCACATCCCACGTCACCTAGCTACAGGGATCGGCCAAGTTTCGGATATAAGTGCTATAAGTGTTTAGTAAGGTAGGTAAACAGATACATTTTATTTTTGGGTATATATGTATGGTTGTTGTAAATTAGCTCAAAGTGGCGTGGTGAGTGATAACTGTCACAAACTAGAGGCTCTTCTGCTACCCGCAAACTAAACGCCAGGGATTCAAATCGAACATTAAAATCACGTACAAAACCTACAATACCAATTGGTTGGTGATTCAGAAAATATGTTGTCGCAAAATTACCCCGGCAGAATAGCACTGTTGCTATTACTACCAATTAGTAAGAACGCACATATATTGCGGCAAAGTTTGAAAATTAGAGTAATCAGATTTGTTATAATAAAGATTGAGATAATCTGCATAAGCAAGTAAGTCTTCAATTAAAATAAAACAGGGCCCAAGGTAGTACCTTGAGACACTCCAAACCACGCAATATATATTGGAAGAACAAAAATTCATTATAAAATCCATACTTTATCTTTATTTTTACCTGTATATCTTTTTGCAAATTTATGAACCCACTTCTTAAGATGTAATCATAGGAATTGTCTTTTAACAAAGAATATTTAAATTAATTTGAAATTGACGATGTGCAACGATGGCACAGTCGTTATTATTTGTTTTGTAGAATGATTTAATCGTAAAAGCACGATGTTCAGAATTAATGACAGTTTATTATGGAAAATCAGCGATGATCAGCAAACAACAGGCATAATATGAATAACTAAACGAAGTACTCCAATTTAGTCATGAATATCGTATACTTGTTTATCAATATCGGAATACGTGCATGGAAATGGTTCCATTAATGCAGATATCTGCTCGTTTCTTCATTGTATACTCATGCTAATGGCCTGACAATTTTAATATTGGAAATTTTGCAGTGCGGCGTATTTACAGGAACGATATGATGAAACTACCAATTTACATATTATTACCATACTACTTGCATTATCGTAACGTACGTAACATCCATTATAAATATTGGATTTTACGATCACGGCTTCACCACAACTGGTTTTGGGAAAATCTTACAAAGTAGGTACATATCGTTATTTAAATATATGTTGTAACATATACGAGACGTGTTGTTTAAAGTAAGTACTATATTGATTTTAAAAAGCATGAAAAATTTATAAAATGAAATATTTTAATTTACATAACTCTAATTATAAATTTCTGCTTTTAGCACTAATAATTATATTATATCAAATAAAGGATGTATATGTGTAGTGTTTTTTTAAATTAAAAATTTACCTAATTAAATAGTATACATACTAAAAGCCATAAAAAAGCGGATGCGAAAAAGGCGATTGAAGTTCGAAGAAATTGGACAAATAGCTAGTTAACACATACTAAAAGCCATTCGAGTGACCCGCTCTAATCGCCTTGGTTTAAATAACTTAACCGAACCGTCAAAATCGACAAAAATTAGCGACGCGGGGCGCAGAGTTCCTCTCTGTATAAGCGAAATTAAAAGCTGTCGTTTGGCGTGGGCATACGGGCGACTTTAAATTGCTCCTCGACGGATAGATTTACATTCTTAGTGGAGCGTGAGCAGAGATACGGGCCGCCAAAGAGGAGCGTACAAAAATCGACACTCGGGCGTTATGAAAATATTCGGACAAGCGGCGTTCGTGATGAAAAATTCAATCAAAATACGTTAAAAATCGTAAAAATGTCAGGTATGACAGGCGAACGGAAAAATTGCAAAAGTTTCACTTTGACGAACCAATTTCACGCCGTCGAGGTTTGGAGTGCCGAAAAAGGGTTGGAAACCAAAAGAATGGACTTGTCCACGACGATTGAGTGAACTGTCCACGTGTCAAGTCTTTCGCTGTCGAAGGTACGACTCATTTAAAGCTTTCCTGCATGGGGATGCGGTAAAAAAATCTCGCGATGACGAGTTGGCGATAACGTGTTATTAAAACGAATGTCTGATTCTGACAGGTGCACGGAAAAGTTTCAGGTTTCAATCGAAATTTTCTAATAACGATGATAATTTACAAATAATGCGTGATATTGTCACACGTATTCCGATTCATAATTATCGGGACCATGGAGATGAGCGCACAGAACTGACATTTAGAAGACAGGTGGGCAACACGAGTTATACTTAGTATTTTCAATAATGAGAAAAACTAATTTTAAAGTAATTTAACATTTTAATTTACATAACTTTACTACAAAAAAATCACGATGTATAAATTTTATCCTTTTACATTCGTAAAATAAATTTTCTTAAAAAATAAGAAAAGGAAAGCATGCAAATGGCGTAAGTGGCGGTATGTTAAAGCGACGGGACGCCCCGGCTTAGAAGAATACGGTCGGGGTTGAAACAGGTATTAAAATAAATAGGGCGTCATCACAAATTTGAAGTTTGCCAAAGAATAATGTTTGTGAACTCTAAATGTAATGATGGTAGTTCAACCGATATAGGAAATGTACCACAAAAGAAAATAAAATCAAAGTTCAAAACGTTCAATAATAATAGAAAAATAACCATAATAAAACACAAAAGTTGTTAAACACTCGCAAAATCATCAAAATAAAACATAAAAGCAAAATATTTAATCGATTAAGAAAAGGAAGAAATTAAATATTAAAGTGAAATGCTATTAATCAAATGTAAATAGAAATGGTGAAAGTTGAAATATGCAAAACTTATTCAATAATAAAAACAGGAATTATGATATTTTCTAGATGTAAACATATTAAATAATTGTAGTCAATAAAAATAGCAGATTGCCGAACACTGAATCAACCTATACGATGTTCACACGATTGCTTAAATGATTAAAAAACGGTAACACAAGTGATTTCAGGTCAATAAGATAATAGTTGTGTAGATTATTAAAATCATGTCTAAATTCCTTTTTGTTTATGTTCTTGGTGGAGCTTGTCTGACTGTTTAACTGGAGTCTGTCTGACTTATTATAGACTATATTTCATATTTGGTTTAATCAGTTTTTTAAGCCAGTTTTTAATGTGTATTAGAAAGCAACTGTTGACAATTTTTGTTTGTTCGTTGGTCTTGAACATACTGTATAAATGAAAATATTTATGTATCAGGAATTTTCCCCTATAACACCCGGTATATGCACGCTGATTTACTTTTTTCTTTTGATATTTATAGAATATATATAATATATTAAAATACATACAATTTTAAAGCATTAATTGTATAATACTAAGTTTAATAAGAGTAAGAAAGCTGTTTTATTATAAAAGTACAGGCTGGAGACGAGATTCGTAATACAAAGCCATTGAACCTTATGACGTTTTGAATACATTCTTCATAAATGACTTACTTTCCTATTTTGTTGGAAATACGTTCCCGTTCTTGAAAGCCAGTTTATTTTCTTCTTTTTAAACTTACTACATTTCACAAATATACGCGAATAAAGATATCTTCGACAACATCGGAAAGCCATTCAATACAGGATATTAAAAGAGTATCAATAAAGAAGTACTTTTGTACTTATTTTGAATAGAAACTTGAAAGATTCAAACCATAAAAATTTATATACTGAAGGTATTTAATACTAACGTTATTTATTACTTATACTTGAGCAGAAGTACTGGCTTTAGAGATATTTCGAGTTCACCAGGCTAATAGCTAAAGGAAACTATAAGTGAACAAAGTGAAGGAACATCAAATAAAATTCTTTTTATACAGAGCTCTTGAGCTTTCCAATTATTTTAATTCTTTACCAGAGAGCACCTTTTATAATGTAGGAGATTCGTGTTGTAAATATAATAAAGCTTGCTATACAGATCGTTGCAGGAAAGCATTACATTGTTCGTCGTCTTCTCCATGGTATTTCTAATAAAGAAAGGTGCTTCACAAAATTTGCTTCATATTTAATTAATATACTTGCAAAATATAATCACAGGCAATGTTTATTCTTAACTAATTTCCAATTGTGTTGCAAAATAAACTCATTAAACTTTGTATTAAGTATAAGTATATATTTTCTTTTGTTAAGACATTGTTTGTTTCGTTGTGTTAGCGACCACATTTTGACATATATTTTTTTTTGACATATATTTTTGGCAAAGATTTGTAATATATTTTATTAACTGCCTGGTTGAATTGAGGCATTACACAGTATTAAGTAATTGCACAGTTGTTTTACACTTGGACATTTTGGATTGACATTTTAAGGTAATTCCTATACATTTTTTATTCAACACATATTAATGCTTTTACATACACCTTCTTTGTTATGCTGCACTGACGAAACCAAACTAGAAACATATATGTCTGTAGCTACAAATACATCTTCACACATACATAGTTGCATCCTTGATTGTTTATGTATTTCAATCAAATTGTACATGTTTAGGTGAACCTAGGCCATTTTGATAGGATTACATAGGTAATACCGATTGTACTATGCTTATTTGCTTTTAATTACATTTATAGTTGACTGATTTTACATTCTATATTTGTTATAATATCAAGTGTTCTACTCTTAATTTTTCATTACATAGTTGCGTCGTAGTTATTTGTATAATTGCATTGACTGAACAGTTTGTGGTAGACCCCAAGCCTTTTGATGTGACTATATAAGTAATCCCGACTGTCCTATGCTTATTTGATTACATTTTCATTTTTACATTTTGATTTACATTTTATATCTGTCATTGTTTTCTAATTGACAACCAGTTGTCATATTGTTATTACTTTTATTTCATTGTATGCCACTACCACCAAGAAGATTTTCAATTTTTCAATACATTTGTATAATTATATATATAACATACACAATTAAAATAGAGATTAACGTTTTGCTTTATCTTTTTTCGTCTTTTTCAAAATCTTTATATATATTTGTTGAACCATAACAAACCTATAACAAATAAATATAATTTTTCCAAACTTAATATAATAATATTCTAAAAAACGACTATTTAAACTTACCCATAAATTGGTTTTGTTTGGGACATAAAAACACTCACAAACATTCTTTGTAATTCCATTGTTACTACAGGCACAGTATAGAGCTGTATAGACACAGTAGTTTCTCTCGCCGTCGGCACCTTTGATGTTTGTGTCCCAAAATAGTACTGCGCATTCACGCACGCACAACCAGAGGCGTAGTAAATTTTTCTATTCAGGAATAAGCCAGTGACGCAGAACCAAATCGTTTATGAGATAATTGTTAATCTATTTTTAAAATTATGAAAAAGCTATATCAATAATACAAAAAACGATGATAAAACACTGCTTTTTATTAAGTACATATTACACACGCATTTAAAATGTAATACATTATACGTACAACACAAAAAAAGACTCCTCTAACCTAAAGATTACTTAAATTTCTTGACACAATTCATCAATGGTGTTGTAAAATTGTTATTTTATTTGAATTGCCACTAACTTTGAAATTTCTATTGCAAAATTTCAAAGTATAAAAAATTCTTACACGAATAAATAGCTTTATCAAAAATTCAGTAGGAAAATTTTCGCAGGGATGTTTATATGATATCTCCAACTTCTGTTTTAATTTAAAGCTAACATTTGGTTCGAACGAAAATGAAGAAAAAAATTCACAGAAGGCTTTTTCCTAATGCGGTAATTATATATAGGTATACTGAAATTATGGTCGGGCGTTGCCAAATTAGTAAAGCTGTTTCACAAAGTTATGACATGCCTTAAAATAAGTGTAAAATTTGAATTCATTCATTTCTTGTGTTTTAAACGTATAATTGTTGGAAAACTATGCTTTTCAAAACATTTGTGTCCCAAATAATCTATAAAATAAGTGAAGGCATTTTGTTCAGTTATATTTTCCCATTGTCGGTAATCAATCTTCTAAAATTAAATTTTGCGTTGGTGGTGGTGAATTTGTCATGAAGTTTGAGTAATTATTCACAACTACAATACACAATATGCACATTTAAACAGTTGAGGACATTTTAATGCGCCTTGGTATCTTACCGCATTGGTTCTTTCGGAAACCTGAAAAAGCTTAATTTAGAATTGTTCGAACTATTCTTGCACCGAGGTGCACAACAATAATGGGGCATTTTTGTTCCAAGTATTCGCGAAACGAAACACTACAATTATTGATAAAACATTATGCTGCGTGCACACTAATTATAAAAAACAATTTGTTTTTCAAAAATGTTGGAAGTAAGTCAGCATCCATTATAAATCCATTAAATTATATGAAAATGTTTTAAGGAAATGCACAATAATCTAACAAAAATTTTTGACACACATTTTAAACACAAATTCTAAATTAATAATGTGTTAATAAATTTATTTGACGTTAATTATAAATGCCAAAAGAATGTATAATTTAGTTTTACAAATGCATTAATTTGTAAAATTAGTGTTCATAATAAATTGTTTGTCAAACATTTTGTATAATTGGTGTACAGCATAACTTATATTAACGGCCATTCACAAATCGCATGCCCAGGTCGCATCAAATAATCCCGCCAACTCAACAGCTGATGGCTGACTACTGCGCATTCAGAAATTTTCACGCACGCGTCGGTTCAAGGTCGTCGGTAGGAGGACAATTATTTCCCTCGAGAGAAACTACTGTTTCTATTACATAGCTATATACTGTGCTACAGGTTTCAATTTTACACATGTCACATATGTTTTTATGTTTTTATATCTCTTTTCTTTTGATGTTTTTTTTTAATTTTCTCTATGTGCTATTGATTTTATTTGTACATTGAATATAAATTCTGATTTTTATCCTTGTCAGATTAATACAGGGTGTAATTTATGATATGAAAGGATAATAAAACTTTGAGAGTTTTTTTTACTTTATTCCGATCATTAACAGTATTTTTATTCCTAACACTGTTTATCATTTTATCATCTCTAAAATGTTGCGGGTGTTTGTGTTGCTGTGTTTTGTTATAATCAAATTTGTGGTTGAATGCTGATTGAAGTTTTTTGCGGAACTGTTTTGTCTGCGCAATATAGTCTCAACACGAAATGTTGTCAACCACGTGTGATTGTTTTATTAATGTAGCTAAGCTCTAAACAAACATTATAACCCAAATGGGTATAAATGGTTTTCTTTATTATTATATGTTAAACAAAAATAGATGTAGAAACAATATAGCAAGGCTATTCATGAATAATTTTCTAATAAAGAAATAAATATAATTTATATATGAGATTTAAACTTTTCTTTTAATTTGTAACCTTATCCCAAACAAAACTGAATAAGAGCTATACCAGAAAACGAAGAAGCTAAAATCACTACAAGAACTCATAAGAAATTTTAAAATATTATGCTGATCACGAACTAGCTTATGATTAAGACTATAACAATTTTATATAAAAATTATCATTTATTTAAATTATTCAAATTATTGAAGCTACAGCAATACGTTACAAGCCAATATAGAACTTAAGAAGTGTTGCCAATTGTACAACAAAACTCTCATCTTTAAGTAGCAATTGCGTCGCCATATTTAAAAATTTGTTTAACGATACAATCATTAGTCAGACGGTTGTCGATACTCGATTTAGTATTGTTAATAATATTATCTATACATTCGTTTTAATTATGTTCGTTATTATAGTTCCCTGTTGTACAATAAAAATACATTACCATTAATATAAGTAACTCGAAATAATAATAGCATTTATGTACTAAATTTGAAATTATTTCCATATATTTTCACACCCTTTTGTAACGCTTTTCCTCGGTTTTGTAATTGTTTTGCGGTCGATAGGGTTTATTATATAGCAAATATTTTCCTGAAATTCTGTGGAAATTCTCTCTCTATGCTTATAAATTTCCGCAGTGGTTTTGTGCTTTTCCGCCATTTGTGTCACATGCAAAATATGCTTTCAACATATCACATTTTATATCATGAAAGAGAATCTATTGGCTATAATAATACCGTATGTAATATTAGTATGCAAGTCATTAAGTAAAATGCCTCTAATTGAAAATTATCAAATGGTAATAATAAAAAATTAGTAAAAATATAACAATAATATTATCAAATACATATTACATACACGAGGGATGTTCTCTTTCCGCTGAGCTTATCTAGTAGGCGATGATATTTTGCGACAAATTTTGTATGACAATTTTAATCAGTTGTTTAGAAGTTTAGTTACGGTGACATTTGTCAAATATAAAAAAAATAAGTAATAAATGTCCATTTGTAAAGTTGTAATTGAAGAAAAACACAAATATAATGATGGATCCTCTTTATTCTTTACAATCGTTTCTAATATACTCTAAGGGACTAGTTTCGACATTATGTCATCATCAACCTAGAATCTAAGCAAAAATAACCGTTACAAAGCTTTCTACTAATAAGTATGTATAAAAATATCAAAATGCAAAAATACATATGTATGATACTCACAGTCAAATGATTTTTCAAAGTATCTCGTGTCATAAGTAGATGTATGCAGATACAAATACTGGTTTTATAGTATCATTCAAAAATATTCGATGGGTAGTTTTCATGTTAAAATAAGATGATGATAGATAAAATTTAGATAAAATTCAAACGTAAAAAATCAACAAACACAAGCCACGTGACATGGTGGACAGATACAGTACACAATATAACATGAAGTAAATAAAATATCATACAAGGTCATGCAAATCATTGATAAAACATAATAATAAAGAAGTCACTATCAAATAACAACAAACTAGAAATCGTATAAGTCAGCTTAAAAATGAAAAAGACGGCAACTAGGCAACCAAAGATGCAGGACGAAATTTGGTGTAGTTATATAGTTTCTAAAAATGAAAAAAGTGGTTTGTCATGTGTGTATACTTGATAATTTAATAAATTGTAATGATGTTTGTGTCTTTCAATCTCTAAAGTTTCCAATAAGTTAAGTTTTAAGCTTTTAGATTGTCTATGTAAAATTGAAATATTTTGAAAATCAATATTATGTCCAGTTTCAAGTCGATGTTTGTAAACATTTGAAGTTAAATGATTTTTGTGTTAATACAATCTGTTACACAATTGTCGTCCAGTTTGACCTATATAAATAGAGCTACACTGAACACACTTCAAAGAATACACACCACTTTCTTCTAGGATGTTTTTTTTGGGTTTTATATTATTTAAAATGTTATATAATTGAGTATCTGTTTTGAATGAAAGTCTAATATCAAATTTGTCAAATATTGGTTTTAATCCAGCAGTGATGAAGTTATATGGTAGAGATTTATATTGTGTCTTATGTGAAATAGTCTTATTTTTATTGTAAAGAGGGTCTCGTTTAAGAATGATATGTTTTATCAATTTATTAATTGTGTGAATTGGGAATTTAAAATTTGTAGCTAATTCATAAATATAATAAATTTCTTTGATTTTTGAGGTATGGTCTAATGGATATGTTATCGCTCTGTGTATATAATATTGAAAAGCAGACATTTTTTGTGATATACAATGATATGAGTTGTATGGGATTACAGTTGTAATAGATGATGGTTCTCTATAAATGTCTATGGTAAGGTTATTATTACACTTCGTAAGGGTGATATCGAGAAAATTTAATTTTTCATCTTTTTCTATTTCAAGTGTAAATTTCAAGTTATTATGTAAATTGTTTATGTAACTGTGAAAAATGTGGAGTTCTTCTATAGTACCTGACCACATGCAAAAAACATCATCCACATATCTTACCCATTTTATTATCTTGTTGTAAAAAGGGTTATTAGAATTAATTATATTAGATGTTTCTATATCGTTCAAATATAAATCTGCAAGTAGTCCTGAAAGTGGCATGCCCATTGGTAATCCATCATTGACTTTATAAAATTGATCATTAAATTTGTAATAGTTTTGATTTACTATAAGTTCTAAGATTGAAGTTAAATCATTTATTTTTGATATATCTGTGTATTTCTGGGTAAAGATGTTTTTCACTATTTCTAATGTATGATTTATAGGGACATTGGAATATAAATTTACTATATCAAAGGAAACCATTATAAAATTTGTATCTAAAGGTATATTTGTAATGTTATTTATGAATTGTTTAGTATTGTTAACAGAACAGGTTGATGTAAAGTTTATTTCTTTAAAGACTTCTAACATAATTTTTGATAAATGGATAGCAGGTGACGAATAATATGCAGTGATAGGTCTAATCGGTATATCTATTTTGTGTAATTTAGGTAGGGCATATAAAGTTGGAATTTTAGGGTTCATTGGTATAAATGTATTGGAGTGTGGTGAATACTCTAAGAGTGTGCCTTTACACTGGTCAAAAAATGTCTGCTTTTCAATATTATATACACAGAGCGATAACATATCCATTAGACCATACCTCAAAAATTAAAGAAATTAATTATATTTATGAATTAGCTACAAATTTTAAATTCCCAATTCACACAATTAATAAATTGATAAAACATATCATTCTTAAACAAGACCCTCTTTACAATAAAAATAAGACTATTTCACATAAGACACAATATAAATCTCTACCATATAACTTTATAACTGCTGGATTAAAACCAATATTTGACAAATTTGACATTAGACTTTCATTCAAAACAGATACTCAATTATATAACATTTTAAATAATATAAAACCCAAACAAAACATCCTAGAAGAAAGTGGTGTGTATTCTTTGAAGTGTGTTCAGTGTAGCTCTATTTATATAGGTCAAACTGGACGACAATTGTGTAACAGATTGTATGAACACAAAAATCAATTAACTTCAAATGTTTACAAACATCGACTTGAAACTGGACATAATATTGATTTTCAAAATATTTCAATTTTACATAGACAATCTAAAAGCTTAAAACTTAACTTATTAGAAACTTTAGAGATTGAAAGACACAAACATCATTACAATTTATTAAATGATCAACTATACACACATGACAAACCACTTTTTTCATTTTTAGAAACTATAAAACTACACCAAATTTCGTCCTGCATCTTTGGTTGCCTAACTGCCGTCTTTTTCATTTTTAAGCTGACTTATACGATTTCTAGTTTGTTGTTATTTGATAGTGACTTCTTTATTATTATGTTTTATCAATGATTTGCATGACCTTGTATGATATTTTATTTACTTCATGTTATATTGTGTATTGTATCTGTCCACCATGTCACGTGGCTTGTGTTTGTTGATTTTTTACGTTTGAATTTTATCTAAATTTTATCTATCATCATCTTATTTTAACATGAAAACTACCCATCGAATATTTTTGAATGATACTATAAAACCAGTATTTGTATCTGCATACATCTACTTATGACACGAGATACTTTGAAAAATCATTTGACTGTGAGTATCATACATATGTATTTTTGCATTTTGATATTTTTATATATACTTATTAGTAGAAAGCTTTGTAACGGTTATTTTTGCTTAGATTCTAGGTTGATGATGACATAATGTCGAAACTAGTCCCTTAGAGTATATTAGAAACGATTGTAAAGAATAAAGAGGATCCATCATTATATTTGTGTTTTTCTTCAATAAAAGAAATACCTTATTACTAGTAAGTTATATTAGTTTAAAGTACTCCTTTCGCCAATAAATCATGGAACTGAATAAGGAACATTATCGAGCGTTGATTTTTTACAATTTCAGGTGTGGCTTAAGCCTTAAAGAATGTTCTGAGGAAATCAATCGACTGTTTGGTGACAAGTCGTGTTGCTTAGCTACCGTACACCGGTGATAAAATCAATTTCAACGCGGTCAACTTTCCTTAAATAACAGTTCTCCAACTCCTAACCCAAAAAACGGTAGTTACAGAAAAAAAATATTGCTCTTATTCGGAACGTGATTGTAGAAGACCGGCATACTACCGTCAGAAGCATTCAAGGAACTTTAAATATTGGTGTGAAAGCAATTAACATTATTTTACACAAACCGTTGAAGGTCCGTATGCTTTGTTCTCGGTGGATTCCCCACAACTTGGCTTCAATTCAAAAACGAGGACCCTGTGAGATGGTGCAGATCTACACTAGACCGCTTTAACCGTGGATCATCTTATTTGGTGTACAACATCATCACAGGTGATGAAACATGGGTATACTACTATGATCCCGAAAAAAAGCAACAATAGGCACTTTGGATCTTTGAGAATGAGTCTTCTCCAAGAAAAGTTGTTCGTGAAAAAAGTCGAAATAAGAAGATGGTCGCCACATTTTTTGGAATTACTTGACATGTTTCCAAAGTAGCACTGGAGAATACACGTACTGTTAATTCAGAATTGTACACTACAGTTTGTTTGCGTCAGGTTCTCCAACATATTCGTGAAAAACGTCCAAGAGGAAGGATCATTTTGCAACAAGATGACGCTCGTGCCCACACTGCCCCTTGAACCACTAATTATTCGAATGCCCAAAACATAGAAATAATGGGTCATTCACCGTATAGTCCAGACCTAACACATAATGACTTCGTGTTTTTTCCGTGGGTAAAGGATATATTACGGGGTTTACGTTTTACATCGTCCGAAGAAGCGGTTGATGCCTTTAAAGAAGAGATAAAAAACTACGACCAGAAGATTGGAGAAAATTTTTTCAAGACTGGTTTTCACGGATGCAAAAATGCATTGACTGTGAAGGCGAATACTTTGAAAAATTATAAATAAATGTCATTTTTAAATAAATTGTATTTTACTTTACCAGGCTCAGCGGAAAGAGAACAGCCTTCGTATATTACTATGAATAATTAATAATTTTAAAATTTACTTTTATACTCAAATATAACATTCATTTAATAAGGCTAGATAGTCTCTTGACTAAAGAAGATTGTTACACACTAACAATCTTCTTCCTCTAATATCAAAAAGGTGAAGTAGCTTACCTAAAACATGGTTTTGGTAAGTATAAGCTTAAGACTAATAAGGGGGTTTCTCAACAGTATTGTAGGTTTGTTCAAAGTTTCAGTTCTGAACAGTTCCGAAACCGTTCAATAATTAGTAGTTCTGATAATAATGCGCATGTGCGGCCAAATCCTGGTGCTGAAATGGTTCGAAATCCTGAAGATCCGAACAGTTTTAAAATTGTAATTTAGGGGAACTTGTACTACCAACATTAGTAATAGAATTATTAAAAAAGACCAAACTAATGTAAACAAATATCAATCGTAATGAACATTTAAATGTTACTGCATCTGCATAAAACCTCTTATTAATAATTGGCTCGTACATCAAATGCACACACATCAATAAATATGTATTTCATAACTATAAAAACAACAATCATAATGGATTTAAACAAGTATATTAAAATACATTTTCAATGTTCAAAGCCAGGTCCTTTTGTTTTCGTTTACACTTATACATTTATAGTAAAAGATTATTTCCAAGATATTTTTTTAAGATTGTTTTTAATCTGTGAAGTAGGAAACTTTTTTAATCCCTGTCGGAGAATATTAAAAATTGAAGCCTTTTTGGTAATTTGAATTGTGATACCTACACGATTTGGTACTTACATTAATGAGACTCTGAATGCTTTCTGTCATACAAGTGCCCAGACTTGTATGACATATTGCTATGATAGCATATATTTGTGGGTATAGTCATCTGTATATGCTGTGCTTTAAAATTTATTCTTTTTACACCAAAAGCTTATAATTGGTTTTGTATTTAATTTATATTGTGATAGCATGTACCTAATAACTATTGTGGGATCTGGCAATGTATGTGGTTCCTTCTTCTTCACTGGTGGCCTTTCTCTTACTTATAATAGGGACGAGGTAATAGTTTTGTTTAAAGAAGAAAACGGAATGTTTATATAACATGATCATATACTTTTTATTTAATAATTTGTAAATTCAAATATCTTTATACACCTTAATGCTCTAAACAAATACATAATTGAAAATATATATCATTTATACCAGATGCCGGTTGTAATGTATGTAAATCTTTTATTTATTTATTCATGATGCTAAACAAAAAAAATAAATATTTATCCTGTAAATAAATAAATGTAAACTTTTATTATTCATTGATAATTTTATTTATCAACGTAATTGTTTTGATATTGGCTTCAATTAATTGCTTTAGACAACCATTTGCACGCGTTGTTTCTAGCTTTTACTTTGCCGTGTAAAACGTTTAATTGTGTATTAATATGACTTGAAAAAGATTAATAATGCCTGGATAAATTATTGAAGAAAATACTCATTCGCACGCAGCATTTCTCCAACTACCCAACACCATTAGTCCTATATCTTTTTGTAATTACTTAATGAATTAAAAAAAAACCTTACAGGATAATATTTGCGTATCTATACTGTTCAACGGTATATTGAGTAATCATTTGCACGCAAAACCAATATCTGTTTAACAGTTTAGATAACCCTTTTCGAACAAACTTACTTGCTATCTACAAACATTTCATCAAATTGTTTATTTTGAATGTCCATCTTGAACTCTTCAAAAATGAATTTAAATGTATTAATAAAATAAAAACTATTATAAATGAACGTGATAAGAAAATAAAGAAATTACTATTCTACTATATAACAATTAACAAAATCTCAATCGCAATTATTTTGAAAGCGTCTTATTCTCCCGAAGTCGTAATAAGAAGTCCTTCTTGTCGGATCTTGTTTTTGAATTTATACCGACAAAGAAATGTAACGTTGACTAGTGCGCCCTCTAGTCCATCTTTTAGGTTGGCATTGGATTATACGTTTCAGTGAAATCGCTGCCCACATGTTGCCGCCGTGATACGCACACGCACACACGCACATATTGTTCTGACAGTTCTTATTCACCAAACGTCAACACATCGAAAATTGTCTTCTTATTTACGAATTTTTTTCACTGCCTCGTACTGCCTTTCCGACGGTAGGTTTATTCTTGTTATTAATACCATCCTTCTTTGTATTTATTAATGAACCTATTGCCTTGTTCATTGTTCAATACATATTTTCTTTTTCCATTTATTAATGTTATTTTCACTTTTCTTGTAGCTGGATTGTGACTCGGTAGGATAGGAAACACGTTGAAAAGAACGCATATTTTTCTTTCAACACTGCCTGCACCTGGAAGACACGTTTGTTTCTCCATTGCATCTCTGTTTTCTATCCATGATCTTTACATCGGTAATATGTCTATCTGCAATAAACTTTACACCAGTTTTATATTTTGTTATCTTTTGTAGGTCATGAAACTGTACACGTCTGTTTCCAGTCTCTGAAGCATTGTGTTACAAACAAATCATAAACACATACACTTTTTATTTATGCTATCAGCTACCTTTTTATATATTTTTATATCCTTTTCTAGTCTCTAGTTATAAGCTAAGGTAATTTTTATCTTTTAATATAATTTAGTTTTTAAACTCTTTCATAAAGTTTTATTACCTTATGCATGTTATTTAGCCATATCTATCTTTCTTTGCATATCGTATTTGATATTTTTCATGATATGTAAACCATACATCTTGTGTACCTTTTTACAAAAGAAATATATTGCTTATATTTATTTTGTCTTTTATTTCATATTTATTTATTTTTATTTTACATTTACTCACTATTCACTTGAATAATAATGACTTTTAAATTATTTGCTTGTATATTGACCATGTGTATGCAACTTTATATATATCCATGTAATTTGTTGCAAATTTTAAACTCTTTCATATCCAAGTACGATTTTTGTCATTTTTATTTCATTTCAAAACTTAAACTAATTCTTAAAGCTATTCTTATTTTATAAACTTGCGAGATACCACGGCAATATGTCACATTAACTTGCAGTTATTATAATTTTCATGACGTAACAAGTTGGTACAAATATACATAGATATACTGGAGACGCGTTAAGTTTAGTTGCACGTCATCGATGACGTTTACATGTTGTCATAACTGTATTAGAGAAACTAAAAAAAGTTACTTTGTTAAATTATACTTGAGGGCATTTATTTCATTAGATTAAATAGAAGATTTATAAATTGATCGTAATATACGCATTCATGGCAAAAAAGCACTTAATTTTTGTTTCTATATTAAATTTCTTTGTTACATATTTTTAATAGACTTATAGTTCAACTCGGTGTTGACAGATAAATTATATCTGTCAAAAAGGCGTATGTCCTGTATATTTTTTCTGTCAAATTTTTCATGTTTATCTCTGCTTTGATATAAATTGTTTAAAAACAGTTCTTTTTAGAAGTAGTGTATTTATTATTTATTTGCGTCCATTGAATATATTGCCAAAAGGTTTCTGTAAACAGTCGAGGTTTTTTACAAACTTTTCTATAATCATGTGTTAAATTTAATGTGAATAGCGTAAGTATTGGTTATTTTAAATTTTATTATGGATACGTTATGAAACATTTAAGGTTTTTCGACAATCTAAATCAATATAATAAATAAGTTGAGAAAGACTGAAATCTAAGAGCATTTTAATTACTAAATATATTACGTTATAGTTATTGTATTGTGAATCATTTTTTTCTTTGGTTATATCAAATGTCACTGACAGAAATAAAAATAGATCGGCAACATATACAAGACGAGTCGTCATGGATCTAGTATGACGTGCAATTGAATGTAACGCGTTTCCACCATATATACTGGAGACGCGTTATATTCAATTGCACGTCACTTATGACGTTTACAAGCTGTCATACCTGTATTAAAGAAACTAAAAAAGTTACTTTGTTAAATTATACCGTGCGATCATTTAAATTCTAAATTAGAGCAGGCTGTGAAATTTAAATTAAGTTGGTATATAAGTACTAATTTACAATTTGAATTGTCAAAGTGACGTTTCAAAATGTTAATTAATCAATAATTGACATTCTGGACAACCTAATAAAAAAAATCCCGCCTGCTATAATTTAGAATTTAAATGATCGCTTGGTACTTGAGGGCATTTATTTTATTAGGTTAAATACAAAATTTATAAATTGATCGTAATATACGCATTCATGGTAAAAAACACATAATTTCCGTTTAAATATTAAATTTGTTGTATATATTTTTCCTGTCAAATTTTTCATGTGTATTTTTACTTCGATATAAATAGCTTGAAAACAATTCTTCTTAGAAGTGTACATCCTGTTTATTATTTATTTGCGTCCTTTGAATATAATACCGAAAGGTTTCTGTAAAAAGTCGAAGCTTTTTACAAACTTTTCTATAATCATATGTTAAATTTAATGCGAATTGCGTAAGTATTGGTTATTTTAAATTTTATTATGGATACGTTATGAAACATTTAAGGTTTTTCGACAATATAAATCAATATAATAAAAACTTGAGAAACTCTTAGAGCATTTCAATTACTAAATGTATTTATTACGTTATAGGTATTGTGTTGTGAATAATTTTTTTCTTTAGTTATATCAAATATCACTGACATAAATAATAGATCCGGCAACATATACAAGACAAGTCGTCATGGATCTAGTATGATGTGCAATTGAATGTAACGCGTTTCCACTATAGAGGAAACGCGTTACTTTCAATTGTCTTTCTCAATTTATTTGTTATATTGATTTAGATTGTCGAAAAACTATAAATGTTTCGTAACGTATCCAAAATAAAATTTAAAATAACCAATACTTACACTCATTAAATTTAACAGTATAGAAGAATTTGTAAAAAGCTTCGACTCTTTACAGAAACAATTCGGCTTTATATTCAAAGGACGCAAATAGATAATAAAGAGGATGTACAGCTTAAAGAAGAACTGTTTTTATACAATTTATATCAAAGCAAAAATAAACACGCATATTTGACAGGCAAAATATACACAACACACGCCTTTTTGACAGATATGATTTATCTGACAACACCGAATTGAACTATTAGTATATTAAAAATATGTAACAGAGAAATTTAATATTGAAACGGAAGTTATGTAGTTGTGTGTTTATTTGCCATAAACGCATATATTACGTTCAGTTTACATATTTTCTATCTAAACTAATGAAATAAAAGCCGGGAAATATAATTTAACAAAGTAACGCTTTTAGTTTCACTAATACAATTATGACAACATGTAACGTCATCCCCTATAAATAGATTATTCGGATATCTAATATATTGCTATCACAGAATTCCTTTATTTTTCCTAAATCTCAAGGGAGACACATCTAATCAAAAATTCTAAGTTTAGTTTACATAATATTAAATAGTAGATTATCTAAGTTAAACAAATATGTCACTTTGTCTAATATAAACTAACTTTTCACATGTTCGCAAGTTCCTATAATTGTACCATTACACGAACTTTATTCTTAGAGAAAGAATCACTTGCTAGACTCAAGAACATGGTAGTAACTGAAGTAATTTCTAAAACAAAAAACCACCAATTGAAGAAATTTGAATGTTTAATCACATGCAGGTGTTTACTTTGGCTATTACAAAATTGATATAATGAGTGTGAATAAAAACAAGAGTAAAAAAAATAAAAACAAGTTTGACGAACCGTTTCATACTAACCTTCAACAACTCCAAACTCTGAAGTTCAACATAAACAAACATAAATATAATAAACGATAAACATAACCAGAAAAGTGAAAAAGGTGATACGAATGCTCCGGATTTATCAGAATATCAAATACAAGCCCACCATGCAGAACTATAAGAACTGTTCTGAACGGTTCTTGAATTACGATTTCTGAAGGACCGAACATTGAACTAATAGTGTTCAGAATTTGTAGTTCCATAACTGCATGGTCCGAACAGCCTTTTCTTCAAATGAGATGCGCACTAGTTCTAGAACCGTTTAGAACTGGATGTTTGGACAAACCTTGTTTTCATTAATGACTTATATAGCTATGAATAATATAGTCATGCAGGATCTCATGAGAAACAGTAAAATTGATCAGAACTAGATCCAAAATCCGACTCTGCTGATTTCGAACACAATCGGTTCAATTTAAATATATAGAAATATGCGTCCAAGAAAATGATTTCATTGATACAAAAGTGGATTTAATTAGTTTATTACCACATATTTATTTCCCTTTCGTTAAATCTACCGACTTCTAGAAAATGTAGAATGCTGTAAATATTTCGGAATGCATTTGTGTGTCTAAATATTAGTAGAAATTCACGTGAAAATGTTCTCTTCTTAGACTTTTCGGAGTAAAAAAATATGAAAAATATGGCATAAAATATTACATCTAATTTTCACTTCTTATCTCTTGACGTGTCGGTTCTTTTTTATTCCTTGCCCTCTAACCCGGTAAATGTACTAAACTTTGGCGGTAAGTAGAACACCGAAACCCGATTGTTTTTTTTTTATTTAAATAGAGCATTTCCGTATGCCGTTTCGTAGGAAAAAAAAGGCCAGAGGGGAAAGAAAATAGATCACTTTTGCACCACCTTTTTGCCTGTTCGAGATGGGAGATAAGTCTGACGGATTATTTTATTACGCTCTATTTCCCCTCATTTCAAATGTTGAGTGGAAGTTAGACGGTTGCGTTGGAAGAGGCTTCGACGAATTTTCACCGTGTGAAAATGACTCTTTTTTTTTGAGGTCGAAAATTACGTTTCTTCTTTTTTACAGCGGCCTTTATTTGACGTAATCTGCGGTTCGCGCAATTTCCGTTTTGTATAATCTTCCTGTGAAAATTAACCTTTTTACACGAAATATATATGTTGAGGTTTAGTCAAATATCTCAAACTCTGAATAATTTCTGTTTTGAAATTATTATTATTATTAATGGTACCTTTTCACAGATAAATAATATAATTATTGTTTTTATTGTATTATTTCCTCATTTCTAGCATCTAACTAACTAACCTATACATGTGCTCTCTGATGAAGTTAATATTTTTAGCGAAAGCTTGAGGAGCATGCTTTAGTTTATTTTTTTATATTGGGGTTCTATATACCGGGTGTCTGTTTAAGCTTGGCCACCGGCCATATCTCGGCAACCGTTTATCGTACAACCTGGCGGAAAAAATCTTGATAGTAAAATAGACCACGCGAATTACAACAAAAATATTTTTAACTTTCCAAAATGATCGCAAAGGGGCGCAATTCTCAAGATGAATTAAAAATTCGATAATTGTCCTTAAATTCTAGATTAAGATAAATTAATAACTTTATTATCAAAATTTTTAGACGTTTTTATACAACTTTCATTTGAAGTTTTTTGATCTAACTCCCATACGAAGGGGTGGGTGGAGGGGGATATATCTGCGTACAAAAGTAGGTATAATTTCGGTTTGCCCCAACGGATTTTAATGTTTCTGGGCTCATTAGATAGAGAATTTTACATAGAATTGAAAGATATGTAGAACGAAATTATGTCGTTGTCAAAAAAAATAACAGGGGGCGCTGTTCTCAATGTATGTATATTACTTCCATTTAAAATTCTTTAAAATTTAAAATTCTTTAAAATTTTAAATGGATCGGTATATTCTTAATTTCGTAATATTGAAGCACGTAAAAAACTGAAGAGAATGATGAAAACCGGAAGTTGCTACCTTTTTGCTTGACGAAGATATAATCATAAGAAGACAATCCAGAAAAATAAATTTTTTTAAATATATTTTTTTTTATTTATTGAGAGTAATAATCAAATTTTAATTTTAAGTGGGTCTCTAGACAGTTCATAGTTCGTTTTCACTTTAAATTTCTTCATATTCTTCCCTAAGTGTATTTATTTCAATCTTTCTATCGATTTTTAATTCATTGAATATGTTATGTTAGATTCTCCTTTTAAATGTTTTTAGATTCTTTAGCTATTATTTTTTAATATAATTTCTTATCCTTTCCAACATTGAAATAAAATAATAATAATAGTGAACAGTGTTGTTTGCTTTTTTTTTAATTTTCATCATACAACATGGCATGCACTGTGATACTAAATTAGATTATGATGAGATTTTCAAGGTGGGCCATGAAAATCGAAATGCAAAGATATTAGTGTCACTTGTTAAACTTTTTGTAAGTATTTAGCAAATTAAGCCTTTTTGGACAACTGCACATAATTACTTATATATTTTTTTTGATTTATTTTTTGTACCTTCTGAGTTAAATATATTTTCTTTTTCTATATATTACTTGGTCAATATATTTTCTTATTTATGTTTGGTATTATAATTGGTTCTTTTATTTACATTCATGTTATAGGCGGGGATGAATTAGATATTAATTTTTATACCCTTTCGTTAGTAATGAGTAAATGATTTGGTTATAACTAATGCATTATATTATATTGTTTTCTCTCTCTCGTTATTTTCTACTTAGTTCATGAGTTATGGAAATTATTTTTGCTGTTTTCCTATAATTAGAACTACATATATCTGTTGGGTCATAAAGATATATTATTATCATCATTATTATTATTTTATTTCAATGTCTAAATAGACAAGACATGAAATTTAGAAATAGGTAGAGAATTAGGAAACATTTGAAAGGAAAATCTAATGTAATATATGCAATGAATTAAAAAATCGGTGAGAAGATTGAAATAAATACATTTATGGAAGACTATGATAAAAAATCAAGTGAGAGCGTTTAGTAACCCTTTTAAAATTAAAATAAAATTATTACTCACAATAAATAAATTTATATTTAATTTTTTTTATTTTTCTGGATTGTTCTCGTATGACTATATCTTCGTCAAGAAAAAAGGTAGCAACTTCCGGTTTTCATCATCTTTTTCAGTTTTTTATGTGCTTCAATATTACAATATTAAAAAAAACCGTTCCATTTAAAATTTTAAAGAAAAAACAAGTAATATACATACATTGAGAACAGCGCCCCCTGTTATATTCTTTGACAACCACATAATTTCGTACTACATATCCCTCAATTCTTTGTAAAATTCTCTATGTAATGAGCCCAGAAATATTAAAATTCGTTGGGGCAAACCAAAATTATACCCACTTTTGTACGCAGACATACCCCCCTCTACCCTTCCCTTCGTTTGGGAGTTAGATGAAAAAGTTTCAAATGAAATTTGTATAAAAACGTCTAAAAATTTTGCTAGTAAAATTTTTAATCTACTTAATCTAGAATTTAATGAAAAATTATCGAATTTTCAATTCATCTTGAGATTTGCGCCACCATGCGATCATTTTGGAAACTTGTTGTAATTCCTGTGGTCTATTTTACTATTAAGATTTTTTCCGCCAGGTTGTACGATAAACGGTTGCCGAGATATGGCCGGTGGCCGAGCTTAAACAGACACCCGATATATATATACACATACAATATATACCGATAGGTCCAGCTCGGAACGGGCCATAGTCAGCAATGAGTGGCAACACCGAAACCCCCACCGAAACCCCTCTACCCGCAGCAGCTTCAATTGCTGTTAAGAATTTAGTAAGACTTAAACCGCGCAAGGATATAGTCGTTTGCATATTCGTTCTGTATACGTAATTTGCCCATTTGTTTCAGACAAAATAAGGTCCAATTTATTATTATTATTGTATTCTTAACTGCTACGGAAAAGTAATTTTAAGTAATAAAAAAACAATAACGTTTTCTAAAAGATAAAAGTAAAAAAATCAATAATTCTGCAAAATAAATTCAAATACACGCGGAGTGGTATCGTACACACGTTGCCACATAGCATTACGTCCATACGTATATTGTTGCCTATGTATGGCCCGTTCCGAGCTGGACCTTTCGGTATATCTCCCTTGTAGTATCACAGACTACGGTGTTTATGCATCTGTTGGCAACGATAAATTTGGTTTAAAATACACCAAAAGGTGCCGCTTGTATTACGATATACATAGAGTGATTTTATAATAAGAGCGGTAAGAATGATGAGATTATTTCTGATTAGTTGACGCAAATTGTACCTACATAATGGCGACTTATGTCAAACATGTATTTTGCTGTTTCATTCTTACTTTTTATTTATCAGATTTTTTAAATACATATGCATTTAATACGCTAATTTGTGCTATTTACAGTTATCGCAGATATAGTTAACGCATTTTTGAAGAAATAACATTTATTTGTTGTTTCCTAACAAAGTGGAATTTTTTAATGCTATCTGAGCAGCTGGTGGAATAGTATAGTGATTACCTTCTTTTCACTTAGTTAATAATAACACACAGGCGATCTTTGTAGATATATGCAGAGAAATTATTTGCATTAAATTAAGCAAATAGATCTCTCTTTCGAACATTTAAGATATTGTTTTTGTTTGTAGGTGCTTCCTTAATATAAAACAATATAGTTATTGAGTTATTGACATTATTATATTCTTGCCTCAAATAACTTCTAGGTATTATTAGGTATATATTGGATGTACATACAAGTAATGCTTTCTTATAATAAATTACCATTTATTTAAATGAAATCTACTGGTAGTTTTCCTTTAAACCATAAGTTAGCTAAATTTAAGTACAAATGTATTTACTAACGTCGATAAATTTAAATTAAGTGAATAGTTTTCATGATTTAAATAGGATTACATTGAAAGTAAATATTTTCTTGATAGTACTTTATGGATGATTAATGGATTTTAATGAATTTATTTTTTATTACAATAAGACGAAATGTTACCTTAAATAAATGAAAATAGAAATGGACATAACCACAAAGACAGTCTTAATTGGAGGAGACTTTAATATAGATTTCAATAATAAGACGATTCAACGAAATACTGTATTAGATTTATTTGGATCGTACAATTTATCTGCTACAATGACGGAGCCGTCTAGAATTACATTCACAACACAGACATGTATCGATAATATCTTTTTAAATAACGACGAAAATATCTGTGAAACTGCAACATTGAATCTTCATATTTCGGATCATCTGGCACAGAAAATTGTTCTGACTAGTATTACTTTAAATAAGCATGAAAGCAAGGGAAAAAGAAAACGTGTCAGATCAATAAACCCTACATCTATAAATGAGTTCAAGCAGTATATGTCTGTCTACCCATGGGACACCACTTTTTACGAAAAATCTGCAACGGATGCTTGCAAGATATTTTTTGTCATCTTTTGCAATTACTGTGACCTAGTCTTTCCTGAGCATGAAGTAACAATTGCAAATGATAAACAGGAAATTCCTGCTGAAATAAAGAGAATGAAAAATACCCTGTATGCTATATCTACTATAGCAAATGTGACAAGAAGTCATGAAATGTATCAAGAATATAATAGGTATAAGGAGAAATATAAAATTGCCTTGAACAATAGCGTAAAAGAAAATTATATGATGCAAATAAGTAACTCGAACAATAAACAAAAAGCTATATGGAAAATTATTAACAAAGAATCGACGCAAAGGAAAAAGGAAATACACCCTTCTGCACTAAGTGCTAGCGTACTGAGCGATACCTTCGCAAACAGAACGACGCCTACAAAAAATAAAAGAGGTTATGCAATGATCGAAACGTATCTAAAAAGAGTTAGCATCGAAGGTAGTGGATCTTGTTATCTAACACCGACGACAGAAAACGAGGTTCAATTGATAGTTAACAAGATTAGAGCTAAAGCAACGGTAGATTGTTACGGAGTATCGAGGGCACTGCTAAAGGCGGTATTTGACAGCATAGTTTCTCCGGTAACATATCTAATTAACATCTGCTTATTGGAAGGAAAGTTTCCGAATGAACTAAAAATTGCTAGGATCACTCCTGTACATAAGAAGGGTGATATAAATGATGAAAACAACTACCGACCAATATCGATTTTGCCTGCTATTTCTAACATTTTCGAGCATGTAATCTCGGCGAGATTGGTCAGTTATCTTGAGGGAAGTAAGCTTCTGTCCGATGCTCAACACGGATACAGAAAAAATAGATCTACAAGCACTGGAATAATGGATATATTTAAGTACCTATTGGATGCATTGGATAACCAAGAACATCCAGAACTGATATGTTGCGACTTGACACGTGCCTTCGATACAGTTAACCACACCATATTGTTAGGGAAACTGAATCATTATGGTGTTAGAGGAAATTGTGAAAGTCTCCTGGCTTCATATTTAAGTAACAGATATCAATACGTAGAATTTGTAGGACAAAAGTCTGGTATGGTGCCTGTCAGAGAAGGCGTGCCACAGGGATCAATTCTTGGACCTTTGCTGTTCATTGTGTATATGAACGATTTGGGTGTGTCTATTTCTGCAGATGGCATTGTCTTGTATGCCGACGATACATCGATACTGGTTAAGGGACCTAACAAACACGAAAGAGAACAAAAATCCCAAATGGTACTGGATGAAACAGAGGAATGGTTCACTGAGAACGATTTACACATGAACAAAGAAAAAACGCAGAGAATCCAATTCACAGCAAGCAAAGATGGGGACACGGAGTCAATAAAGTTCTTGGGTCTCAACGTAGATAACAGACTCAGCTGGTCTATGCATGTGTCTGTCACTGCGGCAAAGCTGACAGCCGCAATATATACCATAAGAAGGATAAAATCCATCGCCAATCACGAAGCTGCGCGAATGACATACTTCGCTAATTTTCATAGTGTGGCCAGTTACTGCATACAGGTTTGGGGCATGTCTTGTGACAGTGCGCGCATCTTCCTTCTACAGAAGAGAGCAATAAGAGCGTTGTGCGGTTTAGAGATGGGTGAAACCTGTAAATTCTCATTTTTAAGAGAAAAAATACTTACCATGCCGTGTGTGTATATATTGGCCATATCAAAATACGTATATGACAATATGAATAAATTTCCGAAAAATAGCGACACACAATTCTACCCAACACGAAATAAGGATTCTCTGAAAATATCATATCATCGTCTAGCAACGACCCAGAAATATGTGGACTACTGGGGTCCAAAAATATATAATAAACTAATAGAAATCAATGGTGATATTATGCAGAACCTCAGCAGGAAGGATTATGTCCACAGAATTAGGAATTTTTTATTAGAAAATACTTTCTACTCGGTGCAAGAGTTCTTAAACTACTAAAACTATTTAATTTTAAAATGTTGTCTTTGTTTTGATTGTTTTACACTGTATATTTGTCTATTTATTTATGATATATGGATTTTGTTATAGTTCTTTTTATTCTTATATGAGTATGACTTTTATTGTAATGTATATGAAATGTATATGTTACAGTGAATAAATTCTATTCTATTCTATTCTATACAATTTTTGTTTAGACAGTCCTGTTTCTAAATCTATTTAACTAATTTTTAATTAACTTAATTTATCTTCGATTTATTTGTTTTCTTTTGTATTAATTATGTGATTTTGATTTGAAATTTTGGCCCTGCGCAAGACAGTGTTTTAAGTATGACTTGTTCGTTAGATAGTGTCGTATTAACACCAACTGGAGTGCTGATTCACTCTTTATTAAATTATTATTATTATTAAATTACTGAATTTATTAATAGCCAAATAGCCAATTATTTATTAATTAGTGATATTTGGCTAGCGTGAGTTGGTTAAGTTCCGGTTTAATTTACCTTTGGTGGATACCTTTTTCGTTCCTTAATTTATAATTTCTGAGTGATTTGTCAATATTTTCCGATGCCAGATTACCAGTATGTGATGGAATAATGTTTAAAAACCCTTTCGCAAAATCTGTTTATTTTTGTTTGTGTATATTATGTTTATTTAAATAAATTCCAATAATTTTGCAATTTGAATGAGGGGTAATTTATTTTGTTGTGACTTACGTTACGGAAAATTAAGATTAATATTGTATATCGTGTTTTATTAATTTCTACAATACATTTTAGTTGTATTGTAGTGTGCCTCTATAAATAATTATTTACTAATTTGAATTCTGAATTGAGTATTTACTTATATCCTTTGACCTTGAAATTTCTTAAATTTTACGATTTTTGTGTTACTAATTTCTTAAAATGTATATGCCAATAAAACTTTGCGTGCAGTTGATTCAATATTTTCGTTTAATATAAGTACAAATGCAGAGAGTTTCATAGAACATTGCCAATTGATATTTTTGTAACCATTGATGTAACGAAAGCTTTCGTACCTTCTTTTTTGGGAGGGGGTGCTAATATTATCGAAGCATTGCTTATATTCGTGTTCTTTTTCCTTTTTATTATTCAAAACTACATTAATTTGACTTTAAAAATAATTAGCACGATTATTAATTTTGAACTTTTCAATAATACATTACATTTTATAATTTTCAATTTAATAAGTCAATATACAGGTAGATCTTTAATTTGCACATCATATATAAACACAACTTTTTTATTATGTTGATTCATACTTATTTTTCAAAAAAAAATTTATTGTTGCAATTCTGATTTGGGTGTTCAACCCTTAAAGTTTCCGTACTTTTCTCTTGAGTGAGAATACCATCAGGATACTCAATGAAAGATTTCACTTTCGATCGTCGTTGTAGGAAATAATTTGGACCAACCCCTCCGTCACATCGGTCATAGCGGCGGCCAGCTATCCTGTATTATAGATAAACAAGGGTGTTTCGACCAGGGTGAAAATTGAGTAGATTACTTAGGTGATGTATACTCGTATATATGAGATCGTGGCACAAGAGTTTTAAAAATACAAGATGATCGATTTGCGAAGCGTCATACTTGCCCTCGATTACTGAATGGGGTAGCAACATCACTACGAAGTTGTAAACTGGGCACAATTTGAACAGTTCCTGTAGCAACAACAAAATTTCAAACTTAATTAAATTTAATTTTAAATTGTTGCATTATCTTTTCCGAAGGTAGTTTATTGTAATACTTTACAAGATGATCGATTTGCGAAACGTCATACTTGCCCTCGATTACTGAATGGGGTAGCAACATTACTACGAAGTTGTAAACTGGGCACAATTTGAACAGTTCTTGTAGAAACAACAAAATTTCAAATTTAATTAAATTTAATCTTAAATTGTTGCAATATTTTTTCCGAAGGTAGTTTATTGTAATACTTTACACCAAAATGTAAAAGTATACCAGATATTCTATTAAAAAAAAAAGTTGGTTGGCATTTCCTATCAAACAGGAAGTGAAAGAAGAAGAAAACATTATTAAAGTAAATTACAAATAAGACACTTTACAAATAAGAAAGTCATTCGATCCGTTCTAGGACTTTATACTAACCATGTATGTATATCCGTCACAGAAACAGTTTCGCAAACTAACCTACGAAAATTTATAGTACCTTATCGTGTCCTATTTACTCTCAAGGAGCTCACACGAAGATGAAGGACAATATTTGACGCCAGAATATGTGTTTGTATTCGCATAGTACAGACACGAGTCTACTAACATTTTGTGAGGAACTTTGTCGCGTATATGATCACACCAACGTCGTAACCTAATTTTCGATAAAACTTGCAAGAACATTCATTTCATATTTCAATTCTCGACTTGCCGTTATATTTATGTATGCACATTAAGACATAATTTACTGGGTTGTTTACATTGTATTTTTAATGAGTACATCCCCTTTAGCGTTTGTGCAATTAAGCTAACGCTTGGCCCTAACAAAGTGCTTAAAGTTACACGATATGTTTCTCGAGGTGGCGTTATTGTTTACATCGTAATTACGAATATAATTTTAAACAAACCCTTGTTTAAGTATTATTGTTTCTGTATATAATAGGTGGCGCCTTTATATTTTTTGTGTTCTGTTATATTTAATGACGAAAAATTAAAGGATATACTTTCTAATTGTTAATTTTTAAATTGCAGAGCATGTTGTTTAATATTAAACAGAATTTTACTTGAATGATATCGATACAGAATGTAATAATAAGGATTTACATTCGAAATGGATGACTTCAATGAATACTGTTATGAGCCTATGGGAACACTAACACATTTTTTTATTGCTAAACAAATTCATGATAATTATTGTAAATAAAAAGATGTTCAAAATGACATGGTGCATAGTTAAGTACTTGTGTTTTCGGTACTGATTTATTTGCAATTATCAAAATATAACTGACTGGCAAAAATATAGTTTATTACAATATCTTATGATACCCTGTTTACTTTCTTATACCTAGTATAGGGAAGTATTGTGATGATGAAAATTTTCGACTTCGAGATTTTTGCAGATATCCACGTTTTGAAGTCCCCTGATACCGAAAAAGTGGTTTTTAAAAAATGTCTCTCTCTCTCTGTGTGTGTGTGACCACAATAGCGGTCAAACCGCGGGTAGATATCAATTCTAAATTATGTATTTACGTGTATAATCTCCCTCTTGAGATCTGATTAGTTTTTCAGTAAAATCGTTAGACCGGAAGTAGCAGTTTACTTCGCTGAAAAAATCGAATTTTGCCAATATTTCGTCAACTACTAAGTTTACACACATTTATAAAAATAAATATTGCTGTGATATGTATTATGGTTAATAACCGATAGTTTTTATCATAAAATTGTACTTTGACTCTTAGTTTTAGTTTTACTCTCAGGGTTAAAAAATTGTTTTCTTGATTTGAAATAGTTAATTGTGATACAGCATTTCTCTATGTTCTGGGTTCTAACTGTGTTGTTTGATTTTTTTACTTTCCTTACCTTATTCTTATGCCTTCATTTCTCTATTGGGATGGGTATGAATGAATAAAAGATGGATATTTATGCTTACTTATTTTTATTTGTAACTTTAACTTTATAAAATATGTGTTTATTCCCACTTATTGATATAATACTTATATGTATTCATTTATGAGATTTATTTGATCTTTTAAAAATACAAGCATCTCGCAACCTTTTGTTTAATGTACTGTGATCATTTGCTTTATTATTTCTTTATATGTGTTCAGGGCTTATCCTCACGTTTTTGAAAATTTTCTTATAATCTGAATTGGTTTATATTCTTTATTGAATTACCTAGACCAAGATTCGCACGTTGGCTTTGGTTAGACAATAATAGATTTTCTTAAATGTTCAATTAATAATTTGTATTAATTTATTACCCTTAGAACACACATAAACAATTAGATATATTTATTAATTGCAAGATTGCAAGTGAGACTTTATATTTATGCTCGTACTTACGCAGTTTGTCTGTAGATTTGCTCGAACTCTTCCAAAAAACTATTAGATTCCATTTTCTTCGTTGATTGTCCTTTTGTTCTTGTCTTCCTTGTAAAGCGGTTTGTATTTGTATCAATGAATGACCGTTCCTCGTATTCGGATATTTCTTGGCGCGTTTTTCTATTTTCAATATTCGAGCCGTGTATCCCCACTACCGTATTTAACGTATCTGTATTCACTTATTCTTTGCGCGCGATAGAAACATTAAAAACGTCTTGCTTTTGTAGATTTATCGCTTCACTTGGAGAACTTTTAAGGAATTCAAGAGCTGTCGAAGGACTGTCCTCAAACTGCCGAATAACTCTCTTTAATCAGGGATGACAAAAGAAAACGCATATTTTGTTTTGAATTTTGATTGTTTTCATATTTCTGTTGTTGCGTGCTTTTGGCACTTCACAAGAAATGACTAATTTAATTTCAAAATGTTAAATAATATCTGTTTACTTAAATGAGCAATTATTAAATTACTTAAGAATTCCAAATTAATTGTAATATCATTATTTTGGCTCCTACTGTACACTATTATTAGTCTTGATACGCAAAATATATTCAAAATTTAAAATACATGTATTGCAATTTCCACAGCCAAGCTTGTTCAAATTCTTGAAGAAATTATTCGTTATATCTTATTTTCAAATACGTAGTTATTTCTTAAAAATAACATCTGAATAACAACGTTTATAATCTAAAGTAAAATTCTTTTTATAAAGTAAATATTATAGTCACGTACAACAATTTTTCTCAAATACCCCTTTGTATGACACGATGAAAACTAGATTTCGGCGCCACGAATATGCTCGTGTTATCAATAGCCCTTTATTTTAAGATACCCTGGGAACCGAGCAATTGAATATACTGCATCGTGTGCGCCGTGTGTAAAAATTCCTTCTTGGAGAATTCTCGAAGATTCTGGAAGGGTGGAAATGACGTAGCCTTTTCCTTATTCCCACTCCAACGGTACTAATAAAAAGGCAAGAACGCTTAAAATTACAATTCATTAGTAACCGCATAGTGACAGGCGACACATCTGAGTAATTTCAAGTGTGAGCCGTTGGTCTGGTTGGTACCCATTTGATGCTTGATAAGTAGTTCGGTATTGAGTTAAAAGTTAAGATTGTTACCCTAGAATACGTAATATAGCTGTGCAAACTCGTGTAGTGACGATTTAACGTGCCTAGTGGTTTTAAATTGTCGAAAAATCATTAGTCCAGTCTAAGAGAAGATTGGCCGATTTCGATAATTCCCCTTTTGTGGAATTTGAAGCAATCTTGGTGTTGAGCCATTGCCGTCGGACTACGTCCGGAATCAAGCTACTGAAGAAGCACATCTTTTCTTCGCGGGAAATTCATCGACTCTCCAACTTCGACCTTCGGCATCCACGGTTATTAGATTATCCGCGTAATTTAAATATTGTTTGTGTCTCAGAGTGCTTAAAAATTATTGTACCGTCGCTAAAGCCAAGTCAAAGGCCATCCTTTCTGGCTCTGTAACGATAAATTTGTATTAAATAGTTCCGTCGGATAACGCCAAACTAACTTTGAGGGTTAATTTGTAGTTCTTTAATCATAATGCTATTTGGATAAGCATAGTATTGTTAACTAATGATATTGATCTAAAATTTGGAGTTCGCCATCATAATCTTTGTTACTATTGCTTATAATATTATAACGTTAAGTTAATATTTTAAAAGTTACAATAATAATTATTCATTTTGTCATAATAATACATGCATTAGTAGTTGTATTCTGTTCTAAATTCAAGGTCCGATTTTTAATTTATCATTTGTATATTCAACTATGATATTGTAATACTTTATATCTATTAATATTTATGTAATAATAATATCTCCGTCTGGCCAGATTATCGACTGAAGAATTGTGTAATCTGATGTGATATGTTGCAGGAAAAAAATCTGTTTGTTATTATTGAATGTTCATTGTACCTCCGTTTAAATTATTTCATGTAATAAACATTGTTAAGTTTACGTCACTTGTGTTATAAATTAATTATCCTTCGTTCCTTGTGGTAACTCGACGGGCTCAGTGAATGTTTCTTACTTTGTTTCACTAATAAACGTAAAGCCACGATGTGCTGATTCTAGTGATAATAAAAACAAAGCTGTTAAATAATTCAAAGTAGGTGGCGCCCGACAATAACTTAATAAATAGTCACAAAATCATTCAAGTAAAAAATTAGCTATCGAAAAGGACCAACACCTGTTGCCCAGGGGAAAAACTGATTGGATTGGCAGAGCATAAGGCTCGATACAGTTAAGGTATGTGAGTTTTGTCATTAAATTAGATATACGCATTCACTCCTGGTTAGTTTAATTATTAATCATAAAGGTTCTATTGCAATAATAAATAATAAACGACCCTGAGATAGCGGATGCAGACTGTGCCACTGGGCTAATTACTCTGTTCTCGCATCCAGTACCGTTGCTGATTGGAAGATATTTATTTCACAAATCATTTAACCATTTATTACATTAAACAAATTTATTATAGCAACTAATTAGCAACACTGTTTGAAATATTTCTTTACTGCGCCCTCCGTGACAGTTTTTGTAACTATGCGACGTTAAGGCGGCCATCTTGTCGTTTGACAGTGTTTACATCCGATACATTGGTGTGCCCATCAATATTATTAATTGGTAAGTACTTCTTAATTTATTCTTATCTCTAAATTATTGTGTATTTTTATTTATATTTTATGTTATCGCCAGTTTGCGTTGTATTTATTATACTTTCATTACTTTCGTTATTGTTTTTGATATATTTTCTTTCGTCGTTGATTAATTTAATTCTTATGTTTTTCTTTTCATTTTTAGGTACGGGTAATATTGGGAATACATTACATATTACCCTTATCCTTCTGATTTTCCCCGGACTGTTCTTTTTCTTTGGGCATTCCTGTTTTTCTTCTTCACTGAGGTCGTTGAACCATTCTTTCGTGTTTGGTGAATTCTCTAGGTCAGTTACTCTTTAAACAAGAATTATTGACGTAAGTCCCTTTTAATTTATTTTATATTATGCTTTAGTCTAATGTTGTATTTTGTTTTAGCTTGTGGTTCCACGAAATGTATTTGTGCAATGAAGAAATAGACAGATTATGTATCTTAGCGTGTATTTAATAATATTTTATACAGAAAATACAAGTGAAACGGGCATCATATTGACACATAACCCTTTATCTACGATAATTGTAGTGATTACAGTTGTGATATATTTGTACGATTGAACAATATATCGATAATTTGATTTTGATTTTTTTCTGTGCAAAAAACTTTTTTTTCTTAAAACATCTATGACAAAACAACCTGTTTATTTAATAAATATTAGTCGCCGACCTCATTTATGTAAAAAATAAAATTTCAAAAAATAAATATCCCGTCTGTTCTTCCGAGACAGTTTTTATCGATTTCTGAACATTTTTAAATGGAGTTGACCGATTTTTGCACCGAGCGCTTCAATTTAATTAGGTTGAAAAAGGGGAAATTATTTTACAAACTGACAAAAGTAAAACGTATTATATATCATATATACGAGGAATGTCTACAAAATCAATTGTCAGAATTTGAAGAAGTGGGTGAAAGTGACTGATGGTCTGCAATCAACGTGAGTAACTCATATATATATACATATATGTAAAATATATTAAAATTCTTTGTCGAGATATACAAATTTATTGAGAAAATGAATTCGTTTTATTGGCAGTAGCGGAAAATGATTAGTAAAATTATTATTTTGTTATTACAAAATGACAAATTTTGTCTGTCATCTAAAAAATTACAATGACAACATAGAAAGAATGTAAAATCAAATATGTATAAGTGAAAATATAAACAAATAAACATAGGACAGCCGGTATTACTTGTGCAGTCCCATCAAAAGGTTTAGATCTACCATAAACATACATTTAATGGAACTACATAAATAATAACGATGCAAACTGTGTTATTAAAGAAATACGAATAAAACTGTTGTATATTATTCACGCGAGTTAACTAGAAGGCCAAGATGAATCTTTGGCGAACGACTAATGCCATCACACAATAATATTATGTGTTTAAGATATAATATATACAAAAAAGTTAAATATATATATACATACATACATACATATAATATATGTATATATTGCCACGTACATAGATATAACATAATTTACAAATAATGTGGACAATACTTAATTGTAGATTACATGCAATTACGATTAACCATTCACACGTGTTAATCATCACCAAAAATCAACATTGCGATCGAAATTAATGGCCACAGGCAGGGCTTAATTCGACCATTGGCGCAAGCGTTTCTACAAATCGTCGGGCGTGAATACTATTTAAATTCTTAATTGCGCGTTTCACTAATGACTTTGTCGGGTAATGAATACATTTGAGACTAATTTCATATCCGGACGAAGCTGGCGTCCGTTTCTTTTTTGTCCACCACCGTAATTGAAGGCATTGTAAATGTAATTTTCGGGTAAGTGGATGATGTTGACGCTAATTGCACTATGATAGTTATCGGATGTAATTGGAGTACATACACTCACCAAAAAATGTTATTCTAGTTCTATTATAAATGAAATGCGAATTTCGTGTTAAATAGCGCTAGGGCATTATGTATACAAAGATAATTACACAAACAGAGAGACAAATAATTTTTTTTAACAATATTTAAGTTTCTAGATAGATGAATTCATTTATAAATTTATTATATAGGCAGTGAATATAGAAATAATAAACACAAAAGAAAATGTGTTATTAAACAATACTTTCCCATACCAGCTAGATTATACGTCTAACTATAAATTATTATTATGCTCCTGTAGTGTGACTTAAGTTAGCGCATTTTTGCATTTGCCATTGAAGACGGAAACTACACAACAAATCTGAAGGATTCGAAAGCATGATACAAACATATTAAAGACCATAAGGCACAAATAGCTGAATATGTCTTCTAATTATGAGGTATAAAACAAAACAAAAACAAAAATGCTCTTAATCCCTCCAGGAATAAAGCGTAGTATTCTTCAGTTATGTAAACGCCTTTATCGTTGTAATCAATTAACACTATTCCTTCTGAGTGCCAAAAACAGTGGTCATGAGTTTTCCGGCAGATTAACAATTTAAGTTCTTGGGTGGTGGTGTGCCTTTTTTATGCCACGGCATTGAGTCTTGCTTGGACTCTTGTTCATAATGATGATCACAAGGTTCATCCTCAGTAGCAATTCGACTTCATACACCATCCTTGCCTTTACTACAAAGTTTTCAAAATGTACAAATTCATGATCGAAATTAATTACGCTGTAAAAGTAGGTTAAAAATTGAATCTTGTTGAATTTTTTTATGGCGTACAAATATGTATAGAGAATGGATAACGACTAATTTGATTTCAACCCCTTAGGGGATGAAATGAGTACTTAAAGATGTTACGATCTCAGTGATCGTTACTTCCTGTCATACTTAGCACATAAGTATTTGTTTATTAATAAATAACTACTAACATTTAGTTACAAAGAACTAGAGGTGCTGTTATAAGGGAGAGAGGGTAGATGACGTTTTTCAGCCAGTTGTCAGTTGTTTTATTGTAAATACATATTATAGAAACTATTTCTGAAATACTTAAAGCCAAGATAAGACAGAGGCAAATCAAATATAAGTCTAATCATACGAGTCTTCACTTGCATCTTCCCTATACATTTTGCTTTCGTCGTCATACTCGTACTCCTTAAGTTAAAGTTTGTCTTCGTCTGTAAAGACAAGCTACAGAATTATGCTCTGCATTGATATGAAATCAGAAGATTATCTGAGCTCAATAGGAGGCAATAGAATAAGTCCTCACTGATTTAACGCGGTGGATTTTTTGTCCTTGTCTGTAACGATATTTCCTTCCGTCCTTATTTTTTTGACTCTACCGCTTCTTTTAATAATTCACCGATAGGCAATAGCACTTCCTTAATAATTGCAGTATCATGAATAAGAATTTTACGTACTGCAGGTAGCATGAAGCACCAATTGTAAAAAGATACATATAAGTCTGCATTGGCCTTACAATATTTAACAAAAACACTAACTAAACACCAAAATCACTAAGTAAACACTAATTAAAAGTGATTACATACGAATGCACTTCGTAACTTCTAATAAAAGACTAGATACGTAAGGCACTCATTGCATATTTATATATATTAGGTATACGCAGGTAAAATAATAACTTTTTTTATTACCAACACTATAATTTTTCATTTCATGAAAAATTCACGGACTAGCAAGCATTAGCAATAAACGTTAACCCTCATTAAAAATTCAATTATACATAGCTGTTATAGAATTATAGGAAGCCTATGTTGCCTGGAAATAAAAACAGCTTTTTAGAAAACAATGATGGCATTTGAGTGATCCTTAAAGTCAGTACTTTCAGCTGTAATAAGTACTTTTAAATTGACCAACGGACCAGTAACAAACACAACTTAAGTTTCGGGTACTAAAATGTACCCTATAGACATATTGTTAATTTTGCAATTTCTGTTAATTAATATCTCTGGTTCTGACAAAGATAAAACAGCAATTCTTGGTGAAAAGTTGATTACACATACAAAAAAATAAATATTTTTCATTAATAATTTCCAACTTTCTTAACAAATTCTGCAATTGATTCCCTATATTGCTTAAAGCGACTGTGCCACTTATAACTATTGTTTTATCCAAGAAAGAATTCCTTTAAACCGATGACATCTCTCCCAGTATGGTATGAACAGATATTCCTTGTTTTGTAAGGAACTTGATACAGGTACGATACTCAATTGTCTACATATTTCAAACTTTCTGTAAGTTGGTCGACGACAGTTTGAATAATACGTAAGCGATTCTGCTAACACTTTATATTTATACTAATAATAAGTCACTGAATACATTACGACATGTAAAGGCCCTCCCACTACCATCCAACCTCGAACTTAAAAACGCTCTCTTGTACTGGAGGTACAAGTTAGTTTAAATTAGATGAATTACTTATTAGTATTAAAAGTGTTATTAGCTGCCAAATTTACAGAATATTATATTTTTCTAAACTTAACATCGTGCGCAAAAATCTTGACTTATGAAACTCGTATTTTAATATACTATTGCAAACCATTATCGTTTAGTAACAAAACACGGTTTAGAATTATCTATGAAGACGCATTTGTCATTCGATAGATAATTCCCGTATACTCAGGCAAAAGGTCTGTGCACTCCCGAGATCATTGTCACATTTTCATTTATTCATATAATTTAGTCAGTTAATTTCCGACTGTATCAATTCATTTCTTCCTTAAAACCAACATTAAAATGTCCCGTAGTCATTTTACCGAGTCTACGTATGTGTATACATCGATTAAAGCTGTCAAAAATGTATATAAACTCCAACACAGTAGTAGAATAATTATTCATAGTAAATTCAAATTTCTGTATTCTTTTTTATATTTATCTTATTATGCTAGGGTTAAACTTAGACCTTGAATAATAAAAATTTATGTTAATATCTAATTTTATTTAATACGATATATGTAAGGTCTAACTGTATATCTTAATGTAATATTTATTTACGAACCAAGTGCGGGAAGACTACTTTCCCGCATGAGCGCACTTTGAAAGCACGAGCGACCAAAGGGAAACGAGTGCTTTTAATTGCGCGAATTCGTGGAAGATCTCTTCATGCAAGTGGTTTGTACAATATTTTTTGTGCGAGCATAAATTAAAAAAATATTATTGATAAAGTGATTAGTATCATACCTAACCTAAAATAGATTACCTAATTAATTTAAGCATTTCTTGTACATACCTATTACTCACATTTAAATTTAGTTTAAGTTATTATGTTATGACGTATTCATTCTTATTTTTATAGTGAATTCGTCGCTTTTTGGGTTGATTACAATTAACTGTCAATTTCAATGTTACTTGAGAAATAGTCAAATAGATGGCGCTGCAAATTTATTGGAAGAATTTTTAATTATTACTCCTATTTCCCCAATTTTTAGTGAAGAATAGTGGAGGGCAGTAGTATTTTATAGACTAAATTTTATTACTATCAATTTAGATTTTTTTAAATGTCCCAAAGAGTCAGTGTTTTATTTAAATTTTTACAGTCGCCTCGACCGGGAAATACTCCTTGCTGATCGAGCGATGCATGCGCCAAATGTCACTTTACAGGCGGTGAGTACAAGAAACAATTCTCTATTTGTGTATGTATTTATTTTTTCTGCAAGTTGTTTATTTTCAATTTATAATTCATTTTAGACGTATGTAAATAAATCAAATGGCAATTGAACCATGTTACCTTTTATTTGATGTATATAAAAAAATGTACCTATTATTTAATAAGAGAGTTATTGGAACTACCTTTTTTTATGAGACAGAAGTTATTCGTTGAGAAAGACGTACGCTCTTCTTTCTTATACAAGGTGTTGGGGTTAATTAAGCAGAAAAGAAATAATTAATTTACTTTGACAGGTGAGATTTAAAAACCTACGAGAGGAACGAACGAGGCTGACTATCTATGTAGGCGTAAAAATTCTCCTAACAATCACATATTATTTAGCATGATATCGATATTAATTAGCGTGTTAATTTTTGATTTAATTAAGAGCAAGCACACGGAAGACTCGTTACAAAGTTCTGTTGCTTTTCAAATAATAAAGTTCTCAAAATCTCTCGCTACATGGACCACCTTGTATATCAGAATATATAGAAATTCAAATTCTGATGAAATATCTTCGTATCCACAAATAGACAGTCATAAAATATTTAGTACCCTTTTAAATTAGAAAAGCACGTCTTGATTTATGACAGTCAAAGTAATATTAACTTTACTATCATCAGAATTTACATAAACGGGAATGATATCGGTGGTCTAATGCACTTGGTGGACTCATTAGGTTGATAATTTTATTGCTTCAGAAAGTTGGAACATCTTGAAGCAGTAGCAAATTGCTCATTATGTACTACTGTACATACATTGTCTGTGTGAAACCGCTCTGGTGGTTTTAGTTTGCAACTGTGTGCTCTGATTGCATGTCGGAATGCAGATCTTTATTGCATTTGCTGTCGGCATGAGTGGTATAGCCGAAACCGCTGGAATTCAATTCGAAGTTTGTACGTTGTATACGGTTTTTCGATTAAGTTATTACCTAATGTACTTGCTAATTGTTTATTGTTGTTTAAAGGAATACAAACTTATAATATTGTGGTGTAGCTTTTGTAAAGTAAATAATTTACATTTACCACTAGAATCAAAAAATTTCATTTCTGATAGTATAAAGTCAAAGATATAATACGATAACAAATAGAGTTAAAATTTGTCAACTTCATTCAATCATGCCTTCTCGGTGTTTGAATTGTGAAAATAAAAATTTGGTACGTATGAAGATGACGTTTGTCTATTTACTGATGAATCATAGATTTTATTAAATGAATTTAAAGATGTATTTTATTTTCCGTCAGGTAGTTGGTTTTATAGTTTAATACTAGCGATACCCGTCGCGCGTTGCTAGCCCATAAAGAAAAACGCAATTTTGAAAAATGGATTTTTCACAATTGATCGGCACCAAACTTCACACGAACACATTCCAGACTATGCTAGAGTTTTACTGAAAGTTTTATCAAAATCGGTTCTGCGGTTTCGGAGTCTATAGGGAACATACACACCTACCCACACACATACATCCACTTTTAATCTAACCACTGAATAATTACAGGTGTTCCAATGTAAATAAGATCATTAGTGCAATTTCATGGGTTAGTGCTAATCTAACCAGAGAATAATCACAGGCGATCCGATATCAATTAGATTAAATGATGGAAAATGTTTTTATTTTTAGTCCGATCGGCCCCAAACTTCACAGGAACACACTCCAGACTATGCTAGAGTATTCCTGAAATTTTATCAAAATCGCTTCAGCGGTTTCTGAGTTTATAGCAAACATACAAACACCGCCAAACACACACATCCAGTTTTATATATGACAGCTGTCATATATATAGCTATTCTGCCCTTTCCGGTAGGTCGTGCGATGAGTCTGATTTGGTTAAAGTCCCTGTATAAGAAAGTCTGGACAGAAGAAGTCGTTAGTGCGATTGTAGGATAGGCGTGGGGACCGAAAAATGGCCTATGTCGAAATTCAAAGAGAAATGATTTTTATATGTCCAAATTATATATACCGGGTGTCCCAGTGTAGTGGTAAAGTCCATTATTGATATCTAATGATTTAGATAATTATAAGCTCTACAATTGACAAATATCTTCATTTATACAGAGTGTTCGACAACGATGAACGTTGTGTTGGTTCATCGTTTTCGAACACTCTGTATAAATGAAGATATTTGTCAATTGTAGAGCTTATAATTATGTTTTTTTTAACTGTTTCTGAGATATGGCGATTTTTCGTTAAAAATTTTACAAAATTTGAAAAGTTGCATGAAATAACGATTGATTATACCTATTATGGGCTCAATTAGTAGAGATATCTTTTCAGTACGTGGAATTCATGTTTATTTTAACATATCTACGCATGTTCTTTAAAATTACATACCATTCGCTAAAGTTAAAAATTCTAAAAAAAGATAAATGGAACACCCTGTATATTTATATGTCATTGAAAAGTACATAAAATTTACTAAGTAAAAATATATACTTTCTTCTACCTGTGGACGATATTGCAAAACTTATAGGATATTATATCTCAATAAACCCGATTACAACTTAAAAATATGAGTTACCATGACTTGCACTACAACTATAACTAAAATTAATCGAAAAGAGTTACTTCTATTTTCCTTTACAAATAAGTAATTTTTATTAAAATTATAAAACTCATGAGAAGTTTGGAAGTCCATTAGTTAGCAATAATATAAAAAATATCGCAGAATATCAGCAGTACTCCGTATGAAACAGAAACCGGGTTACTGCTGCCACAGAAAACGCAGATGCACAAAAGGTTCTTTTATTATGCGTTCAAGAAAATCCTCATACATGTGTGCGTAAACTTTCTAGTCCTTCATGTTAGCAAAAACTTTATTAAGAGAACCTTAAAGAAGATTTTTGTTATATAGATAACTTATAATTACTGTAATGCTTGAAAATAGTAACTTATACATTCTTCATGATATTGCGAAAGTTACAGAAGTTTTCAATAACGTACATTTAAATACTTGTATTGACGGTTTGCTTTTCAAGTGAAGTTATAAATCTAAGTATGACTTCTTTAATTTTAAAGTAATTTAAAAGTTAGTCTAAGTATGACGATAAACAATTTTATAACACAGAGCGACTGCGATATTTTAACTATTGTTAATTCATGAGCTTCCAAACTTTTCATTTTGAGGTTTAAAATTTTAATGATATTTACTTATTTGTAAAAAGAAAATATTAGATATAAAATATTAGAATTTTTTGATTAATTTTAATTATGCTGTGTGTAATTAAGTCTCGGCAACTCATATTTATTTATAAGTCGTAAACGGGTTTATTCAGATATAATATCCTATAACTTTGGCAATATCGCCTACAGGTCGAAGAAAGTATATATTTTTAATTAGTAAATTTTAAGTACTTTTCAATTACATATAAATATACAGGCTGTTCCATTTATTTATTTTTTGGAATTTTTAACTTTATCGAATGATATGTAATTCTAAAGAACATGCGTAGATATGTCGAAATAAACATTAATTTCACGAACTGAAAATATATCTCTACTAATTGAGCCCATAATAGGTATTTCATCATCAATCGTTATTTCATAGCAACTTTTCAAATGTTGTAAAATTTTTAACGAAAAATCGCCATATCTCAGAAACAATTGAAAATCTACAAATACAAGTTCATGTCAGTTTAATTAGTTCTTCAAGGGCTATCATAAAATGTGAAAAATGCTTAGCATTCCATTTAAAAAAAAATAAGTTTGTATTGGTTCGTCGTTGTCGAATTATCGTCGTATATGTCGGTATAAATGAAGATATTTTTAAATTGTAGAGCTTATGATTATCTACCATTTTTATATTAAAAATTATTCGATATCTACATTATTAGACACCAATAACGGACTTTATCACTACGCTGGGACAGCCGGTAGGTATATAGATATGACGAAATTATATTTAATTTAATTTTTAAATATTTATTGCTTGTTTAATGCTCTTTCCGCTATCTTCGTGTTAGAGAATGAATTAGTAGATCTCAGTTTTTGTAATTAGTGGACGAACGTGTTAAATTAATAATTTCCTTTTTAACTCCTTTGCATTTTCCTTGATAATTATAGGAAATTATAATTTTATTTTCTACTCCAATCTTTTGTTTTTACACTTACTCCGAGAGCATAAAAACGCCCCGTAGTATTTCTACAGTTTTTGTTGGTTACGTAGCAAAAGAAAATCATGTTGCTGTTTGAAAATAAACTGATATTGTTACTGCAAACATTCTTTTTTTCAATTAACTTTGATCCTATGAAAATAATATTTTAGTCTTTCGTATTCCTGTTATTTTAAAATCTCCCGTATTATATAACCAGGGGCAAACGAAATGCAGTCACCTGTTTCTCGTATTTGTGGCGGGTGGCTATCCTATTCGTAAGGATCTTTCGTAAAAACTCTCGCCGGATTTTAACCGGAATATTTGGAAATATCCGGTGAGCGATAGGACTCCGGAGAATCCGAGATTCGCACACTTGATTATGTTTCGTTCCAGAAAAGACTAGTGTACGAACTGAAACGGGAAAAAGACGCTTTTAACATAGTAGATTCAGTCTTCGGATGGTCAAGTAGGAAATATGACTACCCGGAAGAACGGGAAAGTACGGGATGAATTTAATAAGAGAAAATGGAAACAGTATATGATCTTTTTATGTAAGATAAAGTAAAGATGCAGAAAATTAAATATAAGATTTTTTATATTGTCTTTTTTTTATTTATTTTATATATATTTTGAAATAGACGTGAATGCATGGTCGACGAATTCTAATAAGATTTTGTGGGTAAAAGTTAAATATTAAATTAAATGAAGTTAGATAGGAAAATATTATAAATAATAATGTTAAAATTTTATATTCTTTGGATTAATATGTTGTGTATTTCCTCTTTTTCCTTGGCAAATCAAATTCTCCAACCAACCAATCCGAATATTGAAATTTAAAACGTTTATGCCCGCATACCTAAGGTACTTATTTCCTGCAAATAAATTGTCATTCCTAGATATACAACCCATATCACATTAGCAATTTACACGATGCTTCCACCTTTTCATTGTACCAGTCAGAGATGGAGTGCAAATATTCCGTCAAACATAAATTTATAATAATATTCTTGCGATATCATATGTCGTTTCCACATCAAAGACAATTATTTTCTCGAATATCTGTTTGACGAAAATATAAAATATGTCAAATGTTCATGAACGCCTTTTTACTTTCTTATACGTAGTATGAGGAATAAGTGTGATGATGAAAATTATCGACCTCGAGATTTTTGCAGATGCATACGTTTTGAACTCCCCTGATACCAAAAAAGTGGTTTTTAAAAAATGCCTCTCTCTCTCTCCCCCTCTCTCTCTCCCTCTCTCTCTCTCCCACCTCTCTCTCTCTCTCTCTCTCTCTCTCTCTCTCTCTCTCTCTCTCTCTCTCTCTCTCTCTCTCTCTCTCTCTCTCTCTCTCTCTCTGTGTCACCACGATAGCGGTTAAACCGTTGTAGCTAGCAATTCCAAATTTTGTATTGACGAGTATAATCTCCCTGTTGAGAACTAATTAGATTTTCAGTCGGCAGACTGGATGTAGTAGTTTACTTCAGTAAAAAAATCAAATTTTTCCAATACTTTGTCAACTACTAATTTTAAACAAATTTATAAAGAATTCATATGTACTCAAAATTAAGTTTGAGAAGAATTTTATTATGAAAGTTTTTCAAAATTCCTACCGGAAGTAGGTCTTTTACTCTTATTGCAAATCAGTTTTTACCAATATTTTGCAAGTCATGCTTTTTAGACGGGTATGTTACGAGTATAAAAGTATTTAGAACTTAATTTTCAATACCTTTTGTATAAAAAGAATTTCATAATTCGGACCGGAAGTACCACTTTTACTCTTACCGAATAGCGATTTTTTGCTAATATATGGTAAATTATGCATTCTATATATATATTTATCAATAGTACAAAAGTATATAGAGCTGGATTTGCAATATTCTTTGTATACATAAAATTTCAAAATTCGCACCGGAAGTAACACATTTACACTTAGGGAGTAGCACTTTTTTTTCGAATATCTTGCAATATATACATTCTATAGAGATTTATTAAGACAATGGAAGTGCTTAGAATAGGATTTTGAATAAGTTTTGTATAATTTTTTTTTAAAAATTGTATAGTTTGAAACGCTCATACGTTTAAGAAAGTTGTGTGGTGGCTCACCTACTTTTTTGCAAATATATCGTAAATTATGTATTGTATATATATTTATCAAGAGTACAAAAGCATTTAGAGCTGGATTTGCAATGTCTTTTGTATACATGAAATTTCACAATTCATACCGGAAGTACACTTTTACTCCTGTCGTGTAGCACTTTTTTTTGAATATCTTGCAAAGTATGCATTTTAAAGAATTTATTAAGAGAATAGAAATATTTATAATAGGATTTTGAATAATTTTTGTATAAAAAAAATCTATAATTTGAAACGCTCGTACGTGTTAGAAAGTCGTGTGGTGACCACATGTCATTTGTTGTTATTTATACTTGTAAGTACAAAAAACGTGGTTATGGCCTTTGTTTTGAGAAAAGGGCAAGAATTCATATTTGTTAAGGAGATACAGCTGTGGCTCTCGTAATTTGATTATCCTCCATATTTAGTCTAGTCAGTGTGTTAATAAAAAATAAGGTAGATAAAAGAAAGTGAACCTAGAAAGTTACGAAGACTTCTTATTTGCGTTTTCAGCCATCTTGACGAAAGAGGTAATTTTTTTATTATTTTTTTATTCATTTATATATTTTTTGAAATAAACATAAATCCATGGTCGACGAATTCTAATAAGATTTTTTTGTGTAAAAGTTAAATATTAAATGAAATGAAGTTAGATGGGAAAAGCATATAATTAGTAATGTTAAAATTTTATATTCTTTGGGGTAATATTTTGTATACTTCTCCTTTTTCGTTGGCAAATCAAATTCACCAACCAACCAATCCAAACATTTAAATCTAAAAGATTTATGTCCGCAGTATGTAACTGCCTGCAAATAAATTGTAATTCCTAGATATACATAACCCATATCACATTAGCAATTTACTCGATGCCTCCACCTTTCGTTTGTGCGTTCTCAGCCATCTTGAAGAATAATATTTATATTTATTGACTGTGCCCACAATACAAGATACGAAGCAAAATAAAATTACTAATTATAAACATTTCGGAATCTCTGAACCATATCGCAACCATTCATACAGGTCAAATGGATCTAGGTCAGTAAGAAATACTAACATCCTTGATCCAACATATGGATATCAAATAAGAAGACTAAATGCTAAGTGCAAGAAAAACAACTAAACAATATTAAGCAATAAACAGTGAATAGCTAGCGCAAACAATTTTTTTTAATAATATTGTAACGAAATAAGTCCACAAAAAAAAGAGAAAAGTAAACATCGGCGCGACGACTATAAAAACACACTCGTAAAGAAGTAATAAAACATCTGCACACATGTACGGCATAAGCATGCAACAGTCTGGAACTTATCGAGAAGAAAGCTAGAGCCTGCTCGAATATTTCTAGACTTTTTTGTATGCACATATAAAAGACGCTCGGGTGCCGGAATGAGTAATTTCATTCAGTAATATTCGGACAGTTCAAAATAAACATAAATATAGTGAATAAATATTACAGACATAAATAGTAGTGATAGAAATAAATACGTGTGTTAATTTAAATTGTAGTAGTTTTAAGTGCGATACATTCTTTTTATATTTTTATATTGTGATTAGTTTTAGGTGTGTAAATATACAGACTGTTTCAAAACAATTGCACGAGTTGTTTATTTCGACCCCGAAAACGCAACAATATGAAAGTACTAGACCTAATTGATAAAAGCAAAATGTATACGTATTTACATGTATTACACTTGTAGAAGAAGTAAACGTCTAAGCATATTCGTCATGAAACGAGATAAGATTTAACAGGTTGAAGTAAAGAGTTAATAATTCTTCACATGTTAAAAAAAAGGACTTTTTGTATATACCGGAACAGTGCAGAGGAGAAGTAACAGCACCCTTTCGGCGAATATTTATAGTTATTTGCGAACCAAGTGCGGGAAGACTGTTTTCCTGCATGAGCGCACATTGTAAGCATGAGCGACCGCAGGAAGCAAGCGCTTGCGCGAATGCGTGGAAGATGTATTCACGCAAGTGGTTTGTACAATATTTTTTGTACGAACATTAAATTAAAAAAGTATTATTGATTAATGTCATTGGTATCATACCTAACCTAAGATAGATTACCTAATTAATTTAAGCATTTCATGTACGTAACTATTACTCACCTTTCCCTAAAATTAAGTTATTTCTTACACATGGCAAACATGAGGTGTTTATTATTATATTTATAAATTTATAGTACATTTATTGCATTTTTTGGTATAAATACAAACAATTCCGAACTGCCAATATGAATGTCGATGTGGTACAAATAGATGGCGCGTGAATCTTGCTTAAGATGTCGCTTAAAATGTCGTCAAATAGATGGCGCCACAATTTTTTTGGAAAATTTTTTAATTATTACTCCTATTTCCCCAACTTTTAGTGAAGAATAGTGGAGGGAAGTAGTATTTTATAGACTAAATTTTATTACTAGCAAGTTAGATTTTTTTTAAATGTCCCAAAGTGCCAGTGATTTTTTCAATTTTTACAGTCGTCTCAACCGGGAAAACGTATTTCCCAGTCGAGCTACACATGCACCAAATGTCTCTTTACAGGCGGTGAGTACAAAAAATTGTTTTTCATATTCTGTTTTCCGGATCTGACTAGCGTATGCGACATATGCTGAAATTTTTTAATTCCATAAATGTAGAGCAGGAAGGCATTCTGGACCCTCAATATTCTCAAGTTATCATTAAAAACTAAACAATTACCGTAGACGTACTCGCAATAATTAAATTTGGCTAAACTCAACGCGTCAAACAAGTGCTTTTTGATGTCTCTAGTTAGTATATTGTTACCATTGACCCCTCACAAATAGAACGACACTGTTCGGCTTGATTTGCAGATAAAATCTCATGTCGTCAAATGATGTTTTTTTGGAAATATCATTAATAATAAAGTCAGTTGTCAATTTGATATTGTTATCGAATTTTCAACGTGAATATTATTTATTGTTTGATTAGTAAGAAAGTAATAAAAATTGTGTTTAACCATTTAAAAATTATTATCGAGATAAGCCGTGGCCCTCCTATTGTGGATAAATCTATAGGCAACAATATCTCTATGGGAAAATAGCGTTTTAAGGGTACAAAACGCTCTAGAGACTAGTACAGAAATATTTGGCTTAAATCGCAGCCTAGAATACAAAGTCATGCCCGGTTTCCTACATTCAGACCGCACTAGAACAACGTCACCATTTATAATGAATTTCAAACAGGACAGACAACTTGTAACACTCAATGCTCAACTAAATACAGTATATGCAATAACTGCAGATTTGCTTCCGTTAATTGAAAGTCCATGCGATCGATGGTGCTTGTAAGATACTTAAGTTCTCTATTTATTAATTCGACAGCAGCGCCGACATCGGCAGAATTAAAAGTGTAGTAAATTTGCATTGTAATGAAAATTACAAAGTTTTAATGTTTGTACAAAAAAGATACGTAAATGATGTAAAACAAAGACCCGCAGATACTTCCTTGTGAAACTCCACAGTGAACTGGTAGCAAATTCGACAATTCATTATTTATCTGTACCGCTGGCATCTGTTGCTGTAGTAATTCTTGAGTAACGCAACTGGGGAGTCACTTAATTATATATAATGGAAAACAGAAATTAATAACGATTGGCTAATCATATCGAAGGCTTTAAAGAAGTCTAGGGTGATGAGAACTGTAATTTTGCTGTTTTCAATAGCGCTAAATATGTCATCTGAAATTGAGGATAAAGCTGTTCCACAAGAATACTCACTTTTAAAACCAAACTGATTTTCAGGTAGTATGTCATTTTCTAACAAAAGTTAAAAGGTGCTTGAATACCGTTAATTTGTGTGATTTTTCGAATTGTTTTTACCCGACTGAATTAACGAACGCATTTGTGCTAACCGTGATGTTCTCCCAATACCCGGGCATAATTTTTGAAAATGTCTTAGGTCAATTATGACAGCCATCAATTGAAAAAATGAGGTGTGGCCACTGCACGACTTTCTTATACGTATGAGCGTTTCAAACTATACAATTTTAAGAATTTTTTTATACAAAAATTATTCAAAATCCTATTCTAAGTACTTTCATTCTCTTAATAAATCGCTATTGAATGCATACTTTGCAAGATATTCGAAAAAAAGTGTTACTCGCTAAGAGTAAAAGTGCTACTTCCGGTCCGAATTTTGAAATTTCATGTATACTAAAAATATTGCAAATCCAACTCTAAATACTTTTGTACTCAAAATAAATATATATAGAATGCATAATTTACGACATATTTGCAAAAAATCGCTATTCGGTAAGAGTAAAAGTGGTACTTCCGGTCCGAATTTTGAAATGTTTTTTATACAAAAGATATTTAAAATTATCATTTAAATACTTTTATACTCGTAATGTACCCTATGCCTAGAAAGCATGACTTGCTAGGTATTCGCAAAAAACTGATTTTCAATAAGAGTAAAAGACCTACTTCCGGTAGGAATTTCAAAAAACTTTTTTAAGACAATTTTTCTCAAATTTAATTTTGAGTACATTTGAATTCTTTATAAATTTATTTAAACTTAGTAATTGACGAAATATTTGCAAAATTCGATTTTTTCACTGAAGTAAACTACTACTTCCGGTCTATCAATTTTACTGAAAAACTAATCAGATCTCAAAAGGGAGATTATATACGTAAATATAAAATTTGGAATTGATACCTATAGCGGTTTGACCGCTATCGTGGTCACACACACACACACAGGAGACACACACACACAGAGAGAGAGAGAGACATTTTTTAAAAACCACTTTTTCGGGATCAGGGGACATCAAAACGTGGAAATCTGCAAAAATCTCGAGGTCGAAAATTTTCATCATCACAATACTTCCTTATACTACGTATAAGAAAGTAAAAAGTGCACATTTTTTTAAAATAAAATAGTATATTATACTATAAGGGAAAGGAATGCGTTATTTTGGCAGAGGTGCAATTTGAAGCCCGAGGGCTACAATGCACCGAGGACAAAATAGCATCTCTCCCGAATGGTATATACTATTTTTTCCACGGTCTCATTAACTTAAAAACACATATTTTGTCATTATGAAGTAAGTAGCACCAGAATTATTGTATTCGGATTTGAGCATTTATTTAGTAGTCGTTGAGTTATTGTCATAACTACAAAATAAACAAACAAAAAGAATTGTCAAATTAAGGTGCTAGTTTGGTTTAGTTTAAAGTTTGTTTAGTGCACAATGAATAATTGTGAGTCGGAAGAGATTGTGGAGGCTGCAAATATTGCAATAAGCAATTTGCTGCCTACGAAGTAAAGATCTTTATACGATATAGCCTACAATCGGTTCAAAAAGTGGTGCGCCGAGAAAAATGTTCAAGTATACAGCGAGAATGTTTTGTTGGCATACTTCAGTGAAAATGCAAAGAATTACAAGTCTTCCACATTATGGGCGCAATATTCTATGGTTAAGTCATGCTTGATAATTTACGACAACATAGATATAAGCAATTTCCCCAAGCTGATCGCATTTTTGAAAAGAACCGGTGACGGATATCAAGCGAAAAAATCGAAAATATTGACAAAGGGTCAAATCGACCGTTTTCTATCAAGTGTAGATGACAAAGAATTCTTAATGATTAAGGTAAGATTACTTTTGTTGTTAGGTATTTAAATTATTAAGTATTTTGATTTTTTATAGGTTGGATTAATTCTGGGGATTGCCGGAGCTTGTCGAACTGATGAACTAGTCAATTTAACTGTAGATGATATTGAGGATGTAGGCTCTTCCTTGATTGTAAAAATTCCAAACACTAAGACAAAGATTCCACGAACATTTGTGGTTACCGATGTGGAAAATATGCTTGAATTGTTTCGAAAATACCTGTCCCTTCGTCCTCCCCACGTCAAGCATAAGCGCTTTTTTTTGTACTACAAAGCAGGAAAATGTAGTTCGCAGCCAGTTGGCAAGAATACCATTGGAAAAATTCCGAGTGTAGTAGCTTCGTATTTAAAATTACCTGATGCTGCATGTTATACTGGTCACTGCTTACGAAGAACTTCAGCGACATTACTGGCAGATGCTGGTGTGGATATCACGACAATAAAGCGTCATGCTGGTTGGAAATCAACGACAGTCGCTGAGGGTTATGTCGAGAACTCCATTGAAAATAAGACCAAAATTGCTAATCAGGTTTTAGTAGGTACCACTACTAGGGCAATCACAAAAACTGTAAATGTAAGCGAAAGTAAATTCCTTCTAATATTAATTTTGAAAATTGTACAAATGTAACATTTAATTTAAATGTCAATAAATAATTTCAATGTTATCTTTTTTTTGCATGAATCACAAACGTTCTCCATAATGTAAACTCCCTTGGGAGCATTATACTCCCTTGGGAATAATCGACTACTTCTGTTTTAATTTTGATGTCATAGAAACTGATTTCTACTCCCGACCGTGGAAAAAAGTAATTATTTTCCTACAAAAATTGCATAATATCCAAACGTTATCATTTTAAATATGACCGCTATGTAAATTTCGAAACATATCACCCCTTTTGAAATTCTCTACAGAAGCATTATATTTATTTGATCTAATAAGACTACTAACATATTTTCTCGTTAATCTTTTATATCAAGAATTATTGTTATGTTTATAACTCATAGAGCTGTTGGTGTAAACTTTAAGACTCGAAAGTAAATTTACATAAAAGCTCGGTTATGATGCTCGTATACATGCATTTATTCATTGGTGGAGGTTCCTATTTAGACGTTAATAAGGATGAAATGTACGTAAATTTCTAATTTCAAACAATACATATATGAAGTTAATTCAACTATGGACAAGGAAAACATTACCACAAACTATTAATATCATCGCAAAGTTTGTTGTTTGGTGTATCTATGCACAAAGTTATATTCCAAAGAGGCTACGGTTACTTAAACTATTATCACGTCCACGATTAAAACATATAAGAACAATAGGTTTACATAAGTGCAACTGCATCTATAACAGACATTCTAATATTTATAAATGTTTGAGTAGTGATTTTAACTTTTCTGACGTTAGAAATACAAAAAACGTAGTAATATTTACATAATGATAAAGTTGTTGTTTACAAATAATTGTACATTAATTATTTTCATAATTAAATTAATTAAATTTGCCTTCACAGCACTATATTTTTTATTGTTCCGGATCGTACTTATTAGGGAAAATACGAAGCACGTAAATAGAGTGCAAAATTTATTTGGAATTCAAATAATTTTTTATTTTAATTAGATATTCACGTAGTAGACGCTTCCGTATACATCTAAAGGAAGTTTCATTAATTTACGTTAAAGTAATGTATATGATTAGTAATATATACGCCAGGATGCCTTACTTGAAAAGTCTTTTTGCTTATATTTGATGAATAATATTTGCGTTTTATCCTTTGATTTAGAACTGACTCTCATTTACAATTAACGAGATTTTACGTACATACAAATACATAACCATTTTTCTCTAAGCTATTTATCTTGTGTATACATATTGCTGTGACTCTTTCAAATTTACATATAAATAAATAAATTTAGTTTACTTAATTAAGTCGTAACTGGGAGTCAAGCACGCATCCTAGTGCTAGGCCTTATGCTAGACTATGATACGGTGAACTTTCTGCTGAAAGGTAGGTTAAGCAAAACATTCTACATGTAACTAGCTCAGTTTGAAAATAAATAGTTCTCTCAGGGGCAGAAAATATGACTTGATTCTCCTTCTCTTTAATCATCTCCAGGTCAGGTAAAGAAATAAAATACAAAATAAATCTTAATATCTAATTTATTAAAATAAAATAATTCTAAATAAATTCAAAAGTTTTAATCTACAAATATTTACACATCCAAAATCAATATTCGGTCATAATTCAGATTTATACATCATAAACAATAAAATATTACAAGAAATAAAGAATAAATGAAATCACCATGTCGTGCAAGCTTATATCTAAAATGTGAACGTGATTATTATTATTAATATTTGTCATAGATACATGTAAACAATCAAAAATTAAAAATAAATTAACCGTGATGAATTGTACTGGAATGTAAATTAAAAAAAAATAAAATTGTGCGGTCTACTATTTGATAACAAAATATAGACATTAAGGAAGTGGCTTTGCCCTAATTAGTCCTGTCCGGCGCCTTTTCTCGCTCCCAACACAGTACCATCAGTAACAAATTCACACAGAAGAGTATCCCAAAGTTCCACCCTACGAGCATGTCATCTTCAGCTCGTCGGACGCAACCCGAACATACATCATCATGTGCACACCCCTTAAGGAATATATATATTTTTAATTAAATAAATAAAGTGAAATAAAACAATGTCTCTGCGTATTCAATAAATTAACTCAGCCCTGATTAGTTCTGCCTGGTGCCTTTTCTCGCTCCCAAACGCAGTACCACCAAGACCAATTCGTGTATATCAAATTCACCAGGACTCCATGCTATGAATTAAATAATGACATAATTCATTTCACACATCCCTGATGTATTATTCAACACGTTAATATTGAACACCCAAATACAACAAAATATACTTAATTCTCATATCAAAAAGAAATAATATATATATATACATTAAAAGAAAATAAACTTTACCTTTTTCACGAAATTCCAATACAAAAAACACCACTACAAATAAAGAATTTGGAGACGCCACTATACACACATTTATAACAAATATTGTTAATCACCTTAATTCTTCATACATCGTATTAAACTCTTCCATAATTTTCAATAAAAGATTTTGTTCACTTAATATATATATATAACCTATATACACATAAACAAAATTATTAGTTTCAAATATCCTTTGTAGGATGAATAAATTTAAAAGAAAAATAATTTATACGGAAAAGAAAAATGATTATGTTATTCAAAGTTATCATTACAAATGCTAGAAAGTTTTGTCATAACGTACGGCATAGTACCCTACATGCAAAACAAAACCCTCTAGAAAGAAGAAAATAAAAATGAAATTAAATAAATTCAAACACCGAGTTCATAAAAATAAAAGTATTTCATACATAGGTAGTTATTCGAATACATCTAAACATTTTAATGTAATGCGCGCAGCATGTTAAAAATAAAATTATTATAAGTGTAGAATCTTGTAAAAATTTTATAAGTATTGAAAATCTCAGAAATTATTCTAAGTCCGGATTTTAAAATAATCCTATTAAAGAAGAGGGAGGAAGTGGTTTTCACCTACTTTTAGACTTGCTAATATTGCGGTTTTCACCAGCAATTGCCGAAATTTTTATCTGTCCGCGCTTTTATTCGTAAATTTCCTTACAAAAACGTACGGCAACTTTCGTTAAGCACGAATCCATCTCCCAAAATTGTATGTCGACGGTGCTGCTCTTATCGGTTGCATGAGGAAACAGCGTATTAATAATCCTTGCGAGAGGTAAACAAATATGTGACCATAAATCCGTCTATACATTATGACTCAGCCGAGCACCTGATAAACAATACTTTTTGTACCGGTCAGTCCTTGCCAATGCCAGACGTATTTGTGCGAGGAACACCTGCTCGATCCTTTTTACGTAGCATTTAATAAGTCTTAAAATTATAACCTTATAAAAATTTTATTAAGATTCTTTTATGTTTTACTTAAATAAAAATAAAGTTTTCATAAATTATTAATACAGTAAATATTTATACACATCATGGTGAAAATGAATAAAGTGAAAATTAATTTAAATAAAACTTGGAATGATACGTCTGCATTTGTTATTTGTATAAAGTTAAAATTGATATTGATGTGAGCAATAGTGAAATACAGATATAATACACAGGATGCTATCTATCAAACATTGGCCTGGTAAGTAAATAACATTATTTACAACTTTTAAATATAACTTAAAGTTCATTGCCACATCCTTATTATGTTATAAATTTCTTGATTGTTGTTTACTTCATTCTTGAACCATCTCTTTGTATTATTGGGAAGTTTTATTCGTATTTTCTTTGTCTTGCTTACATTCGGAAATAAAGGGAAAACATTCATGATCGTCGGTATGCGTTGGTTAAATTTATCATGAACCCCTTTTACCTTTCCAATTTCTAACGATGATGTATTGTTGACAGGTGGATTATCATACGCGTTCACCCAGCTTATCGTTCCTGGTGATTGACATCTTAAATTGAAGTATAAATGTTGTATCAGTTATTTGATCATCATACAGATTATACGAGGACAATCAAGAAATACACATATAGACGAGTACAGACATAGATATCCAAGAGTACAAAGTGAAATTAAGTGAAGCATTACTTGAACTCAAAGTTATTGTATACTGCTACCCTCTTCGGCCTCGACGGAGGCCCCTTAACACTGCTTGACAGGCCGGATCATGCCTTCCGCAGCCATCCTACACGCTGTTTCGTTCGATACGCGAACTACGGACCCATCTAACAGCATGACCCGCTGTCTCCGTCGAGCCTTGCGACAGGGTACCCCGAGCGTCAAACTATCCCGGCCCAAGATAGAAAAGGCCCGACGCACCGAGGCACAGAAGTCGGGCGAATCCCTCACGTCCGGGAATACATTCCTCTGCTCTTCTGGCCTATAACAGATTCCATTCTCTACATAACCTGGTTACCAATTACATGTACTCCAAGTTATCCCTATTGATTGCTTACTTGTGTAAAATTTATTTATTCAGTTACTTAATTTATACAGATCACGTTTACATTACCTAATTTATTATTGTTCATGAGGAATTTGTAAACTTAAATAAATAAATACCAATGTACATATAGATATAAATATAAATAAATATAAATCAAGAAAAATTCTTACCTTTATTAAGCACTTATGTATATAATATGAACGCACACAATAAGAAATCCTTACTTAACTAAACATAAAATTGCAAGTGATCTAAAATTCATTTATTTACATATTATTATTTATTCAAGATCACTGCATAAATATCCCTATGGGAATATCTGTAATTTATAAGCGAGAATCGCTAATGTCAATGGTATAAATTCAAGATTTCCCATAAATACCAATTAATATACTTATAGATAGCTTATCATATATTTTATATTAAACATAAATATCTGTGAATAAATTTAATTTATTCCTGCATTATCTTCGAGATCGTAATCATATAATTTTGAGACATGAAGTCTGCCTTTGACACGCTCATTATCCACTTCTGTTACCTCATAGGTCGTGTCATTTATCGCTCTACCTACACGATAAGGTCCATCAAAAGGAAGGTCTAATTTAGCACATTTATTATGGTCTCTCCGACCTAATCGATAATTTCTTATTACTATCATATCCTCCCTATTAAAGACTTTACGATTTTTAATCTTCGCATTCTCTTCCTCGGTATATTTTCGAGCTCTAGCACGTTGTCGCTCTCGTCCACGGTCTATTACCTCTTCTAAATTTTCCACAGGAGGAGTTTCTTGTCTCCATGGACGTGGTGGATATCTACCGAACATCAGTAGATATGGGCTAAGATTAGTGGTCACACTGGGTAAAAAGTTCATTGTATTTTCAACTTCCGTCAAATGCCTCACCCAGCCCACATGATTCTCATGAGTTCGCATTCTCAAGTGTTTTATAACTTCTTGTATGTATCTCTCACAAGGGTTCCCTTCAGGATGTCTCACTGAAGAAAAATTTACTTGCACATTCATATAATTTAATTCTTGAATGAAGCGATCATTATTGAAATAACTAGCATTATCTACTAAAAGTCTTTGAAATTGACCTATTTCTTCTATAAATTGATTAATGCAAATTACCGCTATGTCGGTATTATATTTTCTGGTAGGATAAAGTTTCACATATTTCGTAAAAATATCTACCATCACAAATACATTCCTATATCCTAAATGTCCAGGTATTAAATTACCTAGGAAATCTGCCGCAACTAAATCTAACTTATTTTCTACCCTAATACTATGTACAACATTTTTATTTACACGATTTTTATATTTACCTAATAAACATAGTTCACATTGTTTATTCCATCTTTCAACGAGACGTTTGTCTTGTTTAGCATAAAATTGCTCCCTAAAGACTAAGAATGTCTTCCTATTTCCAGGGTGTCCCAACCTCCTATGAATATCTAACATAACATTCTTTGCCAATTCACTTCCCAATACTAACAAATCATTGTCCCCTATTCTTTTATATAAAATATTATTTACTACTCTAAATCCTCTGTAATTGGGTTCTTGAAGTGCCTTTCTTTTTATATCTTGCACATCATCTTCTCCTTGACTACGTTCTACATTTTCTCTACTATATACCTCAGGAGCTACTTCAAAATTATAAGCATTGATCTGATATGATCCTGATTGCTTACTATGACCAAAGGCTCGACTAAATGCATCTGCAACAATATTATCTTTTCCTTTTCTATGTCTAATTTTGAAATTATATTCACTTAAAAATAAAGACCATCTATATAGTCGTGCATTAGAAAACCTAGTTTTCATTAAGAAAATCAAAGATAAATGATCAGTTTCTATTGTAAAGAAATTTCCCATCAAATAGTACTTGAGCTTAGAGACCCCATACACCACTGACAATAGTTCTTTCTCTGAAACCGTATAATGACTCTCGTACCCCTTTAATATCCTTGAAATAAAGCAGATTGGTATCTCTTTACCATCTCTGACTTGGAAAAGTTCAGCAGCAATGGCATGATCTGAAGCATCACACCGTAAAATAAATTCTTCCTCAAATCGAGGCAGATTTAAAACTAACGCCTTATAAAATTCTTGCTTGATTCCTTCAAAAGCTTCTATTCTTTCAGGAGTCCATTTAAATTTTACACCCTTCTTTATCATTTTAAAAAGAGTTACAGTCTTATCTGATATCTTAGGAATAAAGTGCTTATAATAGTTCACTATACCTAAAAATCCCCTTAACATCTTTATATTTTTAGGTCTTGGGTAATTTCTTACTGCTTCCAACTTCTTTTCCTCTATTGATACAGTTTTACCATCTATCATATACCCTAAGTAACTAACCCTATTCTTAACAAATTCACATTTCTCTAAATTAATTTTTAGACCATTACTTTCTAATGTACTTAAAATAATTTTAACAGCTTTTAAATGACTCTCTAAATCTACATTAAATATTAAAATATCATCTACATAATGCGATACATATTCCTCATATGGATCCAGTATTTGTTGCATGGCCCTTACTAATGCAGCTGTGGCCGTTGATAAACCGAAAGGTACAACCTTAAAGGAATATACTAGAGAATTCATTAAAAACGAGCAATATTTTCTAGAATCCTTGTGTAAAGGTACCAACCAGAAAGAGCTCTTTAAATCCAATTTTGTAAACCACTTAGCATTCGTACATTTTGCCAATAAAGTTTCTATGCTCTGTGGGGCTTCAAACTGTGCTTTGGTGCGACTATTGAGCATTCTAGCGTCGAGGCATAAACGTAGTTTCATCTCTTTTCGGTCATCTTCACTTTTTTTAACTACTACCACAATGGGATTAATGAAACTAGACTCTGATCGTTCTATTACACCATCCCTTAACATGTTCTTAATTTCTATTTTTACCTGTTGTTGATACTTATATGGAATTGGATAATTTCTTACTTTAAACGGCTGACTCTCATCAACTTCTAATTTATGTTCATAACCTTTCGCTAGACCTGGGCTATTATCAAATAATTTTGTATGTACTGCAAGAAGATTTTTTACCTCACTTACATATAGCTCATTACAATTCAAGTTAATGTCACCCATATTTATTTCCCGGTGTGAACATTTATTTATTATGTCACCCATATATTTCGTGGCGTCTTTCTTTTGAAGACCCTCCACATGGTGTGTACATTTATTATTTATGTCACCCGTGGCAAATGTGGCCTCTCCTTTTTGAAGAGTATCCACCTGGCGTGCATTCCTTTCCTCGTTTTTTAAACTAATATTTTCAGGATGTAAATCGAAATCCTCATCATACATTTTACTACTTAAATTATTAACTACAATTTCATCTTCCTGCAGATCTTTGTTCCATGATATAATTGCCCTTTTTATGTGAAAAGTTTTATCTTCCATGTTTAATTTTGTACTATATTGAGTCAAAAAATCCATTCCAAGTATACAATTATAATTTAAATTAGGTACAATAACAAATTCAGTTAAAAATTCTAAATTACCTATTCTTACATTTACGTAAAATATCTTATCTATAGCTATTACTAATTTTTTTGTGGCAGTAAATAAATTTATTTTTTTAATGGACCTATAATGACCTAAATTTTCTAGTTGCCTATCTACTAAACTACTATCTAAAAGAGACAATTGCGCACCTGTATCAATTAATGCATCTACCTCTATTTGGCCTATGTTTATTTTTACTACTGGTAGCTCTGTGGTTATTTTTTTAATATTCTCAAAGTCGGTCACCCTTTGAGAATCCTCTTCCTTTCTGATTGGTTCTACTAAAAATCCAGAGATGTAGCACCTCCTACTGAGTTGTGTAACCATCCGTTTTCTACCGGAGTTGCACTTCTTATCTCCTTCTTTATCGCTCCTTTTGATACATCTTTCGTTACAGCTTCTGTTTTATTTTCTTTATTTTCTATAATTATGTTATTAAATCCTCGGGTATCTTCTGTTTCATTTTTTCCATATTTTCTTGTTACATGACCCTCCTGTCTCCAACTATTATTATTATTACTACTACTATTATTACCCATGTTTTTGTTGTTACCATTCTCCACCCTTCCTCCCTGGTAATTATTATTCTGATACCGATTACCATTGTTTCTTTGTTGGTTATTACCATTATATCTTTGCTGAGCATTATAATAGTTACCATTGTTACCTGCTTTGTACCCATTTTTATTCTGAAATACACTCCTATCTTCCACGTCGTCCAGACGCTTTACCAATTCCAAGAGTTGCTCAACGGTGTCTATACCCTGTAAAGCAACTGCTTGTACTACCTCATGCTCGAAATGATTAGCTAACTGGGTAACAATGTCACACTCCTGGATCACAGGTTGTATATGTTTCAAGAAAGAATATTTCCGAATAACATAATTCTCTCTAGATGTAATGGAACGATATTTTCCAAAAGTAAGGTCATGTCTAATGCGTCTTTGCTGAGTTTGTCCCCAGTACTGCCTAATAAACATGTTTTCTAATTCTTCGTACGACTGTACCTCATCAATTACCATATCGTACCATAATAACGCATAATCTCTAAGACACCCTCTCATGAAATGTAATTTCGACATATCATCATGAATACCACGAATATATGTCTTAATGGTTTTAAGAAATGCCATAGGGTTGTCTTTATTATACCCAGAAAATTTTGGTATATTTTCTGTGCCAAGTGATACCTGTTGCGACACCACACAAGGTGTAATTGTACCCTGTTCAACTCTTGTTTTCAAATTCTTAATCGTGTCTTGACAATTTAATGTCATATCCTGTAGCTTTAAAAGTGAATCTGTGCATGCTCCATATTTGACTCTACAGTCCTCGAATTTATTTGTTAGATTTTGAACATCTTTCTGAACTGACATGGCACTACTGTCCACCTTCAGTTCCAAGAATTGTATCTTCTCATCTTGTCCTCCAATCCTTTCTTCTATCTGTCTAAAATTTTCTCTCGCTACACCGGCCCTCTGATTCATTTCATCTATTAAAAAATTACTGCTATCCTTGCACTTCTTTTCATTTGCTTCAATTTTTTCATTGATCTGTGCCGTGCTTTGTTTCACATCTTCTTTTATTTTATTATTCATTGCAGACATTTCTATTCTACAAGCTTTAATTCTTTCATCAATTTTCTCATTTATCGACTTTACTACGGCTTGTATCTCCATTTTATTTCTATACATCTCTTCTTTATTTTCTTTAAACTTCTCATTCATTTCAGTTTTATTCTCATCAAACTTTTTATTCATCTCAGTTTTATTCTCATCAAACTTTTTATTCATCTCTATCTTGTCACATTCCAACTTACAGAAAAGTTTTTCAAATAAAATATCAAATCTGTCTCCACCTGGCATTTCTTTCGTTTCAATTTTTACATCTTCAGTTACATTTTCATCCTCATCAAGAGGTAGCGTCTTTTCTGAATCTGTCACAGAGGAAATGCCTTGTGGTTCCCTGTACGTTTCAAATAAATATTTGGTGTCCATACTACTTTCAGGATTTTCACCCTCGCCTTTATACTCAGACATATTTACTTTATCTGTCCTGGCACTTAAAGAGACTTATTTGTGGAGAAAAATAAATCAAAACTTGACAAAATTTTATTTGTGAATTATATTTATTAATTATTCAAATGCACCTAAAGGTGAAAGTACCTCCCTTTAATTATACAGCTATTTGAATATTAAATAATCAATTAATTTTTATCTAAACAGTTTAAAAATGTAGAAGTTTTGCCCCACTACGTTGGTCGCCATATATATGATATGGAACGGCAAAACTTTTACACCATGAACATTGGGCATCATATCAATAATATGAAAATGTGAAATTGCTAATAAATTGTAAATATATTTGAAATGTAAATGCAAATGTTTTGCCCCACGACGTTGTGCGCCATATATATGCTGTGACTCTTTCAAATTTACATATAAATAAATAAATTTAGTTTACTTAATTAAGTCGTAACTGGGAGTCAAGCACGCATCCTAGTGCTAGGCCTTATGCTAGACTATGATACGGTGAACTTTCTGCTGAAAGGTAGGTTAAGCAAAACATTCTACATGTAACTAGCTCAGTTTGAAAATAAATAGTTCTCTCAGGGGCAGAAAATATGACTTGATTCTCCTTCTCTTTAATCATCTCCAGGTCAGGTAAAGAAATAAAATACAAAATAAATCTTAATATCTAATTTATTAAAATAAAATAATTCTAAATAAATTCAAAAGTTTTAATCTACAAATATTTACACATCCAAAATCAATATTCGGTCATAATTCAGATTTATACATCATAAACAATAAAATATTACAAGAAATAAAGAATAAATGAAATCACCATGTCGTGCAAGCTTATATCTAAAATGTGAACGTGATTATTATTATTAATATTTGTCATAGATACATGTAAACAATCAAAAATTAAAAATAAATTAACCGTGATGAATTGTACTGGAATGTAAATTAAAAAAAAATAAAATTGTGCGGTCTACTATTTGATAACAAAATATAGACATTAAGGAAGTGGCTTTGCCCTAATTAGTCCTGTCCGGCGCCTTTTCTCGCTCCCAACACAGTACCATCAGTAACAAATTCACACAGAAGAGTATCCCAAAGTTCCACCCTACGAGCATGTCATCTTCAGCTCGTCGGACGCAACCCGAACATACATCATCATGTGCACACCCCTTAAGGAATATATATATTTTTAATTAAATAAATAAAGTGAAATAAAACAATGTCTCTGCGTATTCAATAAATTAACTCAGCCCTGATTAGTTCTGCCTGGTGCCTTTTCTCGCTCCCAAACGCAGTACCACCAAGACCAATTCGTGTATATCAAATTCACCAGGACTCCATGCTATGAATTAAATAATGACATAATTCATTTCACACATCCCTGATGTATTATTCAACACGTTAATATTGAACACCCAAATACAACAAAATATACTTAATTCTCATATCAAAAAGAAATAATATATATATATACATTAAAAGAAAATAAACTTTACCTTTTTCACGAAATTCCAATACAAAAAACACCACTACAAATAAAGAATTTGGAGACGCCACTATACACACATTTATAACAAATATTGTTAATCACCTTAATTCTTCATACATCGTATTAAACTCTTCCATAATTTTCAATAAAAGATTTTGTTCACTTAATATATATATATAACCTATATACACATAAACAAAATTATTAGTTTCAAATATCCTTTGTAGGATGAATAAATTTAAAAGAAAAATAATTTATACGGAAAAGAAAAATGATTATGTTATTCAAAGTTATCATTACAAATGCTAGAAAGTTTTGTCATAACGTACGGCATAGTACCCTACATGCAAAACAAAACCCTCTAGAAAGAAGAAAATAAAAATGAAATTAAATAAATTCAAACACCGAGTTCATAAAAATAAAAGTATTTCATACATAGGTAGTTATTCGAATACATCTAAACATTTTAATGTAATGCGCGCAGCATGTTAAAAATAAAATTATTATAAGTGTAGAATCTTGTAAAAATTTTATAAGTATTGAAAATCTCAGAAATTATTCTAAGTCCGGATTTTAAAATAATCCTATTAAAGAAGAGGGAGGAAGTGGTTTTCACCTACTTTTAGACTTGCTAATATTGCGGTTTTCACCAGCAATTGCCGAAATTTTTATCTGTCCGCGCTTTTATTCGTAAATTTCCTTACAAAAACGTACGGCAACTTTCGTTAAGCACGAATCCATCTCCCAAAATTGTATGTCGACGGTGCTGCTCTTATCGGTTGCATGAGGAAACAGCGTATTAATAATCCTTGCGAGAGGTAAACAAATATGTGACCATAAATCCGTCTATACATTATGACTCAGCCGAGCACCTGATAAACAATACTTTTTGTACCGGTCAGTCCTTGCCAATGCCAGACGTATTTGTGCGAGGAACACCTGCTCGATCCTTTTTACGTAGCATTTAATAAGTCTTAAAATTATAACCTTATAAAATTTTTATTAAGATTCTTTTATGTTTTACTTAAATAAAAATAAAGTTTTCATAAATTATTAATACAGTAAATATTTATACACATCATGGTGAAAATGAATAAAGTGAAAATTAATTTAAATAAAACTTGGAATGATACGTCTGCATTTGTTATTTGTATAAAGTTAAAATTGATATTGATGTGAGCAATAGTGAAATACAGATATAATACACAGGATGCTATCTATCAAACATTGGCCTGGTAAGTAAATAACATTATTTACAACTTTTAAATATAACTTAAAGTTCATTGCCACATCCTTATTATGTTATAAATTTCTTGATTGTTGTTTACTTCATTCTTGAACCATATCTTTGTATTATTGGGAAGTTTTATTCGTATTTTCTTTGTCTTGCTTACATTCGGAAATAAAGGGAAAACATTCATGATCGTCGGTATGCGTTGGTTAAATTTATCATGAACCCCTTTTACCTTTCCAATTTCTAACGATGATGTATTGTTGACAGGTGGATTATCATACGCGTTCACCCAGCTTATCGTTCCTGGTGATTGACATCTTAAATTGAAGTATAAATGTTGTATCAGTTATTTGATCATCATACAGATTATACGAGGACAATCAAGAAATACACATATAGACGAGTACAGACATAGATATCCAAGAGTACAAAGTGAAATTAAGTGAAGCATTACTTGAACTCAAAGTTATTGTATACTGCTACCCTCTTCGGCCTCGACGGAGGCCCCTTAACACTGCTTGACAGGCCGGATCATGCCTTCCGCAGCCATCCTACACGCTGTTTCGTTCGATACGCGAACTACGGACCCATCTAACAGCATGACCCGCTGTCTCCGTCGAGCCTTGCGACAGGGTACCCCGAGCGTCAAACTATCCCGGCCCAAGATAGAAAAGGCCCGACGCACCGAGGCACAGAAGTCGGGCGAATCCCTCACGTCCGGGAATACATTCCTCTGCTCTTCTGGCCTATAACAGATTCCATTCTCTACATAACCTGGTTACCAATTACATGTACTCCAAGTTATCCCTATTGATTGCTTACTTGTGTAAAATTTATTTATTCAGTTACTTAATTTATACAGATCACGTTTACATTACCTAATTTATTATTGTTCATGAGGAATTTGTAAACTTAAATAAATAAATACCAATGTACATATAGATATAAATATAAATAAATATAAATCAAGAAAAATTCTTACCTTTATTAAGCACTTATGTATATAATATGAACGCACACAATAAGAAATCCTTACTTAACTAAACATAAAATTGCAAGTGATCTAAAATTCATTTATTTACATATTATTATTTATTCAAGATCACTGCAATATGTATATACATATATCGGTATACTCGTGCCATACATAGCAGTTGAATACTCTTTCAATTTTGTGATTACACGAAGCTCATATGCTTTAATTGGTTTTTCCATCATATTTTCGAGTCCGTTTTGTATGCTTTTTGCAGCTGGGCTTGCTTCGCTACATGAAACTAGTATTCTATTGAAAATATAAGAGCCAAAAATCATTTCGCCTATTTCAAATCCCAATAGAAAGACTCCAGGCACTCTAAGCTTAGATCGTGATGTGTACTTGAAAGTAATTGGTTTGGCCTAATTATTTTACTTTCACATATAGACAAAGTAATATTATATTCAGAATATTTTCTCTTTTAGGTTATGTTTATGTAGTAAATATTGACATTTATATAATAATAAAATTTATTTCTCGCTAGTGTAATATTATTTAGCATTATTACCTACTTAATGCTACACTATTAGTAGTCATAACACATAGATTACGTGTGCTCTCTATGTAATTACATTAATACTTTTTGTCAAAAACTCGTTAATGTGAGTCTGTTTAAAAGTTTTCGTAGCCGGCAAAATGTTAGGTTAGGATAAATACTTCTTCACATATTTGTATTAATTTGCATTCAAAAGTCTATCATATTTGTAAACAGAAATATTTTTTATCATATAGTTGGTAAGATTATGCAGAAAAATAAATATTGCGACTTGACAAATATTCTAGTATTTTTGTTAAATTATGAAAGAAATTATATTAAGAAGCCAGTAGGGTTTACAGTTCAGGTGTGGGGTAAAGCCTAGGGTTAAGTCGGATATGACCTGGTGGCCCTTGTGGTACTGCAGGAAAGACTTTTACGGTTTTGTAGGTAGGATCGGTTAAGGTGTAAAAGCAACCAAGATGGAAAAACCGGTCGATACAAATACAGTGTTGGTGAGAAAGAATTCAATAGCAAATACAGAGATCAACAGAGAGTAGTTAGATAACTGTCTAGGAAATAGAGGAAATAGTTGTGACTGCTTTGAGAGAACAGGCTACAAACTTATACGGAAATATCTGCAATGACATCGGAATTTGGAGGTGGTATCGAGGAAGATGCGCCAGCATGGTTCCAAAGGATATAAATGATTAAGCTGTGTGGATGACAAAGTAATAATGCCAGTCCTTAACAGCAAGTTTAAGGGTGTTGCATTGTCAAGGTTGTATTCCACGTCAGAATATGTGTATCTTATATATGCTGATCTTAAAAATAACCTTACTGAAAAAAATGCATGGTATAAATGCGTAAATTTGATCGCTGGCTTCAAAAATGGAATATTGTATGCACAGGCTAGGATGGCAAGGTTTACATCTCTGTAGGATCTGTTGGACGTTATGAAAAACGTGCAAGCAATAAAAGACATTCTGCTAAATCCAGCACAAATTCCTATCCAAACGTTTTCTCTTGACCCAGCGCTTTAAAAAAGATGGTAGAGTGCTTTAATTGTAGGAAAGAATGCAATTATGCATCTGCATGCTAGCAGGCTAACAAGAAATTATGTTTTGGATGAAATGAGGAGAGGTATTTCAAAAGTGATTGTCCGCAGCAGACGACAAACCAACCTGAACCTGATAGTACAACATTATTGGTGGAGCAAGAACCGATAATTCCACCTGATTACTAGGTCGATATTATGCCCCGTTATCGACTTCGACAATACAAAGTTATTAGCAAAGAGCGAAAATCTAGCTACTAGAATCACTAGAGAAGCAATAGAGATTGAAAAGAGGCCCAGAAGTTTAAATAAAAGAGACGACGGCCTACGCCTGCCGCATACATGGAAACCACTCGTGGCCGACATACAGATTAGAACTCACGATAAACGCAACACTCCACAACCGGAGCAGATCCATACACAGGATTCGCAAATACACGGACCAATCACACGCAGCCGCTTGCGAGCGATCGCTACAGTACAACATCCCCCACCCGACCCCACTCCAACTCAGCAATATAAAAGCAGGCGTACAACAAGGCGAACAGCAGATAACTTTCAACTGTAACCAGCAGGAGACTATCTCTAGAAAATGACGAGTGCGATCTCGTCGAAACGTCGAGACAACAGTCCTTCTCAGGACACATCTCACACGCGGCCAAGAACCCGAGAAACGATTGTTTCATATATATATATAGTGTATATAACCTATACATTTTTTGATCTTTGTAAATGTACAGCATTGTTCTCAAAATGTCCAAAGTGTTTGTTGACATTTCTTTAATACGAGTATATCTAAATATTCAGCACAATTATGGAAATTTAATCTATACTTTTTCTTGTTATACAAAAGCTTATCCAGACGATAAATACCTACTCGGTTTAGTATACACCCTCGATGAAGTTAGTAATCACTTGCTACATAATCCTAAAAGTTAGTTACCGATTTGATTTATTTCCTTACCTTTGTGTTTACACAGTTCCCTCGGGTTATAGGTTTAACGATGTTATATTGGATTTATATGCCCGGTACGTGTGAAGCCGGATTACCGTTAAGAGAAATATGTTACCTAATACACCCTTGTCAATACAATTAAATTGAACAGGCTGACTAAGTATATAAATATAATTTTAAAAAGTTTTACCATAAAATAGATTATGAACCATCATAAAGCTAGCAATATTATACAGTTACGCTTTAGATTAATAGGTATATAATAGAAAATTATTTGTCGATATTAATTTGGGAATTAGTTTGTGGAATTAATTTGTCGTTTAAAGATTTATTGTGCCTTTCTATACATATTGTTATGACTGCTTCCTGCGGCGTTCTGCAGGGATCTAACTTGGGCCCACTACCATTTAATATTTATATCAATGATCTCCTGATGCCTTTTGATTGTAAAGTTGTCGTATACAGAGGTGATTTTTAATATCGTATCACTCCTTCAGATTGCTTGCTGCTGCAAAGAAGTCTTATATTGATTAACAAGTGGTGCAACAAGAAAGGAATCGGGTTAAATTTTGATAAATGAGCAACAGTCTCTTTCTCTAAATATTCAGGCGTTCTATCTTTTCTATATGCAGTGTCTCAGACCACGATTTCTAGAGTTTCACAGTTCAGAGATCTTGATGTGCTTTTTGATAGTTTTCTGTCTTTTGGCCCGCATATTAGCAACATATTGCTATGGTTTTTTTTATATATTATGGACAATTAAAATTAGATAAATTGATTTATTTCAAATTTATATTTCTGTGGGGCAAATGTTTTGGTACACACTGTATTTTGGTTTCTGTTTAAGAATTTGGGAGGTATAGTAGTCTTTTGGTAATCTGTGTATGTTAATATTTATTTTGTTGTTATTTTAATTTAAAAGAGAAGATGCCAGAAAGATTATTTACGCTCCTTAACTTGATATTTTAATATTGTATAGATGTGAGAATTTTATTTCAATGTGGAAGGGGTGCGTGACTTTCACTGGCCGAGTGTTTAATATTGAAGGACATTAAATCTTGGTCTCCCGTTAAGTTCAGTTGTTGAATTAGAGATATTTTATGTTTGAATATTAAAATAAAAATTGTTATAATTTTCATTTGATTTTAAGGAGCTGAGATTTAATCAAGTTTGTGAATTAGTTTTATTGCTGTTATACAAGTTGAGTATTTACTTTTAAGAAAGATAATGCATTCTTTAGTATAATAAGAGAAAATTTTAATATTGTAAAAGTAGACTCGTATCCTTCATTTTGTTTTTTCCAGCACGTGTTTGAAAATATTTTATATTTATTGAGAAGCTATTAAATTAGATAATTTTCTTTACTGTATCAGTTTGCTATATAATTTGATGTATTTTAATTATAGGTATTTAATTTATTCAATTTATGTAATTATTATTTTGTATGGACTTTGTGAATAATTTTCAGTAATTAATTAGGTAAATTTAGTCGTGTTTGTCAGTACAAGTTTTTTTTATCCTATCTGGTCAATTAGTGGGTAGGGCTTTTTCTTGAGAATTTGTTAATTAAAGTTTTTTTTTTGTTTTTTTTTGTAATAAATAATTATATCTGATCTGTTTTTCACTTTTACTAAAAATTTTAGAAAAGTTAATTAAATAATTATTTCATTTTTTTTGTCTTCAAGTAATTTGTTGTTTTTTTATACTGTTTCCTAAGATCACGATTCCTGACGTGAACATGTGTACAGTGTGTACAGTTTCGCCGATGGAACCTGAGAGAGAGAGAGAATTTTGTTTTCTGAGCTATATCGCGGCAAACCCTAGAACAATTGTACTAATATCATAGCAATATGTTCTTCTGCCTCCAAGACTCTGGGTTCCCTTATACATTCTTGCAAAACGTTCAACAACTTAAATACATTACCCATTTTATTTTATTCTTTATACGTTCCATACTGAAGTATGCGTCCTTAGTTTCGTTTACTCATTACTAGGGCGCGGACATGACCGACTTAAACTACGACGAAGTTACAACGGAGCAAAGAAATAATGTAAACAACACACATTTACTGAATAGCACTAATTCATATGGTGAACTGCGACATCTGTTTACGCTTGAGAAGGGCCCGAGAATGAGAGCAAAAAATGGCCATAAAATAAGGAATTTATGAGTAAAATTCTTTCTACATCGGCGTAGATAGCCTGAGGGGTTTTTAAAATTTATTGTATTTACCTTATATTTCGCAAGAGAAATAATGTAAATATGTATATACTTACTGTTATTTAGTTTCAATAACATACGCGTACATTTTTAGTTATCATTTATTTAGATCTAGAACGTTGTTTATATCACTTCTTCTGATATGAAATTGAATTGTCAGTGATTCCGAAATTTATTACAAAGTCGGTAAAATATCGTTACAGAATGCCAAAATATCGCACGTTCGTCACATAGCTTTGCTAAAACATACACAGAAATAGTTTTTATGCAGAGAATTTCGATAGTTAACAAAATTTCGTTACATGTTTAAATGACGATGCTCGAAGTAGTACTGAGTGCAAGGAACTAACACAAATCCCAAATTTAAAAAATCAGTTGTTATCCCTTCAGGAACACTTTGGAAATTTGCCTAAACTAATTACATATTTTGAAAATCGAATCTCAAATTAAAAAGTGGATTAACCACATTAGATGTGGTTATTAATAGTTCCAAGTGACTTCGGATGTGACCTACGGCAAAAGTTAGACGCAGTTTTTAATAGAAATCCAGATTTAATAACATTGCGGCAATTGTGTATGCTAAATACGCTGAAATAAAAGAATATTTCCAGTACGCACATATAACCAGTTGCGATGTAGAAGGACGTTTTCTATCTACAAGGATGTACTACATTCAAAGAAACCAAGTCTTACAGAAGAGAAAATGAACAAATAAGAAGGTATTTTGTATTTTATAGATCACCATCCTCTTGTTATCCAATTAAATAAATAAAATTAAAACCTCTTTAAAAATATAACATTTCAATAGTGCGCCCATGGGCGATGAGTTATGACTCGCTCGTGTCCGCGCCCTACTCATTACATATATCAACATCTTATGCTCGAGCGAATACAAAAACGTTTTCTGAAATATATGTCATTTAAAATAATAATAATAATAATAATAATGGACTTTATTAGGGCGGAGTCCAGCATGTGCTGTTCAACTCAACCACTCCATATGAAGTAGAATACAATAACATTACAACCGTTAACATAAAACTACCCTATTATATAAATCAACACATCCGCAAAAAGAATATAATATTTGCTACACATGAGATAAATATACAAGATACGTAAGATATGTAGGATATGTAATACATGCAAGATATGTAAGATCGCTGCTTACCAAGTAGCATCTCCTTCAGTAAATATCTGAAGGGGCCTCCACCCCTATCCCTTAAACTTTGAGGTAGTGAATTATAATGTTTTGATGCCATGTAAGGAAATGATCGCTCACCGAGGGCGGTGCGATGACGCGGGACCGATAAATGGTCCCTATACCTAACATGTCGCTCGTGTATCATGTTCCGCTTGACTAATAAATCGGTAATATACTTAGGAACATTCGCTGCTACTGCATCATGAACAAGTGCACACAGATGAAGCAGTCTACGGTTGTACATATTCAGCCAACCAAGTTCATTTATGTAAGGAGATACATGCTCCCTTCTATTTAAGTTATAGATGAATCTAATGCATGAGTTTTGCACTCTTTGTATCTTCATAATATAGTTGTAGTCCAAACAGGGACCGTAGACTACGTCGCAGTAATTGAAATGTGACAGGACCAATGAATCGCACAATAAAACCTTGAGATCAAAAGTAATAATTTTCTTATTTGCATAGAGGTGCCTCAGGGAAGCATAAGCCCTTTGCACTAATTTATTTACATGAGCTCTGAATCTCAGACTGTTGTCCATCAACAGCCCTAGATTCTTGACAACATACTCCACCTGGAGTGCAGTATTTTCCACCTTTATATCTATGCCACCCACTGCACCATGTGTCTTTCTGGAGAAGAGTATTACTGATGATTTTAGCGCATTAATTTAAAGACCTTGGTGTAATTTTTGACAGCCGTCTAACATTTATCCCACATATTTCAAATTTATGTCTTGCTACCTCTAAAACCTTAGGTTTTGTTATACGTACCTGCAAGCATTTCAACAATATCGGTTTACTGAAAACTCTATTCTATAGCTTTGTTGCTAGCAAACTTGAGTATGCTTCCCCAGTCTGGGCACCACACTACACTTACCTCCAGTTAATGGTTGAGAAGATTCCTGAAGTTTTTGTCATACAAAATTGATGGCACTTATCCTATGCGCAATATGGATTACGCTACGCTTTTGGCACGACATGGAATGCAGTCCTTGACGTCGCGTCGTGAAAGACATGGTGCGCGTTTTATTTGGAAGCTAGTGCATGGACTCATTGATAGTTCTTACATTCTTTCCTCCATAAATTTCCTTGTTCCGCGTATTTCTTCCCGATCTTCCCCTACTTTCTCCCTTCCTATTCCTAGAACCAACTTACTATCTTTTTCTCCTGTAACAACTATGTGTCGCACAGCTGAGCTTATTTATGGTGATACTTTTTTTTAATATAATTTACTTGTATTAACGTCTTCTTTTGTATAATTTCTATTTCTAAATGTATGTATACAATTTTTGTTTTTTTTGTTTGTCCTGTTATTGGATTGATTATCCGTTGGGCAATAAATAAATAAATTATTATTATTATTATTATTATTATTAAGACCATGTGCTTTTGATATTTTCACTAAGCTTTCTATGTCTTTATTCATATAGCTTACGTATGTAGGTAACTGGTCAATATCACAGTTGCAGTATAACTGACTGTCATCTGCAAAAAAGTGAGGAGTACAATACTTAAGGGCATGCATGAAGTCCGCTGTATACAATATAAAAAGGAGAGGTGAAATTACAGACCCCTGCGGAGTTCCATGAGTTACTACTACTTCCGCGGAGTATATATTATTGAGGCATACTCTTTGTGTGCGATCCGAAAGATAAGAACATAGCAACCTGCACGCGTTTTTATCAAACCCAAAGTAACTTAGTTTGGCAATTAGTAAGCTGCGATGTAACGTATCGATATAATGGATGCCACTTATCCACAGCGCGGCATTGATTACGACAGGGTATTGGATAGACATGGTTTTAGTTCTTTAAGTAAAAGACGGGACTAAACAAGTTGTAATTTCCTTCTAAAACTTCTAAACAATTGCATTGATTCACCTGCTTTTGTTTATCGAGTTAATATCTTAGTGCCCAGGTATGCTGCTAGATCAGCTGAAGCATTCTACGTACCCACAGCTCCTACAAATGTACTACTAAAATCCTCTCTCTATCACATGTGTACGAATATCAACAGTTTGTATTCTGGAGAAAGTAATTTCTTTATTTTTGTATTACATTGTCAGCTTTTGTGATTTACCCTGTAAATAGATGATTCTGTTGGATAATAAAGATTGTTATTATTATTATTATTACTATATTTATTTACCCCACGTATTGTACTCGTGTATGTTCAAATGTGATTGTTTATAATAACTAATCATTATAAATTAATAATAATAATAGTAATAAAAGTTTACTCGAAAATTATTTTATGGCCCTGGTAAAAACAATTTCCTTGAATATTTATAAGTACGGCTCTGTAATATTAATTAAATAGTAAAGATTAAAAGGTTTTCTTTACTTTAGATATCTCAGATTCTTTTCACCTGAGTATTAAACTGCAATCTGGCAGGGTTGAGATGAAAATTGCAATTAAAGTTTATATTATTATATAAAAAAATAATAACTTTCGAATTAAATATCTGTACTTCACAAATACGACTATGTGTCATATACGGACATGGTTTGTGATAGTTCTGATAAATCTCTTAATGAATATTCCACTACATTTTATAGTTGTAAACGTTAAACACAATTAATATTACTAAAAATTATTATTATTATTAAATTTTATTTTGCATTCTAAAATTGATTATGCTGGGTCTAAATGCATGGTTATTCGATATCTTATAAATTGACGTGGCGTTATGTTTTTTCATGAATAAATACTTCAGCAATACAAATACTATCTTTAAACGCTTGGTGCTTACAGATGACGTTCTCTATATTTTTAAATAAGGAATGCATAAAGTAATATAAAATTAATTTAAGTATCATAAATTTAATATAAATTAAACAAATAAGTTAAATGTAATTTATGGTAAACGCAAAAATTTTTTTAACCAAACATATTTCAGCTACATTAATGCAAAATTGAAAAGGTATTCTCATTAAATTAATTGAAATGTTACGATATTTACAAGAATGCAAATAGAATGCGTAACTTTTGATTATATTGCTTCAATATCAACAACCTATTGATGACCTGATGGTTTCAATATTCAAGTGCATTTCTCTCTGTTAAGAACCTAACATCTTTTCTTTTATTTTATATTATTGTTTCTTGTTTTATATATGAATGTTTTCCTTATTTTTATGTGTTATCATATTTTTGTAATGTATGTCTCATTTTTGATAACTTTTATTTATATTGTCTATTGTGAGCATACTGATGCGGAGCAGCTTTCAGGTGTATATAGTCTCATCGGCCGAGTACACGAATATACCCCGAAGGCGATGCAAGGCCTCCTATGTATACATACGGGCGGCAGTGTCTGGCATGTGCGTATATATAGGGACCCATAGCTCCTCGAGCGATGCACATGTATACCGATAGGTCCAGCTCGGAACGGGCCATAGTCAGCAATGAGTGGCAACACCGAAACCCCCACCGAAACCCTTCTACCCGCAGCAGCTTCAATTGCAGCACATTGCAGTTTAGAATTTAGTAAGACTTAAACCGCGCAAGGATATAGTCGTTTGCATATTCGTTCTGTATACGTAATTTGCCCATTTGTTTCAGACATAATAAGGTCCAATTTATTATTATTATTGTATTCTTAGCTGCTACGGAAAAGTAATTTTAAGTAATAAAAAAACAATAACGTTTTCTAAAAGATAAAAGTAAAAAAATCAATAATTCTGCAAAATAAATCCAAATTTTAAGAAAGTCACTCAAAATAGGATTCAAAAATACCGCCCTCTCTTGCCAAACAATAGCCGAGCCTATTGTAAAACTCCCGCCTCACTCCCTCGAGAGTTAACTTGTAACTGTTGCAAGTTCGGGATTGTTAGAAGACCGTAAAGATTTTCTTTGACATAACCCCACAGAAAAAAATCGGAGGGATTGAGGTCGGGTGATCGAGGTGGCCATACTATCGTACCCCTCCCGGAAATAACACGATTAGGAAAAGTGTTTTCTAAAAATTCTCTTACTAATCTGCTGTTATGCGTGGGACAACCATCTTGCATAAACCAAATTGCATCAAAATCGATGTTTAGTTGACGGACAGCAGGAATAATTCGTGTTCGCAGCAAATCTAAATATTTTACTGCATTCAAATTGCCGTCGATAACAAATGGCCCTATAATGTTATCACCCAAGATACCCGCCCAAACGTTAAGTTTTTCGGGATATTGAGTTTTAACATTACGAGTTAGATGTTTATTTTCTCGAGACCAATATTGCACGACTCAGGGGTTATGCTTCCCATGACGTGGAAAAGAAGACTCGTCGGTAAACAGAATATTTTTTATAAAATATTCGTCCCTGTTAGCCTTTTCCATCACGGACTCACAAAACTCCATTCTTGCAAAATTGTCCTCGGGAAAAATCTCCTGGCACTTTCGAACTTTGTAACTTTTATATTTGTTGCGTTTTAGAATCCGCTTTACTGTACTTCTACTAACACCGATTTGCAATTTGCCGTGTACACTTAAGGTCGCCCATTTCAACTAACGAACAAACCCTCACGTCTCTCTCCTCCCGATCGGCAGGTATTAGAGTGATATGAGGCTGTTCGTCAATTTGTTGGCATTTCCGGCAATTTCCGACTACACAGCCATATTTCCTAAACGCATTTACGTACTCTACAGCAAATAAATCAGCGGTTGTTCGACAGGAATTGCCTGCAAGATACCACGAAACTATTTGTACCTTCTCTGCGGTTGTATACACTGACATGATAACTACCTTTACGTATGCACAGCTAAATACCAATGACGGGACATCTGTTGCGCTCGACCATCGGAATTAGGTTGCGCACGCGGAGTGGTATCGTACACACGTTGCCACATAGCATTACGTTCCATACGTATATTGTTGCCTATGTATGGCCCGTCGCGGGCTGGACCTATCGGTATATGCTGTAATCTTATGTTCGATGCAAGAGCGGCCCCGAAATCTCGGCGCACACCGAAATAAATAAATGTGTATTTGAACTGATATTGTGTTTTATTCATGGTACTTTCAAACTAGGAAGTTTCCTTAACACTCTCCTTACAAAAGTTCACAAAATGCTTCTTAGCGTACTTATGAGTCTTCATTGTTTTCTTTGGCTTATTCTTAGATATTTCCTTGTCAATTTTAGATAAAGACTTTTAGAGTACATTTTGGTAGATTCTGACAGTATCAAAATCCATGACTAACGTTTGGAAAAAAAAGTTTATCGTTATTCGCAATTGCTATTATAAACGCTGTCGTAGCACTTGCATAAAGAAGCCAATAAGAAAGCGCAACGCACAATTGAATATATAGCTTTCGAGAGAGGAAATTGATCATTTTGCAATGAATAGAAATGCATAATTAGCTAATTTTTTTAAAAATTCATTATTGTTTTATTAGGTATGAGTGATATAATCATATCAATATAATTAAATCTTTTTCGTTATTTAATTGACACAATGTCATACCACCATATTTAATGCTTGATAAACATTTTTAATTGTAGGAAAATAGTACATTAGTGCTTACATCTATTTACTAAATATATCACAACAGTAAAAAAGTAATATTTGCAAAACACAAGGGATGAAATTGGATTTAAAATAGATTAAACCTATGTATTGCAGCTGGGAAAATTAAATTTATGGATAAAACAGATAGTTTTTTTTATTTAAACCATTGTAATAATAAATGTGTTTGTCGCTTTAATTATTGGATTATACGTAAGTTGTGCCTAAACAAGGCCAATTGGCAAATATTTATCATCGAATTTTAGCACCTGACACTGTTAAATATTATAATAGACTGCGTTTGACGGGAAACCACACATGTCTATGGAGAGCGCTTCCTAATCCGCAAATACAAATAGTCTGAAATTAAACAGGTTATTACATTGTAGGGGTTTTGTGGTAAATACAGCTATACAATTCGACTATCGACAATTTGAGGACGGCTACGAATACTCGACATCGCGAATAATTAATCAGAGAAATGTAAATGCAGTAATAATATATTTGGCGCCCAACGTGTGGGGCAATTTCTTACGTAATACCGTAATTCCTAAAATACGGGATCGTGGTATGTGTTTACGGACTAGTGTCTATTAATTCTGTTAGAATGATCCTATTCAAAAATATTAAGGGACAATTTTTTGTCACACAATTAATGTATGTGAGTAATTTAGATTTTTGAGAAAAATAAAAATAAAAAGCACTTACTCTCTTTCAGAGTCGTATTCAGGGTGTTCCTCTGGATTACTCAACCTCAGATTTCTTCTAATGTCACTAGTAATATTAACTTTGCGACTATGTGATAGAGATCCTGGTAGAAGTATTGCGATTTCTGTAACAAAAGAAGAATACATATATTATATTGCAGCGCACTTTGCATTTTAATATAAAATATAATATTGCTATGAACATTACTAGTAATAAATTTCAATGAATAAATATTTTCTTTCATCATATAATGCAGATGTATTAAATTTTAAAATATATCTTTGTTTAACTACAATAAAACAGAAGTGTAATGAGATAAAAAAATATGTTTTTAATTCATCACGAAGATCTTGCAATTTAAATGTTGTTTATTCTAAGTAAACACATAATTATAAACAGAGCTTTTAGATACTAGTGCAACGTACGAATATGTTATAAATGTGTTGTGTGCATATTGTTATAAATCTATTAAGCTATATCATCGAAGATGTAGTGAATAACTCCTTTGAATGTGCGTAGTTTTAGAAATATTTGATTACAAGCACTATTAATCTTTTTTATATGTAACAAACAAAGTTGTAGAGAAATAATAAAATGTGCCAAAACAACAAATCCGTGGGTTTGAACACTTGATTGCCAATCAATCTTACTGATCATATAATTTATTGTTTTATTACTTAATTGCTGTCTCTGTTGTATATCTTCAGTATGTATTAAAAAATCCAAAATTGCTTAAAATTTATTACAAGTATATTACTTTTGCAATAGACTGAATTTAATTATTAAGATCAGAAATCAGTTAATTATGTTATTTTTTGAAATAATCGGGGTCATTTGCAAATTGTATACATATAAAATAGGAATGTTCGTATAAAAATCTCGATAAATGCAGAAGTTCTATAGTTTTAATGCCTTATTTAAATTATGAGTAAAAATCTAACCTCATAATGTTAAAATATTCTTTCGGACTCCTAGTTAAAGTAAGCTAAACGAAAAAGTCCAAATTGTTGTTTCTTTTTTAAAAATAATAATAATAATAATAATAATACGATTTTAATTAACAATTAAAAGAATCAAATAAACAACGGAATATGAATTATAAACTTTGTGAATAGAAGAAAGATTTATCTACCAAAAACATACAAATGACAAATTCTCGCAGGAATGTGTGCCATATTATCTTAAGAAACTAACTAGAAATAACTATAATAAAGATATTAACTATGCCAAGTTACTTGACTACACATTACTTGCATTGTCATGATAAACACAGAAAATCCTGTGTGAATTGCTAAACCTTCAGGTGACACCTGGCAAGTTTTCAATGGTTTCAATAATATTCATGTCTTTAATAAAAACTTTCCAAGTTTGATCCGGAGGTTTATCAATTTACACAAAATTTTCTTTGCTTGACAAAATAATGCAAGTAACGTCTAGGCATATAACTTGGCATAGTTTATATAATCAAATATTTTCTTAAGATAATATAACACACATGCTTGCGACATTTTATTCCGTTTTTTACATGCATATTTTTGGTAGATTTTATAACTTTTCGTGAAGTTAGTATATATGTACATACATTTCAGTTTCTTTTTTTACCTTTTTGATTCCTTTTGGCAAGTGACCTTTGTTTTGTATAAATAACAAAGAACTATATGACTAAATAAAGAGAATAAGGGTACCTAGTAACGAAGTGACGTTTTCCATGACAATTTTCGGAACTTTTATCGTCAGTGACGTAGATATATGTTAGCAATCGCTAACTTGTATTTCAAATAATTTTCTTGTTAGTTTAAAATTGAAATTAAAATCTGTTGGTATTTAAGGGACGTTATGTTTGTTAACATGTTAACATAATGGATATATACAAGAACCGCGATTTGTCAATTTATAGATCTTTAGTTTCTAGGCTACGTTGCTGACGTAATTCTAGTAGCTTACGAGAGTTGTAGGCCTCTCGTTCAGAATTCACATTAAATTAGTTATTAAAGAAATAAAATATGAGAAAAAACCAAATAATCAAATAATTAACATTTTCATCAAGATCAAGATAATATTACGAATGAGAGAAAATAATTAATTTAATTGCTAAGCATACATCTGCACTCAATGCCAGCTTGAGTTTATCGACTCGCATGGTACTAGATGTTGATATTTCCTCCCGGTAGGCACTTTGCTCTCGCCCCTCCAGTCTTCCATACACAGTGTCTTGCATTATTGCCACGTACTAGGTAATACGGATAAGGATAACTATGATACTAATTAGATTTGTTACTAATTATCGATTTTTCTGGTAACCATACACATACGAATTAAAAGTTCATATATGTATGCATGAAATTGATGCAGAATCTGCCATAGAGTCGGCATTACTGCAACTAACGCACAGACACGCGTTTCTGTCTATTATGATTTCATCAGTATGCGACGTGCCTGCTGCAATGCTTACTGAGCTCCAGATCCCCGCATATCGTCTCTTCACAAAACGAGAAAATTTTGGCGACCTCTGTTATGCAAAAGCAACAGTAACAAGGTATACACCGATTTGTGGTTGACGAAACCTTTCGAAATAGAAAAAAATGTTAATTGTTATTCTAGTTTACTTGCATTTTTTATACTAGCGCTTATACTATATGTTTACTAAAGATGTGACAAAAATTGAGGGCACTATGCTGGGTATATTTTAAGGGTTCCATAAGGTACTTCATACAAAACTTCAAAACCTTAGATTAGAAGTCCCCTAGATTTATGATAATCTATGAGTCAATCAGTCAGTAAGTGCCCGAAGTCATGATTTTTGAATCCTCGAATCTTAAAAAAACTATTGTACGAAGATAAATAAAATTAGGAATACTACTTTTTATTAGTAACCTTAACTCCTATAAAAAATGAAATGTGTAACTCAAATAGTCAAGCAGATAGAAGGTGGTTGAAAATGGCTCGAATGGTTTTATGTAAATATTGCGCAGTGCGCACAGGCGAGTTTGTTGCAAGAAGTTGGCTTGGCGCTAAGATAATTAACGATTTTATACGTTAGTTCTTGTCATTGATATACTGGTGCGACAAAAGGGCTGCCTAGACTTTGAAGACTAGGAGTGGTGGTACTTAAATACACACCTCATAACTTCAGAGTTTCTTTTTTGAATTTAATTTTCTTTGTTAATTAAAGTTATTGCAATATTTTTTTTTATCCCACAAGGGCTTGCACTTATTAGTAATATCTGTCTCTGAAATAGTTAAAACAAAGTTCGGTGTCTTAAATACAGGCTTACAAACTGATATGTGTAACACATATCAGAAGTTTATTATTTCAAAGAGTACATGGTGTCATATTTTATGAATTTAACAAATTCTCTTTCTTACAATTTATGAAACTTAATAATCATAATTATAACTTTATGAATCATTTAGAAAACATAATAAGCAAACACCCTTTATTCAAACATTGCATTTACTGGTTAAGATATGTGAATGACATATTTGTTTGTTTTAAAGGTACAGATAGGCAATTAAAAACTTTAGATAATTATATTAACACTATTCACCCAAACATCAAATTTACAATTGAAGTAGAAGAAAGTAAAATTATTAGCTTTTTAGATCTTACTATAACTCATACGATAGTCGTCAAATTTTAATTTCGGTTGCACTTCTATCATATGCAGAAGATGACCTTGTGATATGCAGCGATGCCTGCTTGCTAACAGTGGTGGGAGGGCAACGCAGTGGCGGGGGACCCCCACGCCTTACATTTCATTATTTCAAAGCAAACGTTCGTCGACTGTGGCAGCCTCGCTTATGTTTATCTTTAGTTTATTTCGTCGCGCTCTTTTCCTCTTTCTACTTTCGTATCAGAAATTAAAATATGTCGACCCCGGTATAACTAAAAACATGCATTTCCAATTTCCCATAAACCTACACATACTGACACAACTATACACGCCAGTTCGTTTCATCCCATAACACAAAAATTATCTGCTTGCTTCATAGACTAATTAACGTTCCTTTGAGTAAAGAAAACTTTGATTTAGAATTAAACAGAATATACATTATAGCGCTAAATAACGGCTTTCTATAGATTTAATTAGAAATATTTTAACAAAACTACAGAAATCTAAAACTCTATCTCTAATTTACCCCACAGTAAAAAAAATGATGTGTGGCTACCACACGACTTTCTTAAACGTATGAGCGTTTCAAACTATACAATTTTAAGAATTTTTTTTATACAAAACTTATTCAAAATTCTATTATAAGTACTTTCATTCTCTTAATAAATCACTATAGAATGCAAGCTTTACAAGATATTCAAAACAAAGTGCTACTCGCTAAGAGTAAAAGTGCTACTTCCGGTCCGAATTTTTAAATTTCATATATACAAAAAATATTACAAATCCAACTCTAAATACTTTTGTACTCTTAATAAATATATATAGAATGCATAATTTACGACATATTTGCAAAAAATTGCTATTCGGTCAGAGTAAAAGTGGTACTTCCGGTCCGAATTTTGAAATTTTTTTATACAAAAGATATTTAAAATTATAATTTAAATACTTTTATACTCGTAATGTACCTGCCTAGAAAGCATGACTTGCGAGATATTCGCAAAAAACTGATTTTCGATAAGAGTAAAAGACCTACTTCCGGTTGGAATTGCGAAAAACTTTTTAAGACAATTTGTCTAAAATTTAATATTGAGTACATTTGAATTCTTTATAAATTTGTTTAAATTTAGTATTTGACGAAATGTTTGCAAAATTCGATTTTTTCACGGAAGTAAACTACTACTTCCGGTCTACCGATTTTACTGAAAAACTAATCAGATCTCAAGAGGGAGATTATGCACGTAAATACAAAATTTGGAATAGATATCTACAGCGGTTTGACCGCTATCGTGGTCACAGACAGACAGACAGACAGACACACAAACATTTTTTAAAAACCACTTTTTTGGTATCAGGGGACTTCAAAACGTGGACATCTGCAAAAATCTCGAGGTCGAAAATTTTCGTCATCACAATACTTCCTTATACTACGTATAAGTAAGTAAAACAATAGACTCCACAGTTATAATTGCATTACATACTCGTACATCGGTAAAATTTCAAAAACAGTAGGGAACTTAATCAAAACAAACAATTCGTTACAAAAAGCAATAAAAAACAATAGAGATAAAACGGACAATAGATTAAACTCAGGGGTGTACACGTTGACATGCGGAGTGTATGTAGGACAGACAGGAAGGACCTTCGATACTAGAGTGAAAGAACACGAAAGATGTTATAAAGATAAGAAGACAGGCTCAACTTTTGCAAATCATTGCTTAGAACAGAATCAGCAATTCAATACCAATTTTCCAACTTTACATGTTTTATTTAGAAAAAAGGAAAAAACTTAATATGCTAGAAAGTTTAGAAATCAATAAACGTAATAAATTAGGTATAATTTTAAGTGACCAACTGGATATAAATAGCTCCACCCTACTCAATTTAAAATTCAAATCTGTACGCCCCCTGTCAGAATAAGATTACTTTTGTATTGATGTATATAGCAGCTAATATGTATTTTGAAATTGCATTTTCATCCACTGATGAAGCCACAGTGTGGCGAAACATATGTCGTGTGTGAACATTATAATTTTTTGAAACTAAACAATTGTGTTTTATTATACAAAATGTATGGAACCAAGTAAATATCTCTGGAGTTTCTAGAGATGTAGAAATTAAATTTGGTGTGTATATATTACACTATATTTTGTATTTAGTTCGAATGTTTTTATCGCAATTCAACTTCCAGTTTAACCGGAAGTAATGTCAGCTTGAAATTTTTAAATAGAACACCCTGTATATTATTTTAGTTTTGAATAGAACACTTTATTGCAAGTACAAAAATAATGGGTTCGATATGTTTTATTTCATGGCCAACCGTGATATTAACAAAAGAGTGATTTTTGTTACAATGCTAAGATCTAGTATTTTGCGAGTGTAAATCACAAATGTAACAATAACATTAAATACCAAAACTGAAATTGAGTACAACAGTACTTAAATTACTGAAAAGGGCGCTAAACATAGTAAAATAAAACATGACTACGACAAAGCGTTAGGATACCGTTAGTGTATTAAATGTTCAAACTGAGCACCATTTACCTCTTGACAGTAGGCCAGTCTATTTTTAAATGCCATTGTAACATTGGCCTTTGTTTCTGGTGGAATTCTTTGAATCTCTTGAGTTATTCTCTCAGCTAATTCTTGCAAATTATCTGGTCGATTAAAATAAACTTTGGACTTCAAAAAACCCCATAGATAATAGTCCAGTGGATTAAGGTCTGGTGATCGAGGAGGCCATTCTATAGCACCTCTTCTTCCAATCCACCTATTAGGAAATGTCCTGTTTAAACGATCTCGAACAATGCGAGCGTAATGAGGTGGTGCCCCATCTTGCTGAAACCAGATATTATTTGGCAGTTGTCCATTTTCCTCCAGCGCCGGAATTATTTGTGCATCCAAAAGTTCTAAATACATGTTCCCGTTCAAATTTCCTTCTAAAAAGAAAGGCCCAATAATTCTGTTATTGTAAATACCGGCCCAAACGTTCAGTTTTTGAGAGTGTTGCGTATGAGCTTCTTGTACCCAGTAAGGATTATTTTGGGACCAGTAACGGCAGTTGTGTCGATTAACTGTACCGTTCAAACAAAAAGTTGCTTCATCAGAAAACACTACATTTTGTACAAAATTATCGTCACGGTTACAAATATCCATAACTGATTCACAAAATTCTAGCCGTCTGTTGAAGTCGTCGTCGGAAAGTTCTTGAACAAGGCGAATTTTGTACGGGTAATATCTTTCTCGTTTTAATATCCTCCCTACTGAACGACGGCTAATTTCGTGCATATTGGCCAGTTCAGTAGTAGACAAATTATGATTTTCCTCTAAAGATATAGCAATATTTTGAGCTACTTCTTCATTTGTAGCAGTATTTATACGTCCACTTTTTCTTAAATTTCCGACGGTGCCATTTGTATTGTACCTTTGCAAAGTCTTTGTAACTATCGAACGTGTTATTTGCCTATTCGGATGAATATTGTTAAAAAGGTCACAAACTTCTTGATGCGTTCTTCTTCTGTCGCCAAATCCAATCATCATTAGTATTTCAATTCTTTCTCTTTCGGTTAAATGAGCCATTTTTGCGTTAAAACTAAAATACTACTTATTTTGACAATAACTGTCACTGCTACAATTATTATTACATGGACTACCAGATATTATTACATTTTCATTCAAAAATATTTTTTTTTTGTTAATATCACGGTTGGCCATGAAATAAAACATATCGAACCCATTATTTTTGTACTTGCAATAAAGTGTTCTATTCAAAACTAAAATAATATACAGGGTGTTCTATTTAAAAATTTCTGGCCTACTGTCAAGAGGTAAATGGTGCTCAGTTTGAACATTTAATACACTAACGGTATCCTAACGCTTTGTCGTAGTCATGTTTTATTTTACTATGTTTAGCGCCCTTTTCAGTAATTTAAGTACTGTTGTACTCAATTTCAGTTTTGGTATTTAATGTTATTGTTACATTTGTGATTTACACTCGCAAAATACTAGATCTTAGCATTGTAACAAAAATCACTCTTTTGTTAATATCACGGTTGGCCATGAAATAAAACATATCGAACCCATTATTTTTGTACTTGCAATAAAGTGTTCTATTCAAAACTAAAATAATATACAGGCTGTTCTATTTAAAAATTTCAAGCTGACATTACTTCCGGTTAAACTGGAAGTTGAATTGCGATAAAAACATTCGAACTAAATACAAAATATAGTGTAATATATACACACCAAATTTAATTTCTACATCTCTAGAAACTCCAGAGATATTTACTTGGTTCCATACATTTGCCCATCACTGTATATAAACTATGGTGAACAGACAATCTGGGATCACCTGTATATAAAACTATGTGAAGGGGTTTACCTCGAGAAATTCCTTACGTATTTTTACGAAATTATTGAAACAAGCGACATTTTTCCTTTAAAAAGGAAAAATTGCCAAGAGTCCCTAGCACATTGTTTTTATGGGGACGAACGGGCACGCTTTCAGCGTCCAATCATCCGCCCTTTGTGGTGAACATCGATTTCAGAAACAACATCATCACCGGAAGCGTTTACGTAAAGAATCCGAAACGTCTGGAAGCAGTTTCCGCATACCGGACTCCGAACAGATTGTTTCCCTTCGACCTTATTTTCTCGGATCCGCTCTGTCAATTTCCTACGTCCTTCCCTGCGACGTCGTGTGGCGTGATTACACGTGTTCAGATCGCAGTTGCTCGTTTTAATGAAAAGTCGCTATTGTTTTGCCAGGTTTTCCCGTTTACATTCCTCAAACTTTGACCTCACATCCGTACAGGGTTAGGTGCGAGCACATCCGGTAGTCCAGTTTTAATTAAGCAAATTGTCGGGGAGCGTGGGCAAACGTGACACTAATACGTTTGTCGTTTGAGGTCAGAATAATTATCCCAAACAGTCGCGAGGTAGCCCTTTCATTATTGTATGCAGTTTGTACTTGAGAAACAGTAACAAGGTAGGAAAGGATTTGTAGCTGACGAAATCCTTTATAATAGAAAAATATCTGAGTTATGTTAATTGCTTTTCTAGTTAATTTGCATTTTTTATACTAGCGTTCAAAAATATCTTCATCTTAGTACGACAAATTATAATAAGCCACTTGCCTTTTATGTATAAGAATTTTTTGTATCCGTAGTAAAATATATCATTTTTCCACTATAATAAAACGCCATGAAATGTCATTTCTCCACCTGAACTAATAACAGGTAAATAATGAGCATATTATTGACCTTGGTAAATAATGACAACAAATAAAGCGCATGCCGCAACCATGCAATCGCAGTAATATGTCAACCGTCAAAATTCATTGTAGTTCTACCCGTTTGGCCAATTTCACATTCGTATATCCGCATATCATCGTCGACTTATACCATAAATCATACCTAAAATCTAAAACTTATAAATGCTCTACTTCTAAGGTAATGACTGTGTTTTAGGTTAACAATAGCAAAATATGTATGATAGTATAATATGGAAACAATATAACACGTAACTATTACAGATGTAAACAATTATTTAATTTATTTATAAAAATTGATACTGCAATTATTATGGCATGTCAAATTTTTTGATGGCTCAATTCTATTTTAAAAACCAGGATTGTGCAGATCTGTAGGCACATTAATGACAGTATTATTAATTGATTTAATTTCATAAGTATTTACGATATCTTCAGTCGAAATAGATCCTGATTGTACTGCTGATGTTGATGGAATTTGATTCATATCGAAAACTCCTGGATTTATTGCAGGTGTGGTTGCGTAAGTAGATGTAGGTAGACCTTGTAACATAAATGCTATTTTTTTTTTATTTACTAGGGAATCTTCTATATAACCTTCAGCTACATTAGAAGATTTCCAACGACCATGTTGTTTTAACTGAAGGATATTACCACCATTGACAGCTAAAAGTGTAGCCGAGCTTCTACGGAAACTATGACCAGTATATAACTATGGATTTTGTAAATTTAAGTAAACAGCAATTTTTTTTGGCATCTGTCCTATTGCGTTATCTCCAATGTTTTGTCTAGTACATTTACCATTACGTATACTAGTAAAGAATTGTGCTATGTCAGGATTTGGTCTAATTTTTAAATGGTTTTTAATTACTTTGATCGAAAGTAGCTCCATTATTACAAAATTTCGAGACGAACAATTTTTACTATTGCGGACGTGAATAATAAGTAAATCATCTTTCATGATGACATCAGAAATTAATAAATTACACAGCTCATCACTTCGGCATACACCAGCAACACCAATTACAAGATCAGTCTACAAGGTTATAAATTGTCAATAATTTCAAAGTATTAATATACAGCATGTGTCAATTTTCGTTAGCCATAGGCGATTAATACATGCAATACGTGACAACATGGCATCCCTACTTTCCTCTCCAATACCAGCGCGACCGATACAAGCTCAAGTTAGAGTTAGCAGTACCTATTCGCCCACCGGCTTGGATGTTTGTAATGCGTTTAGAAATAATATTTACGAGTTGCAAGGATTTATTTTTTTTTCCTTTCAGTAAATGCAGAGAATTATTAAGCTGCGTTCACGCTGCATGACACAAACAAAAGCGTAATTCTAATAAAATTAAAAATAACATAAATAAAAAAGGATTCTGAAAATAATAATATATTATAGATCGCGGCGGCCACTTGATGTTTCCCGTTCCAGTAATAAGACGGCTTTTGCAGACTAGATCAGTAGATCGCAACGTGTTCGCACCTAAAGATTGAATGTAAAATCTGGTGGGGACATCGGACAAAATCGTTGTATGTCGATTGTTGCCGGGATTGGTGACGGACACGTTGCCACGTATTATTTGTATAAGTATAAATCGCATGTAAACATTGAATCCCTATAGCTAATGAAAATTGACACATACGGTATAAACATACTACCTTAGTTGCAATGTAACATGCATCGGGTGCCTCAGTAAGGAATTTTATAATTTCCTCTAGAGTAAATACTAATGATTTTTTGGGTTTATAATTTTCATTTTTGAAGTGTAAACTTCTTTGGGTGCGTTGCACTGATTGTAAGCACTGAACAAGACTGACCCGTCACGCTCGGATATGTAACGCTCGTTCGGGTAATGTCAGCTCGAGTCGACTAAGGGAACAAGATGATAAATATATCCTATAGAGGTATTTAATTTCAATTCAATTGCAATTTAAATGAATAAATAAATTCATGTCCCAGAGCAGATGTGAACCGAAGCCGCCTGGGTGAGAGGCCGGCACTTAAACATTAGACCAAGCGCGGGGATCGTAAGCGAGTATTCATATCGTCTATTTATATATATACATGGGAGAGCATGATGCATCAGTCGTATAATACGTTACTGAATATTATACGCATGTGTACATGTGTAAATGTAATAAATGTGCGAATATGTTTTATTTAATACGTTACTGAATATTATATGCGTGTATTTCGTATTATTAACCACGCCTTAATGAAGTTTACACTTCTGCTGTGTGGTTTTAAGCACACCCATTTCCTTTTTTTTCTTTTTAAAAACGCAACTAATTTGCAATATTTTAATATGTTAATATCCTCTTTTAGGCCAAGTGTAGCTTTCAAAGTCCATGCTTTTTTATTTTTTGAATATTCTTGATAATAAGCCAGAAGTACGTTTTCAGAAATTATTACTGTATTTCTGGAGTTTCACCATTTTTTATTTTCTGTATATGTTTTCATGTATAAGTGTTTAGATTTATGCGGAAGCAAGTATTCAACTGCCTCTTCTGCAATCTCGCGCATTTCAGGTGGTGTACATCTGAACTCTTCAGACATTATAAATGGAATGAAAAATAATCTAATAAAAACTTGGCTTTTAGTTTTAGCATTTATGTCAAAACTTATTTGGCAACATCAAAATATAGCCTACTTATTTGTTTATATGAAGTTTTATTACAAGGGCATTCTTACATATATGAGTAAATTTATTCATAATTATTAAGATCCAATTAGACTACTAGTACAAAAAATAGCATACATACGACGGTTGAGAAGACTATTATTGCCCTTGTGGCTTAAATTTCTCGGCGCTGCGCGCCTCGGAATTTAATCTCCCCACTCGGGCAATAATAGTCATGTTTTCAACCTTAATATGTAATATACTAATTTATGTAATGTCGGTTTGACATTTATCATTTTGTGACTATATAGCAATATATTTTTTTCTGACAAATAAGTTTTTTACCAGGGGGGCGTAACCTTTATAGTTTTAGTTTCTGGTACCTGAAAACCTCACCAGATGACTCTGATTACTAATGTCACGTAGATTACTAAATTATCTACCTATACTTTACCACCTTTATCGTTTTAATGTTGGATGCAGTTGAATTTTAATTAGCCGGTTTCGCATAAGTGTTCACTTATTCATATTATAATATTTTGTTGTGTTTAACTGAAGTTTTGGTTTACTTTATTTTGACTATTTTAAATAACTAGTGCTACTTTTATTCGTTTGTATAAATTTGTTTTTTATTATAGTTGAAGCAATTTGAAGTTTATTAGTGTCACTTTCAGATAAGTGTCAGATAATTGTAAATTGAGCTATATTGTACTACAGTGAGGACGCGCGGGTTGGAATAATTTCATTTATAATTTTTGGTTTTATTTTATGCAAAAACGCTCGGATAGGTCGATTTTGATTGGTAAATTGATGTACAATGTTCTATACCCAAATTAGAAAATGTACCATATTCTATACCCAAATTCAACAGTTATCGAGAAATTTACAATTGAACATATCAATAACTTAGACCGTATGCTACAAAATGTATTTCACTCTCTTGTTTCAAAACGACCGATTTATTAAAAACAACAGAAAAACAAGTCAAATTAAATGTTCAAACTGTTGACCACTAACTTCTTAACAATAGGCAACCTGAAGATCAGTTTCTCGTAACACTGCCGTTAGCGTTTGCGGTTTAATATGTTGTATTTCGGTTATAATTTCTCGATAAGTGTTGCGTTTGGGTATAGGACATGGTACATGAAACATACTTAGAATTCGATGCAGAATTAATAAATTAAATGAAAAACATATGTTTCCATTTGAAAAAAAAATTGATGGTCGTAACTTATTTTTGGACCAGCCTTTGTACATCAATTTACCATCAGAAAAACCGCAGCTAAAAATAAAAATCGACCTATCCGAGCGTTTTTCCATAAAACAAAACCGATAATTTTAAATGAATTTATTCCAACCCGCGCGTCCTCACTGTATATTATACAACTACATATTATACTTTTTTAATATGTCTAAATGTGTATTTTTGTAAAATGTTCAGTGATATTATTTTCTCTTTCCAAAGTGTGTTGCAGATTTTTTTTTACTGTGAAATGAAATTTTATGCAACTAAATGCTCTTATAAAATAATTTGCAGCAAAGTATTTTGCGGTAGTGTGGCGATACAGTTAATGCTAACGTGGCCTATTCGAACAAAATAATGCCAACCACTGTGCCAAGAACATTGCAAGAACTTCGCCACAAATTATTTTTTTAGAAAGTGTAATCTCATGTTAAAAAACACGTGTTATTTTTCTATAATTTTTGTAGTTCCATAAGCCTAGCATTATCTAAAATGTTTTTCATATTCTTCCTTATTATTTCCAGCTTTACCATTCTATTTCTTCTGAAATCATTATGGCGTATCGCTCATGTTCTGTTCGCAATTGTATGGACAAAAGATCTCCCCGACACTAATTTCCTGATCCCTGTAAATATCCAGATTTATTTGTTAAATGGGTAAACATTTAATTTAATGTACAGATACGGCCACCAAGATTTCAGCCAAAGTACTTTGTAGTTTATTTGTTCTTCCATAGTTTCTTCTTTGTAACAGTTGAGAGTACATGAATGAAACACTTTAGAAATGATATTGCGATGAGGAAATCATAAGGAGAATACAGAAGTCCAACTACTGAAGAACTAGAATGGAGTGGTGAAAATAAAAGTACAAAGAACAAAATGGTACTTAACATAAAAGTGCTTTATGTATTTTGTCTATATTTTCGTTTGTTTGAAAAAAGACTATTAAATTTTTGTAAGTAATGTAGTTTTATGTTACTTTTCGATTACCTTTAAAACACATTGTTTGTTTATTGTATATCGTTTAATTATTCTTCAGAATATGTATGTGCATAATTGCCAAAAAAAAAAATAATCTCCAAACTCACATAGAGATTGGTATAATATCTGAACAAAACTCTAATATTTTAGTAAGTAACTTTTTCTTAATTACCTTAAGTAATTTTAGATAAAAGAAGTTAATTACAAAAATATTAAGATTTTGTTAACAAACTATAAAAATAAAACAATTAATTTTGGATAAGTATGTAGCATGCTTAATTTCAAAAATTGCCGCCATTTAAGTTAGTACCTGAAAATTTCAAGAGATGAGTCTGATAGGGTTACAATATTTAGTATTTAGTTATCTATGGTTTTTTACTTATAAACAATACTACTAAATAATGCGCACGTTGCACAATATTTTTATTGTTGAAGCATGTTTCGAAGTGCACAATTTCTTAATAGATAATGGCAATATTTCTAGGCGGAATGTAAGATACAGTTTCACTTGCAGCTTCCTAATAGAGTTGTGGATAATGCCGCTTTACATTACGACATTCGCCTAGTCCTGGAGAAGTTTCAGGCTACATGATCTGTGTTAAAAGGCAACAGTTCTTGTAGACCACGTACACAGCAAAATATTGTCGACCATGTACGAAACCTTGATGGAGAAAACCCACATACATCAGTTCGTCATTTATCACTTCAAACGAAGGTATCTTCTATAGAGCGCCTCAACCTTAGTATTCCATAGAGCGTCTCAACCTTAGTATTCAGTATGTGTATTATGGAAACAGACAACGTAGTTGTCAGTTCGACAATGACAGGTTAGGTTGGTAAGTCATTATAATGATACGACATCTTAAATACTTGTTGGTTAGGATTTATTCTAATATATTACTATATTATATTATTGACACTTGACAGGAAGGTTATGTTGTGATACTCTATAATACCGACAATACTGTCACGGTGAGGATATTAACGCGCCTTCACCACAATGTCACGGTGGGCTTTAGCGTTACGGGCGCAGGCCTCAGGAGATTGAGTTGTCTGAATAAAATACTACTTCTAACACACTTATTTATTAAACACTAAGAACAACTAGGAAACACAATAATAAGTAACTGCGAAGGATCACAAGCGATCCTCCTATCGGAAGATCACTTATGAATTATTCATCCTGTTTGAAACATGCTTCTTTTATTACCTCGGTAACGCCGAGTCCGTCCTTACCTCGCTGAATTGCACATTCCTCCGGTCGATCAACTTAGTAGTTTAGTACTATACAGAGTGTTGATTTGCGACAATACCAACCATTAACATAAAATTATCGATCTGACAACGTTGCCTTGAAATAAAAAAAGACAGTTTATTACAAATTGCTTACGGTAGTAAAAGAGGTATATATCCCATAAGGTATATCGCGTTGCCATACTCCTTTAAATTTTTCTATTTTCGGATTGCTAAAAATGAAGTATATATGACAAGAATTAATAACTTAAATGACCTGATGAATACAATCACAATTAAATGAAACGAAACAACACTAGATATATTGTAGAATATTTTTGACAACATGAAACGTCGTATTATATTATGCATTCAATAGAATGGTGACCATTTTGAACACTTTATATAAATTATAATTAATTAAAATTTTTAAAAATATGTTATTTACCTTAGTTGTTTGATTAATATGCCATCTTTAAAGTTATATTATTAAATAAATTAATAATCCAATCATTCTTGTTATTAATTTTATTACTATATCGCTCAATGATAAATTTTGACAGTGACAGGTGTATAACCTTTATACTATTTAATCTATATCTGCATGTCAAGAATAATCATAATTTATCGGAGAAATTTTTGGACAACTAGATGAAATTCCTTTCGAAACACACGGTACTCTCTGTTTACTAAAGATGCGTCAAAAATTAAGGGCATTGCCCTGGGAATATTTTACGGGTTCCATAAGGTACTGCGTTAGTTAATTAATATAATCTACATCATGAAACACGGCAACTAAACTGTTGATAAGCGTAAGTTCCTACTCTTCGTTCGTGACGTAATATTTTCATTCTCGAGAAGACGTGACATTGTCTTCGAGACCGCCCCTGCACATCAATCAGATACGAAGAGAGAAACTCTGGAAATAAGCTGATAAGAAGCAAAGTGCTGCGGTTGATTTGGGTTCTAACGTCGGGACATCTGTGTGGATTCTTTATGCGGAGGGTTCCACAAATGCCGAAGGAGCAGTAAAAGCATATGGTAGGGGCTGTTTTTATTCAGTTATTTTGCATAATGTATATATTTTTATGCACTTTTTACGTCTTCTTTCATATCCCCCTTTTTTAAGCAGCAATAGAGGGTTGGCTATGACATATACATTTATAATAAAAAGATTATAAAATTAATGCGATGTGAAATAATAATATTTTCATTATTGAAATATAGTTGTAATATTTAGAGTATTACAAATTACATTAATGTAATAGTATATACGTTTTATGAGACCTGGTTTTTGCGTACGACTTTTCTAATGAACGTGCGCAAAGTGCAGTACAGTCTATTTAGCCCTATTTTTTATATTTGGGATTTCGATAGTAGAAAAAGTTTTTAGATAATTTAGATATTTAGGTCGAAAATTCGAGAAATTTAATACACGGACTTTTGAGATATATAGATTTTAAAATAATCAATTGTACCCTTCACAAAAGTCACTACAAACTTATGCCAAAAATACTTTATAAGCTGCTTCAAAGAATATTATGAATAATGACGAAAATACAATTTTCATGAAGAAACAAAATACAAAAGTTAAGGAGGGATTGTCGTTTTCGTTTAAATATTGAATTATAAGGCCTTGTTAAATATACATATTGCTATGATAGCATATATAAATATATGCAGTACCCTCTTATAAAAATATGAGAACATGCTGCACTATATGTTGTGGGTATAGTCATCTGTATATGCTGTGCTCTAAAATTTATTCTTTTTACACCAAAAGCTTATAATTGGTTTTGTATTTAATTTATATTGTGATAGCATGTACCTAATAATTATTGTGGGTTCTGGCAATGTATGTGGTTCCTTCTCCTTCACTGGTAACCTTTCTCTTACTTATAATAGGGACGAGGTAATAGTTTTGTTTAAAGAAGAAAACGGAATGTTTATATAACATGATCATACACTTTTTTTTTATTTAACAATTTGTAAATTCAAATATCTTTATACACCTTAATGCTCTAAACAAATACATAATTGGAAATATATATCATTTATACCTGATGCCGGTTGTAATGTATGTAAATCTTTTTATTATGCATTTATGATGCTAAACAAAAAAAAATAAATATTTATCCTGTATTTAAATAAATGTAAACTTTTATTGTTCATTGATAATTTTATTTATCAACATGATTGTTTTGATATTGGCTTCAATTAATTGCTTTAGACAACCATTTGCACGCGTTGTTTCTAGCTTTTAATCTTTGCCGTGTGAAACGTTTAATTGTGTATTAATATGACTTGAAAAAGATTAATAATGCCTGGATAAATTATTGAAGAAAATACTCATTCGCACGTAGCATTTCTCCAACTACCCAACACCATTAGTCCTATATCTTTTTGTAATTACTTAATGAATTAAAAACCTTACCGGATAATATTTGCGTATCTATACTGTTCAACGTTATATTGAGTAATCATTTGCACGCAAAACCAATATTTGTTTAACAGTTTAGATAACTCTTTTCAAACAAAAACTTACTTGCTATCTACAAACATTTCATCAAATTGTTTATTTTGAATGTCCATCTTGAACTCTTCAAAAATGAATTTAAATGTATTAATAAAATAAAACTATTATGAATGAACGTGATAAAAAAATAAAGAAATTACTATTCTACTATATAACAATTAACAAAATCTCAATCGCAATTATTTTGAAAGCGTCTTATTCTCCCGAAGTCGTAATAAGAAGTTCTTCTTGTCGGATCTTGTTTCGAATTTTTATACCGACAAAAAAAATGTAACGTTGACTAGTGCGCCCTCTAGTCCATCTTTTAGGTTGGCATTGGAGTATACGTTTCAGTGAAATCGCTGCCCACATGTTGCCGCCGTGATATACACACGCACACACGCACATATTGTTCTGACAGTTCTTATTCACCAAACGTCAACACATCGAAAATTGTCTTCTTATCCAAGAATACTTTTCACCGCCTCGCACTGCCTTTCCGACGGTAGGTTTATTCTTATTGTTAATACCATCCTTCTTTGTATTTATTAATGAACCTATTGCCTTGTTCATTGTTCAATACATATTTTCTTTTTCCATTTATTAATGTTATCTTCACTTTTCTTGTAGCTGGATTGTGACTCGGTAGGATCGGAAACACGTTGAAAAGAACGCATATTTTTCTTTCAACACTGCCTGCACCTGGAAGACACCTTTGTTTCTCCATTGCATCTCTGTTTTCTATCCATGATCTTTCCATCGGTAATATGTCTATCTGCAATAAACTTTACACCAGTTTTATATTTTGTTATCTTTTGTAGGTCATGAAACTGTACACGTCTGTTTCCAGTCTCTGAAGCATTGTGTTACAAACAAATCATAAACACATACACTTATTATTTATGCTATCAGCTACCTTTTTATACAAAATGTTATTGCTGATCGGGTTTACGTTTTATATATTTTTATATCCTTTTTTAGTCTCTAGTTATAAGCTAAGGTAATTTTTATCTTTTAATATAATTTTGTTTTTAAACTCTTTCATAAAGTTTTATTACTTTATGCATGTAAATCATAATAATTTATTCAGCCATATTTATCTTTTTTTTTATATCGTATTTGATCTTTTTCATGATATGTAAACCATACATCTTGTGTACCTTTTTACAAAAGAAATATATTACTTATATTTATTTTGTCTTTTATTTCATATTTATTTAATATTTTTATTTTACATTTACTCACTATTCAATTGAATAATAATGACTTTTAAATTATTTGCTTGTATTTGACCATGTGTATGCAACTTTATATACATTCATATAATTTGTTGCAAATTTTGTTCTTCACATCCAAATACGATTTTTGTCATTTTTATTTCATTTCAAAACTTAAACTAATTCTTAAAGCTATTCTTATTTTATAAACCTGCGAGATACCACGGCAATATGTACATACAGCAAGTCCCAAAAACATACCGACAAACTGGAAGGGGTGGTAGAGAACATCAACACAACATTTTTTTGTTTACTAAACATATTGCTGTGGTCTTCACTTTATTAAAAATAAAATAATAATAATAGTGTTGAAATATGCTTTTGACTCTTAGTTTTAGTTTTACTCTCAGGGTTCAAAATTGTTTTCTTGATTTGAAATAGTTAATTGTAATACAGCATTTCTTTATGTTCGGGGTTCTAACTGTTTTGTTTGAAGTTTACTTTCCTTACCTTTTAAAAATTGATTTATTTGCTCTTTCACTTATTCTAATGTGTTTACTTCTCTTTGGGACGGGTATAAATGAATAAAAGGATGGATATCAATAATACTTATGTTTATTTATAATCTTAAATATATAAAAACATGTGGTTATTTCAACCTATTTATATAATACTTACGGATTCATCTATATAATTTATTTTGTCCTTTGAAATACAAGCATCTTGCAATCCTTTTTATTTTTAATGTGTTATGATTGTTTGTCTAATTATCTCTTTATATGTGTTCAAAGTTTTCAAAGTTTTTCGATAAGCCTAGTTGATTAATATCCTTTACTGAGTCACCTGATCCAAGATTTGCACGTGGGACTTCGGTTAAACAATAATGGAATTCATTAAATATTTTAAATAACAATTTATTTTGATTGTGATTGAAGCTGAATTATTTATATCCTTTATTGAGTCACCTAATCCAAGATTTGCACGTTGGACTTCGGTTAAACAATAATGGAATTCAGTAAATGTTTAAACAACAATTTGTATTTATTATATTATATTTGAACACACATAAATGAGTGCATTTATTTATTGATTATTAGATTGCAAGTGAAACTTTATTATCATGCTTGTACTTAAGCCTCTTGATTGTACATCCTTTCGAATTCGTCTAGAAAACTATTGGATTCCATTCCGCTTTAATCCTTTATTCCGGCTTTTCTTCTGAGAGCGGCTTTTATTAAATGACATAGTAACGATTTCTCGCGCTCCACTATTTCTTGGCGCGAATTTCTGGTTTGAATGTTCCATTCGTGTACCCCCACCACACTATTTCTGTCTTTTCTTATTGGCACGCGTAATAAATAAATCTTAAAAGCGTTTTGCCTTTGTAGATTTTATTACTGCCTTTGATAGTCGGGATCCAATGGAGAACTCTTGAAGAACTGTCGAAAAACTGCCGTTTTTGGCTGGGTTGCCCCGTTTTACAGGTAAGAAAACTTGAAGAACGCTGATTTTTTTTTATATTGAGATTGTTTTCATATTCTCGTTTGAATTTGCTTAACTGCTCCCTCTGTAACAGATTTCTTAACCATTTTTCTAATCTTTGTTCCCATTGGTCGATCACTGCCATTTTGGAATTTCAAGTCTGTTTACATTTTTATGTACACGCATTCATAATCAATATCGGTCGATTTTATTTATTGGTAAGTACCTTTTAATTTATTCTTATCTTATACTTTGTCTAATATCGTATTTTTGTTTGAGCTTGAAGTTTCTTTAAGTATATTCGTGTGGAGAAGAAATGAACAAATCGTATATCTCAACGTACATTCAATATTATTTTATTCAGAAGATACCAGTGAAACGTGCATATTTCCACATAAATCTTTTGTTTTTAATATTTATAATGATTACAGTAGTGATACTTTAAATGATTGAACAATATTTTTTAGTGTTCTCGCAGTTTAAAATTCATTCTTGAACTTGACCTACTTTTCTGTTAGTTGCCAATAATATTGCTTTAAGGTCATTATATATCCTTTTTAAAACTGAGGTCAGTATTTGAACATTTGTTTTATACAATATGTAATTCTTCTATTCTCATTTATTTGAAATTTTTTAAATATTTATAAGTCCTTGGGTCTGTTTATCGTGTATAGGGTATATGCAATCCACGTCTCATGAATGTTTATAGTATTGCATATTCGCATTCTTTTTCAGGGGCTTTTATTCTTTGTGAATATTTTTAATTATTAATATGGTTTTGACTTTTATGTGTCTATATGAATGAAATATAAAATTAAAACTAGTGTACTAATTATGTATCTACTTGTGTAACAAATAAATTATCCTAAAATACGTTTGTGTCTTGTTTATTTGTGCTTATTTCTATAAAATGTTCATTAAATATCTACCTACATCTAATATTTCTTATTTTTGTATATTTTCTTATTTTTAAAATCTAAAATACCACAGCAATATGTCCGCAAAAGAACCGTTTGTGTTGTAGAGCAATAAAATGTTTTAAATTATATCAAAATAACTAAAGTAATTCTTGATTTAGTTGGATGCCACTGTCTTTCGTTAGATATTTTTTATAGCAAATATGGTTTTTGTAGAGCAGCAGAAACATTTCTTTATCACAATAAACATGCCATACCATAAAGCTGTATTTGTAGCATTTGCGGGCATTTAATGGGACTTACGCAGAGGTGCCGACTAACTGCCGCGAGGTAGGACGTAAGGGGGTGAGCCATATGCGCTAATGTAAATTCCGCCGATGTAAGGTATTCGTTCAAATAAAACAAACAGCAGAAATTTTTATTTTTTTTATTATGTTTTTGCATTAAATTGAATACAAAGGATTAATTAAGGCTTCGTTGGGAGTACTTTCCGATAATTCAAATTATCACTCCTACATTTCACTCTCAAAGTTGGCAAAATTTGCAACATCATAACACAGTTTCAGAACCTTTATTTTAAAAACTAATTTCAGTCGAGCATGCATTGAGCCTTTGTTTATGTGTGTTTTAAATTTCGTTTTGATATTTCGTAAATAAAAGCGGTACTATTGTTTTATCGAAACCTTGTAAAGTCCAGAATTTACATTAGCGCATATGGCGCCATCCCCTTACGTCCTACCCCTCGGCAGTTAGTCGGCACCTCTGCGTAAGCCCCTTTAATGGCGAGAATTAATAAATTCATTAAATTTTTTCAAAGCCGACTTGACATTCCATAAGAAAAATTTAAGTTGAGTGTTAAAAGTGAAAAAAATAAAAAGTGCAAAAAATCCAAGTCGGTATTTAAATCTGCATGAAAAGTATATCAAGGAAGTGCAAATAAAAATTATGTGTCTACTAAAAATTTTTTTCTTTTTCTTGCTAAATCCTTGAGTACTTGGAAATTTGAAAATTATAGAATATTCTATAATTTTATTAGTCCTTAGGAGTAAGTCATCTGATTTAAACATGCTTTATTTTAATAAAAATGTAATGAACCTCTCTGCGTCCTGCTGTTAATTAACTCAAAAATCAACGCGTTAATTAATATCGATATCTTACTGAATATTGATGGATCAATTTACGCCCATACAGGTAGGCAGCATTGTTTGCTCTTATCTGCAGAATCTACCTAAACGTTGTAGAGGTTGTTCATTCATCGATTGCGTATATTACTCCCTCGCCTGTCAAAATACGGTAATGACTTATTACAATAATGCATAATTAATACCAATGGTTTGTGTGAGAAATAAAATATTCATCGTGCTCTGCAGGAGCTTCTGTCGGAGAAAACGGTAGGTCTAATAGCTTCTTATTAATTAATATTTACCGAATTTTATATGCATAAAATAAAAGTCAACAAGGTTAAATACCATTTGATTTATTTACATAAATTTAAAATGATGATAAGATGTATATTTAGAGTTTACATTTATTTCATTATAACGTGAACAAAAGAAAATATGGCACTTTTAATATGAATAATTACCATATGGAAGTGCGGTAGTTGTACATATCTCTGACGGCTTTTGATCGATATTTGTATGTTCGGTAAAATGATTTCGCGGAGTGCTAATGTTGACTTCTGAAGGAGAAATTTATATTTGGTATACGTAAAAATAACGGACTTTACAGTAAATTAAATATATATAGTTTATAGACAAATGTGACATGTGATCTTGTGAGTGCGCAGACCTTTTTTAACATATACCATCGCAAAGCCATTATCCTTTAAAATGATATTTAATATATTTACACATGCTTAATAATTTTTTTAATTGAGGGGACTACGTTTGCACAAAAATGTCGAATGTTTTAAGCTAGAATCAACGTAATTGCGTGATATATAATATTACGGTATTTTTGAACAGTCATTACATAAGATAGATCCCCATGGTGAAAATATTATTTGGGACATGTTGCGTAATATGATAAACAAATGAACAATTAAATATGTATTGCATTGTGTTGCACCACAATATATGTATTCATATCTGTACAGTACCAGCATATTTGCGATAAACTTTTTCAAACCACTTTGAACACTGTCACATAATGGTTTTTGTCCCGTAGCAAATTAAGACTTGATGAAACAAAAGATTATGACTGTCGACAATTATGCATTTTTGGAGTTCTGACTAACCGATATCTCATTAAAACTTTTACCCTTGAGAAGGAAGCAATTCTCGCCTACTGGGAGCGGAAAATATTTGAATTATTTGTGATAAAATGTTATTAGTATTTCTGCGGAGTATTTCGACTGTTGAAATTTAATCCCGTTTGAAGATAGGCGAGTTGATGACAAGATAAGAAGATATGTATTTCATTAAATATAAATTCTTGTAGTATTCGTGGCAAATTGTGCGGAAGATCTCCGGTTTCGAGTTTTGCAATTTATGTGGGCCGTAATTTTATTTTATTCTTTTAATTATAAGTTAAGATCGTTCTTTGTTTTTGGTGTAAAGGAAAATTGAGAACGTATATAATGCAAAATAATGCTGTTATATACTGGTTTTGTTCGGATCCCCAGTCCTGAACAGGTTTTGAATTGTTTTAATTAGTGTAACTGATAGCAATGTGTAAGTTCGAAATTCTAGTTCTGAAATAGTTCGATATCCTAAAGTTCCAAAAAGTTTTGATTTTGGAATTTAAAAAGTTGTCTACCGACACTAGTAATAGAAGTACAGAAAGCAATAAAGTGATTTACACAAATATTAATCGTAATGAACAAATGAAGTTTATCGATCCCTAATGCATTTAAAATTTAATATTAAAATTTAAAAAATAATATAAAAGAAATTATAAGAAATATTTTGTTAACATTTTTTGTATATTTCTCATAAGACGGGCCAATAAAACAAATACTGTCTATACAAGTCGTTATTAATAATTCGCACGTATATCAAATACACACACATTAATAATAATAATAATAATAATAATAATAATAATAATAATAATAATAATAATAATAATAATAGTAACTTTATTTGTCCAACGCTTTATATTTAAAGGACAACGGTATTTTGCGTACATACATATACAAAAAAATGAGGTGTGGTCACCACACGACTTTCTTATACGTATGAGGGTTTCAAATTAGTTATTCTAAATTGTTTTAAATACTTCTATCTTAGAAATATAAACCGGAAAATAAAGCTCTAAGTGTGTTACTTAAAGTCCAAATTTTTTTTTAACCAAAAAATATTCAAAATCCTATTCTAAATACTTCTATTCTCTAAGTAAATCTCTACCGAATGCATACTTTGCGAGATATTTGAAAAAAGTGCTACTCGCTAAGAGTAGAACTGTTACTTCTGATCCGAATTTTGAAAATTTTATTTATACAAAAAATATTCCAAATCTAGCTCACAATACTTCTGTACTCTTGACAAATATATATAGAATGCATATTTGCAAAAAATCGCTACTTGATAAAAGTAAAAGTGTTACTTCCGGTCCGAATTTTGAAATTTTTTTTTGTACAAAAGATATTTAAAATTATATTTTAAATACTTTTAAACTTGTAATGTACCTGCCTAGAAAGCATGACTTGCGAGATATTCGCTAAAAACTGATTTTCAATAAGAGTAAAAGACCTACTTCCGGTAGGAATTTCGAAAAACTTTTTTGGTACAATTTTTCTCAAATTTAATTTTGAGTACATTTGAATTTTTTAGAAATTTGTTTAAACTTGGTAATGACCAAATATTGTCAAAATTCAATTTTTTCAGTGAAGTAAATTACTACTTCCTGGTCTATCGACTTTACTGAAAAACTAATCAGATCTCAAGAGGGAGATTATACACGTAAATACAAAATTTGGAATTGATATCTACAGCGGTTTGACCGCTATCGTTGTCACACACACAGAGAGAGAGAGAGAGAAGGAGAAATTTTTTTAAAAACCACTTTTTTGGTATCAGGAGACATCAAAACGTGGACATCTGCAGAAATCTGGTGGTCGAAAATTTTCGTAATCACAATACTTCCTTATACTACGTATAAGAAAGTGAAACTATTATTAAATTAGTCATTCGTAAAGAAAATGTCACATTAACTCTATTCTTTACTCGTAGCATTAAGTACCGGGTGTTTTTTTATCTTTGATATCATTTTGATCACCTGCAACTTTCTTGTTTTTAAAAATATCAGAATGAAGCAAAAATCATTTTGCATAGGTATCTATGAAGTTTTTTACGTTTTAAAAAATAAATCAAAACACTAACGTTTTTCCAAGATATTAACCTAACTTATATTTTTTTAAATGGAAAGCCCTAAATATTTTCGGATATTTCGCTTTTACATGAAATTTCAAGTATATTTTATAAAGCATACCCCATACCTATCTTCAACGGTTTGCGAAAAAACGGCGTTTAAACATGCAACAAAGAAAAATTTAGTTTTGTAACCCTGTTCTTAAAGATGTCGAAATCAAACAGAAATCATTTTTCATAATTATTTAGAAAGTTTATTTTTAATAAAACAAAAGATTAACGATTAACAAAGTAACAAATTATTAAAAAAAACAATTTTACAAAATTAAATTATTCTAAAAATGGCATGTTTAAACGCCGTTTTCTCGCAAACCGTTGAAGATAGGTATGGGGCATGCTTTATAAAATATACTTGAAATTTCATGTAAAATCGAAATATCCGAAAATATTTAGGGCTTTCCATTTAAAAAAATATAAGTTAGGTTAATATCTTGGAAAAACGTTAGTGTTTTGTTTTATTTTTTAAAACGTAAAAAACTTCATAGATACCTATGCAAAATGATTTTTGCTTCATTCTGATATTTTTAAAAACAAGAAAGTTGCAGGTGATCAAAATGATATCAAAGATAAAAAAACACCCGGTACATATAACTATAAAAATCTAAAATCTACAATCTAAATGAATCATTGACACAAATAATATAACCATGCAATTCCTATATACAAAGCCAGCCACTCTTCCTTTCATTTAATTATTCATTTAATATAAAAAAATACGTGTGAGATATATTTTTTTAAGTTTATTTTAAACTGTGAAATAATACACTCTATAATTTTAGTACACTTTTTAATTTTTGAGAGCATAAAAAATTGTGATACTTGTTGGTAATATGAATTGTGGTATTTTCTTGATTTAGTGTTACTACACCAATCAGATTCTGAATGTTTTGTTTCATAGAAATGTGCAGTCACATTAAATTGAAATTTACTATAATTTTAGGAAACGTGACATGCTGCTATAAATATACAGTGCGTTCGTAAATGCCTGAGATGAAATTCAAATTAACCGCCCAAAATTTAAAATTTAAGTTGGTAAAAAAATTAATTGCCCTACCTTTATATCATATGGCTTATATCTATTGTGTTCATTTTCTGTTAAACTTTTTATTTTGATCCGAATCCGTTACTTCTTGTTATATTGCGTAATTTGAGAACCTGTAGAGCTATAACTTTATTGTAATTCGACCAGGTAATATAATAAGGTAATGTATACATCATGTTTCAACAACATTATACGTTTACTTTTTAGTTTTAAAATGGTCTTCACTTCTGAAGAAGATTCCTTCATTTTAATGGCCCACTATCGTAGTGGAACTCAATATCCAGATGGATCTTGGGCATACATCTTGGAGTCTTGTATCATCAATTTAGACAGCAGTTTCCCGATATAGATTTTAATCGTCATAATTTTGTGAATCATAAAAACAATATTATTAAGTGATTTCAAGAAAAAAATTGCATTTGTAAGGGGAAGACTTCTGGAAGACCAACAGAATTAACAACCAGTAATGGATGATGTTGAGCAACGTATGACTATTAGTCGAAAAAATCATTAAGAAAACTATCAGCTGAGACAGGTATTAAGCATTTACTATAATATGTTTATTTATTGTAATTGTAATGTTACGCCCACAGAAAGTAGGAGTGTGGGTTGCTATTTCTCGAAGACGAACAATAGGACCTGCATTTTTTCATGAAACTGTTACAGCAGATAGATACAGAATTCTAGTTCATGATGATGAATTAAATAATGGTTACTTCCAACAAGATTATGCACCAGTAACAATAACATTTCTTCAGGAATTTTATAATAATAGGCTCATTAGTCAAGGCTTATGGCCTCCGAGATCCTCTGATCTTACACCGCTTGATTTTTATTTGTTTGGTCGACTAAAGAATAGTGTTTTTAAGAACAGGCTCCATAATTTGGAAGAAATTTTAGAAGCAATTAAACAACAAATTACGGTAGACGAGCTACAAAGAGTGTTCGAAAATATAAAAAGAAGGATTAACATATGCATACAAAATGTGGGACATCGCTTTCAATATTTAATGTGAATGTTCTATTTTTTATTGTAAATATTATAATTATTATACTTGTGTTACCATCTCATTTTTAATAAACTTTTTATGTAGATTACCCGCTTTTTAATCCATAGAAATATATGACAGAGTATAATCATATTTTGTTTTTTTTTTATTGGCAGCTACCAATCTGTATATTTGGTTGCCTATGGTTCTCATCTCAATCATTTACGAACAGAGTGTACATATACAATTGATTGTTCTGATGACTATTTCAATAAAGTAAATATTATTAAATTGCCCTTAAAATTATAAATTAGCTTTTCACATGTTAATAAATTTCTACAATTGCACCATTATGAGCACTTTACCATTAGAGAATCATTTGCTGAATTCGAGACTTGGTAAAGCTATTTCTGAATTTATAAATTACCATTTGATTAAATTTGAATGTGTTGCATCCTTTAAACTAGTTACAGGGAGAGCAATAATGGCGCAACACAAAAGTTAGAGGTCGATCATTCTCCGAAAGGCCATTAATTCTAGTTTATATCTTAGAAAAGTTCAGTACTAACTTTAGTTGCAAATCGTTATATTTATTCTTAATTTCCCCTAAATTAATGTGATATTTTAACTGCTGACAAAACACTCATCGTCTTACCTAATAACTCCTCTTCACCTGGTCTTTCTGTCGCCGCTTAATTCAAGTGGAGAAGATCGTGCATTTGACGAAATCGGAGTAATAAAGAAAATAAGAGTAAATAAAAGGAAATTAATTAAGCTATTATAATACGAAAATATTCAATACAGTAGAATTCCTCTAATTCTCTAATTCTAAAGTTGAGCAAGCGGGTTGATCTAAGCCCATGGGAGTAGAAGCTGGATAATAGTATTATGGCCTAATTTGTCAGAATTTCCTTTGTTGGCTCATCAAAATCTATTTCAACCTACTCTCTTATTTGTTCCCGATACAGCTTCTAGTTCATCATAAACTTCGACACTTTCGTTCATTTCTTCAGGCCAAAGTTTACGTTAACTTTTTCAAAGTTTCCTGCTTTACTTCACCCCAAGCCAACACAATAACAAAGATAGCGTCTTTAATGCAAAACTGTTCTTGAAAATCTTTCACATTGCAATCCGTTGCAAGTAAATTCTGTACAAAGTAGCTCCAATAGTGTGACTTGAAGTTCTAGATCATTTCTTGATCAACGTTCTGAAGCAAAGATGTAATATTGGGAGAAAAATATGCTACTTAAATATTACCAGAAACTAATTCATCCTTATCTAAATGTGCTTTATAGTTGGCTCTAAGAACAAAATAGGCTTACTGTCTTTAGGCAGTTTCAACTTTTCAAATTCGTTTTTAACAGCTGGCACAATGTCTTCGAGGAACCAGCTTTTAAACAACCTCTGATTTGGTTTTAGTTTTTTGATCGTAGGATGAATCTGAGCCTATCAGAAGTGTTAACGTAAATTTATTTTTCTTAAAACTTTTAATACTTTTTATCTCTTCCAGCAAGAGTAGAATTTAGTAGGCAACGTCACAAAGCGAGCGTCCGCATTATAAATTTGACAAGCTAGTCAGTTCATTTTCAGACAATAGACTTGAATTTAACTTTGAACTCTTTACCACCTACATCGTATTCAATGAATAATTCACACAATATCAGCGCGTATACTAATTTGTCTTTAATAATAATAATAATAATAATTTGTAAATTAACAATAATTTAATGTTCTCATCGTATTAAAACGGTTAAATATATCACGTATTTAATAATTGTAAGCTACTACAAAATGTAACGCATTTCTTCTCAAACAAAATTACTATTTGTTTTTCTAAAGCATTATTTTTGAAGTGGTAACTAAATTTAATTTAACATTAACATACGAATTTAAATAATTTAATAAATTTTATTGCCATATGAACACTTACAGGAATCAATCTATCAAATGGGCAGTATTTTCACCATCCCCGCACCCCAACAACCTTCAGTTTATTTTCGTACAAACTGTTATTATTCTATATATCTAATTACCCTATGGGTAAATTCAGATAATAGAATTTTAAATTACTTACAAGTTAGTAAAAACGTCCAATTGCAAGCTTCTCTCAACATCTATTCCACTATTTAAAAATATTTGGAACCATTGCCTGCTGCTGCTCGCTTTGATAGGGTACATAAATAGTGATCGGGAAGAGTTTGATTCAAATCTCTAAATTCTTATAATTAAATTTATCTAATTAAATTATCAGTGCTAAGCAGAAAAGTTATAATTAAACGACACTATTAATAAAATTGTTTAAAAGGATAGTGTCATTTATCCTCCAGGATATACACCAGTGATACTAAATCACTTCAGCAGTACTAATCGATATCATCCGCCTCATATATCGAGACGGTTGCGAAAATATCAACGGGCAATATTTAAAATAATGGATTTTAAATGCCGGAAATAAAAGGAAGATTGGCTGAGCGACTTCCGAAAATAAGTAATTCTAGTTGGTTTTATTTGCCGGCTTTTTTTTTGGCAGAACGATACTCGAGGATTAATAATATGAAATATCGCTGCAATGTATCTCGCCATTGCATCACTTTTTTTCTCATTGCACTGCAGACTTTTTATCTTTTATCGACGGCTTTTTATCTTTCGTTCCGATACTTTGGAATCATTGAATTATGGCGCTCAGATTCGGTGGGTTTATGTATTTGAATTGTAGGATGTATTAAATTGAATTATTGCCAGTACTATGTACAGCATGTTCGTTTTGTGAGGAAGTGTATTTTGACATTGAATATGATTAACTATTATCGAGGTTCGTTTGCAATTTCATGTTAGTCGAATTAAATTTTTAACATAATAGAGATTACGAACGAAAACAGGTAATATACATATTGTGAATGGGGCTTTAATTGTCTAAACCAGTAGCATTTTAACGAAATGATATTTTCTAGAAACTAATTTCAAAAAATAATCTATTAAGATTACTTCCAAAAAAGTTCATTCAAAAATGAAAGAGTTGGTATAAAATATAATAATTTTAAACATAGAAATAATGTATATCCTAGTACAAATTGTTATTTAAAATTAAAATATGTTAATGGAATAAATATTATACGAGGGATGTTTCAAAAGTTTTGGGAATTTAGATATAACTTCTTTATTCTGTCAATGTTCATCAATATTACAATGTAGTTTTTGAATATAATCGCCATTTAATTGAATACATTTATCTCAACGATAAATAAATTTTTTTAAGCCGTCCTCAAAAACTTTTTCGGTGCCTCCTCAAATCCACCTATTTATGGCACGTTTTTCGTTAGTTAAATTGTCAAAGTGACAAACAAGGTTTTTCAAATCTAATAATATAATAAATTTTTCTTATGGAATGTCAAGTTGGCTTTGAAAAAATTTAGTGAATTTATTTATTCTCGCCATTAAAAAGGCTTACGCAGAGGTGCCGACTAAATGCCGAGGGGTAGGACGTAAGGGGGTGGCGCCATATGCGCTAATGTAAATTCTCGACTTTACAAGGTTTCGTTAAAACAATAGTACCGCTTTTATTTACGAAATATCAAAACGAAATTTAAAACACACATAAACAAAGGGTCAATGCATGCTTGACTGGAATTAATTTTTAACATAAAGTTTCTGAAACTGTGTTATGATGTTGCAAATTTTGCCAACTTTGAGAGTGAAATGTAGGAGTAAGAATTTGAATTATAGGAAAGTACTCCCAACGAAGCTTTAATTAATCCTTTGCATTCAATTTAATGCAAAAATATAATAAGAAAAACAAAAATTTCTGCTGTTTGTTTTATTTTAACGAATACCTTACATCGACGGAATTTACATTAGCGCATATGGCTCACCCTTTTACGTCCTACCTCATGGCAGTTAGTCAGCACTTCCGCGTAAGCCCCCTTAAATGCCTGCAAATGCTATAAATACAGCTTTATGGTATGGCATGTTTATTGTGATAAAGAAATGGTTCTGCTGCTCTACAAAAACCATATTTGCTATAAAAAATATTTAACAAAAGACAGTGGCGTCCAACTAAATCAAGAATTATTTTAGTTATTTGGATATAATTTAAAACATTTTATTGCTCTACAACACAAACGGCTCTTTTGCGGACATATTGCCGTGATCCTTGCATATTTAAAAAATAAGAATACTATTAAGAACTAGTTTAAGTGTTAAAGAAAATATTAAATTTAAGTTTCAAAAGAATGCTTACTGAAAATTTCAACATCATGCAATACATATAACACAAGTGTATGATGGGTTGCATATATTTAAATATAGAGAATTCAAATAGGATGTATTTATTGTTACATTATAGGTTAGATAAGTATTAAAATTAAGTATTAAATAGGTACAAAATAAAGACAAAATAAGTCTAAGCAATATATATTTATTTTGTAGAAAAGATGAACAGGATGTATATGGTTTGTGTACAACAAAACGCAACCTAACTTTTCACAAGGCGTGAAAATTGCATTGAATATTTTAAAGAATGGACCTTTGTTCAAAGACAAAAAGCTACTTAAAGCAAATAATAGAGAAAGGGTCATGTTGAGGGATGGAACGGTAAAGAGAGTGAGTCATTTAAACGCCATCAAACTATACGAATAAGATCAAATTCGTTATTCACGAGACAAAAATATGCAAAAATAAATAATATGAAGTAAACTTGCACAATGTGACAAATTTTATAAGAGAGATTTTAATAAATCATGCTTAAAAAATATAAAAGTTACCTCAAACTTATGACTATAAATAAAAAAGGATATAAGTTAAATATTATAACACGATATGGCCAGCAATGATTCCTGATGAAGATCACTCAGTGCGAGATTCGGGAAAAAGGTGGATGCGGAAGCAATTCCCATCGTAAATCATTCAGAACATCATTTGTGTTTGTTGCGGTATGCGGTCTTGCATTATTCTGTTGCAATAACGGAAGCTTATGCAACTTCCCAATCCGTTTTCTGTTAAGTGCTTGCAGCGGTGGCCCGCATAATAACTTCGAATTATACTCAGCGTTAATTGTAGTACCTTTCGACAGATAATTTATAATCCCAGAATACAGTAACCATTACCTTTCCAACAGACTGAACTGCACGCGCCTTTAGTGGAGGCTTTTCTTCGTTGGCTCATGCCTTTCTTTGGATTGACTTTTGGTCCCAGGGTTGAAATAAGTAATCCACGTTTCGTCAGTTGTTGTTATCCGTTACCAAAATTCATCTCAGTAACGGGCTAGAGCTTTTTAACTGTCACACCTATTGAGTTTCTGTTCAGGTCCCAACTGCCTTGGCACCCAGCGGGCTGAAACATTGCTTACGCGCAAACAATCGTGTAAGATCTCATGAACTTGTCGTGTACTTATTCCTAGGCGTACACTAATTTGAGAAATAGTCACTCGTCTGTCTTCTTTCAGTAGATTCTCCACGGTAGTAATTTTTCTGTTATTTAGCGACGAGCTCGGGCGACCAGTGCGATCTCCTTCTAATAATATTCTACCACTTTCAGAACGCTCGATCCACTAATACGCAGTACTTTTAGACCCTGCAGAATCACCGAAGACTCTTTGCAGACGTTTAATAATTTGTGAAGTGTTCGCACCGTTTTCAACAAAACGAAAATTATTGCTCTTTGAGATTTAGCCGCCTCTTCCAGATGACACAAACGATGCTAGAGAAATGCTGTTACGTTTTATTTTTGAATTGCAATAATTATGTTTTAAAGCTACGTTTATCTCTGAAATTTTAACTGAAATTAGTTAGAAGATCTAATATATTTATTTCTATCATTTTAATTAGATAATGGGCTTTTCTGCGCCGTCCGGCTATGCTTCTCTTCTTACGTTGCTTGTTTGTTGGTGGTGAGCTTGAGGACGCTAATTTCCATTGAAGTAAAATTAGTTTTAGTTTAATCCTTCGTTATTTTTGCGGTTTTTCCTTTTGTTATTTGTTTCAAAAATTCTATTCTTATTTATCATAAATTTTCCGGTATGATTCCGCCCTCTTTAAGTCAATTTTGCTAATTTGGGTTCGATTTTTTGTGTTAGCTTAATGTCACCGATATTTGCTTTTTCGACCTATTGCCAGTCGGATGCGTTAGATTTTTCCATCGAGCATTTTATGACAAAGTATTGTGACTGTGGTATATTGAGTATTTTTGGTGCTGCTAAAATTATTGTTGTAAGGCTTTCGAAGTCGAGTAATGTGGTGATTGGGTCTCAATTAATTTTGATGGAGTTTAAATCATAGTTTGCTGTCGGTATACCACGTGGTAGGTCTGAAGTTAATTTGTTTTTCTATGGCTGCATCTACTCGCAGGTATTTATTCTATTTATTTCTTTGTTTAATTATCGATCTTTTGCGGGGTGTATTTGATAAGTTTCGTCTCTATTTTTGTGTTTTTTTTGTAATATTTTTAATTACGACTTTTAATTTACAATTTTTTCCGTCTCCAATTTAAGTGCAATATCACATTCAGATTATTTGCAACTTAAATTTCGTTTTTCTGGAGGACATTTTCTTGTGTACATCCGTACGTCTACTTTGCTGCCTAGTGCCAACCGCATCGTTAATTACCGATTGAAGTTTAGTTATTGCTGGTAGTCGCGCGGAGAAGTGACCTACCACGAGGCTACGCTCCTGTTTCCTTTTTTTTTTGGCGGTCGCAGATCCGCAGGAGAATCCGTTGGAAAAGCCAGCTAAGTGGACATATGTTTTTTTTATATATTGAATATGAAAGACCATATCGATTACGCTTTAATTGACGTTTTCTTTTGTTGTTTGTAAAAGCTTTTAAATTCTTTGGTTACCTTTAGATTATTACCTAACAAATTATTTAGGAGGGACTTTAATTTTAAATTTACTATTTGCGTTCGAAATTTTATTTTTAATAGTCCAGAAGTCAATGTTATTATTTTACTGTTTAAGCTAAATCGTTCGAACGACATCCTACTGTTTTTTTTCTATAATTTGTTTGTTTCACTTTGATTTAATTTGTGTGATCTAATTAGCCTTACAATTTTAGTATAGTTTTTTGTTTGTTTTGGCGTTAAGCCTTGCAGACTGTTGTATATTTGATCTATTATATATCTTCCACATACCTATTATATTTATGTGTTCTTGAACATTTTGAGCTGATTATCTGTATACAGGGTGATTCTTAATATATGCGACAAACTTTACGAGCTGATTCCTGGGGTTATTTTGATCATAAAAGTTCATAAGAACATATGTCCAAAACCGCTTAGTTCAGAAGTTATACAATGTTTAATAGAAAGTTAAAATAATAAATGGTTTTATTATAAATTAACAAAATAATTAGTAAAACAAAATTAACTTATAGTAACTGTTGAAATTGACCGCCCCCAACTGTAGTACAAGCTGCTATCCTCCGTCGTATTGACTGGCGAGTCCGTTCGAAAATACCAGGGGTATTTCGAATTGTTTCAAAAGCTGCTATAATACGATTTCTTAGTTCATCGACATTTTCCATGGGAGTCGTGTAGACTAATGATTTAAGGTGGCCCCAGAGAAAAAAATTCAATGAATTTAAGTCTGGAGACCGAGGAGGCCACGGCTGTGGACCTCCCCGTCCTATCCACCGATTTGGATACGTACTGTCCAGAAACTCCCGAGCAAGTAAACTAAAATGCGCTGGACCACCGTCATGCATAAAATACATTTGTAATCTTAACTGCAACGGAACTTCTTCCAGCAGTAGTGGTAACTCCTCTTCAAGGAAATTGCGGTATACCTCGCCATTTAACCGCATCGGTAAAAAATGTGGACCTAACAAGTGATCTGCAACAATTCCGGCCCACACATTGACAGAGAATTGATGCTGATGATGGGCATTCATTATTTCTCGCGGATTTTCTTCGGCCCATATGTGATTATTATGAAAATTAATAATCGCGTTTCTAGAGAAAGTAGCCTCGCCGGTGAAGAATATTTGAGCCAAATGGTTAGGATTTTGTACGACTTCGTGTTGCATCCATTGACAAAAAGCTAATCTTTGTGGAAAATCTGCTGGCAATAGAGCCTGCACCCGTTGAATGTGATATGGATACAACAGTTGATCTTTCAATATTCTCCAAACTGTGGCCTGACTAATGTTTAAATCAAACGCAATTTTTCTGGTGCTTGTTGTAGGATGTTCCTCAATTTCATTTAATACAATTTCTTCAACTTGTGGAGTTCTCACTGTAGATGGCGGCCCGCTATCAGTCATCCGTTTTTTAAAACTTCCCGCTTCACTAAGACGTTGATGAAGATGGGAAAACATGGAATGATGCGGTATGATACGGTTCGGGTATCGTTCTGCATAAAGACGTCTAGCAGCACGCGCATTTCCACTAGCAAGACCGTAAACGAAATGCATATCACACATCTCAGCATTCGTATAATTCATTTTAGAAAACAGAAACTGGCAATAAATTGAATGAATACTCTGACACTATTGACAAATATTGAAATGACAAATAAACAATTCCAAAATACCGTACATAATCACAACACGTGCTTCTTGAGTAACTGGTAAACACCAACTGATTAGCATCGACAACGCGACCACTACGCATATTAGAGAAACAGGCACAGACTTGTTTACGAGCTTGTATTACAGTTGGGAGCGGTCATTTTCAACAGTTACTATAAGTTAATTTTGTGTTACTGATTATTTTGTTAAATTATAATAAAACCATTTATTATTTTAACTTTCTATTAAACATTGTATAACTTCTGAACTTAATTTTGTTTTACTGATTATTTTGTTAATTTATAATAAAACCATTTATTATTTTAATTTTCTATTAAATATTGTATAACTTCTGAACTAAGCGGTTTTGGAAATATGTTCTTATGAACTTTTATGATCAAAATAACCCCAGGAATCAGCTCCTAAAGTTTGTCGCATATATTAAGAATCACCCTGTATGTGCTGTGTAAACGTACGTTTTCTCCTGATCAGAATAAAACACACGTATAAGCGTTGAACGCTTGTTGGGCTTTCAGACGAAGTTTTGTGTAAATAGATAACATTGTTTCTTTTGGAAAGTTCAATTCTTTTTTTTTTGTTAGGCGGTAAGTGCCTTTAATCTAGTACTGCAGCCTCAATTTTTTTTTTGCAATATTTTTCGATTGTAAATGTTAGTTAAGTTGTGATAAATGATCATTGTGAAAAGTTTGGGGGAGGGGGGTTGTTTAATGTAATTGGGTTTTGTGATACTATACAGGGGGGGGGGGGTATTTTTTTTCTGGTATGTTTGTGTTTTTTTTACATATTTGAGTTGGATTGTATATTCAATAGACTGGGATTTGTAAACTTATTGTCTGGTTTTTCTTTCGGGATCAAGCGGAGGTTGGAGACCATACCGTTTCGTGCTTTGTCGGACGATCAGCTCTCTTAAGTAAAGCACGTGGTGCCGAATCATACTTCTTTTACTCACTAACATTCTGGAGTTTATTAACCAACGACCAGCTCCACTGGGTGACCGGGATAAGAGAGTTCGGTCTTTGTGGTTTCTATATCTCAGTTCGATTCAGATTCTATCCTCGCCTTATACTATCTGGGAATTGACTTTCAAAAAATAATAATATCATTTACTATCAAACGAGATTCGGTTACAATGCGTCTATATCAATGGAACACCTGAATCAGACTGAACGATATTGCACAGGATAGCTGCATAAACATGTCAAGACTTGTTGTCAATAACACAACTGCCTATAAGTTCAGCTTATTTTAATTTCCAGAACTTTGGAAACATGCCTCGTATAATTTTTCATACTCATGCTTTTTCGTCGACATCGTCATGAAATATTCACCAATCACGGTGACATCCATCTGATCTTAATCCCTTGCGTTTAATTAATTTTATCTTTTTGCGTTAATGAATGTTTAATTATTGATAGGAATTTAAATAATAATAGCAATAATAATAATTCTGTATTTGTAAGTGCGTGTGCGTGTGAGTGGGAGTGTGTAGGTATGTTTAGATGTATGTAGGTATTTGTAGGTGTATGTCGGTGTCTGTATGTGTGTTTACATCTGTATGAGTGTGTGATTTTCACATGAATTTCCTACTTTAATAATCTGCAATCAAGAAATTTCAAAGTTCCCGCTCATTAGAAAGTTATCATTCTTGGATGTTCAGAGGATGAAGTTAACGACAATTTGGAGCAAATAAATTTAGATACTGTATTAGTTAATAAAATCTGTACCAATATTCAAGTCGATGCGGGTGATTTTCAAGTATCAAGACTGGGCAAGTTTGATCCAACTGATGCGACCCGTAAGCGTCCAATCAAGGTTTCATTTTCATCGGATGCAGCTGTGACGAGGATTTTGCGTAATGTGTCGAGGCTGAGATCTAACGCCAATTTCTCTTCACTATCGATTTTTCGTGATCGAAAACCAATGCAACTACAAATCCATAAAGAAGCCAAGGCAGAATTGAGCAGCCGCATAAGAAATGGAGAAACAAATCTAAAAATTAAATATCGTAACGGTATTCCAGAAATTATATCTTTAAACTAACCACGTCCAACGATTCTTCCCTTCCTCTTAACATTTATTATCAAAATACTCGTGGGCTTGGATCTAAAACGCATACTTTCTTTGTGAATGCCTGCAGTTCTGCGTTCGATCTGATTGTTATTACTGAAAGTTGGTTAGATGACTCCATTAATAATGCCGAAATATTACCGCCATTTTACAACGTCATTCGATCCGGCAGGAAGTTTTCTCTAACTGATAGATCAACGGGAGGTGGAGTATTTATTGCATGGAGTAACACCCTCAACCTCGAGCAAATCAGCACTGATGTTGTCTCATCTATAGTCCCATTAGTGGATTTGGTAGCTTGTAAGTGTACTACAAATAATTTTTATATTGTTGCCGTCTACATTCCTCCTGATATCCCGCAGCATGATTTTGAGCTGTTTCCTGAAGTCTTGGAGGTTTTCCTTATAGATAAACCATGCGTTTTGCTTGGGGATTTCAATATTCCACAATTTTCTTGCAATCTTTCTGCCTGTGCTAAATCTACAACCTTTCACCTCTTATGCGCCTCACTTCAACTGAAACAATACAATAATATTGTTAACTGCAATAATCGTCTTTTAGATTTGCTACTGTCTAATACAATACATTCAGCCTCAATTGAAGTTGACGAATTTCCATTCGTTCCTGTCGACCCATATCATCCACCTTTATCTATCTCTTTACATGTTTCAACTGCAGAAACTAATTTTCCAAATTTTCCGTCAAATGACAATCTTAGATATAATTTTCAAAAAGCTGACTATCAAAAGCTTTGCTCGGATATTTCGAATGTTGATTGGACTTTCCTTGAAGAGCATAATAATGTCGATTGCGCTCTTGATGACTTCTACACTACATTATACAATATATTTGATGATTCAGTACCGAAAAGTTCAATCAATTACAAATCTGTATATCCGCCATGGTTCACTAAGCAGATTATACATCACTTGAAGATAAAATCTTACTACCGACGAAAATGGAGAACTACGAAGAATCAATTTTATAATTGTGAATTTAAAAGGTTGAGAGGAATCTGCAAGACGCTTATTAATGAATCCTATAAATCCTATATGGACAAAGTTGAAAGTTCTATTTTGAGTAATCCTAGAGAGATATTTCGATATATGAGAAGCAAAACTGGATCTTCGCGTATTCCTAGTACTTTAACTTTCAATGATACCCCAATAGACTCCCCTCAAGGCATAGTCAACGGATTTGCGGATATGTTTTCATCTATTTATCATCCTAGTACCCCCTTTTGCGTGGAAGATTCGGAATCCAACCACTTACCGTTTACTTTGCATGGTACCTCTGAGGATGAATTGCTTAGAATTATGTCCGCATTACCAGATGATTTCAGTGCAGGTGATGACCAGATCCCTAGCAAATTGGTGCGTCAAGCAGGATCCTCCTTATCAAAGCCGCTGGCGCTTATTATAAACCTATCCATCAAGACGTCGGAATTTCCTGGCCGTTGGCGAAGAACAAGAATCTCTCCCATCTTTAAAAAAGATGACAATACCAAAGGGGAGAATTACAGACCGATCTCGATCATTTGCAACTTTGCGAAAGTATTCGAAAGTGTACTTTATTCATGCATATATTTTAATACTAAATCATTGATTTCTCAACACCAACATGGATTCGTGCGGGGACGTTCGACAGTTACTAACCTGACTGCGCTAACACAATTTACCTGCCGAGAGTTGGACAATTCAGGACAGGTGGATGTGATTATACGGATTTCAGCAAAGCATTTGATACGATAGATCATGGATTCTTAATGAACAAACTATATGCACTGGGATTAACGCCGAATTTGCTCAAGCTTATCCATTCTTATCTCACTAAGAGACCTAATTACGTTTTTTATAATGGGTACAAGTCGCCAGAATTTTTTCCTTCATCTGGGGTGCCACAAGGCTCAAATCTAGGTCCTCTTTTATTCATATTGTACATAAACGACGTACTGATGCAATTAACGTGTCCGGTACTTGCTTATGCTGATGATCTGAAAATTTACAGTTCTATAAAATCCTGGAATGATGTGGTCCAACTCCAAAGTAATTTAAGTGTCTTGACTGACTGGTGTCGCAAATTCAATTTAAAGTTAAATATTGATAAATGTTGCTTCATATCTTACACACGTAAAGTAAACAATGTATCATCAGTATATATCCTAAACAGAAATACATTGTCTAGAGTTAATGGTATTAGGGACCTTGGGGTATACTTTGACACTCGGCTCAGCTTCTCTAACCATATAGACTTGATGTGTGCATCTGCGTCTAGGACGTTGGGTTTCATATTGCGTTGTTGCAAATTTTTTAATAATATTCAGTTGATGAAGACACTTTATTTCAGTCTAGTTGTGAGCAAATTGGAGTATGCATCTCAAGTATGGTCTCCTCAATATCTTTACTTACAACTTTCCATTGAAAGAGTGCAGCGAAGATTCCTGAAATATTTGTCTTTTAAATGTTCCGGTACTTATCCTCAGCGTGGCATAGATTATTCACATTTATTAGACGCACATGATATGCAAGCCTTGAGTTACCGTCGTGAGATACATGGTGCACGATTTGTATGGAAACTATCCAGTGGGCGTGTTGACTGCCCTTATTTGCTCTCATGTCTGGATTTCTTCATTCCTAGAATCTCCTCTCGTTTTACCCATACCTTCCTACTTCCCTTTTCTCGCACTAACCTTCTTAAAGGATCTCCGCTGGTGGTGATGTGCAGAGCCGCTAATCTTCACTATGGGGACATATTTTTTTGACATATTTTTTTGACATATTTTTTTTGCTTTACTTAATTATATTGTTTTCATATTTATTATTACTCACAATTCTGTTGTTTATTTGAGTTATTAGTATAAGTTATTGAGTAGTACGTTGTACATTATGTGTATATTTAATACTGTCCTATAACTGGGTAAACCGTTGGACAAATAAAGCTATTATTATTATTATTATTAGTATTATTCTCTACAGATTCCTACGATGAATTCTTCCAAATACTAGTGAGGGAATTACAGGTGGTACTGACGTTTGGTTCACCTTTTAGTAAGAGAATAAGCCGTCTATAGTCGCTCTCTTTTATCTATGCACACATCTATAGACACCTATGGGCATCTATACACACCTACAAATACCTAAACACACCTACACACTCTTCCACACACACACACAGGCGCCTACAAATACACCCACACACACTCGCGTACGCACACACACACACGCACCCAAACACATGCGCGCGTAGATATCTGCAAAAATCTCAGTGTTGACAATTTTCATCATCACAATACTTCCTTATACTAAAAAAGTAAAAATAACCAATGATTCACTGGTAAATTTACCTAAAACTGTTTATCAGACTCTCACTTAATTTATATAAAGCTATTAAGACTTTTAAAATAAATTATATTGATCTTAAATTTATACTTTATAATTTATAATTCATAATTTATATTTTATTAATTTTTAACATTAAAGAAAAACGAGACGGGAAGTGTCTCGAGGGAAATGTTTTTCCTTATAAAATTTCACGGAGTTCTCTCAACTTCCCAATCGATGGAAACTTCGCTGCTACTATTGCAATGATCAAAAGCTTTGCCTTGCCTGGGAAGGAGTAAGTTCCGTTTCTCCTTTGTTTTTGCTAGTCATTCAATATTCAAAGCCGACTTTGACTTGTTTAGCTTGGGAGCGCTGTGTATTACTATATTGTACATTGCTAAAGGTGGATTACATTGTTTGTCGTAGTACACGAGGACTACCTAATTATAATCACAAAAAGTACTTGATTAGTACTCTTACACACCTGGCATTTTCTAATATTAATTGGTTGATGAAAATGAGCTTTCTGTTATTCCATTTCTAATCTGTTCGCGTAAGTTTGTACTTAATAGAGTATTTCTACAGTAAGCTCGCATGATTGGACTAATTGTGAATCATATCTTTCACTGGAATATAAGCAGTATGGAGATAATATATGTCAAATATAGATGGGATAAAACAATATTGCATGCTATATGCTAATGATAACATTATTTTTTTCTAAACGATGTTATTGGGATCGGTGCCATTACAATAATATATTTTGTCCACGACTGTATTATAATATATATATTGTTCGTTTGATTCCTCAATTATAATGATGTACATTATCCACAATGACAGAGAAAAATCATAATTCACTACTTTTTATCACTACTCATCCAATATGTTAAGCATTGTTATAATGATTGTAATTTTTTACCCATTTTGTTAGTAAGCCATGCCTGTCATCTAAAAGCCGAATTAATTGGTCAAATTGATACGTCAAATTGTGAATGCAAAATATTTCATGAATATTTTACTAAAAACTATAAAGAAATAGATTCAGGAAAATCGATTGCAGGGTTAGAAAGATGATAAAAACTTTTTTATAATAATAATAATAATCATCTTTATTTAACTATTACAGTAAGTAACAAGAAATTCCATGATGATCCACTATCCACAATCACAGTCATCACGCAAATAGGTCAACATTTTTGTTCACCAAGCGACAAAGTGTGTAAGTTGGAGCTCGTCTCATGATGTTGGTTCGCGCAAAAGGTGTTGCAAAAGTGCAATTATGTCTGGAAACATTCGGGTCAGGATATCAGGGCAGTCAATTCTGCCATTCAACAGTCTAAGCAAAAATCTCTCACATGTAGCGTATCTCCTCTCACTCAAGCATACCATACCATGACTCTGCAACAGATCACCCATCTCCACGCCCCTCTCCGGATAAACACCATCTGCCCGATACGTGAGAAACTTCAAGAACCTACGGTGAACACGGTCCAATGCTAAACAATCACTTGCGTAAATAGCAAACCATATTAAAAAGGCATATTCTAGCTTACTCAATACATATGCAGAGTATAGAGATTTCAACAATGCTGAATCAGTGAAATACCTAGACACACGCATAACAAAACCCAACGATCTGAACGCAGATGTACAAATGTTCTCTATGTAAGATTTGAAGCTCAAGCTGGAATCAAAGGTAACTCCAAGATTTTTAAATTCAGTTTTACTCATTAACTCGTTGTCACCAATGACGTAAGAAGAATTGTACGAAGTTGAAGACCGTGTGAAGGTTACTGCACAACATTTATCCACATTCAACTTGAGTCCAGAACGTTCACACCATGAAGACAATACACTTAAATTTCTCTGAAGGTTAGTCACATCAGCAGGACCATTTATTACAGAAGAAATTTTAATATCATCTGCATATCCAAGAACAGGGCAACCGATCTGTAGGAGAAGATAATTCATAAACAATATGAACAACAGGGGACCCAAATTTGAACCTTGGGGAACACCAGAAGTAACTACAAACTCAGTGGACGAAAAACCATTATAACAGACATAACGTCTCCTCCCACTAAGGTAAGACCCAATGAGGCCGACAGCCGAAGGAACAAAGCCAAATGAACTAAATCTACGCAGTAGCAGGTCATGGTCAATCATGTCGAATCATCAACTTGTCCGCGCCTGACCAGAACCTCTGAGATACACTGAGTAAGTACTGCCATGTTCGTAACTGTCGACCTCCCAGATAAGAAACCATGTTGGTCAATTGAGATAAAGAAGCGTATACTGGTATATACCGGACACTACTGTCATATAAAAATAAATTTAAATGATAAGGCTATTGAAAACAACGTCGAGCTATTATGTTTGCCATCACATACATCACATGTGTTAGAACCTCTTGATGTACAAGTTTTCAGGTATGTGATATCTTCATGGGGCAATGTTTTGAAAAATTATTTTTAAGAACAACGCTTTAATAATATTGATAAAATAGCATTTCCAGGTCTGTTAAAAAAACTTGGCGAATCTGGGTGTTTCTCAAGGGCCAATGCTATTGGTGGGTTTGAGGGGTTTGCAATTTATTTATTTTTATTTTTATTTAAATAAAAACAAAATCCTAGACAAATATGTAACAGCCATTTTGCTGACTCACTCCATAAGCGAGAGTACCTCAATTCAGGATACACCGATATCACGTTTAAAACTTCCAGACACAGTAATACGCTTACGACTTCAAAACAATCACAAAATATAGTATAAGCAAGTAATAACAAAAAACACACTTGGTATTGTTTCACAAATAAATATAATTAAATACTCGATGTACATTTCGCCTTGCGGCATCGTCAGGAGTTCTCGAGAAACTAAAGTAAAATTTAATATACTGTAACTACCTACTTCTAACAAAAATGTAAATAAAAATGTACAAAAATAGAAAATTATGAAAAGGTCATGGCTTATCTGGAAAGACCGTTTTTACAAGGCTAGGGTTTATTAGCGGAGAATTTATGAGTTCTGTTTGTTCATTAAGAACATTGCCTGGTTGTAAAAGTAAACTTTCTTTTATAAAATAACCTTCTAGAACATTCATTTTTTACTTTTATTTAAACTATACAGTACTTCTAAATTGTCTATTGAAAATTGATGTCCCGTGTCTAAAACATGGTTAGCTACACTTGCATTTTCATAATTTAATTTAACGGCTCGCATGTGTTCTGAGAATCTTAATTTGAAATTTCGCCCTGTTTGACCTATATAAAATTTACTACAATCACTACAATTAATTCTGTAAATTCCTGATTTGTTTAGTTTAGTTTAGGAATTTACAGAATTAATTGAAGTGATTGTAGTAAATTTTATATAGGTCAAACAGGGCGAAATTTCAAATTAAGATTCTCAGAACACATGCGAGCCGTTAAATTAAATTATGAAAATTCAAGTGTAGCTAACCATGTTTTAGACACGGGACATCAATTTTCAATAGACAATTTAGAAGTGCTGTATAGTTTAAATAAAAGTAAAAAAATGAATGTTCTAGAAGGTTATTTTATAAAAGAAAGTTTACTTTTACAACCAGGCAATGTTCTTAATGAACAAACAGAACTCATAAATTCTCCGCTAATAAACCCTAGCCTTGTAAAAACGGTCTTTCCAGATAAGCCATGACCTTTTCATAATTTTCTATTTTTGTACATTTTTGTTAGAAGTAGGTAGTTACAGTATATTAAATTTTACTTTAGTTTCTCGAGAACTCCTGACGATGCCGCAAGGCGAAATGTACATCGAGTATTTAATTATATTTATTTGTGAAACAATACCAAGTGTGTTTTTTGTTATTACTTGCTTATATTTCGACATGTTTGACCAAGAGATTTCCATCACTTCATTTAATTACAAAATATAGTGTTATCATCAACAAAAGGTTGGAACTTTCTTTGATGTCTGTTCGCAAAACAGAAAAAATTACTAATAAAAAGTATAAAAGAAACAGGGTGTAACGTAACTATGCAGTCTGACAAGAGAAGAAGTTTGACAAAGAATGATCCTTGAATAAGCAAGAGGAGTAACACAGAAAAAAATTACAGAAAAGATCTCACAGAGAACTTCAACAAAAGCTTAAAACAAGTAGTTCAACAGTGATTCTAGTTTAAAACTAATATGTTATTTCTGTGTTGAATACTTACATAACTACCTGCAGTATCAGTTTGGGTCCTGAGAATGCATACCTTTTTTTCTAGAGCTTTTCAAAAATGGCCGAACGCCTTTTAACATCAATTCTCTCAGGTCAATATCTAAAAAGGGACTGTTTGAAAACAAGTCAAAATTTTACATAATGGAAACACATATACACATAGGAAAATGTCAAAAAAAATATGACTCAGACTCAACATTTAGAGTAATAGAGCTGTGAATTTCAGTAAAAACGCTACCCTTCCGCATGCTTGTGCAGTGCCAAGTTAGCAAACAATGACTTGAAATTATTACAATTAATATTGATCGAATGATGTTTAAATTATTACAAACAATAAATGATCAAAATATTTCTACTTTTAAATAACAATGGGCAGTGATAACAATAGGTAAGAGTTCTGATTCTTAAAATTAACTTATACCGATACATTTGTTGTACTACGCTTGCGTACAGTATACACACAATAATGTTTCTCAATGATTTAGATTTAAAACTTCAGTTATAACTACTTTCCAGCTGCAATTTTCATTAGAGAGTTAAACAAACACGATAATTCATTGTATAGTTTATCAGTTATGTTGTGTGTTCTACTAGACACTGTTGTGAGTTCCAATAGTCACTTTTCGTATTATTTTCTTTGCAGGAACCGAAGCAGTATCATTTTTGGAAAGTTAAAAGGAATTTTTTGGTCTACAAGGGTGAAAGAAATGCACCAAAACATCATTGTTATCTTCACTTTTGTTTTTAAATTTTCCAAGCTACCACTTCTCATCATATATACCTACGAGGAAAGAATAGAACAGGAGAGAGTCTCCTTAAACATAATATTTGTCCAAAATGGTAACTCAATATGGCCGCCTCAATGCATAGAATATGTATGTTACACCATTGAACACATAATCAAACATGTCAGATATATGACAAGTTATTCAAAATACTCATTTTATAAATTATGATTGGTCAATATTGCCATAACTGACCTGCCTTAAAGTGGTAACTCCGTCTAAATAATACCTATTCCCCCACCAGTTTATTATCTCTCCTGTTCTATTCTTTCCTCGTAGATATGTACAAACAACAAAGGCATTATTTGTTAAAGATGATACGTTTGTAAAAAGTATAGAAGTTTGATGATCCCCAAATTTTGAGCATTGGAAGTAGCAAAACATCTTATTTGATTGTCACTTATATTTGATCGTTTATTATTTGTAATGATTTAAATATCATTCGACCAATGTCAATTGTAATAATTTCAAGCTCTTGATTGCTAATTTAGCGCTGCACTGTATAAGGAACCTTTTGTAAAATGTTCACTTGTTTTTATTCAGTTCCTTTTTAGATATTGACCTGAGAAAATTGATGTTAAAAGATTCTCGGCCATTTTTGAAAAGCTCAAGAAAGAAAAAGAGTGCATTCTCAAGACTAAAACATATACAGCAGGTAGCTATGTAAGTATTCAACACAGAAATAACATATTATTAGTAAGTCTCTCTTTGACACATTTTTTCGGAGTTTTTACAGAAAGAGTTTGACTCTCTTGCATGACAGAAAAATTAAAAAAAAAGTATGCCAGGAGTTCATTTCATGCTGAACACGTTAGTTTTTGAATTATCATGATATCTTTTAAAATAGCTTGGCAATTAAACTTTCCGCAAACCACGTTTTTCTTAAAAAATTGCCAAACCGCCATTTTAAAAATAGCTGCCAGAATAAAACTATGGCTTATAATTTTTTTTCAAACAGTGTTTTGTGACTGTCTACCTATAGGGAACTCATGATAAAAAATCAGGAAAATAAAAATGTGGAGCAACATTGCTATGACATTTTGTAGGATTACTTTTAATGAAACAAAACTGATATCTGAAAGCCAGATGATTTTAAAAATTATATTTTGTTTTTTTTTTGTTGAGGAATTTAATACAATTCAAAAGATTAAAGTTATTTTCGTAAATAAAAGCGTACTTATTTTGCGAGATCTTAATAAAATAAGAATGAATTATTAGCCCTGTAAGATTCGGTCATACGTCTTGCAAAGTTATCATTTCGTTTATTATAAAAGTAGCTTTTTCGTTAGTAGAAATGTCACATACCGTCGAGTCACTAATTGTACCAGTTATTTTACTGGGATTTACATCAGATGAAAATGCAGTATGCCTTTTCAACTTGATATGAGGCATTTAATAAGATTTGCCAATGCAACACAGTATTTAAAACGAACTTTAAACTGGCTTTTATGACGGACATAAAAATTAAATAGAAATAAAAGTAAAAATCTCTCGCGCTTACATGAAAATACCCTTTTCGCTAGAATTCATCCCATTAAAAAGCCATTCTCTCAGGTCGTTTCTTTGGGCCGTAAAAGACTTAAAAGAAATATATTTTCCCTTTGCGTTAAAAAATTCTTAATGAAAAATACATTTCTAGCTAGCACTCTATGCCCTGAAGTGATCTGGTCTTACTCGTGGAACCCATGCCCTTTGGAAGTGTAAATAGCATTTATGATCCAGTACGCCTGGTATTCAAATTATTACGTTTTTAATTACAGTCTCTTCATTCTTTTTGATGGAAGTGCTTCGAAAAGATGTGACAGACTACTGTTTCGACTCATAGCTCATAATCCTTTCACGTTTCACCTTCCGTTTGAAATTATGAAACTCGCGTGAAAGAGTTTCTTTAATGGATAATAGGGAAAATATCTTGCTGATGTGAAGTAACTGGCGTTAAGATATAATAAATGTTTCGTTAGTAACTTGTTTACTTACCCATTGTATATACCTATATAAAAATGCGTTCTTTTCGTAGCCGTTTGATAAAACAGTTTCGTTTCGTGGTTTAGCGGCTGTAAAATGAACCTAAAAAAACACAATAAGAATTCTTTGTCAATTATTTAACATAAACTAACTAATTCAAACATTAAAACACCAATAACTATTAATAAAACTGTAACATATATTTGACAAATATTTTTTTGACAAATATATTGGCGGCAAATATATGGTACAGAATAAACAATATCCTAGACAACCCAGAATACGTAAATGTAACAGACACAATACAATATATTAAATTATTGAATGATATGCTATTGCCAAATTATTAATTTCTGTTCGGTCATTTACTGCATTATCATACTTCTTTATTTGTATGAGTTCTAGAAAGTTTCTAATTTTGTTATTATGTTCTTTACATAAAATTTCTGTTTCATCAAATTTAAAGTTATGTTTTGTAATGCTGGTATGTTTTTTTAAAGCCGTAATGTTTTTTGCGTAATTGTGTCCATTAATCTTTCCGATAAGTATTGTAGGGTTTGACCTATATATACACCATTACAATCTCCACATGGAATTTTGTATGCTACATGTGTTTCTTTAAAGAATGGATCTTTATCTTTAATATTACTAAACAAAAATCTTAAATTATTATGATCTTTATGTGCAATTTTGATATTAAATGGGCGTAATAATTTACTAATTTTTTCTGATACATTTTTTACATAAGGAATTCTTACATATTTTTGTATATCTGTTGATTTTAAATGATTATTATTTCTATTATTATTATAAAATTTATTTATTCTATCTTATAAAGTTCAAAGGATAATTGTTATTCATTAATATGTCTTTCATTTGTTGTAAGATTTTTGGTCTATATTTAGAACTTGTTAGCTTGAGTGTTCTGTCTATTTGTGAAATAACAACGCTTTTACTTTCTTATACGTAGTATAAGGAAGTAATTTTCGACCTCGAGATTTTTGCAGATGTCCATATATATATAGGTATATGATTGTATATTTTTCATGGTTATTCTCGGCTTGGTTGTGGAATCAGGTTTGGTTAAATTAAAAACATTTTTACGTTTCGACTTTATTTATAAAGTCATCTTCAGAATTTATGTTGGTCAAAAATTAAGTGAAAATTTGCATTTTTGTGTTTTAGGAAGGAAAAACAAAGGACCTTCACAAAAATTATATATATATATATATACTTTAAAAAATTAGTTTAGCATATTATTTATTACAAAGTTATTTGCTATAAAGGGCATTAATATATTTGCAACAAAATAACGAGCAAGGTATTGAAATTGAAATGATTGAATTAGTTCTTACTGATCTAGTAGATTTAACCACATATTCTAAAGAATATTCAAATCCCGTTTATTTACATCTACCACAGGAGTTCCTCAAGGGTCCAACTTAGGACCCATTTTATTTAAGTTAGTTATTAATGAGTTGATTGTTATCACCGATTGCCTAGTTTTTGCCTATGTGGGTGAAACTATATTTGAGTATAGACTCAATGCAATGCACAGACAAATACCGCGAGATCTTAAATTATATTGATAACGGTTTGCCATCGAATGTAAAACGTTCGTCTTAGGTATCATTCGTTTGAGATAATTCTGATTAAATTATCAGGTTAACTGTCATACTGACATTTGACTGACATAATATTTGTAAATATATGTTTATTTAAAATGATTTACATGTTTGAATAACATTTTATTAAAAATTAATAAACAAATTACAATAAATGTTCAAAATGACCCCCGCCTTGTGCGATGCACACGTTTAGGCGCCTGTTCATGCTATCAAAAGCATTTTGCAACGTTTGTGGCGTTATGGTTGCACATAATTCAATAATTTTTTGTTGCAGTTGCTTAAAATTATGTACAGGAGTTCTGAAAATTCTATTTTTACAGTAAGGAAACACAAACCAGGTGATCTCGGAGGAAACTCAACTTGCGTATGCAAACTTATAAGTCGATCATCAAAAAACTCACGGAGAAAGGCTTTCGTTTCTCGTGTCGCATGTGCTTTTGCGCTGTCATGTTGGAAATAACCATTATGAAGTTCATCGTCGTGTAGTTGTTGAACAAATTCATTGAAAATGTTATTTCTGTACCTCTCTGCATTGATAGTGAAATTGAAAAAAAAGCGGCCCAATTATACTTCTACGGGAAACTGCCATCTAAACCTCAATTTTTTGAGAATGTAATGGAGATTCAACAAAAAAATGCGGTTTATTAGTGCTCCACATTCGCATATTTTGAGAATTTACGTACCCCGAAAGATGAAACCAAGCTTCACCGGAAAAAAATGTTAAGTTTAACAGGTCATTCAGATATTGTTTGGAGACAATCATTAAGTTTCTGGTCCATTTCTTTCAATGTTTGACACACTTTCATTTTACGACAAATATCGCATACATATTGCAGTGATCTTGAGTTGGGTTGTAAATTATAAATAAGTATAATCAAGATCACTTCAAGATTTATTTTAATTAATTTTTATTTTATTGATTTTTATTATGATGTGTATATAAATATCCATTAATGTCAATAATTTGCAAAAAAATTAATTTTTATTTAAGTAAAATAATAAAAGAATGTTAGTATAATTTTTATAAAAGTCATAATACTAAAATAAGCTTAAAATGTTACGTGAAGGATAACGAGAAAGTGTTTTCCCGCAAGAAGAATACTGGTACCGGGAGAGATCGACCGTGTGGCCGGCGAAAACAATATTATTCGCTAGATGCATTGGATGAGTCATGAACGTGTAGACAAGTTGATATTTACATGTTTGTTTACCTTTTTCAAAGATTGTTAATACGCTGCTTTCCCGAGTGGTGCAGCACTGCGGCCATGTATTTCTGGAGGTGGAATCGTATATGCCGAGGATGACCGTACGTTTTTATAAAGAAAATTATGCATAAAAGGGCCAGCGGACAGAATGGCACTTCACTTGTCAGCTGGTGAAAACCGCTAACCTAGAAGAAAAAGGAAGTAGGTGATAAACCACTCCTTCTTTTAAAAGATTATTCTTGAATCTGAACTTAGAATATTTTTGAGATTTTTTGATACTTATAAAAATTTTCAACAAGATTTAAAACTTGTAATATCTTTTTCGTAATAGTCATGCTGCACAATTTACATTGAGATTTGTAATTATTTTAGAAATAATTATTTATGTATAGGACAATTTTATTTTAATTCGGACTTTGAATTTATTTAATTTTATTTATTTTTCTGGAATGTTTTGTTTTGTATGTAGAGGTACTACGCCATACATTATGATAAAACATTCTAGTGATTGTAATGATTAAGTTGGATAGCATAATAATTTTATTTTTGTGTAAAAAAAAAATTTTTTTCTTTACTACTTTATTTATCAGATTAAAGGATTAGCGATTAATAATTTTGTTTTATGTATATACAGAATAATTGAACAGTGATCTGTATTTGAAAGATGGAAGAATTCGAAATAATGTATGAAGAATTAAGGTGATTTGATAATGTTTGTTATAAATGTGTGTATAGTGTTGTAACAATTTTTTTTTGGTGGTGTTTTGTATTGGAATCTCACAGAAGGTAAAGTTTTATTTTAATGTATATATTTTTCTCGTATGTTTATCAAGTATATTTTGTAGTACTTGTGTGTTCAATGTTAACGTGTTGGGTAATACATCAGGGATGTGTGAAATGAATTAAGCTGTTATTTAATTCATAGCATGGAGTCCTGGTGAATCCCTAAGACACGAATTAGTCTTGGTGGTACTGTGTTGGGAGGGAGAAAAGGCGCCAGGCAGAACTAATCAGGGCTGAGTTAATTAATTGAATACGCAAAGACTTTTATTTTTATTTCATTTTATTTATTTAATTTGAAATTTATATATTGTTACAATACAAATATAGACTGTAACAATATTAAATTTATGAACTTGGTCATCAAAATTAACTTAATTATTGAAATTAATGATAATGATGTTTTGGAATAATTTTATTTGAATCTTGTTTATAATTACGTGATAAAGACAACAATGTTCTTTATCTGAGTAGTATTTCTTGAGATTGTAGTCATCCTGTATGTTGAGGGATTGAGTAGTTTCATTTTTCATTGTAGTTACCAAAATCTAGAGAGAAGAGATTTAAAATGTTGTTAGTATATTGTAGGATAAGTTATTATTTGTGTAAGAACATATTCAATTGACGTTAATGATGTTAAAGGTAATTAAAAAAATTAATATTGAATAATGAATAGCTAAATTGGAATAAAATCACATTTCAAAATTCATATCACCGGATGTGACATTTAAAATGTCATTTTGACAACCGGTTAGTAAATTGATAGGAACCAGCTTATAAAATGTTTAAAGTACATAAGATGCTATTTAAAAGCCGAAAAGAATTAAATTAGTAAAGTTATTAATATTAGAAGATATTCAAAACATATAAAAAGATTTAAATTCTATGTTGTTTAGAAGGTATTTGCAGAAGAAATTGATTGGTGGATTTGAAAAAGTAGAGGGTTGTCTAGGGGATGAATAATAAAAACAGGAGATGCGAGATAATTTTGAAGAAAAACGGGCGCGTTTTAGCGAAGTATAATATTAAAACTCAAAAATCTATTAATAGAATAGAACAGAATAAAGTAAAAGTGTTCAAATTTAATATCTTGATACAAAGTTCATCGAGAAAAATAATTAAAAGTGATATAAAAATTTTAGGAAAGGAGAAGTTAATTTAAAGTATATAATTTAAAATTACTCACCTTAAAAGCAGTCCTGAGAGCCATTTCTTTGGAGTTAATTAATGGTAGCAGTTCTGAGAACTAATTTCTTCAAGCAGTCAATCGTAGAGGTTCAGAAGTGCAAGGCGTAGCATTGACCGTAGAGATTTTGAAGTCCGTGGTTGGAGTTGCACAATTTTTTCATCGTCGAAGAGAGATATTGTCAAAATCCTGAAGTATCGAGGTATATTCACATTGCAGAACCAGTTTTTAGTGACAATAGGCCCAAAACAACATTGAAGAAGGTTATTAAGACTACAATGATCATCTAGAACATAAGGATAACATCTTACGAAGATACTGTTAACCAGTTGAAATTAGAAGCATATATTATCGACATAGTGTATTCAGGTCGTATAAAGATTACGTATATTTTGGAAAATATTTATATAATTCATTTAATAGAATAATACGGTTGTTTAAAATAAAATTAGAATGTTATTAAGTATGCAAATCTAAAAGTAGTATCAATTGGAATTTAAATCTTTTCTAGTTAGATAAATTGAAACTCGTACAACCTCAATTAATTATTTATTCGTACGTTTCTCTTGTAATTTATTTGAAAAGAACCATTATTGGTGTCTTAAAATATTCATTAGAAAAAGTGGTTCTAAATTATTAATATATAAAGAAATATTTACCTTATAAAGTATATTAAAATAAAAGGATTGTTATTATTATTCCACAACTTCAAATTTGCATTAAAAACGTCATTTGGATAGGTTTACAGTCTTGTTTGTAAATAAGATATTTGTTGATGTTCCTTTAAATTCAACCTCTATAATTTTTTTATTCACGATATTTATTAAACTTGTGAATATTTATATCGCTTGTAGTTTTATTGCTCTAAAGTATTCATCAAATATAAACATTGGCTTGACAAGAGATTTATACCTAATCTGTAACAGTAAATAGAAAAACATATTTAATTTTATTTGATATATGCCAATAAATGTTACTTACCAGTTCCATACAAGTAAAGAAAGGTTAATTACTTATTTTAGACAGTAATTTAATTCAAAGCGGACCACTGACACGATATGAGATGAGTTCTAAAAGAATGAATTGAAGTTTTATAACAAGCGTAGTTAAACCAACTGTAAAATATAAAAACCACTAGTATTAAAATACTATGAACTGAAAGAGTTTAGATTACTGATGGGTATACTACCAGTTATACAATTTTTAGAAATCGAATGTATTTCTTATGAATAGATATCTGGGCTAGTCGGTGCATATTTATAATAGGAGTAATAGGAAAAATTAATACAATCAATAAGGGTTGTATTTTATTAATATATGCCTTAAGGGGTGAGCACATTGTGGTGTATGTTCGGGTTGTGTCCGACGAGTTAAAAAGACATACTCGTAGGGTGGAACTTTGGGGTACCCATCTGTGTGAATTTGCTTTCTGATGGTACCGTGTTGGGAGCGAGAAAAGGCGCCAGGCAGGACTAATTAGGGCAAAGCCATTCCCTTAATGTTTATATTTTGTTCATAAATAATAAATCGTGTAAATTTTTGGTTATTCATATTCCAGTACAATCCATCATATGCAATAAAATTTTATTTTATTAAAGATGTTGATTGTTTACATGTATCTATGGCAAATATAAATCATGATAATCACGTTCACATTTTAAAAACATAAGATTTTCTCGACGTTATGCTTTTACTTATTTTAATTTATTTATTATATTGATTTGTTGATTATGATATGTATAGATTTGGAAGATGTTTGAAATATTAATTTTTGTTTGTAAATATATATATATATATCTGTGTAATTTGAAATTTTTAATTCATTAATATTTATTTTAATAAATTAGATGATAAGATTTATTTTGCATTTTATTTTCTTTACCTGACCTGGAAATAATTAAAGAGCATTCAAAATCGATTGGAGAATCTATTTATATTTTCTGCCCCTGAGAGAATTATTTATTTTTAACCATTTAAAACTGAGCTAGTTGAATGTAAAAATTGCTTAACCTACTATTTAGCAGAAAATTTGTTGTATCTTAGTCTAGCATAAGGCCTAGCACTAGGATGCGTGCTTGATTCTTAACTACTCATTGATTGAATAATTTAAATTTATTTTATATAAACCTCAATTTGTAAGAGTCACAGCAATATGTAATAATATCCGCGTCACTCAACTTCTTAGCTGTTTCGTCACTAATTGCACCACATTTACTATGTCTCTCTTCCTCGCATACGAAACACTTTACAGTTCTTTCTGTTCTTCGGAATTCCACGCGGCAAATATAGCACTTATTGTTAGACATATTTTTGTTGTTTTATATATGTTGACCCACTTGACAAATGATTAATCATCCATTTGCTTCATCGATGTATTTCACTAATAGTTTACATGATCACAATTTCATTTATGTCTCAATAATAAATAACAATATTTTTCTTTTCGACACTGCATTATATGCCGAGCCGATACGTCCTCACTCTTTGAATAGTAAACTACTACCTACTATGAATATTAAACTACTACTATCGAATATTAAAATCAGTAGTTTTTAAGACTATATATCAGATATATATTTTGAATAATCAACGTGAAATAATAAATCATATTTTTATTACAAAGTTTATAAAAATATTACTAAGACGATGATTATATACAAATATAACAAGAGAATATATTAAAATGTATTCATTTTATTACATCTGTTTTTCAGTTAAACCAACATTCATGTTACTTTAAATTACTCCAATATAATTATGATCGAAAATTTATTAAGCTACCGTGTTATAACAACCAGAAGGCACTAAATGAATTACCAACCCAGCCTTAAACCATTCGCGAAAGAACACGAAGCGTACACACACACACACACACACACACACACATACACCCAATAATTTCTGCTAGTACATTTGATGAAGCATCCACGCAATAATATCCCAGACATCTGTAACCGCAGCTCCGTAACTCGTATTATAATTAAATCAGAATGCGTAATTGAAATTAATTTTGGTTTTGTGGAAACGTCAGATGGCACTCAGATTTATAACAATTATTATTTTGGACCGCCGCTGGGAGTCCTGACACATCAATTGATTACTTAATAAGTACGTGCTACATGAACTGATATTAAGCAAATTGAGTATTTTGCGTAGAATTTTGATAAATTACCTAAATTGTGCAGAAAATCGTGCAATCGACAAGGTACGTCAGTGGTTAGTAAATTAGATTCAGGAATATAATCGATTAGTCCTTTTAAATGTAGCATTACGTCGGAAGCATTATGTTATGTAATTACGTGTAATTAGAGAATTACTTAATTAGCTGCTAAAGTTGTGTAATTGTAGTTTCACGCGTGCATATTTGAATCAGTCTGTTTATGGCGAACGCAACGCTCGCTAATAATATTAGTATAATTAAGTTTTATTCATAGTTTCTTTAATTTGTGTACACCAACAGAATAATATTTTTAATTAATATATATTATATCTTCAAATAAATTATTTGTTAAACATATTGTATAATTTTATTGGTATGCATCGTAGCTACAAAGGCTTAATATGTTCAATGTTATTAAGTTGAAGTGACATTCTATCGTCGTCTCGCCTTACGTCATGACGTCTAATGCGTTTTTGTGGCATTAGTCGCACTTCTTTCGAGGGTGTTTTACTCGGCTTTTAATAATTATACGCCTCGCCAGAACGCTACCATGTATACGCAACGAACGTACCTCCATAGTGCAGAACACGCGACGACAACACATACAGAATTCAAGGAACTCATACTCAGGGACTTGACAAGGTGATTTGGTAATTGGTCTTCACTTGGCTGATTTACGAACCAATAGAGAAATTATTTTTCAGCACTACAGTTTCCCAAAAGCTGAATTGGTCGCCATGGATCTTTCAAATGGGGTACGCGGAGCCCCGACCTTACACCTTTGGGGCTATTTGTTCCTTAAGATGTACGACAATGTACTAGGACAACCTACAAACAAGGAAGAATTAAAACCTATCATAAGAAAAGCATGTCACGGCGTTATAGCGCGCCAACTACAAAATACCAGAAGATTTTTTTATGATCGTTTAGGTTATTGGTTTCATTTTTGTTGTTTTTATTCTATTATTTATTATTAAATACCCCAGTTGAACGTTCTTAAGCCTTATTTTCCTTAAATAAAGGTAATTTAAAGGAGGTGTAAAATATTACAGTAAATTTTGAATACATAATTTGAAGTTGAAATATACTTATCTCTAGTGTAACATTGATAGTTAACAGTGGGTATAATTTTTACCATGTGTCTCTATAGTCACATTTAAAAATTGTACAAAACACAACTTAGGCTTAGACTGAGACATTTTAGAAACCCTTATTTTACCCACTTAATTTTTGCTCGTACGTTTCAATTTTAAAACGTAAAACTAATTAAACAGAACATCTTCATGTCATTCTAGCAATACAACTTTTGTAGAAAAACGTTTGATTTATTAATTAAAATAGAATTTTGATTAAAAACTGGACGACATGTGAGTCTCTACCTGTATGATTCATTGTTATAATAGAAGACATGCTTGGTTCCGCCGTGACCAAAAGAAGTCCAATTGTACAAGTTGTTCACGTGGTCAATATATGTTTGTGACTTAAAACCGCGATTTTTTTCTTGTGCAAGACCCATCGTGTGCCGTATATTGAATTAATTTTAACATTAAATGCTGATGTCTCTAGCTCGCTTCAATGTTCACCTAAAGCTTGCTGCCTCTCAGGCTTGCTTAAACCTTCTCCACTGTTTAAATTTGTACGTCAACATGAGTTAGTAGGGGTTACAATTTTTACCATGTAAATCCCTATGGTCACAGTTAAAAAAATGCAGGGTATATAAAATAAAAACGGCGCTCGCTGTTATTTCTTTGACCAACTGTACAATTTTTGACTAAATACACATCCGTCTTCTAGAAATATTTATACTTGTTAAGTTAAACAGAAATTATGATATTGTAAGCTGATCTACCTCCTTCTACAATTCTACCATTAGTTTGGGACCTGAATTAAAGAGTGTTAAATAAAAATTGTGTAAATATGTTTGAATATTTTGTTTGGAATGATTTTAACTTGAATTTAATGGAAAATCTTATTTTTAATTCACCTTCTCATTTTGCTGCAAGGTCAAGGTTGTATGATAAATAGTTCCCGATATATGATCGGTGACCGAATTTAAACAGAAACCCAGTATAGAACATTTATTTGCAATATCTCTTCAAAGTTGCAATAGTAATATAGCTCTGTACATGACTGCAGTATCGCAGAAAAAAAAAACAAGGAATGAAAATTTAAATGATTTGTTTATGAAGAGGCGGAAAATAATATTTCATGAAAGGCTATTTGCGTTGAGCCAACGTTTGGAGCATTGCAGCGGAATTTTCAATAAAATATGTATTAAAGATGAAAGCGTATAACGCAAGGTATGCGATATGAACTTTCTGCTAGTTTTATATCGAATATCCGGTTCGTGTTGAAATATTTCATACAAGTGGAGAATGAAACTGTCTGCAAAGAGGAGTAGCATAACATAAATGTACATATGCTTCTTGTATGCCAAAGGAATGCCTCTAGATATACGAGCTTATTATTACTTTTTTAAACGTACATGTTATTATTGAATTATCTGGACTTAAAAACGTATTGGCGTATACGAAAGACTTTTATTCTACAAATAAAACCATAATGAACATATCGAACGTATTCATATATAAAACACTTTTAATATTTAGTATTGAACGATATCTGCTGAGTGAATATTTCCTCATATGGTCAATATTTTCACAAAGAATAAAAATTGTTTATTTTTTTAGTTAGCCAATATACTACCATCGTATGATAAGGTTTCCCTTCTAAAAACATCTTACATGCATACGAATTTGCTCGCAGGGGGGTATATTTTTAATTTAAATTACATTACACTATATTGAACAAACAGGAGCTCTTTCACTTCAAGGACTTGTACAGGTACAATGAAAGATCGCAGCAGAGATGTTACTTTGTTTATCTTTTACAGTGTATAATACTTAATAAATCTGAATTGTACATATTGCAGTATCTTGACTCTGGGATTGAATTATAAATAAGCATAATCAAGATCACTTCTAGATTTAATTTAGTTAATTACTATTTTATTTATTTTATAATGATCATTGTATATAAATATTTATTAAGTTAGGATTTTAGCAAATTTAAATTTATTTAATTAAAATCATGTAGGAATGTTATTATAAATTTTATTCATAAAATTAATAATTAAAATAAGACTTGTAATAGCAAGTAAATATTCACAATAAAGTGTTTCCCGCAAGCTTCAGCGCAAGAAAATATTATGACCGAAAACGTTCAATGGATAGGCCCGGCGAAACAATATTCCCCGCGAGATGCTATTAACAATCACAAACGTAAACAAGTCGACATCGAGATGGATGTTTGTTTACATTTTTAAATAAGTAATACATCACTTTACCGTAAGGTGCAGCACTATCGTTATGCATTTTTGGGAAGTGGAAGGGATAACGATACAGAGCATGTCTAAAGTTTTTGTTAAGCAAATATTGATATAAGCGAGGACATGAAGAATTTAGTGGAAATTGCTGGTGCGAACCGCTCTCTAAATTAATCTTCTAGAAGCAGGTGGGAACCGCTTATTCAAGACATTTCATGAATTAATTTTATTATGAACATAGAATAAATTTTCTTGATACATCGGAACTTAGAATATTTTCCGAGATATCTAATATTGACTTAGAAAATTTTCCTATAAATCAGGACTTGTAAATATTTTATAAATTCATTTTATTTTGAACTTAGAATAAATTTTCTTTTAAAACTAGGATGTTTTATTTTTACACGCTGTGGTTTCATACTAGGAGTTATGGTAAAACATTTTAGTAATTATATTAGCTTAATTTGATATTTTATGAGAGGATTCATTTAAAATTTTATTTTTTTTTTATAAGTATAGACACTTGACATTTTTTGAAAGTTTTTTTTTTAAAAGGTCGAAAGTATCAAGTTCAGTTTAACTATTTCTTTGCTTGTAGAATATTTTGTTATATTAAAAATTTATCCATAATCTTGAAAATGGAAGAATTTGAAAACCTTTATGAGGAATTAAGGTAGTTTGTGTTTTAATTTGTTAGTTATGTAATTGGTGTTAAACAAATTATTGTGTGGTGATTTCTGCTGGAGTTTTGTATACGAGGTTGGTAGTTTTATTTTTCTTTATTATGTATGTACTTTCATAATTGATTTTTTATTTTTTTTTATCGTTTGGTGCGTGTGTATCAAAATTTGACGTGTTGGGTAATCGGTCAGGGATGTGTATAATGAATTAAGTAGGTAATTAATTCATAGTATGGAGCTTTGATTAATCCTAAAAACACGAATTGGTTTTGGTGGTTCTGTTTGGGAACGAGCAAAGGCGCTGAGCAGAACTAATCAGAACGGAGTCAACATTTTGAAACATTTTAAGCACATGGCAATAAATTGATAAATATATTGCATAAGGGCTGGACACGTAATCGTATACATTGGGGATGTGTGATATGAGTCAAAGGATGTAATCATAGAACGGAGCTCTGGTTTATCAATTGGCGTGCATTCTGTTTTGTTTTTGGCGATATTGTTTGGGAACGAGCAATGGCGTTAGGCAATAAATACGCCAGGACAGAGTCCATGTGTTAATGTAATGTATTATTTGATCCGGGGAAATTTTAACATAATTTATATATAAATATTATCCAGTATAGATCACGACATTAGTAAATTTTTGATTTGTTGATTGTTTTAATTCATAAAATATTCATGAATTAGTATGTAGTAAATGCATTAGTGGAATTATTTCTTGATTTATTCTTTATCATCACTATTTTTAATTACCTCTCAGGTCTATGTCCGACCAGAGATGGGTAGTTGCGATTTTCAAACTGTTTTCAAGATGAGCATCAGTGATTCTTGTCCTCGCTTTGGATTTGACGTTTTTTATTCGAGAAAACAAACGCACACATAGATATGTCGTGCCGGAAAGTGAAGTCATCCTCAATGCATGGTCTCTGATTTTAAGAAATTCTGCAATTTAGATATATTTGAAGCAGGGTTGGACTGCAGCTATATCAATTCCATCAGGATGTCATCAGGAACGTCTTCGACAAAAACACTGAATGAGCGAGCGAACAAATCGATGCTTTCTTCATTTTTTCGGAAATCAACAAATCGTCATTCTAACTGTATCTGAAATTTTGCAAGACCACAGATGAGCAAAATGCGTGGTAGCATTTTTTTTTAACTGATTTATCCATAGATCTAGCTTAAGATCAACCGCTTTCAAAGCGTCAAATAACTCAGGAATAAGATTATCTTTTCCTTGAAGCTTCTTGTTCAAGTCGTTAAAATGTAATGTTATATCAGCATGAAAACCCAAATCACTCAATCATGATTCATCAGTGGAATGAAGTACCGATTTTCCTTTACTCTCCATGAACGTCGCCATTTCGTTGCGCAAATCGAACACACGTTTTAACATTTTACTTCTGCTGAGCCAACGAACATCAGATTTAATGAAGTTAACAGCTTTTACTATAACGCTCATTACCTCCTGAATATTAACGGATTTAGCACACAAATTGCGCTGATGAACAATGATACTAGGCATTATGTTTCTATATTAATGCAACTAGCCCTTCATTGTTGCCAACCATAGCAAATGGCAACTATTTTTTGGGATTCTCATGGTATTATTTTGGTTAACTACTTAGAAAAAGGAAAACAATAAATGGAGAGTGTTACGCCAATTTGTTGCAATAATTAAGCGACAAAATCAACGATAAACGCTCTCATTTGGCAAAGAAAAAAGTTCTTTTCCATTAGGATAATGCACCTGCTCACAAGCCTGCAATTGCAATGACAACAATTCACGAATTGGGATTTGAATTAGTGCCTCATTCACCCTATTCCCCAGATTGGCTCCTAACGATTATCACATCTTTCCAAACTTGCAAAAATGGCTCGGTGATAAGAGATTTTTGTCTAATTCCTAGGTAATCGCTGCTGTAAATAGCTATTTCAAGTACTTGGATTCATCGAAATACAATGAAGGCTTTACTAATTTGGAATATCGCTGGAATAAGCGGGTTTAGCGAACAAGATACTATATTAAAAATAAAATGTATTTGTCAAAAAAAAAAATGCGTTTTCTTTCTTAGACCACGTGGTTTCCAAACCACCATCGTAACTGGCACATGTGTAATCATTAACTGTCTTTCCTTGTAAATTCTCCTAGCAAAATAAAAATTCTTATACTTGATTATTAAACCTCAAGTCGTAAAAAAGCTTATTATTTGTGAAGTGTAAATAACGGTTCATTGTAAGACAAATAATATGGTGTTACAGGGTAAGTTAACATATTTCCAGTTCAATAATGAGTTTAGAAAAGCTCAAGCCTAATGTCTGCTGGCAACAACAAAACAATAAGGGTAGATGGAGGCAAATACAGACAGGGGCAAAGAGTTTTAGACTAAGAACCACTAAGTCATTATGCAATAAGTTTTTGGGTTTTTTTACAGATGAAATAATTCATAATTAGTTTAAGTGACTCTAAGTAGTAAGCTTCGAAGGTTGCGTTGATATCTTCTTGGTGTATGGGTTGAAATCTCGTCGAATCTCTGCTCTCTGCCACTGCGATAACCTGAAGCAGTCTGGTTTAGGCTATCGCAGTAATAGAAGCCATGAAGATGTCCCTTAGGTTAGTGGACAAAACGTCGGCAGTAGAAACAGAGACGACTACGCGCTTAAGCGAGTGTTGCAGAAACCCTATGAGATGTATAGTTCCCCATTCATATCAAGGTCAGCTCAAGGAGTGAATAAGTATAATTTTAAGAAATAGTGTTTAGCCAACAAATTAATAATCAACCATAATAAGACTGTAAACATTGAATTTTTTAACAATCATAGAATACGATCGATCACAGCACCAAAATTTCGTTATTCAAATTCTCGAAGTCTAAAAAAGATTTAAATACCGAATTTTTACCTTTTTTTTTATGAGTATGTCTACAAATTTCCTATAATATTACTGTTTGAGACCAAGCAAAAGCACTTGTGCTGCAGTAATATCTTCCAAATTAACAATAAATTTTAATATTTCAAAGCATTAAGTGGATCACAATGATATAGTAATTAAGACTATAAAATAACTTTCCGAAATGTTAAAAGTAGAAACAGTGAAGTCTTCTCGTAAGTATCTTTACAATTAACGTACGTAACATTAACTTTGTCTTACATACTTTTTTAGCGAAGCGTGTTTATAGAAACCTTGTTATCGTTTTTTTGTCGTATTTCTTTAATTGGATTTCGCTTTCGAGAAAATTCTACTTTTGTTGTACATTAGACACCCAGGAGCTTTGCGTTTTAACATTTCTAGTTAAGTGTTATATAACACGCTCGTTGCACGGGTATATAGAAATGCAAGGATTAGTAATTTATGTAAAGTACGATATGAAAATATCAAATCATTGTTAAATAGGATTTTGCAAAGTTTAGCGTAAATAATTGTAGTTAAAGAGACAATATTTTGTAATAATTCATCTTTAAAGTGTTTTATACACATTAATCAGTCCTCGAAATTGTTTGAATCGTTTGTAAACAGTTTTCAGTTTCACCATAGGATTTTCTACGACGACCAATTTTTGACATATCCGGAAACGTCTCTTAACTCAAGAGATATGATGTTTCCATTTTTATATTGCCAGGAACTCCTTACATTTAGATGGATGTTTTAACACCCGACATTTTATTGTATATTAATACATTATCACTGTAAAAGAGTATATGAAAGATAGTTAATTGAATATTTTTCAGAGAAGTCATAATATTTCTTTTTGATAACATAAATTTTTGTTACTTTCTTTAGTTAATTTAATTTGAATGGAAATTCAGTAATACATTGTAAAGTATATCTTGATTTCAGTTTAGTTTATTATAAATCCAGCACTATAAATTGTATTCGTCACTAATACCGAACATATTAACGCGATCCTGAGGTAAGAGTAGATACGATTAATTTAGCCACGATCAAGTAAGTAGCCATGTTTTAGTTGTTTGATCAACACTTATTTACGCGGACAATTCTAATTGCTATTAAAATTTGTTTATAAGTTAGTTTATAAATACTTTAATAACACTCTGTGCAATATTTTCTGTGATGCCCTTTATTCTATTTTCCAGATACACGTTCCCAGAAGTATACCAAGCGTTCCGGTATTTATCCCAAATCGTATTCTCCCGAAATTATTTAAAATCTGAAATTAAAGCGTAAATATTTTGTATAATATAAGCGCACCAAATCAGCGAATTTCTTGTCGTTGTTCAAGCAACTAAGAGCACTGGTAAAAAAAAATGGGTGTGCTTAAGACCACACGGCAGAAGTGAAAACTTCATCAAGGCGAGGTTAATAATACGAAATACAACTTTTTTTTTTGTTTTATATTCATTTACATTTACATTTTCCATTTTCGTTCTATATTACATTTAAAAATTATATATTTATTATTATTGTGTATACATTATTCTAGTACAATTCGCTCGGTCTGATCAAGTTTTCACTTCAAAAATTCATACGTACGCATGTATATATACAATATATGATAATTCTCATACGAGTACCCGCGCTGGTCTAATGGTAACGTGCCGGCCTCATACCCGGGCGGCTCGGGATCGCATCTTCACGCGGACAAGAATGTTTCAGAAAATAAAAATACAATATTTCGCGTATTTATTCTAAATTTCAATTTAATCGAAATTAAATACCGCTAGTTAGTGTTATAATACAAAGCCGAGCGTGAAACGGTTGCCGAGCGAGTGTAGCAGAGACCGGCAGAGACGCGTTAATTTTATCTCTCTCGCTCCCTTAGTCGACTCGACTCGAGCCGACTTTACCCGAACGAGCATTACATTCCGAGCGTGACGGCTCAGTCTCGTTCAGTGCCCAACAATCAATGCATCAACACGCCCATAGAAGTTTTCACTTCAAAAACAAACATCTGCTCCCTCTAAGGCCTACCTTGCTAAAATCGGAAATCAAATTTAACTGTTCCAAGAAAATTTTGGACGTTCATTGGACAGAGAAAGAAAAGAAGTCATATTCCTGGTAAAATAAAATACTCAGGAATTAATGCGGAGGATCCCCAAACCATTGTCAACGCATTTCCTGACTACTTCAAAACAGTGTATGCACTCCCTCTAGATCTATGGTTAATGAAATTATACCTGAAAACTCTCTAGGCGTACAGTGAAAACTCTCTAGGCGTACAGTGCAATCAGGTGTCCGAAGAAGAGGTGCTAAACAGCATTAGAAGATTGACGGCAGATTTTACCTCCGGCGTGGATCAGATTCCCGCTTTTATGGTTAGAGACTGTGCAAATGTGCTTGCTGCTCCTTTGACAAAAATATTTAACTTGGCCCTTTCCACGTCATTGTTTTCTGCTGTTTGGAAGCAAACGAAAATTATCCCGGTCCTAAAGACCGGAGATTCTTCGGATATTGGTAACTATCATCCTATTACCTTTTTAAATAATTTTGATATTCGAAATTACTTTGCATTGAATAATTTTTCCTTTAATCAAAAGTCAAACTTCTCCTTACCAGCATGGTTTTATGGAGAGAAGATCTACTGTCTCCAATCTAGCAATTTTTACTGAATACGTGACTAAAGCGCTGGATGGCAGACTACAGGTAGACACCATCTAGATCGACTTTGCTAAGGCATTTAACAGAGTGGACCACGCTATCTTGCCTTCCAAAGTTTTGGATTTAGCGAACAGTTAATTCAGCCGTTTGCTTCGTATCTGCGCGATAGGCCTCAGAGAGTTTTCTGTGGTGGATATGGTTCCACACCGTATACAGCCACTTCTGGAGCTCCGCAGGGCTCTAATTTGGGTCCGCCGACTTTTAATATTTTTATTAATGATATTGTAGTCAACATCTAGTCCAATATACTTATGTTTGCTGACGATTTGAAACTGTTTCGGTGTATTACCAACGTTGGCGATGGCCATCAGCTGCAGAATGACTTGAGAGTACGTAATTGGTGCTTAATAAACAACTTAACTCTTAATCCTGCCAATTGTAAATTTATCACTTTCTCCAGAAGACAGGAGCCGGCTCACTACAGCTATTTGCTGGATCGGGTAGAGCTGGAAAGAGTTCAAATGGTCAAATACTTGGGGATTGCGTTCGATGCTAAAGTTTCCGTTAAGGCACATGATCATTGCATAACTAGGCAGCCTACAGAAGTACTGGGTTTTGTCATTCGGAACAGCAGTGAGTTTTCTAACACCCGGGTACTAACCACTTTATATATACTGTTGGTGAGGCCGAAGTTAGAGTATGACAGTCTTATCTGGTATTCCGTATTATACTGCGCAGAAGCGCCACGTGGAGCTTGTACAACGACGATTGGACAAATTCCTATGGTATAAAGTTGATGGTGCTTATCCTCCTAGAGGCTCGAACTATTCCCTACTTCTCTCTCGTTTTGACATCCCTTCCTTCTCTTTCAGACGTACCTATAATAGCCTTACCTTCCTCTACAAGCTGCTGCATGACAAGGTCGACTCACCTGCGCTATTATCACTCCTAGACTTTCTAGTTTCGCAATTCTTCACCCATCCGTCCTCTGCCTTTTATCTTCCATTTCCCAGGACTATAGCCAGTTTCATATCCCCTGTTTATGTTATGTTCCCCAATTACAATCTTATTTTCCCTAGTGCAGACATCCACTTCGATTCCCTTCCTTCCTCCCAGAGCATTATCTATGACTGTTTTGATAGATTCTCATTTTGATGTTAACAATCTTTCAAGTGTTCAGCCTATTGTTTCTGGTGTTGTTTGGTCGGTGTGTCGATTTTAATTTTAAATTAGTACTAATTTCTTTATTAGGTGATAAATTTATTTTTACATTTTAAGTAGAATACCTGTATACTTATATAATTCTTTTCTTTTTTTCTTTTTAATTATATTATATTTATATATATTGAATTGTTTACGTATGTTTGTTGTATGGTAAATGCTATTCAACTGTAATTTCTTTATCCTGTAATTGACATTATTTGCTGTTGGATAATAAAGACTTTTGTTATTTATTATTAAAAGAACATTTCATCATTAGACATCCTATAGTTTCACATTAATTTAGCAAACCGAACTTAAGGCAATTTTATGAATAACTGATGCTGTTTAAACTTTGAAGCACGACTTCCGAAGCAATTCTTTTTATTTCAAAATCGACATTTATTTTGAAAAATATAAAAAAGGTTACTTGTATTGGGTCAATGAGAGTATTAACAGGGCAAGCCGTATATAATAAGAATAAAATTAGATTAGGAATTAATCACTGGGTTACTCTCGAATGCATCTCTATATCTTATGGTAAATAATCATTCCTAAAATCCATGGGCGTTTCTATAATAAATTTAACCGGTATCTAACTAATAATTGAAAGAGGTTCCGTTCCATCCGTTATAATTTCACAGAAAATTAGTGAATTATACCTACACTCATAATAAATTGTTTCTGGAACGGACAAACTAAATGACGGTAAATATATCAAGTAAATTTCACGGAAAATGTTATGTATTAATCAAGTTTGATTAATATTTTCCCAATAATGAGATCGTAAAAACTAACTGACGCCGCTGCAAAATAAGTCGTCCGAATCAGACATTGGTCAATGGCGATATAAATCGGTTCCCGTTGGGGGTTTTCAATTAAAACTACCACTATTATCATCGATACGCGTAAGCACTTTCCGGCTCAAATTTTCATTTAAATAGTATTCCGGTGATTACTGGCGTTTTGTTGCTTTCTAATTATCGAACACTGCGGATTAAAATGTTAAATTTGGATGATTTAATTTTACAGATGAATAATTTCCCATTGGGAATTCATTCGATAACTAGAGCGAAAATGTCAATTTATCGTATAGTCCGAACTGGGAATAAAAAGTATGGAATATATCAGTAATGCAATAAATATAACGAACTTATCTAAGTTCGTTGCCAGGCGTGTTTTTTAAGTATATATATATATATATACAGGGTGAGTCATTAGTAGCCGCTGCTTCGATTGCTCCTTTGTGTTTTAAGTAAATGAAAAAACAATAGTGGAAGATCCATGGTTGCTTATGGCGCATTTGTAAAAATACTTTAAGCTCTGACGCACTTCCGGTTTCACCGGAAATGCACGGAACTTGATTTTTTTAAATGACTCACCCTATATATTTTTGGATTTTATTGTACTGCTTTAAATTGTCCGTTCAACTGTCTTTTCTTTTTAAAAATTGAGTCAATGGTTTTTGAGTTATTAATTTTTTTTGAAAATATTTGACCAAAACACCTGTTCAGGAAAAAATCATTTTCACATTGTTTTTAAAAGTAAAAACATTAACTTTAGTGGTGCTTGTAGCCAAGAAAATTCTGCATCATTTGGTAAAGTTGCACTCAACAATACCTCAAAAAACTTTGTTTCTTCAAGGCCTACTTCCTGAAATTTTCACATACCAAAAACTTATTTTTTTCTAATGGAACACCCAGTATTTTATTGAGGCATTTTGTTCCTTTTTTATTCTCTTTCATTTTTGTTAACAATGTCCTATACCTATCTTTTGTAATTCTTGAGATAATGACTATAGGAGCAATTAGCGGTCAAATAAAGAACTACGGGCGCTGTTCTATGCACCCAAATATTCGTCCAATAAAGGCTGCAATGCGACTGACTGCCTGAGTCAACTGTTAAAGAAAGTTGGTAAACATTTATGTCAAATTTATAAAAGCATCGGTATTAATTATCATCCAAATAAAATATTCTCATGAAGCATTAATAAATATGATTGACGTTTTGGGTGAATCTGAAAGAAGCTCTTTGCTAGCATCCAGACTTTATGCACAGCGATCCCTGGTAGAAGTCAACCGAAGTCAGAAACCGTCGAAAGTATAAAGGGACGGTTTGAGTGAACAGAAATTATTGAATATGAAAGAAAGAGCGGAAAAAGCAATAACTGGTGAGAATAAGACGTTTATGGTACTTACGAGTGTAGTCGAACATCCCCATACTAGTACTACGAAAATTAGTCGTCAAGTTTGAGAATCCAGAATAATTAGGAAATATGAAATTCACCCGTGCATATTCATACACAGGGTTAGATGAAAGAAATTTCAGAATCGCTTACATTTTTGTCAATTGGCAGCAGATAACTTATCCTGCCATTCTCAATTTTTTGTTGTTTACCAATGAAGCCACCTTCTATTGAAGTGAATACTTGAAGTGAATACATTCATCGTCACAATTTCCTTTATTATAACACATAAAACTCCCCACTTTATCACACCTGTAAACTTTCAAAATCGTTGGTCATTAAACCTGTGGGGAGGAATAGTGGGTAGTTACATAATTGGACCTTATTTCTTTGATGACCATGTTAATGGAGGAGAGTATCTTCTCTACCTACGGACTGATTTTCAAAACTTTTTAAGACATCATCTTCAAATATGTCAGTAAACATAACCTCTATTTTATTTCGATGTTAACCAACAGTGTCAAAAGTAAAATACTGTAACTGGACATTGCCAGAATTATAAAATTGAAATGCTATGCTCTTCATTCTGTAAAATTATTACGTTTGGGATAGTAGAATTTAACATTTACTTTGTTTGACAGTTGACTAAGGAAGTCGGGCGCCATTACTGCCATCCATTGGTTGAACAAATATTTTGGTGCATAGAACAACAGAGCTCGTAGTTCTTTAATTGACCGCTAATTGCTCCTATAGTGATTATCTCAGAAATTACAAAAGATGAAAGAGAATAAAAAAAGGAACAAAATGCCTCAATAAAATACTGGGTGTTCCATTTAAAAAAAAATAAGTTTTTGGTATGTCAAAATTTCAGGAAGTAGGCTTTGAAAAAACAAAGTTTTTTGAGGTATTGTCGTGTGCAACTTATACCAAATGATGCAGAATTTTCTTGGCTACAAGCACCACCAAAGTTAATGTTTTTACTTTTAAAAACAATCTGAAAATGTTTTTTTTCTGAACACGTGTTTTGGTCAAATATTTTCAAAAAAAATTAATAACTCAAAAACTATTGGCTCAATTTTTAAAAAGACAAAACAGTTGAACAGACAATTTCAAGCAGTATAGGAAAATCCAAAAATATATAGGGTGAGTCATTTAAAAAAATTAAGTTCCGTGCATTTCCGGTGAAACCGGAAGTGCGTCAGAGCTTAAAGTATTTTTGGTTGGACAACAAGATATGTATTTCCGTTTTATAATTTTGAAAAAGACTGAATAAAGTCGAAACGTCAAATTTTTGATATGTATATATACAGGGTCCGCCATCCGTCTGAGATTGTCATATTACGGCTTTAATATTGCAAAATTCGAAAAGTTATGTAATGTAGGTGGTAGCCGACTAGTAGGAGCACAAAATAAAATTATTGGTAATTATACAAAGTGTTCAGGAAAGGAGTGTGATGTCAAAGTTGTATTTTTTTAAATGGAACACCCGGTATATTATGTGATTTTTGAATTGCGCAATTAAAAATATTGGGATTTCATATGGGATTGTATTGACATAAAGCTTACGTTTTGGGAGTTATGGACGCATCAATTGAAAAAAATGCCATAATCTAGCAGAATGTGGATTGGTTAGTATAGTGTTTAGAAATATCGTGCTTATCATGAAGTTTTCCACGTTAGTATACTTTTATTCCGAGGTATTAATTTTAAGCTATATCAATCTGTTATACAGGGTGTTCATCATACGCGAATACTAATTTTTCTCAATTTTTTCAAATGGAACACCCTGTATATTATTACCAATTGTTAATAAGGGCACTTCTAGCTTTCATTTGATATAAGGGTATGGCTGTCTAACTCCCATAGTTTTCAAGAAACATCGAATTAACGTTTGAAATTTAACATTTTTAATAGCATTTTGTAGAAATTATTTACATCTACTCGTACATTGATATTGCACTACGAAAATAAGCACAAAGTTTTTAGTGGCCTTAACGTAATGATCTTTCTTTATTATCCAACTGCCCAGAAGGAAGCCTGTGGCCACAGTTGCTCTCTGTCTTTAACAACAAAAATACACATACGAATAAATACGTATTGTATAAAAACTCATGTAGGCATGGCTAGTTTAAATAAAATTGAACAAAGAGTTTGACTTTTTCCTTGTGCGCAGCTAGTCTGTCATTGCTGTCATAATTTTGTGATTAAAGATGAATTTTTCCGTTCCGGAAATGATAAATATGGTATACATTTTGGGAGAATGTTCTGGTAACTGTTTATTAGCAAATAGGTTGTACGCGCAACGTTATCGGAATTTACGTAAACCTAAGCCAACGGCATTTGAAAAACTAAAAGAAAGGTTCGATGCTAGAGGTAGCGTTGCGTATCCTAAAAAGGTATTCACACATCCTCTAATTTCTAATGAAGATAATAAATTATCTGTGCTGTTATCCGTAGAAGAAAATCCCCATGCGAGTGTGAGTAATATCAGTTTAGATACGGGAATTAGTGAAACATCAGTTAGAAGAATACTGAAAAAATACAATTTTCATCCTTATCATATGGAACTTCATCAGCAGTTAAATGAAGATGACTTAGAGCATAGACTAGGATTTTGCCAAGAAATGAGACAAAGGCTCCAAATCCGCCCAGAAATGTTAGACTGTATTCTGTTTAGTGATGAGGCGTCATTTCGACACAATGGTTCACTTAACAGGCACAATATGCATTATTATGCCACCGAAAACCCCCCTGGGTTAGATACATTGATCATCAACATCAGTGGTCATTAAATGTTTGGGGAGGCATACTAGGATCACATGTTATAGGACCGTATTTTTAAAATGGTAAATTGACTGGCGAAAGATACTTAGAATTTTTAAGAAATGAACTTCCGCTGCTTTTGGACGATGTTGATTTAGCAACTAGGCAACAGATGTACCTACAGCAGGACGGTGCGCCAGCACATTATCATTAATCATTAATCATTAATTATTTGCAAGAGTGGCTTCCTGAAAGATGGATAGGGCGAGGAGGTCCTATCTCATGGCCTGCTAGGTCTCCTGATCTAACTCCGGTAGACTTTTTTCTGTGGGGACACATAAAACAACAGGTTTACTCAGTAGCACCAACAACAGCCGAAAATATGCAAATTAGAATTTCTCAAGCATTTAGAAATATTTCTCCTGAAATTTTGGAACATGTTAGGATATCGTTTATTCGAAGACTTGACATTTGCATAGCAAATGATGGCCGAGTTTTTGAACATTTGTTGTAAATTTCCATTTTTGATATTACTTTGTGCTCATTTTCGTAGTGCAATATCAATGTATGAGTAGATGTAAAATAATTTCTACAAAATGTTATTAAAAATGTTAAATTTCAAACGTTAATTCGATGTTTCTTGAAAATTATTGGAGTTAGACAGCCATACCCTTATATCAAATGAAAGCTAGAAGTGCCCTTATTAACAATTGGTAATAATATACAGGGTGTTCCATTTGAAAAAATTGAGAAAAATTAGTATTCGCGTATGATGAACAGCCTGTATAACAGATTGATGTAGCTTAAAATTAATACCTCGGAATAAAAGTATACTAACGTGGAAAACTTCATGATAAGCACGATATTTCTAAATACTATACTAACCAATCCACATCCTGCTAGATTATAGCATTTTTTCCAATTGATGCGTCCATAACTCCCAAAACGTAAGCTTTAGGTCAATACAATCCCATATGAAATCCCAATATTTTTAATTGCGCAATTCAAAAATCACATAATATAACGGGTGTTCCATTTAAAAAAATACAACTTTGACATCACACTCCTTTCCTGAACACTTTGTATAATTACCAATAATTTTATTTTGTGCTCCTACTAGTCGGCTACCACCTACATTACATAACTCTTCGAATTTTGCAATATTAAAGCCGTAATATGACAATCCCAGACGGATGGCGGACCCTGTATATATATATGTTCTCTTTCAGACTTCCACGGGTAGTAGTATATGTTGTCACTGGATTCCGGGTTTTCTTCCGCGCTTCAACTGCTTGGTCTTTGAAAAGACCGGTGCTGGTTTCTTGACGACGTTTCGGCAAAATCACACTTGCCATTTTCAGGTCTGCGATAACTGTCTGCTTCTTGTTATTCGTAAACTGACGTTTTCCGGGTTCGTATGGTGGTTATATACTTGCTTAGCGTTCTGGCTGGTTACCCTTGGATGATTGTGTGCATGGTTCTGTGTGGTTGGCCCCGTGGTTAGAGTTGTCGGCTGGTTTGCGATGTAGGTTTCCTGTTGCAATGTATTGCATAATCAACAGGAGTAGGTTAAATATTATTTCTTTATTAGTTTTGTCCCTAGATTATGTATCTATACATCAGACTTTTACCAGTGGTAAAGTAATATGTAGTAATTTGGTGCAATAAATAAAAGGTGGAAATAATGTACTTTCTACTAATTTACAAAAAATATGACGAATAATTTACTATTAAAACATTTATTTTTACTCCTTAAACAATATATTCATTGTGTGAACTATCAATGAAGCAGAAAATATTATTACTTTACAACAAAGTGCATTTTTGTATTTGGTCTTCCAGATTTATAGCATTAAATTACATATAATAAATTGGTGCTCTTTGCTACTTGTGTTGGTATATTATGCATAAATTGGAAGCTCTGGGATATATGAATTATATTTTTGCTATATCAGTGTTTAATTAGTACGAGTTGTTAGTTTTCTCTCGTTTTAAAAATTCACAAACAATAATTTCGTAAAAGCGAGTATAATTTAGAGACACAATGTTCGCCAACGCAGGTAGTTACATTTTAAAATTTATTTTGGCAACATAAAAAATGCTCAAACAATATGAACACGCGAAAGCGTAACTGATACACAATAAAAACGAATAATGCCTACATCGAATCGAAGCGCGCTATGATGAATTTTCCACAATTTCCTTCTCAAAATTTTGCCCCGTTACAAATTGAATGTTTGTTAACAGAACCAATTCGTCAAATGCTCTCTTTCGAGCGAAAAAAATGAATTAAAATAAAGTGACATTCTCCCGGAGAGCCAGTTAGTATTCATCAGTAGGACGCATGAATACAGAGCAGAACGAAGGTATCTTTATGATGCCATTAATTTTTGAAATGGACTTCAATATCAACAATTGATTTTCAAGAGGGATTTTACCAATTTATCAGGCACCAGAATTTAATGTTCTAAATATTCATTTTATCTACATTTGCGTTTGTTATACAGTGCTATTCGTGAGATAAGCTGTTTTTATTTATAATCCATCTACGTATGATATTCATACAGTTTATCGTCTGAAATTACAGAGCACGCTTTGCTCAATAATAATTTATCACTAGACTTAGTAGTAAGACGCATATATGTGATTTCAATTTATTTAATGGTTTCCTAGATAAACACTAGAGTAGTGTGTTTGTTGTTAAACCTACTTGAAACACGCATACTTTCTTGCTTAATGCGTATGTTAGATCGCTACGTTTTTCTAATCTGAAGCCACAAGTTTGGGCAATCGTAAAATGCCTATCTATTGTCAAGATACTGTTTAAAATAATTTGGTTGTACCGCGCCACCCTCTTATTAATGAAGTTATACTCGAAGTATTGACAATAATGTCAATATATGAGGATAAACAGCAAATAACATCAATTTTGTTTGTAGAGAAGAAAAAATTACACGAAAATTAAATTATACTTCGTCTATGAAAGAAGCTCAGGGAAGATAAACTATTAAAGTATGATAAACCACTATATAAAAAAAACAAACGGACGCTTAAGGAGGGTCAAAACTGATGCTTTCAATTTTATTTAAAAAAAAATCATATTGGATCAATCTGCAAGGTACTTAGGTTCAAATTCACAATTAAATTTACTAAAAAAATGTTGAGGTGTCGACCACTATTTGATCACACCTTGTGTATCATAAGTTCAAATGTAAATTTAAAGTAACGTAATTAGATATGCACTAGCCTTCTTTGAAACACAAACAAAACATACCTAAAAATGCTAATATACTGAATTTAAGTTGAAGAATCATAAAAAAATACTATATTAAGTATCAAGAACGGTAAGGAACTCTTACCGATCCAGGACAGCGTATGAACGAGGAGCGTAGCAACGACCCTAGTTGTTTTCTGAGTTCGGTATTTCCTTATCGTTCGTGATGCTGATGACGTTTTTTGTGCGATTGAATTATAGGTTATTCAATATTATAATACTTAAAGTTACAGTAAGTATTGCTAATATCATTCCTATGTAAACCTTCAAATCATATTGCCATGATATCAATTTGTGGTTTGCGTTGCTATAGAAATTTGTAAACAGTTTACTGTCATCCTAATTTTTTGATTAAAGTAGAATTTTACTTTCTTATACGTAGTATAAGGAAGTATTGTGATGATGAAAATTTTCGACCTCGAGATTTTTGCAGATGTCCACGTTTTGAAGGCCCCTGATACCGAAAAAGTGGTTTTTAAAAAATGTCTGTGTGTCTGTGTGTCCTTCTGTCTGTCTCTCTGTGTGTGTGTGACCACGATAGCGGCTAAACCGCTGTAGATATCAATTCCAAATTTTGTATTTACGTGTATAATCTCCCTCTTGAGATCTGATTAGTTTTTCAGTAAAATCGGTAGACCGGAAGTAGCAGTTTACTTCAGCGAAAAAATCGAATTTTGCGAATATTTCGTCAACTACTAAGTTTAAACAAATTTATAAAGAATCCATATATACTTAAAATTAAAATTGAGAATAATTTTATTTAAAAAGTTTTCGAAATTCCTAGCGGAAGTAGGTCTTTTACTCTTATCGAAAATCAGTTTTTTGCGAATATTTCGCAAGTTATGCTTTTTAGACAAGTACGTTACGGATATAAAAGTTTTAAAACATAATTTTCAATATCTTTTGTATAAAAAAAATTTCAAAATTCAGACCGGAAGTACCACTTTTACTCTTATCGAATAGCGATTTTTTGCAAATATGTCGTAAGTTATGCATTCTATATATATTTATCAAGAGTACAAAAGAATTTAGAACTGGATTTGCAATATTTTTTGTATATATGAAATTTCAAAATTCGGACCGGAAGTAGCACTTTTGCTCTTAGCGAGGAGCACTTTTTTGATAATATCTTGCAAAGTATGCATTCTATAGCGATTTATTAAGCGAATGAAAGTACCTAGAATAGGATTTTGAATAAGTTTTGTATAAAAAAATTCTTAAAATTGTATTTTGAAACGCTCATACGTATAAGAAAGTCGTGTGGTGGCCACACCTCATTTTTTTTTATAGCGATAACGAGTAATAAATAGTGTTAATTGCAATAAATTGAATAATACTATGCTACGCCCTTCCAAAAAAAAACCTTTAAAGGTCAAGAGGACGTCAAATTGTTGCTGTCGAAATCTTTTTTTTCAAGGCCCAGTAATTGACTGTCAAATTTTGCTTATTGAATATTTCCAAAGTTAAATGTTGCTTGAAGGTTTTCTTCAAGGCTTAGGAGTTGGGCAACAAATTTTGCTATTAAGATCTTTTTTCCAAAGCCCCGAAGTTGGGCGTCAAATTTTGCTTCGCCCTTTCATAACTTAAAATTATAATTAAAATTAATTGTCAAAATCATACAAAGGCGCTGAAAAATGACGTCGTCGTGAAACTAAAAATTATTCATCCTTCGATACTGATAGCAAAAGTAATGGCCAAGTTAAAATAATTGTATCGCCGCTTATTAAATCACCAAAGTTTTGGAAAGTTTATGCTTCACCTTCAAGGATCCCTTACCTGTCACTACCCTTGGGTACACTTGTTAATTATGGTGAAAGGGGCTGCCTCTAACTCAATCGTTTGTGGGTCGTGGATTTACACAGAATCTCAAATGGATGAATTTACGTACGCCATCTCCCTATATGTAATATTCCCTTCCCTAAAATGATCTTTGATCCGGGAGAAAAATCAGTTTAAATACTCAAGGTAGCATAAGATAAGGCAAAACCACAAATTCCCAACAACAAACAATTTAATATTCAATGAGTTGTTTAAAATATAAAGTTATATATAAAATAGAAATTTTAAGATAAAAAGAAAAAAAAACAAATATTTACATAAGTTTACGAGAGATATTAATTCGCCATAAAATTACTAATAACAACATTCCCAATAATTGAATGCATGCACATATTTAAAATTTTAGGTAATTATTTTGGAAAGTATACTGCTTCATTATTATAAACTTTTCAAAATAATACAGGGCGATCAGAAAATCATGTTAATTAAACATTTTATTCAGAAAATATCAATATCTTGTTATTTTTAAATAGCAACCTACATTTTTTCCAACTTCATTGGATTGCACGTTCAAAATTAGGGGCAGTATGTATTTACTTCCCTATAACTAAACGTCTTAGTTTCAGAGTTATTTTGGAAAATGTATCAATTCCTTTAAAGTTTTATTTTGTATAATCAGTTAGGCTATGGAAACTCATGAAAATAAATAAAAACAAAACAAGTTATCATTTAATAATGTCCTAAAACATGTAAATGAAAACTACACAATATCGAGAAGAAGTAGTCTTAATAATAGTTTCTAATAATCTTATATGAAGTTTTCAAACACCATCTCTTTCAAAACACTTCCTTACTCTTTTTAAAATGCTCGTACGCGTGGCACGCTGAATCATGGTACCGTATAGATTAGTGAACGCGCCTCGCACTCTGGCCATTATATGTTCTTTGGTGGTAGCAGGTATACTGTATACTTTATCTTTAACATAGCCCCAAATAAAATAATCTAGGGGTATTAAATCGGGTGATCGCGGTGGAAACCTATAAATTCCTTTATTTCCGATCCACTTATCATAAAATATGTTGTCTAATACTTGTCCAACAGCTCTGGTACTATGTGCTGGTGGACCATCCATCTGAAACCATACACTACGAGCTTCTTCTGCGGACAGTGTATTTAAATTTAAATTTATGACGTTTCTTAAGATGTCTATAAATCGCTCACTATATAAATTTTCTTCATAAAAATGCAAAGCAAATATTTTGTCATGTTTAATAGCACAAAATACATTAAAACTCCAAAACTCTTGGAAACGTTGTTGCCTAACAACTCGAGGATTATCTTCGGACCAAAAATGGCTATTGTGTCGATTAGATATTCCATTTCTACAAAACTTTGCTTCATCTGTCCATATATGATAAAATTAAGTTGGAAATACGAATCAATCATAAAAAATGGGGTATTCCATTTGAAATAATGAAGTTGATATCCATTTCCGATGTAACCGTAAGAAGCAAAAATTCAAAACTCTTTTAAACCGAAAGAGCTTAAGGCGAAACTATATATACGAAATTTCAAAACGCAACTCTTATTGGTTTTCTATATTGTTCTACGAAATCTCGTATCTGTATACACGTTGATAATTCTAAAAAAACCATTAGCTATATTTCTGAATGGTGCTGTGTAGTGTAAATAATGACTAAAAATAAAGTACGCATTGTTGTTTCTGTCTCAGCAATGGAAATACTATCATCAAACAGTCACAATAAACTACATTTAATATTTTATCATTTCGTTTTCGTAATGCAACAGACCAACGAACAATAATAATCAAATTGTAAGTGTTCGGTCGTGCAGGTGGAGTAAACATCGCTAAAATAAAAGAAAAGAACAATTCAGCGGCCGCATTGCGGATATTAAGGGTAACACATGCTCACGGGAACAATTTTTACCCCTTACACGTTCCACCGGTCCGCTCTAATGTTACACACCTATGAGTTAAAGTCAGTAAACGGAGATGCCTTCTGGATTTATAATTCGCCGGAGAATTATACCGCTTTATTTGGCCATTCCGCGCTCGCACTTTCAATTGTTCCGGTCGACCGTAGTTTATCGTCTCCAGCAGTATGGTTTTGCCTTTGTTTATCGTCGGTTCGGAGCCGACAATAAGTGTGGAGAAAAGGGCCGTGAATTTATTCGAAACTGCAAAATATTTCTATTTTGCAGTTTCGAATAAATAAACTATGCTTATGTAAAGAGTGTGCAAGGAATGCTGAACTTGAATTGGAAGAATTTTCAAACGTTTCGTAATCAATTTATTTATTAATTTATGTAATATTAAGAATTTTGCTCTTAACCGAATATCATATAAAGGTTGTTCTGTAGCGATATGCGTTATGGTATAACAGTCCAGTCAATAGATAGTTTTACCTTGCAAAAGGTCGGGTAAAGTTCATACTTGGCAATTTTGTTCATTTTGGAGCCCTAATGAAATCCCGAAATTTGTAAACACGAAAAGTCGCCGCCGGCGCCGCCATATTGGAAAACGGGTGCCAAAATTGTGTTTTTCAAAATATCTTGTTTCCGCTACATTTTACAGTAAAAATAGTTATATACAAAGTTGTGGAGAATCAAATTCTCTACAACTTTTGTATGAAACAAATTTTCATCAGGTCAATGGTTTACAACTTATGACAGAGAAAAGCGGAACGTTTTTTTGCAATTTGCAAACATTTTGAATTTTTCTTGTAAATTTCAAAGAATATTGATTGTTATTGTTATTATATTATAATAATATATGTAGTATAATGTAATATATCATTAATACATATATATATATATATAATCAATAGTATGTATTCTTGGGTATGTGGTTTTTAGGTACCACACCCAAGAATACATACTATTGATTATTATTAAAAGTGGTTAAGAAAAATAAACACACAATATATATATATATACACACACATACATAGGAGAGAGTGGGGTATAATGATCCCTGGAGGTGAAATGATCCCACCTCATTTCGCAAAAACTAATGATGCCATCTAGTTTACAGTGACAGAATATTGAAATTAAAGTGTTCTGTACTCACGGACACGCCATGCGATCAGCTCAAGCCTGTTTAAAAACTCGTGGTTTGCAGTTCTGTGTTGTGTGACTTTCCAATATAAGGTAAGTGCTTCGTAGTATCAGTATTAAATCTATGTATTGTTATTTATCGAATCGAGTTTGTGCACAACTTCTAATGGTATAGTTGGACTTCAAAATCCTTAAGTAGTTAGGGTCTATTTTCTCACTGAAAATTGTTAGGTTAGGTGAAAGTCAGAATGTGCGTTTGGGGTTAAACGATCCCTAATGGGTCGTATAAAATGATCCTGGAATCATTTTACCCCCATTTATTGTTTTATTTCAGTTATTCTTCTTTAGATTTTTTACTTTTTCAGAATGCCATGTCACTACCAACGAAAAACGCAAAGACAAAGTTGGGATCCAGAGAGTATGCAAAATGCTCTGGATGAGTTTAAAAATGGAATGCCTATCAAAACTGCAGCAAAAACCTTCAATGTTCCTATTATGTCATTAAAACGTCGAGCCAAAAATAAAAACAAAATTGCCACGAGTAGTATAAAACATCTTGGCAGCAAGAAGACGGTCTTTAGTCCAGATCAAGAAGACGAGTTGGTACAACACATTCTTGATCTGGAAACAAGAATGTAATGCATCACAACCCTAGATCTTCGTCGTTTGGCCTTTCAGTTGGCCGAAAAAAACAATATACTACATCCATTTTCACAGATAAAAATGGCCGCCGGAAAAGACTGGCTATCTGGTTTTCAAACAAGACATCCAGATATTTGTCTGCGAAGTCCAGAGTCTACTACTGCCGCTCGCGCAAGAGCTTTCAATAAACCAGTGGTGACGAAGTTTTTTGGTCTTCTGAAAGACTTAAGAGAACGACATGATTATCCTTCCCACAGAATATTCAATGTAGATGAAACATCAATTTCCACAGTTCCTGGAAAAAATTCCAAGACATTTGCGAAGGAAGGAAGAAAGCAAGTGGCACGCATTATGTCAGCTGAACGTGGAATATCTACAACAGCGGTCATTTGTATTTCAGCAGCTGGAAATTTTATACCACCCATGCTTATTTTCAGCAGAAAACGCATGAAAGCTGAATTAATGGACGGGGCCCCTCCAGGTACAATTTTCGCATGTAACGAAAGTGGGTGGATGAAGCTTGACTTATTTAAACAGTGGTTCGATCATTTTGTGAGTTTTGTTAAGCCCTCTAAAGATGACCCTGTATTACTTGTTTTGGATGGACACTTAACACATACCAAAAATTTGGATGTAATTTTAAAAGCAAGGGACAACTTTGTTTCTTTGTTGTGTCTGCCACCTCACACAACACATAAACTCCAGCCGTTAGACGTTGGAGTTATGTTCCCCTTAAATACCTACTTGGACCAAGCTCTAGAAAAATGGATGAACAATCACCCTGGAAGGACTATTACCACGTTTCAAATAAGTAGCGTCTTTTGCGAAGCATACTTGAAAGCTTCTACACCGATAAATGCTATCAATGGGTTTCGAAAAACTGGTATTGTTCCATTTAATCCAGAAACGTTTACGAATGTCGATTTCATAGCTGCAGACGTTACAGAAGAACCAAATGAAGAACGAAATGCTCCGGTTTTAGATAACTTAGATGTGTTACAAAAATGACGTCTAGAAAATCCTGTTGCAGGTCCAAGTTCGCGTCTAGACAACGTCGTAGAAGAAAAACGTCAAGAAAGTCCTACTCCAGGTTCAAGTTCGCGCCCAGATTCCGTCATTTTGGAACCCGAATCACAACAGCACAATAATAATTCTTCATTTACTATTACTACTCCCTCCGTTTGTCATCCTCTTCCGAAAATTGACAAGAAAAGAAGTAGGAATAAACGCAAGTCAACTGGTACTGTAATTCTCACGAGCACTCCATACAAGGATAACCTCGAAAAAGAAAAGATGGAAAAATATGAAACTGAAAAAAGGAGGAAGGAGAAAAAACAAGCAAGACTGGGTAAAACTAAAGCAGTTAAGACTTCAAAAAGACCAAAGAAAAGTAAAGTAAAAGAAAAGCTCCGGGAGAGTAGTGGGTGTAGTAGTGACGATTCAGATGACACTGAATGCATATTGTGTGGTGGAAGTTTTAAAAGGTCTATCAGTGGAGAAGGTTGGATCCAATGCACTACGTGTCGCGGATGGGCACATGATGAATGTGCAGCAGTTAGCGACGATGATGAGGATTATACATGTACCAGATGTGTATTCCGTACTCAAGTAGCCCCTGCTAAACAACAAATTAAATTTTAGTTTAATCATTATTTTATGCCAAAGTTTTTGAGTTCCTAAAGAATATTTTGTTGTTTTTTTTTTGAGAAAATATATTATTTTTGTATTTGCAGTAAAAACAACTTTATTAAAAATCTTTACCTAATGTGTTGCTATACTTATAGTAACTGTGTCAATCAAAAATGCTTTTACTGGGGGGTGGGATCGTTTTACCCGCCTCATGGGATCATTTTACCTCTACCCTTGGGGCAAAATGATCCTTTTGCAAAGTATACATTGTATCCATTTCTATGAATGGTTTTTAATGATTCAACCTTGACGACCATACCAAAGTGCTAAGAAAAGTATGCTCTCTGTGTTACAATAAATTCATTTTTTTTGCTCGTACCGTACTTCGCCTACCACGTGTTTTGTCTTAGAGGGATCATTATACCCCACTCTCCCCTACGTATGCATGTATGAATTATCAATATTTATGTATTACTCGTTTCGACATCACCTTGAGGTAGAGCAAATGACGCGTTTTTTTAAACGTGGTATCCCCAGTAGGCCTAATCCACAATCACTTCTGTTGGAAAATTATCAAAGTTGGTATTTATTGAATTTTTAATGTAGTGCCTTTTTTAAGTCTTTTTGAATACCTGGATGGGCCAAGTTCATGTATATTTTCTTCTGCAAGTTTTTTTTCGGAATCACTTTTCTCATATTCATCTTCATCTCCTGTTTTTTCTTCTTCTTCTTCCTTTTCTTCTGGGAATGCTGAAAATTTTTGGAATATTTCTGTTAATTGATCCACATATTTATTTTCCTCCTCCTCAGAGTCTGCTAAAAGATCGTTTTCACAGGAGTTTCCATTACAGAATGAATCTGCTCATTCTGTAATGGAAACTCCTGTGAAAAGGAGCACTTTAGACCTGCTTTCCTGCAGCCACATTTTGAAGCACATCCTGTTTTGCACTTAATAATATATAATAAATTTCAATAGTGCCTCTGGAGCGGGATCTTTTGTGGTTGTGAGTGGAGTAAGTCCAAATTAAATGTATTCGTTTTCACCTCGCTTTAATGCACATCTTAAAGTCGGATGAAAATTAACACATTCAATTTGTTGAATTTGAATGTTGCAACCTAACTTACGCTTGCTATCTTCAAAAGTTATTAAATGTAGTTTATTGCGACTATTTGATTGTAAAGACAAAAATCATCATTTGTATTTTGTTTTTAACCACTCTTTACTCTATACATCACCTCTAAGACTTATAGCTTATAATATAATGAATAGAATTATCAAGATTTGTTTCAGAAATTTATTTCACTAACTCGTAAATATCGTACGCCCTTCAATTTTCAATTCTTTTCTTTTCTAATAAATCTTGTTGTTCTTGTTGTCATCCTGACTTCTGGTTGAACACCTTCGAAAATATATTTACATTCGTTTCTGATGAAAACACCCTTATGGAGCTCGTCAATTAACATTTTCGATTGACATCGAGATTTTTGTTTTTTGCAAAATGTTTCCCTGGATGTGTTGTGTATGTATGTCGCGCTCTGTGTAACCACGACGTAGATACAAGTATCAATACCAAAACAAACATTATATTTACGAGTATAATCTCTCTCCGGAGATCTGATTAGATATTAGTGAAATCGATAAACCGGAAGTAGTAGTATACTTCTGTGGAAAAAAAATTTCACCAATATTTCATCAACTATTAAGTTTAAACAAATGTCATAGGAATACAAATGTACTGAACAGTGAATTAAACAAAAAAAAATGAGGTGTGGCCACCACACGACGTATGAGCGTTTTATATTAGTTTTCAATTTTTTTTTTTTATATAAACATTGTTTAAAATCCTATTATAAGTACCTCTATCCTCTTAATAAATCTCTATAGAATGCATACTTTGCGAGATATTCGAAAGAAAGTCCTACAAGCTAAGAGTAAAAATGTTACTTCCGGTTCGAGTTTTGAAATTTCATTTATACAAAAAATATTTCAAATCTAGCTCTAAATCCTTTTGTCCTCTTGACAAATATTTTAGAATACGACATATTACGACATATTGGCAAAAAAATCGCTATTCGATAAGAGTGAAACTGATACTTTCGGTCCGAATTTTGAAATTTTTTTTATACAAAAGTTATTGAAAATTAAGTTGTAAATACTTTCGTATTCGAAACGTAGCTGTCTAAAACGCATGACTTGCGAAATATTTGCAAAAAACGGATTTTTAATAAGAGTAAAAGACCTACTTCCGGTATCAATTTCGACAACTTTCATAATAAAATTCTTCTCAAATTCAATTATGAGTACATATGAATTCTTTATAGATTTGTTTAAACTTAGTAGTTGACGAAATATTGGCAAAACTAGATTTTCTCACTGAAGTAAACTACTACTTGCGGTGTGCCGATTTTACTGAAAAACTAATCAGATCTTAAGAGGGAGATTATACTCGTAAACACAAAATTTGGAATTGATATTTAGAGCGGTTTGACCGCTATCGTGGTCACACACACATACACACACACACACACACACACACACACACAGAAAGAGAGAGAGAGGGGGGGGAGAGGGAGAGATTTTTTAAAAACCACTTTTTTGCAAAAATCTCGAGGTCGAAAATTTTCGTCGTCACAATACTTCCTTATACTACTTATAAGAAAGTAAAAAATATAAGAAAAGCTTTTCGAAATTTATACCGGAAGTAGGTCTTTAATCTTATAGAAAAATAGTTTTTTGCGAAGATCTCGCAAGGTATGATTTCTAAACAGATATATTAAGAATATAAACACATCTAAAGTTGGGTTGGAGTAATTTTTATATGTAAACAAACACCGTTACAGGTTTATTAAAAAAAATAAAAATATCTAAAACTTAATTTGGAACAAGATTTGGATACAAAAATTCGGAACACAGATACGTATAAAAAAATCATGTGCTGGCCACAACTCATTTTGTAAATTTAGAATTTTAGTTCTTATTTACAGACGCTTTATATATAACATATTTTATCGCCAACCGTCAGTAAAGTGATGCGTTACCATAGCGTTTTACGGAGGTAAAGAAACACTTTATCGTACTGTACAATAAAGTACTTTACCTGCCGCTAATATCTGTCAGCGTAGCCATGACTGATGACTTTAAAAATAAATCGTTTGTCACTGTCATAAACTGTCATAAGTTATTATATCTTTACATATTTCTTAAATTAACAATTTTCACGGTTGGCGATAAAATTTTGTATGCACCACGTCAGTAAAGTACCTTTACCGAACTCGTCTGTTACTCGCCGCGCTCGCTTCACTCGCTTGGCTCGTAAATCAGACTCGTTCGATAAAGTATCACTTTACTGACTTGTTACATAAATAACTATTAACCCTACATTTTCGTTGTTTTTCAATAGACACTCTCACATACAATAGATTATTTTCGCAAAATTTGGAGGTAAATGAAAATAATTGAAGCAGATTATACGTATTTTATATTTAAATTAAAAAAAAATCTTATAAAAAAAAACAGGTAAATATAATTCTATTGTCAATCGTTGAGAATGATGCATTTCAACAGACTTTATATTAAGTTTCGTATACGTGTCACTTTCATTGCTAAACGGAAACCGTTTTATTTTGGCTTTAACATTTATCCGACACAAAAATATCTCGTTTATCAATACGCCTCTGTGAGGATACATACATACTATCGTATCTGCGTACGTGTGTACATGTAACATTCGTTTTCAACGATACTTCCGAACCTACATGCATTGCAACAGGGGGATTGCTCGAACAAAAAAAAAAACAAACAAATGAGAGCGGCCTACACAGTGTCATCACTGTTATTTCAAATTGTTACACGGGGAGTAAAGAGATTAATACACAGGATTGTTGGCTTATTTTCAACAACAAAAACAAAAATCCCTGGAGCTTTTATTAAAAGTATGAACGAGGAGAAACTACTGCAATCTGTGCGATGGGGCTTGATTATCATCTCTTTTTAGGAAGTGAGAAAGGAATAGCGGGAAATACGAATGTTGTTGTTGTTGAAAAGCGACGCCTCATTTTCATTTCGTGCGATTGCTGGAGCTCTTTCTAGCATTCCACTTCTACCTCCTAGAAATTATTAGAGTATTGCGAATTGCAATTAGACTTTATCTCTTTATCTCCTCTGCAGTTTCTTGTGTTCGTGTATATTTATTAGAAATTCGAGTTAGTACGACTCTTGAATGCAATCAAGAAGGATTCCGCATCTTTCCGAATATGAAATTTAACAGGGAGAAGTGTTCTTGAATGATTATTCTATGAAGTACTGATTATTAGGTAGTATAATTTTGGAAAATAAAGAATCTACGAGCATTTGCGTTGTATGTAATACTTGAATCAATTCCATAAGCATCTCTGCGTATTTAAATTCTATATAAAGGTGCAGAAATATCCTTTCAATTCAATCTTACATCATTTACTAAAAATAAAAGGAAGGTGGATGTGGTAAATTTTGAGAGAAAAAAGGAAAGTATTTTCTGCAAACTTCTAATATCTAGTGACTTATTTGAAAATGGAAGAAAAAATAACTGAAGTTAAAGCTGACTTGAATGATAACGGCAATGAAGCTGTAATAGTACGTCTTTATTCTTGACTGTAATTAATAAAGTAATTCAGTTGTTCTTTTGTGAGAGAAATTTTAGGTTTTTAAAGAGACTCAAATTTAATAGTGAAATTAATTAACTTATTGAACACTCCTCGTTACTAGCTCAGATGGGCGGTCGGTTCGCATGAGAATCTTATTTTCAAGTCGGTTCATGTATCTACTGATTGTGACACGTTTAGCAAAAACGTTACTTGGCCATTCTTGTTTATTTTCTACACTGTCTATACTTTTGTAAACATTTCTTTTGTAAAAAACATGGATTAGGCCTACTGGGGATACCATGAGAAAAAAAAACGCGCTTTGCACTCTACCTCTAGGGTGGCGCGGAAAGGAGTGCGTTTAACGTTTTGTCTGTCACATAACGGTTTTTTTTAATTTTATAGAAGCTTTACTGAAAAAAAATAAACAATGTACGATATAAATAAAAAAAATTAATATAAATAACAACCGATTGTAAATTGTGGTATTAACATTTGTTTCTAATCAATGATTAGTTCGGAGTCCGCAAACTTTGTATCTTACCTACGGTGACATTTTTATAATTTAATTTGCTAACTAACAATATCAGTATCGATTGTGAAGAATATAATTTTCAATAATTTAAAACATGAGCTACTTAGAGAATATAAATATTTTTTACATTTTGCAATAAACACCGGCACTGTTGTTACAATATAATTTTTTTTATCAGATTTTAGTTTTCTCTAAAACATTGCTCATATTATTATAAAGCCTCAACATGTAAAGTAAATACAAATCTTGGTGAGAAATTATAATCAGTACAACTTAAGTAATTAATAATCATAATAATAATAATAAAACTATATATTTATTGCAGAATAAAATTTAATATTTAATTAATTCCGGCAAATATCATTAAAATAATTATAAATTACATAAAACGGGAGTCTTAATAAAACTAAATAAATACAAGCTTAAAGGATCTTCAGAAAGAGCAAAAACAAATTTCGGAGAAAGTAGGCCGGCCACCAATATTTTCATGCAATAAATGCAAGAGACAAATATCCCAAATTTATTTCTTGCCAGTTGACCAGGCATTGCTTCATGTTTCTGTTCGTCTACCTGCATCGTGTAAAAAGTACAGGCATATTAAACTCCGTAAATATATTCAATCTATTTTAGGCAACCCGACATACGCCGTTCGGGAATTTTTCTTAAGGAAAGCCCACCCTTAAGACACTAAGATTATTTTTATAGACGTACTATCTTTATAATCCAGATTTTTATGTTAAGGTAACCAAATAAGATGCAAAAATGATATTTAAATATTATGAATATATTGATTAAAAAACAAACAACAAAGATCAGGTTACAAACAAATATTACAAAGCGAAATACAATTAAAATTGTATATATCAATATAAAATACGCATAAGTTACAAAATAGGCAGATATAATAGGTTAACAAGACGATGGCGCTTTACAGAGACAACATACCGTGAATTTAATTAGATGTTAATTGATTGGTTACGTAAAATGCATGCATGATATAGGCCTCTAATTAGATTACACGTTGGGTACCTTTACGATGATGCTATGAAGATGAAGCGGTGCTTTCATTCGTTGATACGGGCAGCTTCCCAGGATAGATGGATGCCGTCTTCTTTGCCTCGAACTGGGGCACACACACTAGCTTTAATTTTACTTTTATATCGCGTAGCACACTATTTGATTTATTGCCTATATATCTATTTTCTCACTAGGCTTTTCTTTTCTCTCAAGGAGTGCTTTGAATTACTATATTTTTATTAGCACTATTAACCTGCGAGATCGTTCCCTATGAAATTATAAACGCCAGGAAATTTCTTCTGATGCGTTTATAATTAACTGGGTTGGGTCCAGCCGACTTATTTATTCGACAAGAGGGACCTGTCAACCTGCTCCTTCACTAGTCGGGGAACGTCTAACTGCATCTTCGCCGCTTAAGGAGCGTCTCACAGTATTCTTTACGGGGATTCCCCGGGCCACTCTTAGGGACGTCACTTCTTTTCCAACTTGTTCATGAGAAAAAGCACTCCGTAAAATGTTTGTTCATGCTTATTTAGCATTCAAGGTTGCCCACGTGTCGATTGCACACAAAGCAGTTTCTGTCAACGCCGCATAACTTCTTGGCTGGCGTTGATAAGTTTGACGACACATGTGTTTCTTTTCCATAGATACATCTACGCACTCTTTTTTTTTTATTTTACACCACGAATATATACAGAATTTACATGGAGACATTTTAAGAAGGAATATAATATTTTAATACAAATAAATAAGTAATATATATTTCCCTATCTGTGTTGTTTAATTATATACATTAATTTCATGATATCATTACCTTTGGTAATTTTACCTTAACGTAAATAGCTTTGATGTTATTATATTTATATTTTATTTATGATATACAGGGCCTACAGTTACAAAGCAAAGAAATTAAAGGAAATGTAGAGAAAACAAAAAGGTAAAGTGAAAATAATGATCTCAAAAACGATTAAAAAAAAGATATAATAGAAAAATTAAAAATGGACAAAATAAAAAATAATCTAATAATATTAGGAATAAGTGAGGAAAAAGATAATCCAGAAGAAAGATGCTGAAAAGAAAGCAATCAGATTTTGATGTATAGTCAGACATAGAAAAAATAAGACGGATGGGATCATATAAAGAAGATAGGAGATCGATTATTGTCAAACACCGTTGACAAAAAAGGTCATTTCCTAAAAGACAAAAACTAAACGTATTTGATATTTGGAGGTTTTCTTGAGAAGAAACAATAGAGAAGAAGGCAACACTCAAATACGATAAGCTGATTGTGAATGGAGCCATATACAAAATGGAATTGCTCACAGAAGAAGGTAATGAAAACAGAACGCATATAAACAAGTTTGCAAATGAACTTTACTTCGAAAGAAACTAACCCAATTACCCAATGAAGAAAATCATAGGACCACAAACAAAACTTATAGTGCAGATGAAAACGAAATTAAGGCAACGACTGCAAGGAATATAAGAAGTAAGATTAGCATAAAAGAAAAAATGAGGTGTGGTCACTATACGACTTTCTTATATTGACGTGCGTTCCGATTTTTGTCTATAGAAGTTGTTCCAAATTAGGTTTAAAATGCTTTTATTTTCTTAATATACATGTGAGCAAAAGTGTTACTTCCTGTTTTAGTTTTTTTTTTATTTATTCCCTTTCTACATACAATCTGTCATAGCATAAGAAAATAAGTACTTTTTTTTGTATTTTATTGAGCATGGAGGAAAGCAATTCCAATGAATATTTCCATATATATCATCTAAATAAATATCCTATCGAAAAAGCAAAAGAAAAACATTTTCTAATACGAAGGCTAAGCTATATTCACTGACTAAATCTAGTTGGCAAATTAGTAGGTTTAAAGCGTTTCAAACGTCTTGATTCAGAGGTTTCTTCAACCATCGTTTTGACAAGAACTTTGGAATGCACTTTGACCCTCTCACTGTATTTCTGACTAAGATTTGAAATTTCACTCTTCACTGATGGCAATTGTAGGTCTCGTTGAATAATTGAGTTTCGGACATACCACGGTGCACTAACTATTAAGCGTATCACTTTGTTTTGATAGCGTTGGAGTATTTCGATATTAGAATTACTTGCTGTTCCCCAAAGTTGTATACCGTATGTCCATATAGGCTTTAGTATGACTTTGTACACTAGGAGTTTGTTGCTAACTGATAACTTTGATTTTCCACCTAACATCCAATGCAAGTTTCCTACTGGGTTATATTCAAAGTTGTTTCCTTTTTGTAAATATATGCTTCCGCCAATTTAACTTCCTGTACATGTCAGCATCTTTCAATTGTTGACCATTTAATGTTACTGCAAGACACTCTTTCTTTTCTGTTGTGAGTGTTTTAATTTTGAACTTTTTATTTATACAAAAATTATTAAAATCCAGCCCTAAACAGTTTTATAGTAATACATCTGTACAAAGTAATTTGTTGGATATTTGCAAAAAAACTGCAATTCGAGAGTGGGTACCACACGACTTTCTTATACGTTCCGTTTTTTTTTTATTGGGAGATAGAGAGAAGGCAAGAGAGGAAGATTTCAAAAACTACTATCTTGGGAACAACCAAAGAAATCTAAAAATACAGTATATAGGTACTGGGTTTTTATAAAATAAGGTGAGAAGACAAATTGAAGATTAAAAAGGAAATGTATGGCTTACATATACTATGCCGGTTTTTTTACCTTCCAGGTCCGTCCGACTTACTAATTTGCCTACAGCCGATAAGGCTTATCGGGCTGAACCTGTGTTGCTTATGATATTCACATTTGTGTCTTGTAAAAAGTTTTGTACAGATCCTCCTTTACTGGGTATTTCTTGAGCATCTCTGGGTCTAAATTTGGTTGCCCAAGAATGCGTTGCGACCTATGGTCCATTGTCACACAGTTTACTGGAATATGTCTGACTGTTGTGGTTCCTTATTGCAGAGTCTGCAACTAAAGTATCCGTCATACAGGCCTATCTTGTTGAGATGCACTTTGACGGGTGCATGACCATTAAAAAAAACTGTTGATTTACAGCCGTTCTCTACTTATATGTAGTAGTTCTACAGCCCTTTTTTGGTATGGTTGACCAATAAATTTCTTACCATGATTTTGTCCGGGAATGCTTATGTTTTTCATGTACCCAGTCTTTGATGTGGTTTCGTGCGATACTTTTTGGTACCCCCGGAGCCGGTTCTGGTCCCGCGTGTTTTGTTTCTGGTCCTCTCCTAACGAGTTCACCAGTTTTTTTTGTTACTCGATCCCTCTATGTCGTGACACCCAGATTAGTTTTACTTCGTCCTGGCCCGCCAGCGATTTTAACTCTTCGAGGCATTCCCAAACCAGTCTTGACAACACCTATTGAATTGATATTGACCTCAGTACCTCTTGACTGTCAGACAATATTTAATGGGCACTTCTGCCTGAAATACATTTGCCAACTTCCCCAGTGCATAGTATTTACTCTGACTAGCAGAGTAGATTCCTGCCCCAGTGACAGCGGCAATTTTCGACTCTTCTCTGTACTAGGTCTGGTCCCGCCTTATGATGCCTTGCATACCATTTTCCCATTCGATTCTTCCCAGAAAGCTTACTTCAAATGGTATGTTGAGGGTGTATCTCTTTACCACGTGGTCTGTTTTCATGTTTAGAACAGCTCTACCTGGAGGGTTTGGAATTGCTCTCTTCTTTTGATAGTTGCGGTTTTTAAATGCAGCCTAAAGCCACTCATCCTGGCCTCCTATGTATCACATAGTGAAGAAGCAAGACGCTTAAGAGGGTCTCGATAGTTGCATTTGGAGTGGTCCGCATTGACCCGTTATGTCAAACAAGCAAATCTTAGCACCTTGGCTACTTGTAAATGGCATTTTTTTGTTGTGTCTTCGCCACCACGATAGAGAGGCATACGTTAGGATAGATTTTACCACCATGTTGTATGTCCAGTATGTCCAGTCTTAAACCCTATTGCTTCCCGTGTAAGCGTCTAATTATCATTAATGCTGTTAGCACTATCATGGTAATGTTTTCCAAGTGTCGGTTCCAGGTGAACTTCGAGTCTAGTATTGCTCCTAGATACGTTACCTCCTTCGAGATGTGTTTTCTATCAGGGTAAGCGTCTTACGCTTTCGGGTAAATGCTGCAAGGGTAGATTTATTAGGTGAGTTCACTTGTATAAGTGTGTTTATCAAAATATTCTGCAGTGATCTTATTGTAGTTTGGGGTCCTCCTGTGAGAATTCTTTGTAGTCTAGCACATTCTTGAATACTTTTCATATCCCCACAGTGCTTCCTCCAAGGCCTCCTCTCAGATTTCCTCAACTCCATTTTGAACCTGGTCAATGTGGTTCTGTATGTTTCTCACTGACTAGTTCCTTTAGTTTTATTAAAAATTTTGCCTTACTTTTCTCATTAATGCCACATGGTCTTCATTCTATGACGTAGGTAACAAACAAGGGCATAACGGGATCACATTTATGGCTGGCAAAAGGCTAAAGAGAAAAGTAATACAATTTGAGGCAATAAACTGTAGAATATCATATAACAGAATAGAAAATGAACAGTCAAATGTAAGCGTATTAAAAGTTTAAGAGATAGTGGAGGTCCTAGATAAAAATGATGAGGAGGTGTTTTAGGGAACGTTAGAAAAGCTGTAAGCTATTTGAGAACGATTTATTACTAATAATAAGAAATTTTAATGTCTAATTCTAGACAAACAGTAGAAAGGGAAGCAATACAAACTATTACAAATGACAATAAATAGATGATGCAATTTAATGGCTACAATCACACACAGTTAGTACGAAATTTAAGAATTAAAGAAGCAGAAAGTGACATGGATGTGTTAGGAAGAAGTAGAAAATCATTACAAAAAATGGAAGAAAAGTATACATGGTGTTCGGTAGTATAGAGGAGCTAATGTACTGTACTGAGCTCACAAGTATTGACAAAAATAAAGTTAGAAAGCTCACAAAAGAATAAATATAGGAAAATATAAAATATGAAAAGTCTATACTTAAAGGGAAACCAGGAACAAATGCCCCGAATACAAGTTGACCGCATATGAGATGGAAAGAATGATGTTTGTAAGTTATTGTTAGTGTTACATGAATTAAAGGAAGAATGGTAAATTTACCGAAAACCACTGGAAATGTATATACTTTGCAGGAGTGATTTTTGTACTTAACATTAAAAAGAGTACTTCTTTAATTTAGACATTTTCATTAATCAAATCTAATCTTTTTTAGTAATTTTTTTGAGTAGAACACTAATGTGTACTAATCTTTCATATTAATCCCCTTTCTTGCCATGTCCGAAGGATCTTTCGCGTTGGCGCATTTTCCTTTCAACTGAAAATTACCAGTCATTTAATTCAGCGTCGTCAATTTGCGAAAATAATACCGCCATTTTACCAATCATTTGCTTCTTTTCCACACTGCGTGCACCAGCAAATCCATCAGTCGGGGAAAACTTACGAGATCTTCTTGGATATTAATGCGGTTGACGAAAAACGCTTTCAACGAGAGAGGGAGCCCCAGTGAAGAGATGCCGAGAGGCAATTGTACAAGGATCATCTACTTTTATGGCGTTTTCATAAAGAATAATGTCTTCCTCTTTAATATAAGTGATCGTTGCTGAAAAGACGGGGGTCGACAGCGAAAGGAAGCGGTCCTCAGTTTTCGATTTGTTACTTCCGCTCGGGGAGATTTTATTGAGACAAAATTCGCGTCGTTGTATTTCGGTACTGTACGTGTTATTAGATTTATGAAGTGCGATCCCGGAGTTGGTATTTCAGTAAATTATATCATAAGAGGGGTGTCACCACTTCTATGAATTTATATTTTCCCCAGACTTATTCTTTTCTTGTTTCATAAAGTAATACCATGCATATCTATTGTGCTGTGAATGTTGACACAATATCTATCAGTCCCAAAATAGTTGTTATATTTAGGGAATGAAATTTGTCTCAAAATAGTATTATTCGCTTTCAAAATAACGATAAATTAAAAGAAAAAACGGAAGAGCTAACTACAGTTTTGTTATGTACAACAAGAAAATTAATTAATAGCAGTATAATACTGCCCCTGGACGTAAGCTGGGGTAAGTATGGAGCTTCTTTAATTCTATAACACATTGCCACGATATTTATATACTATACCTACGTATACTCTTGGTAGGAACACTCTGACGGCTGTAAATATAGAAAATAGCTAACTGCCGTTATGTCCGATGTGGAGAAGGGAGTGGGTCGAAATTATTCCCTAAAACAATTATCGAAAAATGGCACCACCTATTATTGAAGTATCTGACGAGTTTCCTGATGGTGCTCCAACCAGAGAGGTGGGAAAGGAAGGTTTACGTTGTTTAATCACAGTCATTAAAGAAAGAACGCATCAACATTGAAATATGAAGCGCATTAACTAAAAAAGAAAAAGTATAGCCTCTTCGAAATTAATTATAAGCAGATTAGAATTTATATTTTACTCCCTATAAATATTGATATAGAACTGTAGGTTGCAGTTATGGTCTAATAAAAGCCCCCTCTCCTCCGAATTTCAGGGTTATCTCTGTATATTATCTAAACAATTAAAGAGCGAAATCCAGTGTTAGTATTTGAGGGTAATTACGAGTAAGAGATTAAAGAAAAACAGATAGTACAAGCGGTGCTCGATCGTAATAGCAACCCAAACAAGGTACGAAAGTTTTCGTGTACAGAGTTAACTTAATAATGCCTTTCGGCTGAAAAGTTCGACGAACCTTTCAACAAATATACTTAAAAGTAATTAAAGCTTAAAAGTTTATATGAACATATTCTTTATTATATTTTACAAATGAAATTAGTGTACAATTAAAACAAAAAACAAACGTCTAAATTAAGTGTTTGAAAGTAAATTTCAAATTAAATTGTAGAAAATTGAAAATAGGTCAATTTTGAAAAATATTGTATATTACAAGTATATTTTTAAGAATTAATCTGACATAAGAAATTAAATTTACCGCGATTTTACACACACAAAAAAAAATTATGGTTGTGTCGACAACTAGGCAAATGCTACGTTGAAGTCAATGATCCACAATTAATTTTATAAATTTAAAATTTAGTCAATCAAGAAATTCATGGTTGTGGTTGCGTAAATCGGCGATATACATAATATAGATAACACTGAAGAAAGTTTTACATGACCTCATACACTATAGGACCGTGTTTGAGGAAATACTTGATAATACACGTGAATTCCGTCCACAAAGACGGACTCAATAAAATGGCGGTTCAATGCAGTCGGTATTTATCCTCAAATTACAGGCCTCATCAGTGTAATCAGGTACCGGGGGTATAAAGAAAACACTAAGGAGGAAAGCACAATTAAAAACTGAGATACAGTAGGATAATCCATAAAAACTAAATACAACAAAGGATTATAAGACGCCATCAACTAAATAAAGGAATTCAAAAATAGCACAGAATTCTACTATATGCCAATAAGAATAACTGAAGATTGGGAAAGATATATGACGCGAACAGTCCCGAAAAGGATAAATAAATAATAATAATCCTGTACTCCACCTTCACGGCTTGCGCGGAAGGCCGCAACGATAATACTTAGTATATCATCTGATTTCTTCTAAATTAGTAATTTTAATAGATTTTGACATCGCTTTGATTAATTCTAATTTATTTATATGTTTATATTTATCTAAAACCAATCTAGTATAAGTATATGAGGGTAATTACAAGTAAGAGATTAAACGAAAACAGATAGTGCAAGCAGTGCTCGATAGTAATAGCACCCCAAAGAAGGTACGAAAGCTTTCATGTACAGAATTAATTACAAGTAATGCCTTGTAAGGGAATTTTGTCCGTCACTGTAAAAATTATCGAACTAATTTGTATTAATGCTTTTTATTTAATTTTATATTAATAGGTTCGATAATTTCATAGGAATATTCTAAATTATATTTAATTTGTCTAATGTCAATTAGTAATGAGGAAGATTATATTTTTGTTAATTTTCTAAATCAAATCCATTTTGCACGTGATAATATCGTGTGTTTGAGTATAGTGCATGCGTTTTGCGCGCAATACTTCGACAAAAATACTGTTTTAGGCTATTATTTATGCGAGTACAGGCCTATATAAAGCGACGATTTTGTTAGTAAAATCAGAGTTCTCCTCGGCAGTCTGAGAGAATTCTCACCAAACTCTCCGGCAGTCTGGAGAATACCTTTACCTTTCCCTTAGTCTTTCTGGCAGTCTAGAAAGGAAGTCCCGTAAATTGTTTTGATTCCAGGCAGCCTGTGGAAAGAAAACAATTCCGTTCCTGTAAGTCCCGAATCAATCATTATATGGTTATTCCGTTCATTTTAAATAATCATGTTAGATGGGTTTCTGTTAATTATATATGCACTAAAGTAAATTACAGTTTCACGTAAGATTTTAAATATATTACTCTTATCGAATATCTCTTCAATAATACGAACGCACGTACCAGATGATGCATTAACATTTTTGCCGGATTTGTGTAAATATCACTCTTCTCAAAGAAAATAACATGTTTCTTTTTAATATTTCATTTTACTAAATAATATTCACGACCGTATGATTTATAGATCGATGTTTGAATATCCCGAAATATGTTTGTTGACAAACTGCAAATAAGTTTCAGTAAATGTAAGGTTAATTTCGATACATGAATTATAGTTAGCTTTTGTATGCAACAAATACTTTATAATTTTCTTGTAAATATATATGTATTAAATTTGTGTGATTAAATATTTGTCTTATATGTAAATAAAAAGGTTGACATAGTAAAAATCTCGTTTACTCTTAATGCTAGGAGGTAATACATAAAGATATTAAAGAATAAAAGATGCTAAAACATACCGAACCATAGTTTTTCTCCGTAAACCGACTACCCCTATCGAGCATTTACTGTTGGTAAAATTCGCATTCACCAGACACTTAAAACACTTATTATTATTATAATACAAATTGTCTTGTGTTTAAAATCTAATTAACTGTCAACTATAGATTAGTGAAGGTGGACGAATACCAACTGTTGTTTTAATTGATGACAATACCACTCTGATGTTAAATTTCCCTAAGAGTGTACAAAGACGTTTAGTTATCCGTTGCTAACAATTTTAAAGAGGATATCACGTCATAGCCTTTCGGCTGAAAAGTTCAACGAACTTCCAAAAAGTGTCCATCTAAATAATTAAAGCTCAAGAGCTTCTACATGCAAAGTTTTTATTATACTTTACAAATGAAATTAGGGTACAATTAAAACAAAAGTAACAATTAGAAATTTTAATTCTAAAATTAAGTGTTGACAGTTAATTCAAAATTAAATTGTAGAAAATTAAAAATACGTCAATTTTGAAAAATATTGTATATCACATGTAAATTTTTAAAATTTAATCTGACATATAACTTAGTAAACAATTCAAAAATAAACCTATAGACTGTTCCATTTTAAAAAGATGTTTTTTACTCAAAAAAAAATTAAGCATGTTTGCATTAGGACCTTTTATTATGAACAACACTCTTTTTCGAGAAATATAATTTTATAATGATATTGAAATTTTCACAAAAATGGTAATAAGTCGAAAACTTTAGATTTTGGGTCATACTATCTTATAACGTTTTGACTAAGATTTCCATTTAAAAAGCGATAACTATGGTCAGTAACCAGGTTATGAAACACTCTGTATAATACACAAAAAATTTAAAAGGTGTTCCTGACGAGTTGCTATCATAGGAAAAAAACCGGTTCAAAATATTTTTTCTCATAAAGTCACAATCTGCTTTCCTCAGGGAGATGACTCACCCTGTGTAGTTAAATAGAAATTTTCGATTAGTGCATTCTTCATAATTCAAAGTCGTAGAATTTTACATGAATACCATAGAACACTTATAAAGGAAATATATTTCCATCCTATTGTTTTCCGAAACTTTAAACTATGTATATATGTAACCCAAGTTCTGTTACAACTTCCTTACTGAAGATATATTATATAGATGCGAAAGGTAGAATGATGAGTGAACAAGTTTAAGGGGTGACAAAGACACGGTTATTTATATACACGCAGGCAGGAACGTATACACAAGAAATGTTCTGAATACGGGTCATAATTCATGCCGACTGATTAATAACGTATATAGATAGAGAGTCCGTCAACTGACGAGATATTCCGACCAAACTTTTCCAATATCATTCCTTCGTTACGGTCTATCGCACCTTTGAGATAAATCTGGAATGGGATTATATTCGAAGCATTCGAAGTTATGCGTACAAGACGTTTCACCGTCAAGAATTTCTCTTTAACTCGTAAAGTGTGAGAGATAGAGAAAAGATGTTTCCATAATTAATACTGAAGAATTATTCGTCTATAACTTGGAAATATTAGTAATATTTATACAAAATGTTCCGTAACATCGGCAATAATAATATCTAATAATAATATTTGTTATGTGTAAATATAAAAACATACAGGTATGTCAATAGAATAAAAGAAAATGTTGCATATACTATATAAAAAAAGAATTATAAAATTATGTTTATTACAAGTTTATTAAAATATTCATTCATTGTATTGTAATTAAAAAAAATCAAATTTATTATTACCTAAGTGGGACATACAGGCTGAGTCATTAGTAGCCGCTACTTCGATTGCTCTTTTGTGTTTTAAATGAAAGAAAAAACAATTAGTGGAAGATTCATGGTTGATTGGGGCGCATATTCTTAAAATTCGTTAAGCTCTGACTCACTTCCGGTTTCACCGGAAATGTATGGAACTTAATTTTTTTAAATGACTCCTATATATTTTTGGATTTTCTAGTACTGTTTTAAATTGTATATTCAACTGTTTTTTCTTTTTTAAAATTGAGCCAATAGTTCTTGAGATTTTAAGTTTTTCACGAAAACACGCATTCAGAAAAGAAAGGTTTTTTTCATTGTTTTTAAAAGTAAAAACATTTACTTTGGTGGTGCTTGTAGTCAATAAAAATCTGAATCATTTGGTATAAGTTGCACTCGAATGCGGCCGACTGCCCTAGTCAACTGTTAAAGAAAGTTGGTAAACATTTATGTAAAATTTATAAAAGCATCGCTATTACTTATCATCCAAATGAATTAGTCTTATGAAAAGTTGAAAAGACGTTTTGTGTTAATCTGAAAGAAACTCATTGCTAGCATATCCATGAACATTAAAATCAGAAAAGCGTTTACAAGAATATGTTGAAACGTTTCACGCAACGTTAGTACTTCTTTGGAAAACAGAATACTCACATGCATTGCACAAAGTTGTAGTTATGTTGAAGATATTCTTTAATAAAATTCGTTTTTTGAACTTTTGATTGTTGTTACGTTGCTCAATAGTTTTAGATTATTTAAATTGCGTTATTTTGTTGCTGATTTTTTTCTATCAAAGTTTTAGGACATCAATTTATAATTTTAAAATACTACAGCCAACTCTTATGAAGAGCTTCAACAATGAAAGAATAAGAGCAATTAGGCAAATTAAATTGAACATAGCAGCATTGTTTCATGCACCTTTACTGGGGCGGCATCTTCAAATATGTCAGTAAACATAAACTTTATTTTATTACGTTGTTAACCAACAGTGTAAAAAATAAAATACTTTAACTGGACATTGTCGCAATTAAAAGAAATGAGGTGTGGTCACCACACGACTTTCTTATACGTATGAGCGTCACAAATCATACAATTTTAAAAATTATTTTATACAAAAATTATTCAAAATTCTATTCTAAGTATTTCCAGTCTCTTAATAAATCTCTACAGGATACATACTTTATGAGATATTTGCAAAAAAATGCTACTCGCTAAGAGTAAAAGTGTTACCTCCGGGTCGAATTTTGAATTTTCATTTATATAAAAAATATTCCAAATCCAACTCTAAATACTTTTATACTGTTGACAAATACATATAAGATGCATAATTTACGAAATATCTGCAAAAATCGATATTCGATAAGAGTAAAAGTGTTACTTCCGGTGCGAATTTTGAAATTTCATTTATACAGGGTGAGTCATTAGTAGCCGCTTCTTCGATTGCTCTTTTGTGTTTTATATAAAAGAGAAACAATTAGTGGAGGATCCATGGTTGCTTGTGGCACATATTGTAAAAATACATTGAAGTCTGACGCACTTCCGGTTTCACCGGAAATGCACGAAACTTCATTTTTTTAAATGACACCCTATATATTTTTGTATTTTCCTGTACTGCTTTAAATTGTCTGTTCAATTGTTTTTTCTTTTTCAAAATTGGGCCCATAGTTTTTGAATTATTAGTTTTGTTTGAAAATATTTGACTGAAACACGTGTTCAGAAAAAAATCATTTTTACATTTTTTTTAAAAGTAAAAGCATTAACTTTGGTGAGAAAGATAGGTATATGACATTGTTAACAAAAATGAAAGAGAATAAAAAAAGGAACAAAATGCCTCAATAAAATACCTGATGTTCCATTTAAAAAAATAAGTTTTTGGTATGCGAATATTTCGGGGAGTAGGCTTTGAAGAAACAAACTTTTTTGATATTGTCCAGTGCAACTTATACCAAATGAAGCTGACTTTTCTTGGCTACAAGCACCACCAAAGTTAATGTTTTTACTTTTGAAAAACAACGTGAAAATGATTTTTTTCTGAACACGTGCTTTGGTCAAATATTTTCAAAAGAAAAGTTAATAACTCAAAAACTATTGGCTCAATTTTGAAAAAGAGTAAACAGTTGAATAGACAATTTAAAGCAGTACTAGAAAATCCGAAAAAATATAGGGTGAGGCATTAAAAAAAATAAGTTCCGTGCATTTCCGGTGAAACCGGAAGTGCGTCAGAGCTTTAAGTATTTATGCAATATGTGCCACAAGCAACCATGAATATTTCACTAATTGTTTTTTCCTTTATTTAAAACACAAAGGAGCAACTGAAGGAGCGGCTACTAATCACTCACCCTGTATATTGTTGATAAAAATAACGAAATCCAATTGTGCGTTTAGGAGCTGGGTCTATATCCAACTATTGTTTTGTCTTATCTTTAAAGCTACCTTGGATGCTCTTATCTGATTTTCTCCTGGATCAAGGATCATTTTACTTATCCATCTGTGATTTTGTGTAAATCCACGACCCAGAAAACGGTTGAGCTGGTGTGCAGTTCCCTTCTTCATATTTACCATCAGTACACAAGGGTAGGGGCAGGTAAGGCATCCCTGAAGGTGTAAGCGGAAATTTTTTCGAAACATTGTTAAATAAAAAAAAATATATTGACGTTACATCATTTTAATATCGCCAATTATTATTATTAATAATGCAGATGCAACCACCCTGTTATTGACTAGATGTTTTGGTCCAATAAAAGGATGTCACTTTAATATGTAATTGAACTTGTTCAATAATTAAAGCAAAAATCAAAAACGTTGTCCCTGTAACTCGTTAGTCGGTGCAAAAGGCCATGGTTCAATAATATAAGCGCCACATGCTTTTATCAACCAAAAACATGAAAACTAGGAATAGGACTTATAGCAATAGTAATCAAAACACACAAGATCTAATTTACTTGTATAATTAATAATATATATATATATATATATATATATGAAAACACAGCTACTGTATAACACATACATACACAGACTGTCTACAGGCAGTCAGTTAATGAACATAGTTCCCACAAAATTCTAAACATACACGATCTGATTCGTAACAACTGATATCTCTCTTTCGACTTATAAGAAACTCACATTAGGTGATATAATGTGCATAATACTTAATACAAATATCATCAACTACAAAGCTTCCAAAATACAACCATGCTCTTGTGACAACGATGCTAAATGCTTGTTTGATTAATTTTTTGCAATATTTATACTTGTACACACTGCATACTGTCGCACCTATCGAGATGTTATCGCCTATTTCATAATAAATCATATGCCTGCCATCTCTGCCTAACAGCTAGCCAGATTGTTTTTAAGAACACGTTCCACAAAGTATTTCCTATCTTTAAATGGTAACACAAGGATTCTCCTTTTTTCATAAAAGAAGGATTTCCATTAAACAAGGATTTCCATACAACAAAGATCTTCCATACAAGCCAAAAAGTCGAAGTAACAATTAACATGTGCTTTTGAGGTTAAAAATACATGCGTTAGAGATAGCGCATGTAAAAATAAGAAACAATTATCAACAGGTGCATTACTTATTATCACAAAATTTGCACGGCATCGTTTATATGTGCCTGTCAAATGACAAAAAGAAGCGCATGAATATAGCCGCTTCAAAACCTCCGTGATTACACATGCTATTTGTCACATCGGCGACAATGATTGCTACTGAACCATAACAGGTATTTAAAACTGTTACACAGAAAAGACGGATAATTTTTAATTTCGCGCCGACGCCATATTTTCCTTCACCCTCTTTTAATGTTGCTTATAGTTAGAAGAATGTGTAGCAACTAAGCACCATAATATTACGAAATTCACAAAAACTACATACACACAATATTAAGCCCTATTATAACAATACTTCACAAACACATATTAATAACGAGGTCATGGGATAATTTTCATCAAAACGTATGTGCTGCGAGAAGTTCTGTCAAAACTTTTCCAATATATTCCTTCGTCGCAGTCTATTGCACCTTTGAGATTAACTTGAAACCGAGCTTGTGTTTGGAACATCCGAAATACAACCCACCAACATAACGCTAACAGGTATGTGAAGTGTAACTAACAATTCGTGGGCTTCTAGTTTGTAATTCAAGTTTCCGTGTAGATTTCCATATTATTTTGTTTGCTGAAACGTCACCGTAGAGTCGGTTGTGTACACTTCTATTGAAATGCAGTGCCACTGAAGCTATCAAGCGTAGTTTTAGTAAGTAGATTTAATTAAATATAAATTATAATTAATAGTGATACGTCATTGTGAATGTGCGTAATACAGTTTACTCTAGCGTCATTATTATCGTGTGGTGGGTTTTAGGTGTTGACTGATGAACGTTTATAATTAATTTGGTAAATAATAATTTACGCTGTAATAGTTATTTGTGCAATAATTCACATTATGTGGATGTTCGTTTTTCACAAGCCGATCAAAATGTGTTTGAAAGAAATCATGTGTCAATTTAAAATCAATTGTTGTAGGCATCGCATACACATTATACATATGTCCGGTTCAATTTTTTTTATTATTTTATTAAATTATAAATATTATATAGAGAATTGGTAGTAGCAAGAGCTACAGACGTGTTGGCAAAATGGAAAAACGAGAACATGGAACAGATGTTGCCAAAAATCAAAGACTTCTTTCTAACAGCTGCAAAAGAAACCTGTGGAACCATAGAATAAAAAGCAAGACGAAAAGAGATTAGCAATCAATCACGTAGAGTACAAGAAGAAAATGTGGAAAAAATACTTACATGATAAAACAGATTAAAGCCATTGTATATGTAAAGAACATAGCTGGTAAAACAATCTAAAAATCAATCGTGGTAGAAGTTCGGGAAAAAACAGCAGAGAAAATCAAAAACAGTTTTACAAAATACTTTAAAGAAAAACCTTAAAAACATCATAAGATACGTAAAAGGCGGAAATAAAGAAGTACTAACAAATGACAATGAATTAATAAGAAAATGGAAGGAATACTTCAATGAATTATTAAATGCAGAAAATCTACAAGTTATATTTTCTATTGAATATCAGCAATACAAAACATAACTTTAAATTTAATAAAACCAAAATTGTACATATGTAAAGAACAAAATAACTAAACTAGAAATATTCTACAACTTATACCAATAAAACAATATGATTATGCAGTAAATGACCGAGCAGAAATTCTAAATTTGGCAATACCTTACCGTACTATATTTAATAAGGCATATTGTGAAAATGTAACAGATTTACGTAATTAGTATATTGTCTAGAATACGTCAATGTTATTTTTCTGTGCCATATATTTGCCGGCAACATTGTCGTCAAAAAAATATTTGTCAATTATATTTATTAATATTGGTTAATATTTTAATGTTTTAATTAGTTCATGTTAATTAATTGACAAAGATAATAGCTATATTATCAAAACGTTTTATTTTTATTTTGTTTGAGTTCATTTTACAGCCATTGCCATTGCGACCCTTCTTATATTTGGGTATAATATTATATTACCCACGAAGATGGATTGTAACATCTGAGTGGGTAATAGTCATTATACGCGAGTTAAATACTATACTTTATCCACAACTTAAATGTTTTTCAAAAAATACGAAAGATAAAGAACAATATTTCTTTCTACAAACGTTGTCAAAAGTGGACATTTTGTCACGGCAAACTTCAAAAAAAAAAATGCCATATTATGTATACCGCATATTCACAACTATATATATATGTTTGTTCAAAAATACAAAAGATAAAGAGATAAAGCAACAACATTATTTATTAATAGTGACGTTTTTAATACACAAAAAATTAATTTTTTCAATAATTATTAATCGTTACATTACAGTTGTTAAAATTCATGCCGTGAATGTTTTCGTCAGTCATCTGAGTCTGGTTGAAAATTATGGGACTTAGAGTGACACTAGAGCTAGTACAAGGTTTGTTATTGTAAATGGGGCAATGTTCATTTTTGTAAAATTTTTTTTTAAAATCCGATTTCCTCTTTTTATTTTGTTAGTTATGTTGTCGTCTATGTAACCTTCGGCAACTATGGTTGATTTCCACCCCCCTAACTGTTTTAGTGGTGTAATGTCACCTCCTCCGCTAACGCAAATGGTTGCAGATGATCTTCAGAAGGAAACTCCTGTAGCAATTATTAATACCTAATTTATTAATACCTACTCTTTGAGTAGTACATTTGCCATTTTGATAATATAAAAATAGTGATGAGCAAGTAGCATGAGATGGGTGAAGACCTATATATTTATTGCAAATTTCGTAAAATTCACCCGATACGTACAGTAAATGATCTTGGAATCTTTGTTTTTGTGGAAGATATTTTCTCTATAAGAACTCCATTATAATCCTCTATATCTTCAATTTTCATAGAACATAATTCATTCGATCTACAAGCTCCCATCAGTCCCATGATTAAGGTTACTTTTGTCACTAGATAAGTATGATTTGGCGCTTCTTTAATAAATTTATTGATTTCTTCTACATAATTACTGTGACTTACATATATACCTTTATACGTAAAACGTATATGTATATATGCATGTGTTTGAGATACACACATACATTAAGTGCCAGATTATCGACAATGGCACTTAATGTATGTGTGTATCTCAAACACATGCATATATACATATACGTTTTACCTATAAAGGTATATATGTAAGTCACAGTAATTATTTACTACTTGATGTTAGTTTTAACATCCATGTGTTCACACTTTTCATTTTCGATTTCTTCTACGTTAAAATTTTTTAATTTTTTCGATTGATAGCCGTCGGACTGACGTTTTAAATATGCCTGTAATTTCATGTAAATTTCTAGGTGAATATTATAATAGATATTCAACGTGCTTTTAAGAATAGAATAGTACAGGGTGACCCAAAATTACCGAAGGGGTTTGAATTCCATATAACTTTTTTTTAAATTTCTTTTCAGTATTTTGTAAGACTCGGGGAATTTAAAATGGAACAGTACACAATTGAACAACGTGCCCAAATCGTTGAACTCTATTTCTCAAATCAACGGTCCATTGTTTTGACCCAGCGTGCATATCGTTATTTTAATGTGCGGGTTGGACCCTCAGAGTCAACAATAAACCGTCTGGTTGCAAATTTTCGACAACAAGGGGCAGTAAGGAACCTTTCTGGTGCTGGCAGACGACGAACGGTGAATATGGATGACAATATTGAACGAGTACAGGAGAGTATTCGGGAAGATGGAAAAACATCAACCAGGAGACGTTCGACACAACTTGGCCTCTCACGAGGGCAGCTGCAGAGAATTTTGCATACAATAAGAATGTTTCCATACACAATTCAGCTTGTCCAAGAATTGAAACCGACAGATTACCAGCAACCACTTGATTATGCAATTTATTTCCGGCAAAAAGCAAAAGAAAATTATGATTTTATTCATAATTTAATTATGAGCGACGAAGCCAATTAAATGGGTTCGTTAATAGGCAAAACTGCAGGATATGGGCTACGGAAAATCCAAGATTAGTTCAACAGCGACAATTCCACCCACTTAAGTGTACTGTTTGGTGCGGTGTTTCGTCGGAAAGGAGAATTGGCCCATACTTTCTTGAAAATGAACACGGTGTCGCCGTTTCCATCACTGGTATAATGTTGGTAAAATTTTTAAGACCAGCCGTGGAAAACCATCCGCAAGCATGGTTTCAACAGATGGAGGCGCAGCACAAACTGCGAGAAACACAGTGGCTCTCTTACGCGACATCTTTGGTGAACGAATTATTTCGCGTACAAGTAATTTTAATTGGCCCCCGCGTTCACCGGATTTAACCGCTCCAGACTTTTTCCTTTGGGGTTATTTGAAAGAAAAAGTCTATATTAATAAACCTAGAACTATCCAGCAATTAAAAAAACAATATACGCGAGGAAATCAACAACATAGCACCTGAAGTTTTGCGAAAGGTTATGGAAAATGTTTTGGAAAGAGCACGAATATGCGAAGCAGCAAATGGCCACCACTTGCGAAATATAATTTTTCATAATTAACTTAAGAACATTCTCCATTAATATACTGTATTTAAAAAAAATTAATAATTATGTATATTAAATAAAAAGTTGTAATGAACTCAAACCCCTTCGGTAATTTTGGGCCACTCTGTATGTCCACAATTACGACGGCTTGTATTTATTTGCAAGTTCATTAAAATACACTAGGATAACGTTTTCGGAAAATGACGATGTTTTTTGCACCAGTCGCCAATCTATGAAGCTTTTGTACACAGCATCGTATTTATTCGTTGACTTGTTAGGCAGGAGATTGCCGCTAATTTGAAAATTTCTGGCGGTGTGCAAGAAATATCAGTCAAATCCAATTCACTATTAGAGATTATAATACACTCAATAACTCAACAAATTCAAACGGATAACACATATACAACAAGTATATTTATAAAATGTCAAATTTGACACAACGATGGAGTAATATTATTCCATCGATTCCATCATTAGTATTTATTAATGCATGGCATTACTTGATAGAAATCGTGTATTTAATACATACAGGGGTGTAGATAAAGTCTGGAACAAAATTAATATTTCTGTTATCTTCGGTTTGATGGAAAAACCCTGAAACAGGTCGATTTTGTTTTTATTCCGTGCACTTTATAACATCGTGAATTTAATTCTGTCGTCATCTGGTTGCGCGCGGGCGTGACGTCATTAGTTTTTTCAAATGGTAACCCACCACATTTATTACCCCTTGTCGTTAGGTATTCCATTGTGCACGCAACGGTATAAAAAGTTTGGTACCTTACATAACAATTTTTGAGAGAAAAATGCTTTCGAATTTCAAAAAATTAAAATTTTATTTCTAATGAAAAACTAATCAAAAATTATTTTAAGAAATCAGATAAATTTTAATCCGAGGTTTATCTTGGATTGTCGTCAAACAAGACACCAAAAAAATGTCAACGGAAGTGTTCAAATTGTCCGCCATTGGGCATTTGACACTGGCCGAGACGGACGTACACGCTTTCTAAGACACGTCATATTGACAGTTCATTACTTGGTGTTTGAACTTATCCATTCACAATACTTGCTCCATTGGTAGTGTTGAACGTGCATTGCGAAAATGGCGAATTTGAGCGAAAAAGAGCGGATTCAAATTCTCATTATTGTTGGTTGTGGTGATAAAATACGTAGCCATGAAGAAGCCTGTCAGTTTTTCAATGCAGAAAATCCAAACCGCGCACCGATTTCGCGGTCAACGGTGAGCAAAATTGTCGCAAAATTTGCTGAAACTGGTAGTGTAAAAGACAGGGCTCGTCAAGGTCGACCAAGAATTGAGGAAGATAGAATGGTCAATATTCTCTTGGAACTTCAGGACAACCCCCACACTTCAACAAGGAACATTGCCAGGGATCATGCAGTCGATTTTACCACAGTAGCCAAATTGCTGAAGAAGGAAAAACTTCATTCGTACAAAATCAATCGGGTTCAGGAACTGAATGAAGATGACTTCGACCGCCGACTCGAGTTCTGTGAACAAATCATGCTACGGTGCGATGAGAATCCCGGATTTGTCGACAATGTGGTTTTTAGTGACGAAGCAACTTTTACCTTGAACGGTGAAGTGAATCGCCACAATTGTAGGTACTGGTCGGGCGAAAATCCCCGATGGGTTCCAGAGGAGCACACCCAACACCGGCAAAAAGTTAATGTATGGGCGGGAATAGTGGGAGATCGCATTGTGGGGCCTTTCTTTCTGGACAGAAATTTAAACGCTGAAACATACTTACATTTCCTAAGATTTACGCTAGTGCCAACATTGGTAGAATTATTTCCGGATGAAAACACCCCCGACAAGCCTCACCCCAAAATCTGGTTTCAACAAGATGGAGCACCTCCACATTTTGGCTGGCGTGTTCGGAGTTACCTCGACGAAATTTTCCCCGGCAGATGGATCGGACGAAGGGGAACAATTGAATGGCCTGCCCGTTCGCCAGATCTCACACCACTTGATTTTTTTCTATGGGGTCATGTGAAATCAAAGGTGTACACCAATAAGCCAAATAACTTGGATGATCTGAAACATCGTATCCGCGAGGAAATGCGAAATATTGGTGCAGAGACAATACGACGTGTCGTAGAAAGCGTGTACGTCCGTCTCGGCCAGTGTCAAATGGCCAATGGCGGACAATTTGTACACTTCCGTTGACATTTTTTTGGTGTCTTGTTTGACGACAATCCAAGATAAACCTCGCATTATAATTTATCTGATTTTTTAAAATAATTTTTGATTAGTTTTTCATTAGAAATAAAATTTTAATTTTTTGAAATTCGAAAGCATTTTTCTCCCAAAAATTGTTATGTAAGGTACCAAACTTTTTATACCGTTGCATGCACAATGGAATACCTAACGACAAGGGGTAATAAATGTGGCGGGTTACCATTTGAAAAAACTAATGACGTCACGCCCGCGCGCAACCAGATGACGACAGAATTAAATTCACGATGTTATAAAGTGCACGGGATAAAAACAAAATCGACCTGTTTCAGGGTTTTTCCATCAAACCGAAGATAACAGAAATATTAATTTTGTTCCAGACTTTATCTACACCCTGTATATTACTTAATACTTGTGAATAAATTTGATTAGTATTATTATTATTATTACAAACAGATTTTATTATTGAATATACTGAATTACAAGACGCAATCTTATATTCGAGTTTCTCAGAATAGATTTTGAATTTGAAAATTAAATCATTCGAATTCAGGAAATAACTTTTCCACGAAAGATTAAAGCTAATTGCTTTTCGACCGCATTCAACTCGATTTACAGAATTTAAAAGGAAAATCTCGTCTTCACGTTGGTGTTTCGCTCTCATTCCAGTACTGGCGAAAGAGAGCGCTACCGCCAGGAGAATCTCTCGCAACAGGAAACGGGCTACTGACAAATTGCCACCCAGCAGTTTGAACTGAATAAGAGGACGTTGAAAAAAAAAATAAAAAAGTCATCGGTGACGACAACACAGTAGCAGCCAACTTAAGGACGAAGTCCGTACCTACCTAACATTATTTCACATTAGGCCGCCGCAAATGATATCGTACTTTGCGATTTCGAGATTCGAAAGGGCAACTCGTCGTCGAAAACCGTACTATATACGTATATAGCGTGGATGATATTAAAGGTATTGGATGTATATTTGATTTATGCCTGCCAGGCATGCATCCCTTGTGTCGAGTTTAACATTCGGCGTATTCAGTGCCTAGTACGGATTTGTATCCATTAATATTGAATTATTCCGCAATGGGGATGTGTACCTGCTCTGTATGAAGGAAAGCACCACGAGTCGAGCAAATGTAATGAAATAAACTGAAATATGTATCGCGTGAAGATAAAATTCAAAAAGGAAAAAACATAGCATGACGTAATTGACATCATAGACGAGCTTTCGATATTTACGACTTTTATAAAGCCATTTCGGAGTAAAAGAGCTGAAAATGCAAAATGAGTAGTGGAAAATACGCTGCAATTCGATCAAGTAAAAGGTAAAATAGTTTCTGTTTGAAATTAAATACAAATTAGATTGAATAAAATACAACAAATCTAGTATAGTATTAATATATGATAAATGATAAATGTTTATTTGCCATAAAATTTTACATAGCATGTCAGAAAATATAGTTATTAAAATAAGTACAAATATAAAGTTTATATAAAACATATTAAAAGAAACTTACACAGACGTAGAAACAAGAAAAGGTATTGTACTGTTATTTAGAGCTGAGATAAATCTTTATAACATTTATTATCAATTATATAAACATCCACACATTCTGGACAAGCAAAATGTAATATTAAGCTATAATATTTGTATATGATTAATTACACTCTGTATACCAATATTTAATAATTTTATATTCTGCTCAATACCAATTTCATACTACTATTATTATTTATTATAAATCCTCTGGCTAATACTCAAATTAAATAAATATTAATTTTTGTTTCTCCTTGTTTATTTTATTGAACTGGTAGGACTATATTATTTGAGACCTATACCTATATATTATAAAAATGGGAGGGATATTTTACATTTAATGTCAAGAATTTATAACCTAACTTATGAATCGTTTATCATCGATTAATTTTTAAAATGTTCTTTATATAATACTTTTATTTATCGTCAGGGGTGTTTTTGAAGTTCGCTGTGACTGATTATTCGTTTGTAAATTGTAGAATTACGACTATACATGTAAGTATTCCTTATTTTATTCGGTCTTTTTCAAAGTAAATTAATTTGACATTGGTTATGTTACAGTGTTACACAACTCTTGTGAACCAGTTGTTCTATTTAAGAAAGTACATAGATAATGCTACAAATGAAAGAAAACAACAATCTCAGGATAATAATGGTATAATAAAGTGTTTATCAGAATCACAAATATAAATAAAGGGTATTGAAAATTGTTTAATAACGATATACTTTCGTATGTTAGAAAATGTAAAAATGAACCATTATGGACAATAATACGATTATAGCGAGTATGTTTGTTGAACAATTTGTATATTTTTTACAACTAACAAATAATGCTTTTCAACTCTAGATGTGAATATTCGATTTTTGATGAGATTTCTAATGGATAAAATTCGTAATATTTCTTCAAATAAGGTATTACCCTTCATACATTATTATATAATTTGTATTTAAATTCAAATAGCTATAACTTATTCTGCTTATGGATTCCAATATAAATTTTATGTAAACAAACTGAATTTGCAAATAAATCGGTTATTGTATTAATAAATAAGTATCGTATACAACCTTGAACTAGTTATAAACAGATGTTTCACACGATCTTCCCATCTGACAATCCTTTTATGTTTTGTAGTTTGTACGTGCCTCGATAGAATCTACGGTTTACTGTCCCGTCCTGGAGTTATACACTTTTCTTCGTGCGTACAGATGATGGGTATCACCAAAATGGCTTGCTCCTAATACTTGTGGATCTTGAATATTGAAATTTAGCTGTACCTTAAAATAAAAAAACACTTCCTCGAGACTGGATTATATCCCTCAGCACATCTAATAGTTAATCTGGATTATATTTCTCAGCACGTCTAATGGATAATCTTGAATTAATACGAATTTCTTAACCTGGATTATATTCTTCAGTACATCTAATAGTTACTCTTGAGATAATACGGATTCTTGAACCTGGACTATATCTTCAAGTACATCTAATAGTTAATCTTGAAATAATATGGATTCTTGAACCTGGACTATATCTTCAAGCACATCTAATAGTTCCTCTTGTGATATCTTCAGACACTTAATTGGTTTGAATCCGGATTTTACAAATGAATGGAAAGTGATTTTTCAATTTTTATAATCAAACTTTCTTATTCTTATAAATCGTAGAATAGCAATCACTTACTGCTTCTTTGAATTTATTATTCACAAAAATACTATTGCGTATAATTTCTTATGCGTTTTTTTCTCACATAAAAAAATATACGTCAGCACTAAATTACTTTCTGAAAAATTCTCCTTTATTTATTATTTTTTTTAAAACCAATTCCCTTGACAACCTTATAAGCTTCTTCAAATTCTCCAATCAGAAATCTACACCTACCTTAATAATTCAATATATCTCTTTACTATTTACTTTCGAATGTTTATACCCCTTTAATTTAATACTACGTATATTAATTATTCTTCTTACATTTTAAAAAACCTAATCGCAAAGCATTTTCCACAATTGTCATTCAATTTAAAAATTTCTACTACAGGAACTGTCAAAATTATCCTTACATTTACACCTGTTCAAATAATGGCGGGATATTTAATTCAAATTAGTTTATACTCTAAATCAATTATTTACGTCTACAATACTTGTCATATCATCGTTAATTAAACAATTTTGTACATAAAATATAATACATCATATTTGACAACTAAAATAATATTTTTTAATTTCTCCTCAACAGATTCTAAAAATACAAACATAGAAGAAAGAAAACCTTATTTTTCCTTTACGACGACCAGAACACCAAGAAAATCTCATCAAATAATGAATATTTAAGTATCATTTAAATAATTAATTCTTTATCCATTAATAAAAATATAATTTTAAGAATTGAAAAATCATATGTTTTAACACAATTACAAATCAATATACAGCATGGTTATTTAAACCACATCAGTATATAATTTATAATGAAATCGCCTGTAAAACATGAAACATGTAAATTTTCACTTATAATTACACGAGGGCTTTCTTTTTTCCGGATAAATTTTAACTTTTAAACGAACATTTTTGTTGCTAGGTAACTGTACGAAACAAATTGCCTGATGAAATGACGAGTTCGAAGGACGAGTCGTTTTATCGAGGAGGCAATTTGTTGAGTTCAGTTACCATTTAGCAACTAAATTCGAATTTAAAAATGGAAAATTTATTCGGAAATGAAAAAAAAACTCGAGTGTAATTCGGTAAGATAATTTAGTAAAGGTGTAAACAATTACTGAAAAATGTATTACATAGAAATTATATTATTTGAAAATACTGTTATTGAAAACACAGTTCTTAGACATTTTGTGAAGATTACTTACAATCAGTTTGCAAATTTTGTCATAACAACGCTTCACAAGGAACAAAATGATGATAACGTAAGGAAATTGATGTCGGGTCAACTAAAGATAGTACACAAAGCTTACAGTTGCGTCGACTTTGACATTTCATTTTGACAGTGGGTTCATTGAGTTTATGACATAACGAGAAAACACAAGTTTTCAGGCCAACCAAAGGTAAACAACTTTTTTGCCGATATAAAAGATAAAGTAAACTTTTATCGCTGTCAAAGTGACAAAACCATTCTGACTTATGGTTTTTTTTTTACACATGCATTAAATTATCACTTATAATTACACGAGAGCTTTCCTTTTTCCGGATAAATTTTCACTTTTTAACGAAGATTTTTGTTGCTAAGTAACTTTACGGAACAATTGAAGGACGAGTCGTTTTATCGAAGAGGCAATTTGTTGAGTTCAGTTACCATTTAGCAACTAAATTTGAGTTTAAAAATGGAAAATTTATTTGGAAATAAAAAGAAAGCTCGAATGTAATTCAGTAAGATAATTTACTAAATGTGTTAACAATTACTGAAAAATTTATTACATAGTAATCATACTAGATTAGTTATTAGTTTTTGAGTGTATTGTAGCGAATTTCTGTAATCAAAGAATTTTCTTTTTTAATGTTAATTTTTGCAATAAATCAGAAAGAACTTAATATTTATGAAACAGTTGAATGTAGGTATAGGAAAATGTACATGAAATATGTTTAGAATTTTCTGAAGAACTCAAAATTGAATAATATACAGGGTGTTGCATTTAAAATAAAAGTGTTGGTATTGGCCACTCTTTTATGACACATCATGTATAAAAAGTTTCTGTTGAAAAACATGCACAACTAAAAATTCCAATCGAGGTGTCCGAGTGTTTTTTCGAACACGCTCCCATTTATTTATTTTCGCATTTATTCCATTTGGTTGATACACAGTGTATAATTTTTAGTTTCAAGCTTGCCCCACCCACCAAAGAAACAGGCACTCGCTTTTAACGTCTTTGCTGCTTCTTGTCGATCTGTAATATTGCATTTTGCAAAAGGTAAAAATTACCTGTTTTATATAAAACACATTTAGACATTTAAAACGTTTATTATTCTGTATCACATTAAATAATTAAGTCCACCCCCATCAATTAAGTCGTGTTTGATGAAACTCAAGATCTGTTTGTTTTCGTGTTTGTCGGCTTGGTATCCCTTCTTGTCTATATACAATCTACAAATCAGGTCAATACGCTCGTAAACTGTAAATAAATAAAGCTCAGTGCGACGAACATATAAATGAATACATATCGCGATGTTGATGCGATTTCTGGTTGCGCGGCAAAAACATAAACGGTTCACTGCGGTAGTAATATAAATATAGTTTATGTAAATGTGATGTTCCTAATGTTTATGGTCGGAGTTTTTTTCTTTAATTTACGATGCTGCACTGTAGGTTTATGATTAAATTAGACTGAATGAGATGCATTTGTGGCTGCATTTTTCACAATGTTATAGAGAATATCGTAACGTGTAATGTTTCATCCTCTATATATACTATTTTATTATTAGTATGAATACAAATTATAAAAATGATAAAAACAAGGTTTATTTATTGTAATAAAAATTACAATTAAAATTGAAGGTAGATAAATACATGTATCGGGTGGCCAATTAAGAATGGCCACCGGATATATTTCAGAAAGTGGTAGTTATGTATGTTACTTCCAGGTAAAATATTTTCAAGTTAAAGTGCCCCAGGAAAAATGCTGGACATTATTTTCGAGTTTGTAAAATATTCGTTAGGGGGAGTAACGGTCATGATCAATGCTAAAATTAAGAATTTCTTCTTGTCTTGACTAATTGAGAGATATTAAAAGTATCTGCATTTTGTTCCTTACATATTCTTTAATACATTTTGTGTCTACATATTCTTTACTATTTAAATAAAATAAAGTGGTTTCGCCAATTCTCCTTCTTATTCTCCGAGAAGATCTTTGAGGTCTGTTAATGACAAAGGCTGTCTTAATTTGGTCGGTTATCCTGTCAGGCGAAATTTCAGCTCTCCTTTCATCTCTTGGGTGGCCTCACGACTGGTCGCCTGGTTGCTGGTTTTCCGTCCTTAGTAATGTGTGCCAGTTTGTTTTGGTTCATACGAGGGTAAGGTGAAAAATTCTCGGTCTGACACAGAGATGGCGTTCTAATCAGCGAAAAATTATGATTCCTGCCAGTGTGCACCTGTCATTAATTCGTACGACAAGTTTCAAGTTGTTCTATCAAGTAGTTTGTTTACACGATTTGTCGCAATAGAGGTCTTCCGTGTTTCTCGTTAAAATGGATAAACTTGAATATCGTGCGGTCATAAAATTCTTCGTTTTGGATGGACTTACCTCTAAGGAAATTCATCCGAAGTTGAAAAAAGTTTACGGGGACCCTGCTACTTCAATATCAGCCGCTAGAAAGTGGGCAGCTGATTTTAAACGTGGTCGCACGTCCCTCGAAGATGACCTACGTGAAGGACGACCAAAAACAACAACCACACCGGAAAACATCGAAAAGGTGCACGATATCGTGTTGGTAGATAGGCGTGTGAAGGTGAGCGAGATAGCCGAGACCGTGGGAATATCGGAAGAAAGGGTGCGAAACATCTTGCACAAAGAATTAGGGATGCGCAAGCTCTGCGCAAAGTGGGTGGCTGCATTTGCTGAATGCCGATCAAAAGCAAATGCGCAAACGACTTTTGCAGCAATGGTTGGACCGATTCAATAGAGATCCGACAGATTTGTGCGTCGACTTATTTCCATGGATGAGACATGGATCCACCACTACACGCCAGGAACGAAACAGCGGTCGTAGGAGTGGGTGGAAACCGGTGGTTTAGCGCCAAAGAAAGCGAAGTCGATCTCATCTGCCGAAAAGGTCATGGCCAGTGTATTTTGGGATGCAAAAGGGGTCCTGTTAATTGATTACCTTGAAAAAGGCAGAACGATTACAGGCGAATATTACTCCAACCTTTTTGACCAGCTGGATGCCAGCATTCGCGAGAAGAAGCCTGGCTTGAAGAAGAAAAAAATATGTTTCACCAGGATAATGCCCTTGCTCACAAAAGTGCGTTGGCAATGGGAAAACTGCGGGATTTGAAGTATGGTTTGCTCGACCATCTGTTCCTATTCTCCTGATTTGGCACCCTCAGACTTCCATCTATTTCCAAACTTGAAAAAAAATGTTTCTAGGAAGCGCTTTGCGTCCAAAGAAGATATTGAGTGGGTCGTAAATGGATATTTTAACAGCCTTCCAGACTCTCACTTGCGGGAAGAAATACTGATGTTAGAGAAAGTGTGTTGAAATCAAAGGAGATTATATAGAAAAAAAAAGTCTTTCATTGTCAGGCCGAGAATTTTTCACCGTGGCCATGCCCATACCTTCTTCTTTTCCTTCCCCACCTGACTATGTTCTTCACCCTGCATGTCACTCTTCTTTACTCTTTTCCTTTGTCTTGTCTGCGATAGTTCTTAAGGTTTTCATCTCTACTGTCTTCAGGATGCCCTTTGTTTGGTTTGTGTCAGCTCGAATCTCAATACCATAGGTTACCACCGGTCTAACACATAATCTATATATGAGTCGTATAGATGCAAAACCCGCCAAGTCACTTTTAATTGGTTTTGAGAAAATCAAGAAAAACCTTCATAAAGCAAGGTATACTATTTATTGGGTACTTTGTATTTTTATGATGTGCTGGGGTAGTTTATTAGCAAAAATAAGTATTTTGATAAAATCTAAACATGTTAGATGTATTAATATCAAATTTTCAAAAAATGACTTGGCGGATTTTGCATTTGAACTTAAAGAAAATTGTTAAACATTTTTGGTATACTACGTTTATTTTACATGAAAAGGAAAAAATATTGGAAAATGTCTAACAAAAGAATAAAGAAACTTTAATTTGAAAAAAAGAACAAATTCGTAAACTAAATTGTAAATCCTTAAATCAATGTCTATTCCAAGACCATCATTCTTTTGGCAGCAAGCATCAGTGTCGCCATTATCTTCTATGGGCATTTGCATAGCATCTGGTTCTTGATCAATTACTTCCATATAGAACTTTAAATTTGGCAACATTCTCCACTCATCTCCATAATGTTTACTTAACAAATTGGCGACAGATGCCGCTTTGTGAGGATCTACAGGTTTTCCTACTTGCATAATATCAGGATTTAACATAATTATTGTTTTGCCACGTTTCAGTATGCTTTTTGAAACTCCGATATCGCTTCTGTAATTTACTTCGCCTCGTACTTTAATATTGTTATCCGTCTTTTCCAAAATAAATCTTTTGGCACAGTTAAACTGAAAATGCCAATTTGTTGGAGGTTTAAAAACCGAAGTAGTTACTTCCTTCCATTTATAAGCATCCCAGTCTTTTCCTAAAATCTGGATACTGGAGAATTCGCTAATTATTTTATAATATTCTTCTGGATTTGTAATTGCTGGTTTCTTTTTCACTTTTCGTTCAATGAGCCCAAACACTCGATCGGGCGGCATATAAGAATGTCCGACCACGGGAAAAATAAATTCAATTTTAGAAATATGATTTGGAGCAATTCTATAAAGCCACGCGGCGAGCATACCAATTACGATGGAGTTCTTATTTTGCCCAGCGCACCCATCAGCAAAAAGACGAACAGTGGTAATTTCTCCAGAAAAGTCAAATTTTGAGAGAACATGAAAGAGGGCTGAGGCTATGACACTAGAATTTTTTGGTAATTGCTGATCTGTCCACAAGTATGAAATTGCGTTTTCAGGATTTAACTTGGTAGAGGATGGCCCCTTTACAACTGTAAAGTTATACAAATTGAATTGTTGTGAAAAATAAGCTGATTGGTCAGCTAGTTTGGGCAAAGCTAGATTTTTCTGACAATCGAATGAGAAACACTGAATATTATTGCATTCGGTTTTAAGGTACCAGTAAAAAGCATGTGCCTTTAGCTTATGTACCCTATTAGCCAGCATAAGTTCTTTTCTTACGTTCTGATTTGTTTCAGTCTTTAGCTTTTCTTGCGTTTTTAGACAATCTGAGCACATATCTGTCAGAGGTGTTCCAAAGCCTATATTGTAATGACTGTCCATAATTGTTCCATAATTTCTAAAAAAACATTCTTTAACTCTTAATTGTCCATCCACTGACTCATTGTACATTTTGTACAATTTTCGAATATTCAGCTCACAAGGTAAGTAATTTCTAACTACTGTTTTACTGCGACAGTAATGTGTTTCAGAACAAGTCAGACTTTCTATGAATGTTGATATTGCGTTCTTCTTATGGTCATTTTTATGTTTTATTCTGTCACCTCCGCGACCTTCTTTTGGAGGAGCCCCTGTTGCCAAAAATCGTCTCATTACTCCCTGAACTCTGTCCTTTTTTATATTCAAGATACTCAAAAAAAAATTTCGACAAACTTTCGCCTCTTTTCCATCATCTTTCCGAATGCTATATTTAATTGTAAGTGATTTTTTACTTCTGGTATTATCTCTAATCCTGGATTTCTTTGGTTTCTCAGCAGTGCAATACTTATATATTATTGAATCTTGGTATAGTTTGTCCTTTTTTTTGTAAAATAAGTTATAAAACGCCTTTACATCGTACATTTTTAAAGTTTTACATTCCAAATAATTACTGTGTTTGCATTCTGGAATTTCTGGAACGCTAGATGCTCCATATCTATAAAACAAGACAACGCACAATCATCATGTTTGCTAAAACTGTATAATGAAAATAAACTTACAATAAATTTTTTCGTATTTGTCTCTTATGGGTTTCTGCCTGTTTTTGTTTCTTCCTGCTTTTATTTGGCGGTGTTTTTGTCAACTTTGTTTCAAATGACTCCATTCTGCACTTTACACGATTAAACAATTAATGAAAATGTCATGCACCCTTATACAAACTTCTAAACTAAAAGTAAAACAGCCATGTGTGTCGCAGGTAGTGTTGGTGTCGCTCACCAAAATGCCACGTGATACTCTCCGATGCATCTATTGGTTAAAATTGACTTGGCGGAATATGTACTTGAATGACTGCTGCAGTTGGCGGGTTTTGAATTTAAACGTGAATGTCAAAGCAAAGTAATAATGCACTTGGCGGGTTTCGAGAGGAAATGATAATTCAAATACGTGTAAGACGTATTAAACTAGCAACTGCTGGTAACAACTCATTTTTTGTATTTTTTTGACTTGGCGGGTTTTGCATCTATATGACTCATATCCGCACCTTACGGTCAATGCTCATATGTCTGTTTTTCCAGATGATATCTCTTAAGCAGCCTGATATTGCTGAAGCTTTATTGACCTGTGTTTGATTTTGTCGTTTATCGGATTGTTGCTGCTTGATGTATCCACTCTCAAATAACGGAATCTGTTCGATAATTGTCTATTACGATTATAATAATGTGCGTTGGTCGGTTGTATTTATTCCTAATAAATAATTAAATATGCGTGCACGTTAATTTTTTTTTATTTATTGACTGACTTAATGAAGGTCGTTCGCAAATGCGTTTACTTAGTTGCCTAGGATAAACGCCGTCACTTCTCTATCACAACTGTCGGACCTAAACATCGCTGCATACGTCCCTCTTGATAGAACTGACGTTCAAACTGTGGATGGATACTTCTTTATCGTTTTCGCAAACTGACAGTTGTGTATAAACGAAAGTATTATAATTACGGAATAATAGTGACTAATGTTTACAATCGGTGTGCATTAATAGTGTCAATGACCATCAAAGCAGCTACACAGTGGTAGAAAGAAAAATAATACTAATCCACGGTAAGTAATTCTTTTAATTGATTATTGCTTCTCGATATAAAATAGAAATTATAAATTAGACAAAAGACACATGTTAAAAATTGATCATTTTATTTAATATGTTTAGAAAGTAGACACAAACACATACACTTATACATATAACATACATTTATTTCATCCACATCAAAATACACGAGGTACTAAACATTTAATTACGGTTTCTGCGGCAAATTATCCGTAATGACTTTATTATGATTAAATGTTCAAAGATAATTGTGCTCCGGAATTTAGACATACATTGACACACAAAAAAAAAACATTAATTGAAATGGATTTTTACGGTTCATAAATTAACTTATAACATCAACTATATTCGGATAATATTCGATTTAGTTGTCGGTTTTCTCATAACTTGTATTTCGGGAGATCGGCGAGAAGAGATAACCATGTACCGAGACTCGATTAAACCAAGCAAGTAACAGAATTCCGATACCTGGACCAGAATCTCGTCAATGAGAGTGACGGACGGACGTCAATTTCTAGTGCCTTGACCAGAAATTAGTCGGAATGGAAAAGGATATCAAAACCCGATGTTTAAAAAGGGAGACCGACCACCTAGAGAAGGTCTGGGGGCTTGCTAGGAAAACAAATCCTTCTACATACAAATTTTCGGCCTTTTATATCTATTGGAGCCCGCTAAAAACTCTCCCACCAGCCTGGAAATAACGTATACAACAAGTTCGTGCGCAAAACGTGACGTACTACGTATTTTTCCATTGCACACACAGAAAGTTTCCACAATTAAATACAATTTTAAACTAATTATCAAAAATACTATAAAATATATAAACAGGCGGTTCATGAAAATCATTAATTAGAAAACATAGTAATAAAATGTTGTACATATTTTAAATGCGTAATTACAGACATGTTAAATAACGACATTTTTATTAATTAACAACTGTGCAGGTTCGTTATACTATTTTACATCTTGCTGGTTCCTTGGAGAAAGTCATGCATTTTGTTTTATCGATGGAAATTGACTTATTTTTCACTCGTATGATAAAACTTATATGTTTGCCTTTGTAAGTCGTTTTCTTTTTCTGCAAGGATTACTTCATTACCCGCATAGCATACCATGCTAATTGGTTTGTTGTTCAGTGTGTATCCCACGAATTGTCTGAGGCTATCCCCCTGGCTTATCCTGTTAGTGTTGGTATGTCCTTTGTAACGGTACCGCACTATCTCTGATTTAAGTAGAATTGCTTTTATAAAAGAGTATAAAAGAATATATGCATTGGCCTCAATCTGAATGAATGATCTATTCATTCAAATTTTGATATATTATCTGATTTATAGGTGTGTTGCATTTAAAAACTTTTCTGCAGTCGACCAGTTTGGCAAGGTGCACTAGATAAGAAAACGCATCATTAAGGGTATCATTTAGGCTCGGTGCACACTTGCTGCAAAAGTTATCGGGACGCTGCGTCATTTCAATCTGCGTCTTATCACCATTCCAATGCACACTTTCACGGAGATAGACCTCAGCGACAGCCTCTCATTTGGCACCAACTGAAATGAATCGTATACGCGCCCAAAAATTGAAAAAGAAAGTTGTTTTTGCTCAGAGAAGATGATGACAATTTTTTTAATTATTTTCGAATGTCAATTCGATCCTTTGACGAATTGGCCGGTCGTATCAGCGACGCACTACAAGGAAAATAAACCTATATGAGATCTCCTATATCAACCTTGGAGATGTTGGCAGTAACATTGAGGTACATAAAAGACTTCCCTAATTACCGACCGGGTTTTTACTTTATCAATGAAAAGTTCGACATCCACATTTTCATCAGACATGGTGTAGACTTCACAAGCTCGATAGGAGCTGCTGCTAATGTGCACTCAACCGTAAACAAATGTGTACTACCAGCTATCGCGGTATAGAAATGTGACGCGCGTCCCACAGGTCCCTGCGGCAACATCGATAACTATCTCGGCGTCAGATAGGTATCAGCTTCACGTGTGAATTCCCACATGAGTTGCTATGCATTTCTTCTTATGCGATTGAAAATGACGCAGCGTCACGATAACTTTTGCAGCAAGTGTGCACCGGGCCAACATGCCACTAGTGTACATATATCTGGTTAGTAAACTATTTTTTGTGAAATAATAAGCTGTTTCTTTCCAAATCATCAAAAGGTTGTTTATAACTTTCTAAATTATTATTAGCTTAAAGAATATTCAAATTTTGCCTCGTACATTATAACAATTTCAATAGGTTTAACGTCAGTAAACTATTTCTCCTGAAAACTACACAAAATTTGAATATTAACTTCGAGCACTCACATACATAATTAATACTCACGTTTACGTTTATTAGGGCGGATCTACACTCGATAAATTTATTCCCACAAATGATGTTTTCGTTAATATTTAATCATGCAAATGTGCTAGCCATTCAGTAATAGCTTTTATATACGAATGTGCGGATTTTAACAGCAAAAATATAATTGTTTAAATGATAAAATCTCCTTAATTACTAGTACTGGAAATTTCCACGAATTTAACTTAATAACATTAATTACGGTTGTATGAAAACTTCAGGTTGTTAGTTGAAATTTGAATTCCAGTTAAATTAAAAGAAATAATTATGTTAACAACTAGAACAAAACAAGAAAATGGGTGTGCTTAAAACCACACGGCAGAAGTGGAAACTTCGTCAAGGCGAGGTTAATAATACGAAATCCAACTTTTTTTCGTTCTATATTACATTAGGGTCATCCTGCATCGACGAATTCAGTTGCTGAGATTTAGTGTGCTACTTTTGACGATATTTCTTCACGCGCACATTAGACAATTCCCTTTTTCGTTTTAATTTGTCATCGATTTTATTTTATTCATCCATCCTGTGTAACAGAAAAGAATTAAATGCTTATAAATTCGTATATAATGAGCAATTAAAGCAATGCTCTATTATCAACGTTTCTGTTTTGCATTGGTATACAAATTATAGTAAATGCGTGTGGACGTTATTTAACACCCGGAATATACTGATCAGTTTCCGAGTCATCCATATCATTTTAATAAACATGCTAAAACTTACCTGAGCGCGAAATATTATGTTATATTATTATAGAGATAATGTCTCATACACACACAACAAATTTTTTGGTTAACCGTCCGCGAAGTTTCCAATTTGCGAACGCAACACAATTAGCGAAATACAATTTCGCGGCTGACCCATGTATATATATATATATATATATATATATATATAAATAGACAATATGAATACTCGCTTACGAGTCCCGCGCTGGTCTCATGCTAACGTGCCGGCTTCTCACCCGTGCGGCTCGGGATCAAATCTGCTCGGGGACATGAATTTATTTATTCATTTAAATTTCAATTTAATTGAAATTAAATACCTCTATATGACATATTTCTCTCGTTCCCTTAGTCGACTCGAGCCGACTTTACTCGAACAAGCGTTACATAGCCGAGCGTGACGGCTCAGTCTTGTTCAGTGCCCACAATCAACGCAACGCACCCAAAGAAGTTTACACTTCAAAAAAACAAATCTCCATACACATATAGATGATAATTAAAGAAGGATATTTTTTGAAGTGCGCGAAATGTAAAAGGTTGTGTTATTGCGTAAACCCAGTACGTCACAGTGCATTTTAAATATATTAATTTTAGATGTCGTTTCATAGAGCTTAATATATATACAAATACATGTTGTAACATACAGTAAACAAATTATAAAAATAATTATGTGTACCTATGGAACGAACCTGAAAAATTGAAATTTTTCAGCTTTAGGTAATTTTTTGCAATAAATGTATTCAATATATAGATAAAATATCGGACAGACTGTCGAAGTGTAATTAAAGTGGTGAGTTCATTGAAACTAACGGATTATTATAGAATGTTTAATACAAATGTTTTAAGGATTAATGATGTGAAAATAGTGAAATGTAAATTCGTAATTACATCCATGATGCAACCATGGTGAAATTATAACAGGTATACTTTTGCGCGTATTGCCATGGGGTATAGGGAAATTTCACACCAAATCCCTAGATCAATGTAATCCTACAGGTATTTTGCACTCCGACTTCCTTATTACCTGTTTATTCTGATCGGTCCATTGCATTCGAATTAATTAAATAAAAACAAGGAATTTTCTTTCGATACATAATATACTTACAAAATTGAACATAAAAATACAATTATAAAACTATCGTTTATTACAAAGCGCAATATAATAAACAAATATATTATAAGCGTGCATTAGATATGTGAAATACTGTCTGTGAAGTTTCTTGACGTCGATATTATTTGATACTTAATGATGCCCAACGATCTACTAAAGGCAAATATTCTTACATAGTAACTATTCTTTTTATTATTTTATGAAAGACTAAATATCATTATTAAACAAGATAATATTCATCTGATATCCAATACATTGAATTAATTTTATCTCGTGACTTACTTCATTTCATCGTATATTTTATCAAATTCTATCATATTTACAACCTCCATCTTAAAATTAATGATAAGAAAAGAAAATTAATTGAATAAATTTGTTTTTAAAAGAAACTAGATTAAAATTGAACTCTAGATCTTAATACTCTCACTTTCGCTATATCCAATTTATTAATCCTTTACAAAATTAACGTCTTTACTGCACGAATTACAAACTTAAAATCTCCAGGTCTAATCCTGTTTTTCCGCTTATATATTAAAACAAATGCCTATCGATTATTTTAGCGCCTCTCTTCTTCAATTAAGTTTTAGGCCGGCATCTTTTTCAAAAACGTTCGTGGTAAAATTTTCTTGTTTGTTTTCTTTAGGGTGTCACATTCGAATCGATACACGTAGATCATCTTGACAGTTACACACTAATGGCGATACTTCAAACTGTTTGTTGTTAAAGTCTATCACAAATTTGTTGCATCCTATCTGAGGTAAGTGTATTTTTTTCTTCTTTTCCTTTTCAGTATAACCCTTCATTGTATTCGTATATAAATGCATTGCCTTTTTCATTATATTTTACATATTTCTTCTTACCATTTATTAATTTTATTTTAATTCTTCTTTTAGAAACTCTTCGGTCTAGTAATACAGGAAAAACGTTGTATATGACCGGATTTTTCTTTCCGGGCTCGCACTGTGAAAAACGGTCGCCTTCGTCATATTCTCCCCAATTTCTAACCATGCTTTTTCCTCAGGTAACACGTCAATTTGTAGAATGCTATAAACAACATTAACATTGTATTTTTCTTTTGCAGGTTTTTAAACCACACATAACCACTTCCATTGTCTTTGAAACGTTTGAGCTACCCATACAAGAACTAACAAGTGTATTTTGAATTCATATCATTATTTACGCAAGATATTATTATAAAGAGCACGTGTCTAATATATTTAGTTTTATTATTATAATCTTTCGTATGAATTGGTAACATTATTCATGCTTAAATTTATATTTATTTAACTATTACATACCAACAACTTATACGTTTTGACAATAGAATTGTCCTTAAATATTGGCAACCTACTGTACTTGCAAGTATCTGTTTTTAACTAATACCTTAATTTTAAACAAACGATTTTAAAAATAAAATTTGTATTCTTTTTTCTTAATAACTAAACGAATTCTCAAAATTATATTTTTGGATAATGTGAAGGTCACAGCAATATGTTTTGGATCTTCGAAGACAGCTATATGTTCAACTTGTTTAAGAGAAACTTAAAGACAAAGATATGCCCATCTCCGAAAAGCAAAACATTATAACCCAACAACTACTGCATTAGTCAAAAGCAAAAAAATAATTACTACAATTTTCCGGTAGTCCATGGATGTTCCAATGGACCTTTGAATAAAGATACTGTTTATTCCTATGTATGGTCGCAGGCAGACTTTCCTAAAATCTCAAATGCTATTGCAGCAGCTCTTTGGGATTTATTAAATAAGTTTAACTTTAAAGAGACAATTGATACCGTACATTTATTTGCAGCGGTCAAAATAAAAATGTATAATGATCTCAGTTTGGCTACAAAAGAACGCACCTCGAAGTATAAAGTCTATTAGCCTGATATTTCCAGTAGTTGGTCACTCTTATATGCCACCCGATCGGGTGTTTGGAGTAATAGAAAAACAAGTAAAAAGAACAATCTGTTACAATAAAGCCCTCTGAATATGATGAGATAATAGGTTGTACTGCAATGATTCGTAAGCCGGATATAGACTGAAAAATATATGACTGGAAATATTAATCACAAAGTATCACTAAAGCTCCAGGATTGTGTCATTTTCAGTTCGCTCAGTCAAAGAGGTCTATTTTTTCAAAAGGAAAAACGAATAATAGCAATATCTTGGTGCGAAGTGAACCACATTACTATGCAACCGTAGGCGAGGCTAAGTCTGTTTGTAAGAAAGGAAATCAGTTAGTATCTTTTAATCCTAAAGAACCTCCTGTTGGTTGTCTGTTAAAGGATGATAGATCTACAATAATTGAGGACCAGAAATTTCTGGTCTTTGTTATTTTCATAGCAAAGACCATACATTTTCATCTCGCTTGTCATAGTAAATTCTAAATCATTTAGAATTAATATATTCTCAGCAAACACAAACAGTGAGAATTTTAATAGTTATTTACGAACCAAGTGCGGAAAGACTGTTTTCCCGCATGAGCGCACATTGTAAGCACGAGCGACCGCAGGAAGCGAGTGCTTTTAATTGCGCGAATGCGTGGAAGATGTCTTTACGCAAGTGGTTTGTACAATTTTTTTGTACGAACATTAAATTAAAGAAATATTATTAATTAATGTCATTAGTATCATACCTAACCTAAAATAGATTACCTAATTTATTTAAGCATTTAATGTACGTAACTATTACTCACTTTTCCCTAAAATTAATTTATTATATTCTTACACATGGCAAACATGAGGTATTTATTCTTATATTTATAAATTTATACTACATTTATTGCGTTTTTTGGTTTAAATACAAACAATTCCGAACTGCCAATATGAATGTCGATGTGGTTCAAATAGATGGCGCTTGATCTTGCTTAAGATGTCGCTTTAAATATCGTCAAATAGATGGTGCCACAATTTTTTTGGAAGAATTTTTAATTATTACTCCTATTTCCCCAACTTTTAGTGAAGAAGAGTGGAGGGAAGTAGTATTTTATAGACTAAATTTTATTACTACCAAGTTAGATTTTTTTTTTAAATGTCCCAAAGTGCCAGTGTTTTTTTCAATTTTTACAGTGGCCTCAACCGGGAAAACGTATTTCCCAGTCGAGCTACACATGCGCCAAATATGACTTTACAGGCGGTGAGTACAAAAAGTAATTAATAGTATATAAAATGGGCCATGCAAATATTAGAAACTAAATTAAAATGCATCAATTCAATTACTTATATCTATAAAAATATGTTATAATTAAAGGCAGTGTTTGAAACTGAAGAAAATCAGGTTTAATAAAACACAAATGACGTCATAGATAAACATTTGCGAACAGTCCAGACTGTGTAATTATTTTTTCAATTATAAAAACAAACTCACGACATCCAAAGCTTTCGCAGGAACGTTTTTATGGGGCCGAAAATAACGAGATTCCTTCTAGGAAGTCGTGTTGATTCTAATTTATCGCTTTTTTTTATGTGAATGAGACACTGACTCATTAAAAAAAGCAGTCTTGTCTGACATTCCTACGTACTCCATTTATAAATAAACAACGGAAGTCAATGATCTAAATTTTTGCAATGTAAAACACTCATACATATGTATGTATTTAAACTATAAATAGAAATAATAAATTACAGTTATGTGTTTGCAGATTGAAAGTTAGAAATGATCGCTCACATTGCTCGAGCCGTCACTAAATTCCTTTTTTTTAATGTACATACATAAATTTACTGTCATAAAGACTTGTTTGTCGGTACTCTTCTTAATACGTGATTAAAAATGTGATTCAATGTTGAGTACAGACAGTTTGATTTTAAGTTCCGCCATACAAGACCACGTCATCAGAGACAATTCAACCTAAAAGTAAATTGTCTTTAAACGTGTGATTGTCGTATGGCCGAAGGATTATAGAAAGCTTAGAAACAAAATATTATAAATAGGGCTCTTACTTTTGCGCGGATATCCGGATATCCAAGTCGTCAATATCCGATCCAGATACCTGGATATCCGGATACTTGTTTTTAAATTAGGAATACTGAAATCGTAATCTAAGGTCGTTCGATTAACGATTACAGTAATCGTAATTTCAAAAATTTTTGAATTACGATTTTCTAAGTAATCGTAATCGAAGCTGTTCAAAAAATGTCGAAGAGCTAAACGCGGCTCAATTAAACTGGTACGCGTTATATATGAAGGCAATAATTATCCGAATAAGAATAAGAAAAAACAAGAACAAAAAAGTTTTTAAAGTACACGAGAAATTAAAAAAAATAATGAGGTGTGGCTACCAAACGACTTTTTTATACGAATGAGCGTATAGAAAACTTATTCAAAATCCTATTTTGAGTACTTTTATTCTCATAATAAATCATTATATAGAATACATACCTACTTTGCAAGATATTCGAAAAAAAGTGCTACTCGTAGACCGGCTTTTGCACGTACTGGCGAAGATATTTCGCGGTCGAAATTATTATTATATACCGTTTGACTGAAATAAAAGTAGATATAGGGAAACACAGACACGCACACATGTGCATGCAAACATGAAATGGAGGGGTACGATAATAGGGGAATACAGATGAGTTCATATCGGGGGAACACCGGGTACCGAGACCGAGGCTTCAGTGCAAAACGTTGAAAGCAAGTATGCAGACGTTTGCTTTAAGGAATTGCTCCGCTATTTTGGTAATTGATGTATAATGTATTAACATTGAACTGAAACAAAACTATAAAAATTGTAACTAAAATAAAATTCTCACATTTAAAACGAAACAAAATATTATAATGAACTATACAAATAAATTTTGCACGTCTTTGTACGAATTATCCTTCGCATACCATAACACAATCTATTTCTTCCTCGACAGCTAAGGGCATTTTATTTTAATATTTGCGAGTTTGCTCAGACACAATATAAGTTCACGCTCTAAAGATACGGAACGAATGCCATGTGCGCATGGTGTTCGCGCTCTCGGTCTCCCCACACCACCGGTCTTATGGTGGTGTGGGTAAACCGAGAGCCACATTCTTGAACTGTTGTATACATACATACATAGGAACATGTTTATGTGTGTGTATTTGAAGATGCATATTAACTTTTAAATACGACAATCTGTATATGCGGTCGTTCAAAGAAGCTCCGCATCAGTATTCGTTTTTTCAAAATTTTTTGGCACGTAAGAGGACACAATTAAATTGACTTTTGGTGATTGACTTATTGCGATTTTGGTTAGTTATTTAATTTGTATGCAGAAATAGCGTTGCAGTTGCATTGGAACATGTTGCTGCATATATTATGCTTGTATTACATACATATTTAGCATCTGCCAAAAATAATTTATGGAATTTTTAAAAATTTTTAAAATATTTGTTTGAGTTGTGTAATAGACATTTTATATATGTGATTTAATGATAAAATAATTGTCATGTACCCGGGTACCTCGATCATAGACACAAGGGTAAATCAGAATACAAATAAGGACAGCTTTATATTTGAGGCGTCATAATAAAAGAACCGAAACCGGATATTCGGATACTCGAATCTAAGTTAAACAAGTATCCGGATCTTGATCCGGATTTCGAGTTATAATGAGTAATCCGGTTACTCGAATATCCGGATAGTAAGAGCTCTAATTATAAACTATTCATGTGCTATATTGAATATTTTTGTTATACATCTATTGTTACAAGGGTGGCTCGGAAAGTACGTGGCTTTACTTAGAAGACGAATTTTTTTTTGACAAATGCATTTTATTTTTCAATATAGTCTCCTGCCGCTGAACACACGATATTCCAAATTATCAATGCCTTTATTGTAGGTCAGTGAATCCAAGTTCCCGAAATAGCTATTTACATCAGTGATTACCTCGGAATTAGACAAAAATATTGAGAGACGCCTTCATTTGGCAAAAAAGTGCTTTTTTTATCAGGATAATGCACCTGCTCACAAATCTACAATTGCAATAGCAAGAATTCCTGAATTTGGATTTGAATTAGTGCCTCATTCGCCATATTCGCTCCAAGCGATTATCGTGTAATTCCTAGGTAATCGCTGCTGTAAATAGCTATTTCAAGGACTTTGATTTTTCGACCTACAATGAAGAGTGATGTTTTTGGTTTATCTTGAAGATTAATAAGAATATCCAATGAATTATCATCATTTGTAGCAGTTCTATGTCGGCCGGTTTTAGGCAATTTTTTTTTGAAATATTTCTTTCAGGGAATGTAGTATTAAAAATATTCCATGCATATTGTAGAGATCTCTGCTTGTCTCCAAAACCAACCATCATTAACAAAGCAATTCTCTCACGTTATGTTAATTCGTTCATAGTAAACGTCTATTTTTGTTGAATGGAAACTATATGTCACTATTGAGTATGATTGTCAATAATACAGAGTAATTGCAATACTTTTATTTTTGCTTAAGAAGTTTGCATGGCAACATAAAAAAACGAATATTTCTTATCAGTTGTATCTGACAAAAAGATGTTATAGCCAACGTTTTTTTTTAACATTTCAAGTTAAACACCCACCAAGCCATATATCATTGTAATTCTTAAAAATGTGTCTATCCAAAAATGTTAAAACATACAGGCTGATCCTTTAAAACAGGGGTCTCCAAACTACGGCCCGAGGGCCACATCCGGCCCGCGGACAGATTTTGTCCGGCCCGCGGAGAGCTAGCATACTTGAAAACTCCTTTTAGAGAACATATTTTTTATAGCAAATTAAATTTAGTTTACTGAAGTATTCTAATTTTATGTTGAATAATTATTAATATGACATCTACATTGATATGGTCATGGGCTAACTACTCATAACATTATTGTAGGCTTATTGTTATTGTTTTTGTGATAAGTTGGATAAAGAAACACAGAATTGTAATGAGTAAAGACATGTATAATATGCAGAAAATTTTACTTCAGTATATAATAACTAACAAATTATTGAAATGAATCCAACTAACATTTTATACATTTTAAATAAAAACATAACTTATAACAAGCATAATGACATATGAAATACTAATGAGATTTGTGTAATTGAGATTTTCCACTGACAATAGTTTGTAGTTGTGGACTAATTTTACTTGTACCAATTATTAAAAGAGATTTAAGATGCTCATCAGTTAATTTAGATCTGTAAACATTTTTTGTGTACTTCATTTTGGAGAAGGTCTTCTCACACAAATAAGTAGCACCAAAAACAGAAAACAGCCCACGAGCAAATTTATGCAAATTATCAAATTGTGTCAGTGGAAGACTCTTATAAAATTCCAACAAAGATGAATTTTGATATTTGTTCTTAATTATATCACTGCACTGTAGATCAATTATTTCCATTTGAAGTTCCGGGGCTAGGGTTTCAATGTCAGTATCAAAAGGATTCTGAAAAATCTTAATTTGATTCGCAATGGCATCAAAGTCCGAGAAACGAGTATCAAAATTTATTTTCAAAGCACTCAAAGTTTCGATTGCAAAATCGATAGGAAACTCAGTCTCAGTAGTGTGGCTGAATATTTCACATGTTTTAAAATGTGAAAAACATTTACTTCGTAGTTGTGATTGAAACAGTATCAATTTCTTCCGGAATGATTTGATATTAGTGTATAAATCAGGAAGATGCTGGTTTTCTCCTTGCAATCTCAAATTCAGTTCGTTTACATGTTTTGTCAAATCAACATAGAATGCTAACTTCCACAGCCATGCGTTGTTTTGTAATTCAGTAAGAGGGCGATGCTTTTCATTCAAAAAAATTTCGATCACTGCTCGAAGTTCAAAAAAGCGCTGAAGGACTTTCCCACAACTAAGCCAACGTACGGCAGTATGATAAGGTAAGTCATTTTCTCCAATCTCTTCAATAAATTGTCGGTGATTCAGCCCAAAAGATCTGATAAAATTAACAGTTGATATGACTGGTTTCAGAACTTCAGACAATCCAAACATTTTCCGCACAAAGACTGTTGATGAATGATACAATGTAAGACTAATGGTTTTAAACCACCGTCATTTTCTACAGCCTTTGACACAAGAGCGACCACTCCTTTATCTTTCCCACTCATGTTTTTGCCTCCATCAGTTGTAATACATTTCAAGTTTTTCCATCGAAGGTTCTTTTGATTAATGGCCATTTCAACTCCTTTAAAAATATCTGTACCAGTAGTTGTGCCATGAATACTATTCATATCAAGAAGTTCTTCATGCACTTCATAGCTTTTATCTACTCCTCGAATATAAATCAACACCTGAGCAGTATCTGACACATCCGTTGACTCATCCAAGGCCAAAGAAAACCACTCAACATGTCCATTTTTGTCGAACAGTTGAGAGGATATATTTTCAGCGATGTTTTCTACCCTTCGAGCCACAGTGTTTGCTGACATACTGACACTTTTTAATAAATTTACCTTTTCAGGGCACATTTCTTCGGCTACTGCAAGTATGCATTCTTTGATCATTTCTCCATCGGTGAATGGTTTTCCACGTTTTGCAATTTCAAGAGCCACACGAAAGCTGGCACGCGTTGCAGCCTCTTGTTCAGTTTTGAGTTTTGTAAATGAAGATTGCTGCGATTTCAATCCGCGCTTCATAGCTTCGAATTTTTCTGTCCGCAAACTTCCTGTATATTTTGAGTAATTTTGAAAATGTTTTGTTTCATAATGACGTTTAATGTTATATTCTTTGAGAACGGCTATGCTTTCATTGCAAATCAAACATAGCGCCTTCTTACTGGACTCAATTACGAAATACTGAATGTTCCACTGATCTTTGAATTTTCTGCATTCACTATCAATTTTTCGCTTCTTTTCCATACTACTAAATCACACACAAAAGCAACAATTCAAATCAAAATACTGTTACAAAGATGTCTTAAACTTAAACACGCACATACACGTTTTAAGGAGGTACGCACTATTTTATTTCACAACAGTGTCATAGGAACTGACTTGTGGTTGCGCCACTAGCCTTCTTATATATTCCAATTACTGCCATCTAGAAGTGAGTGGAAGACACCAGAACTTTCTCGAACCAACGAGATTATTCTGTACGTGCTATTAGCGCCATCTGTTAGCGATAGAAGGTACTACCTATTTCCGCTTGTGTCCACCAGATGTCGTGTCACGTTACTCCTCATGACTCGTACTCTACGACTAATCTAGAAATTACAGATAATGACAGGAAAATTAATAATATGCAGTGTTGCTGTTTTGCAGCCTTTTTTAAACGTTGCGTACTTTTTCGGACTTTTTTCATCAGTGGACTATTTCACTTTTTACCACCGGCAACAATGATAATATGGTTTTGGCCCTCGGAACTTACTGGAGTAATCAGTATGGCCCTAAGGCTGGAAAGTTTGGAGACCCCTGCTTTAAAAAATACATATGGTAATTAATATTAAATGTACAGTTTGTGCAATTGGAGATATTTATTCCATGTGTTGCTGTACTTGCAGTATTATTATTTGCAGACAAGTAGTTCATAGGAACTAAAATATCGTGATTTAAATTATCATTTGCAATAGAATTATTAGATTGATCTGGGAAGATGGAGTGAGCAATGTTGTTTTTATTTTCTAGAGAATCTTCTAGGTAACCTTGAGCAACGGTGGAACTCTTCCAGCCTCCATGTCGCTTAATTGAGCATAAGCTTGCACCAGAATCTGCTAGCAAAGTAGCAGATGAACGTCGGAAGCAATGTCCCGTATAAGATTTTGGATTCGGCAATTTTAAAAACATTGCGATAATTGCAGGCATCTTGCCAAACGAATTTATTCCAACCGCTTGACTTGTGCATTTATTATTAGCGTATTTAATAAATAAACGTCGATGTTTTATATTAAATGGACGTAATGCTTTGTATTTGCGATACAAGTTTATATATGAGCCAATACCGGTAAATATTCTTTGAGTATTGGTTTTAGTATCTGGTATAGTAACTACTAACACATTTCCTCTATCTTCAATGTCATCCACAGTCATACGGCATAACTCTTCCCGGCGACAATTGCCAAATATACCCATAAAAACAGCTACTTTGAACATCATTTATTTTTCATCTGATGCTTCAGAAATAATTCTATCAATTTCTTGTCTTATCAATATTTTTGATTTTCTTGGTCAGTAACCTTCTCCTTTCCGTTTCAAAAATGCAATAAGTTTATAATATTTACTAAAATCAAGGTTGTCTTTTATATTTAGCAAAAGTTTTATCATCGAAAAATGTGACCAGAGAGTAGATTTCCAAATTTTAGACCTTTCTTAAATATGCTATACCTTGTCTCAGAATAAGAAGGAGTGATTCAAATATCGCGCCAAAATGGCGTATATTTTTAAAGTATTTCATTGGTTCTTGCGTAGACAAGTTTAACATGGGAAAATAAGTTTGACAAAACGTCATTTTATGTTTATAGCCAAGCCATAACCTAGTCTCTTACATTTCTACTTTGGTTTATTATACTTTATTGTGTTATTAAATTAAATCCGTACTTTTATGTACAACATGAGCATGCGTTGATCAGACGGCTTAAGACCTAAGGAACAAGTCATCATGCATTTGAAACTTTGAATTTGATGAATCTGTCAAAAATACTGTACGTCAGTGCAAAAATCAAACATTCAACAATTAAATATCATTGCAAAAATAACTATAGATGAGTTCATACCATAAATGAACTGGACAACTCACACATATTCTAGAATTAACTCATTATTTTCAAGTAAGTGTTAATTAAATACTAATTATATTACCACTTGTTCATATACATGTTATATTTCAGATATGTCAAACGTAAAGAAACCTGTACTAATAGAAAAAGGTAAAAATATCTGGTGGAGAATAAGGGAAAATTGGATTGCCACAAGGATAATGAGTGCACGACAAGCTTTGATGAAAACCTGTAGGATTAAATAGCCATAACGATAAAGATAGGCAATTAAGAATACTTCATATAGGATCTGAATTGATACATAAGATGAATTTGCTTCAAAAAAATCCCCTTTCAGAATATCACTTACATGAAAACTTTTGACAGAAGCAATTACAAATGTTACAATAAGTATTTGGAAAAATTGTGCCGACCATGTAAACTTTTAATCTTTTTAACATGATGTGAACACTAAATTATTGTTAATTTCAATATATAGTAGAAATAAATATTTGTCATACTTTATATATTTTCATAATAAATACATTTTAATAGGGAATAATAATTAGTAATGTGTAGGTATATGTAATTATCTTTGCAGTTCGTGTAAACAACTTCAGCCGATGTAAACTTTTCTATTTATTACTCTTGTATGTAAGATTCACATTTTCAAGACTAGTTGCTTGAATTTACTTCCTCAAGGTTTGTAGCAGTAATACGAATGATTTATCTGTATAAGTTCTTTATTGATATTTAAAATAGAAACTAATAAGCAAAAGCTTTTCTGCAAGTTCTTAAGGACATTTTGATAAAAGATAAAAGGTTTGATTCATTCTTGCTCTCTGATAGAAATATTTAATAATAATAAATAGACTTGATTCACAATTTTCATGTTGATATAGAACATTCACTAACTTGTGCAGTAATTATATATTTATAACAGCAATCCTCCTCAAAACGCTCAGAACAAAGTCTATGCTATCATTTGTAAATTGGGCCTATATCTTTATCCATAGATTCTTCTAATTTTTTTTGTAAAACAAGAATGAACAGATTTGAATGTTAAAGAGATTTGTATTCATCAAATTATAGATGTATGCACCTACTTGTGTTTATAACTTTACTCTCCTGTTTCCAATTGCCGTGCACTCGTATTGCTGCTTCGACTGGTAGAATGAAAAGCGGCACATCCACCTATTTTAACGAAAGTAGTAAATGAAACACAAAACAGCTAAATCCTTGGTTAGAATTAATACAGTTCTTCTAACCTCAATTGTCATGATGTTATATCAAATTGTTTACTAAATTTTAAGCTGTGTTCTATGTTTTGGCGGGATATTTGAATCAGTCTTCCTTATTCTGAGACAGGGTATAGTAGAACATTTTCGCAAAATTTACCTATCACATTATTGCATCTGCACCATTCCATAAACCGTTTGTACGCAATTTCATATTGTTGCCTAGATTTTGTGGGCAATAAATCTAATGTCGCTTTATCAGCGGCTTCAATTATTGCACTCGGTATTACTTCATTTTCTTTATTAATACACGAACTCATCTTTTGTACAAATTGTGACAAATTAATTTGACGTAATTTAACGGTTGCGTCCAGTTGTGTCAAAACGTATTCATGAGCTGTCAGATTTGGTCAGTGGAGTTTCATTATATTTTATAATAAAAATTGTGTTTGTAGAAAAAATATTGTACGATACACGTATTAAAAATGCTATTTTATTTCACTCGTAAACTTTTTTACTCGTGAAATAAAATCGCACTTTTAACACTTGTATCGTAAATAACTATTATAAAATTATTTGTCAATAAAACCCATAATTTTGCCAGAAATCTGTTCCCACACATTTGCCCGACCCTGTATATAGACAGCTGTTCTTCTTGTACTGTACTAACTTGTCCTTCGGGCTCTATTATTACAAATCATTATAATGTAAAAGATATTTAAATTATAAATATTGAATGCCGAAAAATAGAGCTAATCTAAAGAAACATCCAAGCGAATAAAACTAATTTTTCATTCTACGCATTTATTTGTTTAGGGTCTTACTATCTTACAATTACAATAACGGCAACTAGTTAAAGAAAGTATAAAAAAAGCGACATCCATGTCCTGCATTGTATGGCACGAAAGTAAACGATATAATCTTCCTAATCTAATGGTAATATTGGTACGGACGGCATTTTATCTTTGATTTTCATCTCTTGGTGCTCTTGCAATTGGACTACGACTACGCCATCGACGACTATCGTTTGTGTTGCTCGCATTTTGAACGCTGCTACTTCTTCTAAAAACAAAAACAAGAATTACTAGTTATACTTTATAGTTTTAATTTTCGCACCCTTTGCGATCATCTATTTCATCTTTTTTTACTGTCCATCTATTTCTGGTACGTTTTACTCTTGTAGTATTTGTATTCGGTGCAGGTTCTTCTATCTCGGGCATAATAAGTGGTACGTCGCCTGTAATATGTATTTTAAGTAAGTAGACTATTGTTAAATTGTTTTCAAGCAAGTAAGTTTTCAAGCGAAAGTCCTAGTTGCTATTGACAACTGGTGTAAAGTAATCTACTTACCACCCTTGAGTGAATAAGTGGTTTCAAGTCATGCAAATAATAAAATATTCTGAACTTAAAATTTTAATTATTTTTTATTAATATTTAGGGGAGACCGGGGCAGGTTGCAACACATTTCAATTATATATTTTTTTCGAGTATCTAAATGTAATAGGTAAATCAACTTTCAGTCAGGATACGTTTATTGAACTTTAAGGAACATACATAAGAAATCTAAAAACAAAAACAACTTATCTTCATGAATTATAACAAAAGAAACAAAGTAGGTAACGCTGTTGTAATCTACCCCATCCTTGGGGCAAATTGCAACACGGGCTGGGGTAAATTGCAACAAGTTATTCTGACGCACTATCGTCACTATTACAGTTTGTACATACGTATAACGGATCCTCCTTTGCACATCCCCAGTGTGCCCACATTTTACATTGTCTACATTGTACCCATTCTTCATTTTTGTGGTATTTTCTTTGGCACACAAGACAAAATGTTTCATCTTCTTCATCAGATGAACTTTCTCTCTTCTGCTGCTTCTTGCGAGTTGATTGCTTCTTGGGAACCAAATTCTTTGTGACAACTTTCCGCTTTTTCTCATCAGCTTTGTATTTCTCTGTTTCTAAGAGACTTTTTTCCGGCGTGTCAGTTAAAATGACAGTGTTTCTTCTTCGTCTTCCGCTGCTGCTCGCTTTTCTAGGTAGAGCCTTAGGGAAGGGTCGTAAGAGCTCAGGGGAGAATTGCTGCTTGGATGTGCCCGCTAGTGGATCATCAACAACATTAGAGCGAATAATATTAGGAGAATAATGTTCATTATTTGTCTCCTGGTCTTGTTGACTGGTAGATGGGTTCACCTGGACATCTAGTAAGTCTTCATTTATCATATTGTCTGTTGCTTCCCGATTTTCAGCAAAAGGATTTGGTCGATCTGTCACGAATGCTGATGCAAAATCACTGTCACTAAATATATCGGGATTCAATGGTGAAATCCCAGCGGAAGTGAATCCGGACACTATATTAGCTGGCGTCATTGCTCTTAGATGTGCCTCATTAATAATTTTTGGTAGATCATATATGGTTAATGTCTTTCCGGGATTATTTTTTAACCAGCTTTTTATTCCAGAACTGCAAAGTCTTTTGAAAGGTCCAAAAACGGATAAATCTAGGGGTTGTAACCGGTGTGAACAGTGTGGTGGGAATGAAAGCATCACCACGCCGTTCTTTTTACATATGTCTATCGCTCTAATACTGAGGTGTGAAGAATGGTTATCTAACAGGAGCATCACTGGTTTCTCTAGAGATGGCTGACTGTATTTCATAAAGTGGTTGATGAACATAACGAAAGTTTCTTCGTTCATCCATCCGGACCCATTCGCCGCTCCAATACATCCTGGCGGTCCATCTCTTATAAAGTGTTCACGATATGTTTTTCGCGGAAACAGAATCATTGGTGGTATGGTAGACCCTTGAGCACTTACTGCTGCAGCTACTGTAACTTGTTCACCTCTTTCTGCTGACGTAACAGTTCCAACCTGTTTTGTGCCTTTCTTCGCTACTATTTTGTTAGGACGTAAGACTGTATTCACATCGGTCTCGTCCATATTCCAAATCCGGTGGGGCTCTAAAGTGAATCGTTCATAGACGTCAGAAAGTTTCTCAAAAAATTTAGCAACGTTTTCCTTGTTGAAACTGGTGCATCTGGCTAGACTTGTCGCCTCGGGCTGCCGTATTGATAGCTGATTATTCCGCTGCAGAAAGTTAGAACACCAATCTGCTCCTGCCTTTTTATTTTCAAGCCAAGAGTCTGGTGTCGATATTTGATGGAAAACAGCACATTGAAATGCAATTTTCCGAACGTCTAGGGGAGTAAGACCAAACATAATCTCGCTTGATCGCCTAATATAAGTCGCTAATTTCTTTTCTTGTTCGGATGTGAACACTTGTTTTGGCTTTGAATAGCCATAATGAATTTGCTGATTTCCCGCTGATGTGGCATCTCTAAATTTTTTCACGTACCTTGAGAGCGTTGAGTAGTGCAAACTGAAATCGCTAGCAACTTTTCTAACCGTAAAGTTTTTATCACTCTTGTGGTCTACAACTGCTTGTACAGCTCTTTCAATTATATCTTCAGGAGTTTGCCCTCTGTTGGTCTTTTTTTTTATAATGTCGCATCTACAGGAAGAAGGAAAGATTTAAAATTGTTAAAAACCGTCAAAAACTTTGTAAGGGGTACGTTGCAACACTTTGTTTCAACGTGCCCCACCATGCTTTTTAGTTTTATAACCACAAAATCTCTTACCTTGGTAAATCTAATGCGTATTTTTCTATTTATATGTGGACACAGATAGCCAGTCTTCAATGTTTTCATAAACTAAATGCACTGGAAGAATTGTAACCCCTGTGAATTGATATAATGTGAGATTAATGTGAAATTACTTCTAGTCGCTTCAAAAGACAAACAGCTCCCACGCCTACACTGCAGCTAATACGCTGGAAAGGCTTAAAGGTGTTGAAAGTTACAAAGTTAGACGTTTGTTGTGCAGATGGCAGTACTTGTATCGCTTCGAGTATAAACTTTATATGCGCTGTTGCAATCTGCCCCTGTTGCAACTTGCCCCGGTTTCCCCTACAGTTATTGTACAATTATTACAATTAAATAATATGGATAACTTCCCTCATGTTTATTGATTACCACATTCTTCTCAAAGTGATCTGACTGCTTCATTACAATAAATTGAGGCTCAATATTGTCTGACTGATCCGTCGTAATAATTTGATGCGATGTACTATCGGAAGCTGCAGATGAATTATCGTATTGAAGAATCCTGTTAGCTACATTATTTCTGTTACATAAACTGTCAGCAAAATAGCTTTCTGCAATCATTGCCGATTTCCACCTACCATGCCTCTTGATCGCTACAACATCCACTCCAGTATTTTCCAGTAACGTTGCCGACGTTCTCATGAATGAATGCCCTGTATATGTTTTGTGATTTTCTAGATTCAAAACTGCACTATCTTGTTAGGAATCATGGAAATGATGTTCTTGCTGACTGGTCGATTACAGCATCTGACCGATTGATACCGTATAAAAAAGCGTGGATTATCTGTTTTAACCTCTAATCTAATCGTTATATATTTCTCGACATTTTCAAGATGACAAACCAGTAGCAGCTGGAACTAAAGGGCACGTGCCCACCCAACCACCACAAGAAGTGCATTACTTTTGCGTATTTTTATAACGATGGTATCAAAGTTTCCTTCCGCACCACACATATTAGCGTATACCCACGCTCAAAGCCATGTTCCGGGGCACGATTTCAGATGTACGTCTTTTGTGTATGAATCGGCTCGCTTCGCTTATCTTCGTCATATGCGCTTATAAGTTCGGTATGGGGCACAAATTTGCGGAAATGAAAAATCGGTGAAACGTGAAATTATATTGTTTCCAAACGGCTCCCGCGGAAAGGGTCTTGTAGCATGTGCTGTGTGGCACGTTGCCCCATGTTGCTGAAAAAACTGGCTACCAAAAGGTAAGTTCCTTGATCTGCAAAACTTTCGAAAGTCATCTACAAACGGTGTGAAAATCTGAGTAATATAGAGCTCTTGATTAACAGTTACTGAACGTCCGTTGTCCTCAATGAAGTAAGGCCCTATAATACCTCGTCCAGAAACTGCGTATCAGATGGTCACTTTTTTACTATGCAACGGTATTACTTGTACCTCTTCTGGTCGTTGGAAACCTAAAAATCTTTTGCTACGCCTATTTATATGACTCGACAAATGAAAATGATGATGAAACTAGAATTATCATATTGCAGAGCAAGGATTCTAACACAGTATTCAAGTCTTGCAGCATTATCATCCATTCTCAATTGTTTGGTTTTCTGAATAACCTATGAATGAGCATTAAGTTGTTTCAATATCTTCTGAAGTGCCTTCCTCTTAATATTCAATTTTGCAGCAGACCTCCTCAGTTGACTACGACGTGGTAAGTCCACAATTTGATTGAATACTCGTTCGTGATTTTCGCTGGTATCCACTGTTTTATCTTCCTTCAGCTTTACCCATACCTAGGTGTAGGCCACTTCCAGTACTTCTAAACTTGGTTATAATGTTCAGCACTATAGCATTACTTGGTGCATGTTTATTGAAATGTTTCGAAAATTGATCGCGGACAAATATAATGCTTGGACCATTTTGTGTACCTACACCGCATGATAGAAAAAAGTGCTCAACTAAAAAGACTTTTTCTTCAGCAGATAACATTATTCACAAACTTGCAAACATATCGCTACATCTAACCAAAACCAAAGGTCAATGTTTATGTCAAATTACAGAGGATTAACCACTGTTTCATTACTGTAAATTAATACCACTGTTTCATTACTGTAAATTAATAGCCATATTGTACTATTAATTATGGCTGATACCAAAGCTGCATTAAACACATTAAGAACCAAGACTAACTACAAGTTGGTAATTAGTGCCTTAATATTTTCAAGAGGTTGGACAACTACGATAAAGGAAGGTACGTACTTTTGATTTCAGTTCATTAGACCATCAACATCAATAAGAAAGCTGAAGCTCTAGCAAAAAAGGCACTAGCAAAAGTATTAATTGTTCTTAGTCAACTTTTGGGATTGAATATAAAACCATAAAGGAAGCCAAAAAATCCACTTAAAAAGCTATCCAAGATTAACACACTCCTATCAACTTATTAGGGAGCCATTTTGCAAAAAAAAAAGAAAGAAAACTAGCAATTATTGCTGTTAAGCGGAATAAAGTTGAGGAAACTCGTAGGAATATTAGCAGGCTAGTGTGATCTAGGGACATATTTGCGAAATCCTTAATGTACACTGATAAAACGTTATACCAAAACACTGTGTTGTGATGTCACTACCCTCGTTCTTAATACATGCTTGGCGATTCATAGGTGAAGAAAATAGAAGAAACGTGTCATAAAAGAATATGCTTGGATTCTTAAAGGCCTTTAAAAGATTGATTTCTATATTGCCAATACAGGCAGACATAACAGATTGATCAAATGTAGTGACGTAGGTGCGATATCGCACCACACTCTCTGCCAGCAAAAATAGTTTCGATTAAATAAACAGTGTTAGACATGTTCTATTTGGATAGAATAACGTGTCATAATCATTACTAAGCAAATTGAAATATTATCTATTATCTTACCGTTTCCTCCTTCAGCCTCTGAATCCACTTCTTCTTCTGAAGTACTCTCTTCCAGATCATCTTCCTCAATGAAGTCGATAAAGTTGGCTTGGTCTGCTGAGTTATTAACTGCAGCTACATCAAGGTCTACCATAAATCTTTGTAACATGGCTAGTATATCTGCTCCTAAGATATGTATGCCATGTATGGTCCAATTCTCCATCTTATTTATTTCGTGTGTTGGGCAATTATTCTAAATTTTGCTTTGAAATTTAAAGGTTTTGAAGTGTCACCGTTATTGTAATAGTAATATTTTGTAGCGTACTATTGAAATACTTAAATTTTGGATGACCGATTACCTAAAATGTATGTATATTTTGATGGATGTCAACATAACTGTCAATGAATGTTTGAAGTTACTTTGACAACAATCATGGCTAACTCCATTCTAAGCGCTACTAATACAAGGCCGACGCAATTCGCACTAAAATCGGTCATATGCGTACAAAACTGCGCGGCAGTTAAAGCGTTAATTAAGTTGTTGGCGTTAGAAACTGCAGCAGCAGCTTAATGCTAATTCGTGGAGCTTCAAGGTTAGTAGAATGACATATTGTTTGAAGGAAGTGAATAAATGATATGCAAAATAGTGGGTGTGGTCTATTGAATAACCAAACAGATTTTCAGCAGCAAAATACATCATATATTTAAATCTTTGCGTAAATTTTACACTTTCATATACAGGCTGGTTTAAATATTTGTAGCAAGTGTTCTCTAGTAAAATCAAAACTGAGTTACTATATTGATATTGTCTTTCTATTAACAAATTTGATCATTTTGAAAACAGCAGAAGCATCACATGTTTCATAATAAATTTCGTAGATAATTACAAGCGAGTCCAAGTAGCTGTTTCACGAAAATAATTGGTTAATTCAATTTTTATTTTTTTTTAATGCCTTTCTATGTACAATTTTGTAAATTGATTTAAATGTTTTTTAAAATGAAGAAACCGTTCTATGCTAATAAACAGTAGTACCTATTCTTGTGCCTGCAGGAAACAAACTCGAAGTATAAAGAATTTTACATAATTATAGGTCCCAGCCTTGTTGTAGGTTAGTGTATATCTCTAGTCTTTCGGTATACATTAGGGTGGTAACAGGACTAACTCTGTTACTCACCAACTACCTTTTACAACGCCAGAATGTAAGCTGAAAGTATTCATTTTTAACTGAAGTACAAATGCCACTAATATTAGCGGTTGGACCAATGTTCGAAACCAATACAATCTCACTTATAGTCTAATATCCTACTCGCTAGATTATCCTTGGTCAAATAATTAAGAAGATATTCCATAATTTTAAAGTTTACTAGTTTAATGCTAAGGTCCTCACCTTAGAAGGCTGATTACGCAAGCGCATTAGTCAGTGGCATTTGCTTTGCTTTCATTTTGTAAATTTGTTAGGTTATGTTATTCGGTGATTAAAAAGCAAGTTTGGTTTCCTTCAGTATAAGTATGGCTGAAATTTTCAAATGTAAAAGAAAAGACTTTTAAATTTTGAGCAGCTAAAAAAAAACAAAATAGATCTAGCGAATGTAGCACTTATTATGACATTTTAGAGAACCAAGATTTTTAAACGAGATTATGACTACAAAGCGAAATGTTTTGCATATTTAAGAGAGGCAGAAATTAATTACATTTATGTTGTAATTTGAATTATTCAAAAATAGAATTCTTATTTTTTTATATTCAGTCATTTGTTTATATAAATGTTCTAATTTTATTAAAAATACGCGATTTCAGATTTATTAAAGCACGACATTTCAATAATTATTCTTTGTTGTTTATTTCACCACACACTAATAAACATTCTATGGTTGAATCGCTTTGGCAACCGACATGCGCCATTGAATTAAAATGGCGTAAACTTTGAGATGTTGCAACATTTTATCTGTCAAGTAATATAATCTACGAAAGCCATATCAGGAATGTCATAAATAATAATATGCATACACCTTTTGACATTTGTTATAATTGTCATTTAAATAGTACATATTTCAAACATCGTCTTTAGTTCACACTTTGGCCATATCGGTTGCCAAAACTATTCAACTATAGCTATTTTTGCCCTCTTGGATTACCCAATTTACAATTTCTCTGATGGATCTTTTAGCAAATACTTTAGCTTCTTACTGCCCTTAATTGATGCTTAGATATAATTGCAATTTTTGAATATCTAATGATAAACCGACGGTAACAGCGGTTTAATTATTAGGCGTTGGTTTTACAGAATAATTCGCCAAGTGACATTTGAGTATTTGAGTAGGTGCGAACAAAAGAATAATACTGCGTCTGTTTAAATCTAGTGTTTTCTTTGTATCTAACAACGTTTGTAGTGAATTTTAGTCCAGAAATTATGTATTGTTTAAAACGGTCATAATGGAAAACAATTTCTCAAGGTTTTTCGCAATATAACCGACCATTTCAATATTCGCCTTCGCTGAACACAAAAGTCTTGCTTCTTACCCTTCCGAAAACAGGATATATAGTGCCTTAACTGCAACCAAAACAATAACATTGCCGACTCCCGAATAGCTCCGGAGAAAGTCGCTCCAACAAATCGAAAGCGACGATTATTATATGTGAATAAGACCAAACAAATGTTTATTAAGCGTCGTCATTCAACATTTTATTTTAGAGATGTTACGATAATGTAACGAAATTATTTTAATCTAAACTTAACGCAATAGTAATCGGATGTACGTTTTGAAATCTTTGCGTAATCGTTTGCGTAAGTGCAGTTACGTATAGTAGAATTGTTTTATTTCATTTACAAAGGAAGCAATACAATCACTAAATAATGATAATTATAAACTACAAACAGTACTTTCATAGGGCAAATAAATTGAAACATAAAAGCACTATCACCGTCAATATCAATAAAAATTCAAATTTCCAATGTTTTGAGGAGGACTTGCTATCCCTTACTGCGAGAGGTGTTTTATTTGCTCACTGGATTAGTTCAATTCATGTGCAACGTTATAAGTGACGTCACTCAACTGATGCAAGTGAAATTAAACTTGGAGTCTGTGGCTTGAAACTACACAAAAACACTAAAACACCTTCACCACACTAAAGCACAAAAATGGCTAAATACGTATTTCAACAACTAAGTTGTCATCATCAGTAGCACTGATTAAAAATCGCGCTGTCTACACACCGTAGGGTACAGAACAACACTGATTTCCAATTTACGGGGATGGTTTATTCTTTTACCTAGGCTATTAACTACTTCATTAAAAATACCTGATCGTTGTACCGTTAAATACGTCATACTTACTATTCTAATCCTATCCTTTAATTCTAATATTCTAAGAAAACCAATAATATAATTTCCTATTTATGGGGATGGTTTATATATTTTTACCTAAACTATTAACTACGTCATTAACAGTACCTGATCGCTGTATCGTTAAATTAGTCATGCTTAATACTATAATTCTATCATTTAATTCTAATGTACTATGGAAAACTAATGGTATCTAAAAGGTATTGTTTACACCACAAACTTATATAAACAAGATTTGGGAATTGGCCCGTTATCTGAATTCATTAATTTATTTTTATTTTTCTGAATGTATATACTCTCGTAACTATCTAGTTCTCTATAATTGCGCACTTGTTTTATAAGTTTGAGACCGCTTGCTGGAATATCATGACCTGTGTCCGAAATATGTCGAGCTACACTAGACTTCTCTGTCCTATTAAACCGAAAATGAGCAATGTGCTCTTTATAGCGAGTTGCAATCGAACGTCTAGTTTGGCCGGTATATTTTTTCTCGCATTTATTACAATTAATTTCATAAATTCCAGATTTTTGTTCTACCTCAATTTTATCTTTAGTACTGCTCAAAAGACTTTTCAACGAATTACATGATTTAAACGCGACTTGCAAACCAACATTTTTAAAAATATTATTTACGTTTCTCGAAATATTATGAAAAGGTAGGACAACAAATTTCTTATCTATATCACTTTGAGGTAGCAAAGTTGTGGAATTTAGAATTACATTCTTACGTTTCATTTTTCTTAAGATATTGTCAACTACGTCTGACTGGAAACCATTGTATTCAGCGATACCTCTTATAAGGCGTAATTCTTTCTCGTATCTATCTCTTGTAAGTGGGAAGTTTAACAAGCGATGGATTAGAAAATTGAATGAAGATAATTTTTGTTGCAAACAATGATTAGAATCTGCTGTAATGAATCTGTTTACATTGGTTTCCTTTCTATAAATATCTATTTCTATATTGCAACCTGCTTTAATTACTAATGTATCTAGAAAAGCTAATTGTCCATTGTTTTCCTTCTCAAGAGTGAATTTAATCGTTGTTTCCTTCAGTACCGATTCCAGAAACCCTGAAATATTTGGAACGTTTACTTCAGAACAATAATATCGAAAAGGCTATAATAGATGAATACATGCAGTTAACATCTCTTTGCATGTCTCATAACTGTTTTCAAATAGAAGGTAAATTCTATGAACAACGACATGGGACTGCCATGGGAAATTGCTTGTCTCCATTTATTGCCGATTTATTCATGAGTAATTTTGAAATGGATTTCAAAAAGAACGCCAAATATTTCCCTAAAGTATGGTTAAGGTACGTTGACGATATTTTCGCGATTTTTGACACTAAAATGTATGATACCGAAATGTTTCTTAATCAATTAAACTCAAAATTCCCCACGATTAAATTCACTCTTGAGAAGGAAAACAATGGACAATTAGCTTTTCTAGATACATTAGTAATTAAAGCAGGTTGCAATATAGAAATAGATATTTATAGAAAGGAAACCAATGTAAACAGATTCATTACAGCAGATTCTAATCATTGTTTGCAACAAAAATTGTCTTCATTCAATTTTCTAATCCATCGCTTGTTAAACTTCCCACTTACAAGAGATAGATACGAGAAAGAATTACGCCTTATAAGAGGTATCGCTGAATACAATGGTTTCCAGTCAGACGTAGTTGACAATATCTTAAGAAAAATGAAGCGTAAGAATGTAATTCTAAATTCCACAACTTTGCTACCTCAAAGTGATATAGATAAGAAATTTGTTGTTCTACCTTTTCATAATATTTCGAGAAACTTAAATAATATTTTTAAAAATGTTGGTTTGCAAGTCGCGTTTAAATCATGTAATTCGTTGAAAAGTCTTTTGAGCAGTACTAAAGATAAAATTGAGGTAGAACAAAAATCTGGAATTTATGAAATTAATTGTAATAAATGCGAGAAAAAATATACCGGCCAAACTAGACGTTCGATTGCAACTCGCTATAAAGAGCACATTGCTCATTTTCGGTTTAATAGGACAGAGAAGTCTAGTGTAGCTCGACATATTTCGGACACAGGTCATGATATTCCAGCAAGCGGTCTCAAACTTATAAAACAAGTGCGCAATTATAGAGAACTAGATAGTTACGAGAGTATATACATTCAGAAAAATAAAAATAAATTAATGAATTCAGATAACGGGCCAATTCCCCAATCTTGTTTTTATAAGTTTGTGGTGTAAACAATACCTTTTAGATACCGTTGGTTTTTCATAGTACATTAGAATTAAATGATAGAGTTATAGTATTAAGCATGACTAATTTAACGATACAGCGATCAGGTACTGTTAATGACGTAGTTAATAGTTTAGGTAAAAATATATAAACCATCCCCGTAAATAGGAAATTATATTGTTGGTTTTCTTAGAATATTAGAATTAAAGGATCGGATTAGAATAGTAAGTATGACGTATTTAACGGTACAACGATCAGGTATTTTTAATGAAGTAGTAAAAAAATAGCCTAGGTAAAAGAATAAACCATCCCCGTAAATTGGAAATCAGTGTTGTTCTGTACCCTACGGTGTGTAGACAGCGCGATTTTTAATCAATGCTACTGATGATGACAACTTAGTTGTTGAAATACGTATTTAGCCATTTTTGTGCTTTAGTTTGGTGAAGGTGTTTTAGTGTTTTTGTGTGATGCAAGTGAACCAAATTGCTTGTCGTAAGACTGCAGATGATCAATTCGTGATCTGCCAATAGAAAGACTGGAATATATTTGCGGCAAATCGGGTACTGACAAACGAAATGTATGGTTATGTTATTAAGACGTGGCTAAATTTATCACATTATTTCTTTATTGCATTCATTATAAATTTAGCTAAAAATAGCTATATTATCGTCTTATGTCGAAATAACTTCATCCTAAAGTTCAATATTCTGCCATCGAACCAGCATGGATTCGGTATGAATAAATCCACTACAATAGTTCTATATTGCTTTTTCAAGTTTATACTTCGCGAAATTGAAGACAAACGTAGTCCTCTTGCCTTATACTGCAACCTTACTTCAGCTTTTGACTGTGTACAACACTGCTGCCTTCTAGCAAAGCTTAACAGGTATGGAGTTCGGGGAAGGGCAGCTAAATGGATCTCCTCTTATCTGAAGGAACAAACACAGTGTGTCAAATTACACCATACGCACTCTAACATAGTCAATAGCAACTTATTATTCTTCCGAGCTGCATGTCAATCTTGGTGTTCTTCAGTATTAAGTCCAATACTTTTCAGCCTCTACATTAATGATTTGGGATGTTTTCTTGTACAAGCCGTACCTATTACGTACGCGGGCGACACAACCATCTTGTCATCAAGTTCCTCACTTACAGACACAATAGATGCTACCGGGTCCATTATTCAGAATCTAAATAACTGGTTTAATGCGAACAAATTATGTCTAAACGTTGATAAATCATATTATACCATATTTCATCCCAGACAATGCGCAATTACTAATATTCCCTCTCAAATAAGAAATGTCATCCATAAGGATAGAGTCAAATTATTAGGTCTCTCGGTAAATAATACTTTAGATTGGTCTTTCCACTGCGATAAACTTGCCAATAAAATGGTTTCGAAATGTTACCTTTTTCGGTCGCTGCATAATAAGGTCTCTGTCGATATATTACTCAATGTGTATGATGCAGAAATTCAGTCTCGCCTCTAGTATGGGATTATCTTTTGGAGACTATCACCAGCGACAGAGAGATTATTTCTTGCTCAAAAGAGGCTGATTATAGCCATAGCTGGTATCCGTCCCATGAATTCATGTAAACCACATTTCAGGCAGTACAGAATTTTAACACTGCCTTCATCATTTATTTTAGAGAGTGTCTGTTATATACATAAAAATATAAACAAGTACAGAACCGTAGGTTCTCTTCAGTCTGCCTCACTTTCCTATGAAACTAACCGCATCCTCATTTGATTGGAAAGAAGTCAAGTACTACAATCATATACCTACAGATGTAAGAAATTCTAATATAAAAACGTTTAGGAACAAAATCAAACAAATTCTCTTAAAAGCATGTTTGTAAAGTCAGAGACTTTCTAACTGTTACCAACAATACCTACGTTAAGGCTATACGCTCGGCCTCGAAATCGTTTTTCCCATTTCCTAATCGTATTTTTCATGAAAACCTTACCGAATTTACACGCTAATTTAAGAAAACAATGCCCTTCAATGGATAAATCGTAATTTCTTCGAAATTGTCCAAAGGGCCCTAAATAAAAATAAAAATGTAAGAAATTTCAAAAAACAAGCCTTTATTTAAAATTATGTAACACTCAACAGCAATACATAAATTTTATTTTTTCTTAATTTTTAAAAATAAGGTCACGAAACGGAAAACGAAATTTTGAAATTTGGGCGAAATTCACTGAAATCAAATAGAGTATGTGGTAGGCTCGCACATTGTGTCGAGAGGTAGCTCCGCCTACCATTTCGGGCAGTTTCTACGCAGTTTGTAAAATACTTCTGAGATCGGTGTATGTTAAGAAAGTAATCGTTACTCGGACATTATTTTATCGAAACCGTTGATATTTTCTTTACAATAGGTCGAAAATTTTCAGCGTCACAATACTTCCTTATATTACGTATCAGAAAGTAAAAGCAATATCTCTTCTCGTCCCTAACGCTATACCTGCTAGAAGCGCATGCTAGGACTCACACGGCTTGCGGGCAGGGAGTATAATTATTATATTTGACTCGCAATAATTTGCTTCTGGAACGATCTAGAAATTTATTTCTTGCACAAAAAATAATTTTGGAATGTTGGCTTTATTTTGTTTCACATGTATATGGGTAAATTCTGAAAAATAAGATTAGTTACTCGATAGCTGAAAAATACCTTACACAAATTGGTCGTCTACTAAAACTTTTTTTTTATATAAAATTTACACACCATAAAGAAAAATCGAAAACACTAGTATCATCCAAATACTTTAGGGTATAACCTTAAAAAAACAGATCCCTAGCTCTTTGCATTGCTAAGATATCACGAGATAAGTAGGTATTAAAAATTGAAGAAAATGAAAATTTTAAAATTTACACAAAAAAACGATTTTTCGACCTTTTTGCGATTTCGATTTTATTTTCCAACTCAAAATTTGAATCCGGCAGGTGATTTTATATATTCAGCTTCACTTTTTTTGTGTGTTTGAGAAAATATAGATTGTCTAATTTAGGGGGGGTTGCTTCCCGACTGCCAAACATGTCGGCCAACCGGCGATTATCTGAGACCATAACGCAGCCATAAATTACAGGCAGATTAGATTAGGTGACAAGTTCTTTTCTCTATCTTTTTCCTCAGCATAAGACAGAGCACGCGGACCCTTAAACATTTGTCTTTTATTACATTTGCACGAAAAAACAGTGGTACGCCTATTTCAAATCGAACTCAGCTTGAAGCGGGCGTTCAGCCTTAACATAAATATGTTCGTGCAACAGATATGTCTGCTGGGACTGTCTTTTTAATACCTCCGTTTCTTTTCTCTCCCTTGCTTGTGTTATTATTTCTTTATATTATTATTTCTATATTTTATATTGACATATTGTAACGGACTTTTGTCCGTTACTGTATAAATTATCGAACAAATTTGTATTAATGCTTTTTATGTAATTTTAACATTAATGGGTTCGATAATTTAGTACAAATATTCTAAAATAAGTTTAATTTATCTAAAGTCAATTTGTAAAGAGAAAGATGATATTTTGTTAATTTTCTAAATGCATTTTTGCACGTGATAATATCGTGCATTTGAGTACAGTTCATGCTTTTTACGCGTGATACTTCAGAAAAAACACTTTTTTTTAGCTATCATTTGTGCAAGTCCGGGCCTATATAAGCCGACGACTTTGTTGGTAAAGTTAGAGTTCTCTGTGGCAGCCTGCGGAGATCCTCACAAGAATCTTCCTGGCAGACTAGGAGAATTCTCATCAACTCTTTGGCAGTCTAGAGAGTACCCAGTACCTATCCCTAAGTCTTTTTGGCAGTCTAAGAAGACGATTCCGTAAATTGTTTTCTTTTCAGGCAATATCGTCTCCGTAAGTTCCAAGTAAATCTTTATATGGTTATTTCGTTTTTTATAAATAATCAAATCAGATAGGTTTCTGTTAAATTACACTTGTATTAAAGTAAAATTTAAGTTCACGTAAAATACAAAAGAAAATATATTATTCTTGTCGAATATCTTTTCAATAAAACGAACACAAATGCCAGATAATGCATTAACGTTTTTTTTTTTTGCTAGACTTGTACAAATATCACCTTTCCCGAAGTAAATAACTAGTTTATAAATCTCAATTCACAAAATACTTATGACCGCATATTTTAATATTCGATGTTAAAATATTCCGTTTGTTGACATACTGTGAATAAATTTCTTTTAATAAATGCAAGGTTAATTTCGATATATATATATGATTTATATTTGCTTTTGTATATAACAAATACTTTGTGATCTTCTTGTAAATATATGTGTAAATAAAAAAATTGACATAGTAAGATTTCTTTTACTCTTAATGTTGGTAGGTTATTTGTATAAGATAAATAATAAAGTATTAAAAGGAAAAAAACATGCTAATACATACCGAACCATAGGTTTCTCTCCACTGTAAACCGACTACTCGAATTTGAGCATTACTGTTGTTAAGATTCGCGTTCACCAGATAAATTAAAACATTTGATTTTATCATCTCATGTATTTGTTTTAAATTTTATGCCTAATCAGTTGTCAATTAGAAACGGTGAACGTGGGCGAATACCAACTGTAGATTTTTGTAGACGACAATAACACTCTAATGTTAAATATCCCTAAGACGTTTAGTTATCCGTTGATAGATGGAACACCGGACCATTCAATTTGGCAATTAGTATTATTAATTAGGTATTTATCAATTTAAAGATGGTGTCGTGTCGCAATATTCTACACATATTTATATATGTTAATGAAATAAAGGCTTTATTATTATTTTTATTATTATTATGTTTCCACTTTTTTATATGTATTTATTATGTACTGACGATATTATTGTTTATTGTGAACCTGGCGACGAATAAAGTATTATTATATTATTATTTATTATTCTTTATATACACACTGTATATATTTGTGCTTGATTTATTTTCTTGAGAATTTCTACCTAAAGCAACACTTTTAATTCTTTGTACGTTCCACAATGAATTCGAAACTAATTACCGTAACTTAAACAATATTACTAGGAAAACACGTTGCACACAACTACGTCGATAAATTTTAGTTTACACGTACATTTTCCAGCGAGCTTTTCACAAAATCCAATGCAAAATACTTTCCCAAGTGTAAAACAAAACGAGGAGACAGGCGAGATATACGTTCGAAGGGGCAAAGCTTACATCGCCTGGTTTAACTCTACGGAGTCGTAGGTCATTCCTCTAAGTAGCGGAGCTCACATACCTGTGAGCTTTTGTGCTTTTTGGAGCAGAAAAAAAAAACGGAGCGAAGCGTGCATCGGTAAAATTATTGTGCTTTCCTATTCATGTGGGCGAGATAAATCGTGAATAGGTGTGAACTATCCCGGTTGGTTATCTAAAGAGGTTAACTTTTAAGTGGGACTTTTAAATATATTGTGATTTTTATAATGCAGTTTGTTATTGCGAACGGTATCACTATTTGACGCTGATAATTTGTTATATCAAATGCGTAATGTTCAATGGGCTTGCCACCCACGGCTTGTAAAGCCGTATAGGCTGTATTTGTTAATTGATCGACGGCAGTTAGTGGGAAGACACAAACTACACAAAACTTCGTATATTTGTCGAAGATAGCTCAGCGAATCAAAATGGTAAATGCATAAGTTTTAACATAAAGTTTTTAATTATTAAAATAAATACGTATCACACTAATAATATTATCGAATGAAGTGACGCATTGCAAACTGTATTGTTGAATTGGTTTTACAGAAAATGCGGAGTCCTTGTTAATGATTAGAGGTATCTTAAGGAACTGATTTCAAATATGAATTTATCTTGCAAGCAGAGTTTTACCGTGTAAGTCGATTTATTTTTACTATTATTATTAATGATCATCTTCACGAAGTGATTAGACCTCGCAATAATTAGGAGGCGGACATTACCGATTTAAACTACGACGAAGTTACAACGGAGCAAAGAAATAATGTAAACAACAACACCCACTTACTGAATAGCACTAATTCATATGGTGATCTGCAAGATCTGTTTACATCAAAGAAGTGCCCTAGAATGAGAGCAAAAAATGCCCATAAAATAATGAATTTATGAGCAAAATCCTTTCTACATCGGCGTAGACAGGAGCGTGAGGGGTTTTTAAAATATATAATATTCACCTTATATTTCGAAAGGGAAATAATATAAATATGTATATACTTACTGTTATTTAGTTTCAATAACATACGCGTACATTTTTAGTTATCATTTATTTAGATCTACAACGTTGTTTATGTTATTTTTTCTGATATGAAAATGAATTGTCAGTGATTCCGAAATTTATTACAAAGTCTGTAGAATATCGTTACAGAATGCCAAAATATCGCACGGTCGTCACTTAGCTTTGCTAAAACATACACAGAAATAGTTTTTATGCAGACAATTTCGATAGTTTACAAAATTTCGTTACATGTTTAAATGACGATGCTCGAAGTATTTCTGAGTGCATGGAACTAACACAAATCCCAAATTTAAAAAAATCAGTTGTTATTCCTTCAGGAACACTTTGGAAATTTGCCTAAACTAATCAGATATTATGAAAATCGAAATCTCAAATTAAAAGATGGATTTCACCACATTAGACGTGGGCTATTAATAATTTCAAAAGTATTCCAAGTGACTTCGGATGTGGCCTTCGGCAAAAGTTAGACGGAGTTTTTAATAGAAATCCAGATTTAATAACATTGCGGCAATTGTGTATGCTAAATACGCTGAAATAAAGGAATATTTTCAGTACGCACCTATAACCAGTTGCAATGTAGAAAGGACGTATTCTATCTACAAGGATGTACTTAATTCAAAGAGAACAAGTCTTACAGAAGAGAAAATGAACAAATAATAAAGTATTTTGTATTTTATAGATCACCAGCCACTTGTTTTCCAATTATATAAATAAAATTAAAACCTCTTTAAAAACACAACATCTCAATAGTGCGCCCATGGGCGATGAGTCATGACTCGCTCGTGTCCGCGCCCTAGTTATTACCGTTACGAATTCTGAAAACTTTTTTATACAGAAGTTGTGACAAATTAATTTCTGAATACCTTTCCCAGTTTAATAAATCGACAAGGTAGTAGGGTATTTTGTAGTTTATAATCACCAGTCACTTGTTATTCAATTATATAAATAAAATTAAAACCTCTTTAAAAATACATTTCAATAGTGCGCCCATGGGCGATGAGTCATCAACCGCTCGTGTCCGCCCCCCTAGCAATAATAGATTACGTTTTAAATATTGAGAAAGAAAGAAGTTTATATTAAATCTTATGCGTTCTTACATTGGCTCTCCTTTTTCCTTGTTGGAATTAAGGGTTGATAATACTGTTTAATACTTATAAGGTACCTAATCTGTTTCTTTTGCCAATCTTAAAATAAATTTGAATAGAATTGTATATTTAAATCTAAAGATTTACCCATTTAAACTAGAGCCAAATTGCTAGAACATTGGTAGCTTTCTTTGTACATTTACTACAAACTTTCTACATTGTTAAACAAATGAATTGCATACTGCAAATGATAATCATTAAATCAAATCAGGTGATAATTAAGGTGGCACATTTAGAAAACGTAATTATGTAAATCAAATATTGTTAAGTGCAAATCATGTTTAATCTAGGTTAGTACGAATTTTCACTAACAAAACCATTCGACATCCATTACATTAATTACTGTCATTTATCTTGGGTTAGCTATACATTTCAATGTGGTCATAACAAACATATATATACAAGCTAAATACAATTATAGTTCAACAATTACGAGCCATAATTTTCCAATAATGGTAACAAAGTGCTCCCTCAGTGTCTCCTAATACTATTCATCAATTATATTCGTTGAACCACCCAATTTCTATTAGTATGGACTATTTGCTGTTTACATTATTTCCTCAGGATTCCATGATGAATTACCGACAAAGAAAAAGAATCTTGAATAAGTACTGTATTTATGAAATCCATGATTTGGACTGTCAGAGACCTGTGATATAAAAACCTTACATCTCTAACTTTTCTAAATATGATTTCTTTATATTCTCAGTGTAAGTTTAGTTTATTCCGCATTAATTTATTGAATTATAGGAAAATATATATGTTAGAACGCAAGGCGACATCTCTTTAATAATTAGTTTTTTAAAAAACGACATAATTATGTAGTAAAAATGACAAATTAGGAAATAAATGTTTTCGTTTAGAAGTACATTGTGTACAAAAAAACTTAACAGTCTTTGAACTGTTTGGTTCTTTCGTATACGGACGATTTAATACTATATGGAATTATTAATAAAAGTAGCAATCGTCAGAATTTAGATTTTTGACAGAAGGGGGGAAGGCTGACGAAATATTGTTTTTTGCCATTTTCTTGGCCGATAATGATTTATTTTTTGAAATACTTTGGAACAATTTAAAACAACCCTAGAACAACCTGGAACAACTGTCAGAATCTAGATTTTCGAAAAAAGCGGGTTCACTTCTCACTTTTGGATATAATTTCTTTACAATATGTTTTGGTATATAAGAGATACGGTTTTGATGTATTATAACAATGTTTAGAACAAACCTAGAACAATCATCAGAATTACAATTTTCAAGAAAAGGGGGGCTGGCAAAAATTCGTTTTCCGATTATCTCGGTTAATTTTGAATTTTTTTTCGAGGTTCTTTCGAACATGTTTAGAACAACTAGAACAACCTGGCACAACCTTCAGTATTTCAATTTTCAAAAAAAGTGGGGCTTGGTAAAAATGTAGTTCTTTTTCAATTATCTCGGCCACTTTTGACTTTTTTTTTATGAAATACAATTATCAACAAACCTAGAATAATCTGGAACAACTATCAGATTTTTGATTTTCGAAAAAAGGGGGCTAACATCACACACCCTAAAATGAACGGAGATAAGGATATTTTGAAACCGTACTTGGTGAAACCAGAAAGAACTCAAAAGGTAAATGAAAACTGTTATTACTAGACAGCGTACGTGCCAGATTTAAATTACAACGGAGCAAAGAAATATTGTAAACAACACGCAGTTACTGAATAGCAACTATTCATATGGTAAACTGCAACATCTGTTATTGTCCCAAAACGACAGCAAAAAAAGTCCTCTTTCCTCATAAAATTCGTTTCTTCATCGGCGTAGGTAGTAGCGTGAGGGGCTTTTAAAATTTATTATATTTACCTTATATTTCGCATGATAAATAATGTTATATATGTATATACCTATTCATACTTACGTTAGTTCGGTTTTTCATTGTTTTGGCAGTTAATTACGTACTTCGTAATTATTGTAATAGTTCCTGTTTAATACCGTTTCATTGAATATATTTCTCCCAATTATCTCGACGTAATTGTGCATTGGATTTTGTTAAGTTTCAATAATATACGCATACATTTTTAGTGATCATTTATTTAGATCTATAACATTGTTTATGTTACTATGATATGGAAGAACGTCGAGAATGGCATCGTAAAACAATGGCAAGTTGGATTAAGGGCCGTACTGATTGTATGTCCTCCATTGTCAGTGATTCCGAAATTTATTGCATACTCTATAAAATATCGTTACAGAATGCCCAAAAAGGCCACGTACAACATCACTTAGCATCGCTAAAATATACATAGAAATTGAACCCGTTGAAAGTTGACAATTTTAACGAAGAACTCTGTAAAGCTTTAATGGCGACTAATATCCCATTAAAGAAACTTGACAATCCCACTTTCAAAACATTTCTTCAAAAATATGCTGGTCGAAATGCTCCTGATGAATCCACCTTACACAAATATTGTGTTTCTAAGTGCTTCACGAAAACAGTAGAAATATCCTTCAAATAATTACAAAATGAATCCGATATATGAATGAAACATTCGTTTACCTAAGGTAATAAAAAAAGTGGAAGATCTCTCTGTTTATATCATGTTCGGCTTAATACAGTCGACCAGGTATACCTTCCATATAGCTGGTCTTAGACATTACAAAACTGTGAGTAAGAGGTTGAATTGTGTGTTGCCTATTTGCCATTTATCAGTGCGGACTTTGAGATCATTCTCATTGGTTTCAAAGTAATTTTTTGGATACCAGGGTTATTTTGAAAGTAAAGTAAATACATTGTCGTGTTCAGAATAAAAATATCTAGGTACTCACGATTCAAAAAAGTACTTTTTAAGCACAGTAAGGTTTATATCGCTATAAAACGAACAAAATTCAAAGTGCTGTATTTTAATTATTTTTTAATATAGGCCAAGACAACTGAAGACCACACAAACACAGCCAAAGCCATATCTTAAAAGCGCTCAATTATCCGCAATAACATTAAGAAGTGAAAAATCCCATATAATCCCATATTATTATTATTAAACAACCTATTACACGATATCTATTATTACTATTATTATTACTATTAACTCAAGGGCGATACAACAACAAAAAAACTATGAGACTGACTGCATAAGCGATGACCCACAGTGACGAAACAGATTCGAAAATATTAATTCTACTAACTAACGAAATAACTAAGTTCAAACAAAGATACATACTAAACAATCAACCGCCATTTTGAAGGTCAGAACCACTATACCTGTAGCCTACACAAGATACACAAAGTTGTAAAATACAAAGTCACCACACAAGACTTAAACTCGAAATGTTTTACAGAAATATTACTCAAAAATATTTAAAGGACGAGAAAATTCTTCACAAACAATTGGCCCTATACTCAGCAATTGGTTCTCAAATCCCCAATACTGTTATTTAACCATGTATACGTTAAGTGCTCAAATGTACGAAAATAATATATATACGGAAGTAATCAGATGTACAGAAACATTCAAAAGTACGGAACATACATTAGCGATAAAGTTTTAAAATATTCTAACATTCTGTAACTAAGGGCCAAAAGTACACATAACATTCAAAATCACACACAACGTAAGACGTAACTGTAGTATAAGCTGGGATATACTTTACTTTTACTCAAAACAAAATATGACAAGGTCTTGAATGCTAAAATTAATTAATTCCTGAAGATGATTCAAAATGTTTCTGAAAATTTCCAAAATCCAAAATTCTTTTAAACGAATTATTTTATCCCCTCTAAAGGGCCCCACGTTGGGCGCCAAAAACCTTGCTATCTTCTTGTGTTTAAAATATCAAATGGCAAAAGGCCCTAAACAGACTCGGTAACAAAATTCCAAGAAGGTAGGAAGTAAGACACCACCACGGTAACTAACTTTCTATTTGAATACAGGAAGACGCTTGTCTATTAAATAATCACCAACTTATAAAACACTCAGGTCTTACCTTCGTACTTCCCAAGGGTCGATGTTCAATATGGGAGTCAGCACCGCCTCCAGCTACAGTCAGAATTAGGGCGAGTTCGAACACAGTACTAAGTCGAAGGTTACGTTGTCAGGGCGCCTATCCGTTAATATATGCTGAGCCCAACAAATATTCAGACCCCGGACAAGATCCAATAAAAGATTTAAATTTCTGAAGGCATGAATAAAAGTCTTAAATGGCCACCCCAGGTGATCCACAACTTCAAATTACCAATGACATATAATTACAAAATTAAAGAATTAAAAAAAAAAGGAAACACATGAGACAACCTTAAAGTTAAATTAATTACCTGACAATATTCTTACAAAAGCATATAAATATAAGGCAGCTTGCCGAAAAGTCTCTCCAAAGTCGAACAGTTTGACCGGAAATTGCAACACATCAACACTCCAAATGAAACACTCTGTATAACAGAGGCAACCGACAATCTGTTCGACAGAAGAGTGCAGACTTTAAGTTATAAGGTATCTAATACTAAAAATATTAGCGCTAGTTAACTGTGCTTTACATAAGAGTATGTGATCAACATTAAACTCAATAATTCCTTACAAAATTCCACAATAATAAATTTAAAAGGTGACTAGTTGTATTAAATAACAAGCAATAGATTTACACCATACAGATGTGAGGCTGCAACGCCAATACACATCCAAAATTTGTCCAAAATTCTAAATCGAAAAAAAAGGCTACGTAACGTCTCCAAAATTGACAAGTAACCCCCAACTGGAGTCACTGTTGTTAATCAAACTACGTTAATTTAATAAATTCAAATTATAAGGCACTCAGGCCAATATGCAGTTAAATAATGAAATTACGATGACTTGAACGATTAGTTAAGCCGAGAAAGTTACAATTAACAGTCCGATAGTACTCGGAATTGACTTGATATTACCAAAACTGATTGGCAATTAACAGATAATCAAACACAGCCACAGTACCTTTAAAAGTCCACATCCACAGCTACAATACACGATACCTTCTACAATTCACACTCGTTACAAAGGAATCTGCTCCAAATACCCTCGGTTAACGACATCTTCGGGAAAAACGGTGTAGGAAGGCTACAGCATTACATCAATCTGCACCTTAAAATATGTCTTCACCGCAGGATACACAATCTATCCCCTTGGAACTATAAAATATATCAGGCACGTGGTTCCAAAACTTTACCAACGAAAAGTGATCTAATGAAATTTTTGCCATGCACTAGCAGCTATAATTGAATATAGAAACAGCACAATTAAGATCGGCCAGACACGTAAAAATGATACTTACAGCAGTTAAACAATTCTTAAGCCACGACAAACAATATCCTCAGCAAGTTTATAACCATAACGCCAAATTCACATTAACGCTTGAGAAATATCATAACATCCGCCTTGTGCTAGCGATTACATACGATATAATTCAACAATCTAACATTTCTCAAGTAGTGACTAAAGAAAATTGCATCTGCTCTTGTGATGTGCTTCTTCTAAGACAGTCGACGATCAAAAGAGAAAGGTTCTAACTTGTCAATCACCGACCTTAAGCGTAACAACGAACATTTGAACTAATAACAGAGCGACCTAACCTGATATTTTAACATACGACATAAATGTAGATTCAAATGACAATACAAAAGTGGAAAATAATTATCATTAAAATGTCACATAACTCTGACCCAAAAGAAACTCCCAAAACTAATTAGAAACTAATTTAAAATACCCAAACTATTAAATAAAACATAGTGCGCCATCTACCCGCCAGCAACGGTATACATTACACACCTGAGATAAGGCAGATCGCACGGCAATAGGAATCTTATGAAATTCTCTCCTATCTCCTAGATGGCAGAAGGAATCGATAACATTAATTTAAGAGAAGGATGATTTATTTAATCCGAAATAATTTAAGTATTCAATCGATAAAACTAAAATTCTCAATTCAGAGATAAAATACAGCAAAATAATTGTAACAATATAATTACAAATTTTAATCGTGACTTACTAGAACAAATATTGGTTACTTCGTGCATGTAGCGACAACTTTTTCAAGTGCCTTAATTTCTGCGATTTTTTTAAGTTGAAATTGACCATTTTGTGGCATACGCCGATCAAGTAAAACCCATGAGATCTAGGTAATAAACTAAAATATTATATTTAATGAATTTCAGTCTAAGTACACCTTCATTAGAATTATACATATATTGTTGACTACCTATTTAGTGCCAGATATTATATAAATTAGAAAATATACATCTTCGTTGATTTATTATAACTTAAATAGTACGTCGCTTTCAGATTTTTACTATTATTTCGAATACCACTACTTTTAGTAATACTGTTATAGAAAAGAAGTTGACCACTTTGACTTATGTGATGGGCTTATTACACACTGGAGTGTTAAACACTGGAATAAACAAAAAAATACATTTCAACTACTTGTATTTGTAGATTTAATAGCACGGACAGCGCAGAAATTAAAATAGTAAAAAACATAGTAAAAAGTATTTTAATTGCATCATTAGTTAAATAATAATTACTATACGAAAATCAATTTACAATTGAATAAATACTCTACAAATAAACTTTATTTATTACTATGTTTAAATTACTGTGCAAATAATTCCAATAATTTTAACATTAGGGGCTATAGAGTGTTCTCTGCAATCTAAACGACGATTAAGAAATGTTATGCACAATTTTCCGGCAGTAAATTCGTGACATGTTTCACGAAGCCTGTGACATGTTGTGTTTTTTTTCCTCAAATTAAAATTGCTCTGCAAAATTAAGTAGATTGCGTCGTGTTGTGACTGCTACCTTTCCTCTTTCGGGAATAGGAAAACACTGAGGGGAATATCTTTTGCCGTAATGTAATATTTCAGTTGGTTTTATGAAGATAAATGGCGTACTTTATACGAAATATTAGTTACAGTACACCTTATGAATACAAAGTGCACCTCTGGGGTATATGAAATTAGTTATGTACCTTGCAAACATACTGCATATATTGAGATAATTTGAACAACTAATGAAAACAGTTGGCGATATTATACATACGGCATAGGGTATAAGGGTTCTTTTCTAATCACATTGAAGAATTACTTCATTTCTAATAGTTTTCTTTTATTGAGAAAGTCGTTCAGTCTTCAACTGTGGAGAAAATGAAACTATTTTTCACGGGTTACTGACCAATGTGACAACGAGTTTTACTTTTCTTTATAGGTAATATTTACGACTTATATGACGTTTATACTACTCATAGATAAAAGAGAGGGTACAATGGCCTACTCTCTCACTAAAAACTGAACCAAACATCAGCACCATCTGCAATTCCCTTCCGGGTACTTTTGATAGAATTAACGCAGGAATCTGTAGAGAATGATAACTGTTTAATGAGCGGGAAAATTTCTTGATTGCAAATTATTAATGTATGAAATTAATGTAAAAATTTGCATGAATATTTTTTGGCGTTATATTTGCTTGAACATTAACACGTGCCTGCAACATTAAACGTCAAAATATTTGATGCTAATTTTACATGAAAAACAAATTAGTATACGTAAATAGTGAAGTATCGTAAAATCTTTTCTGTATCTAAGTTCTACTGATGAAACAGATTAAAACAAATGTATTTTTATCTACGTGAAATAAATTCTGTAACTGTTCGCATTATACAGAGTGTTCACAATTTCGCAAAATCAAAGAAATCTTTGTTTCCACATGTTAGGCATAAAGAAGGTGCAAATGATACTACCGGTGCTGGAGTTGCTGAATATTTTATGAGACAAATATTGTGATATTTAATAGTAAAGCTTGAAAATCTTTCAATACAGTTGAAAGCGTCGATTACGTTAGTACCGCAACATTTTTTAAAATCCATGAAGTCATATGCAAAATCCAAACAAACACACTACAACGTAATTGAACGCCAGTTAGTGTTACCTTCTAAATTGTTATAAAAAATTAGAAATGTAAGTAAAATTGTTATTCTTGAAACTACCCAACAACTTCACTTTCAGCAACACTTTTCTAATTTTATTTCGTTCTATTTTATTATTTAAAATTATTAATAATAATTATTGTAAAGTTTATTTCAATAAAAATTCAGAAATATTTTTTTTAGGTACTACTAGATCACGTTACATAAGGATCAATATTTTGAGGTTACCAGAATCAAATACATCAATGTAAATCGGCCTTGATAATTTATGATGAACTTTTATTGTAGTAATTTTAGTTTTGAGGGAGCTAGCTAAGAGGGATATTTCAAAATGTTTCACTGTTTCCCTACTGTCAATGTTACCCGTCATTACCTTATAGACCAGGTACATCAATAGAAATTGTGATTTAATAATACATTTATTTCACAAGAATAAGCAAATGCCAAAAAATAAAAATAAACACCAGCATACATTATATTTTTTAATTATCCACGTTCAAAACACTGACCAAAAGGACGACATTATTGCGTGTGCCCTTTTTTTTCACATAAAACAATTATATCGCTAGCGGACAACTGCTCATTTAGCCATGTTTGACTAAAAAGCGGAAATTGAACGAAAAATGTATGCCAACAACAGATGTCATTGGGCGTTGCGGCCGCTGTGATCTCGTTTGAGGTTAAATCACGATATTATCGCACTTTAACAGACAATGTCGACTATAATTTACCACTCTTTCTAATTGCATATTATTTATTTTTTTAAGACTTATGCTACATAACGGAAGTAATTCGTATTTCATTGGTTTTCATTATATTTCATATGAATATATGTGTTTATGTGTATAATCATTTCCTCTTAAAATGATCGGCCAATATCGTCACATATCACAAGGGCACCTTCTAGTGTATTACTTATGTGTACAAGTCATCAGGGTGAGTTATTAGTAGCCGCTTCTTAGATTGCTCTTTTGTGTTTTAAGTAAAAGAAAAAACAATTAGTGGAAGAACCATGGTTGCTTCTGGCGCATTTTGTACAAATACTTTAAGCTTGACGCACTTCCGGTTTCACCGGAAATGCACGTAACTTAATTTTTTTAAATAACGCACCCTATATATTTTTGGATTTTTTCTACTGCTTTAAATTGTCTGTTCAACTGTTTTTTCTTTTCTAAAATTGAGCCAATAGTTTTTGTGTTATATTTTGATCTAATATTTTTAAAATATTAGATCAAAACATGTGTTCAGAAAAAAATCATTTTCACATTGTTTTTAAGAGTAAAAACATTAACCTTGGCAGTGCTTGTAGCCAAGAAAATTCTGCATCATTTGGTGAAGTTACACTCGACAATACCTGAAAGACTTTGTTTTTTTGAAGCCTACTTCCTGAAATTTTCGCATACGAAAAATTAATTTTTTTAAATGGAACACCCGGTATTTTATTCAGGCATTTTGTTCCCTTTTTTATTCTCTTTCATTTTTGTCAATAATGTCCTATACCTATCTTTTGTAATTTTTGAGATAATCAATATAGGAGCAATTAGCAGTCAATTTAAAAATTATGAGCGCTGTTGTTCTATGCACCAAAATATTCGTTCAACCAATGGAAGGCAGTAATGTCGTCCGACTTCCTTAGTCAACTGTCAAACAAAGTAAATGTTAAATCCAACTATCCCAAAAGTAATAATTTGAAGAAGAGCATCGCATTTCAATTTTTTTATCCGGCAATGTCCAGTTGCACTATTTCATTTTTTACACTGTTAGTTAACAACCAAATAAAATAAAGGTTATGTTTACTGACATATTTGAAGATGTCTTCAAAAAGTTTTGAAAATCATCCATTAACATGTTCATCAAAGAAATAAGGTCCAATTTATGTAACTACCCACTATTCCTCCCCACACATTTAATGACCAACGATTTTGAAAGTTTGCGGGTGTGACAAAGTGAGGGTTTTTATGTGTTATAATAACGAAAATTGTGACGATAAACGTATTCACTTAAAGGTGGCTTCGTCGGTAAACAACAAAAAATTGAGAAAGCCAGGATAATTTATCTGCTGCGCATTGACAAAAATGTAAGCGATTCTGAAAATTTCTTTCATCTAACCCTGTGTATGAATATGCTACGGATGAATTACATATTTCCTAATTATTCTGGATTCTCAAATTTGACTCTCTACAGACGTCTAATTTTCGTAGTACTAGTATGGGGGTGTTCGACTACACTCGCAAGTACCATAAACGTCTTATCCTCACCAGTTATTGATTTTTCCGCTCTTTTTTCATATTCAGTATATTCTGTTCACTCAATCCGTTCCTTTATACTTTCGAAGGCTTCTGGCTTCGGTTGACTTCTACACACATGTTTTCGTCAAAGTTTTAAAAAAATTAAATTTCAAGCATTTCCGTTGAAACCGGAAGTGCGTCAGAACTTAAAGTATTTTTAGAACATATGCCCCAAGCAACCATGAATCCTCCACTAATTGTTTTTTCTTTTATTTAATACACAAAAGAGCAATCAAAGAAGCGGATACTAATGACTCACCCTGTTCAATATTCACAGCCGATATTCCAGCATCAACGTGGTACAGAAACTCCAAACGCACCTAGACAAGACGATAATATGGTTCAAACAATGGAGGACAACAATAAACGAAGACAAATCCCAAGTAATAATCTTTCAAAGGGATCGGAAAAGAACCGGCAACGAAATAACCATCAACAACAACACCATACCATGGAGTCAAGAAGTGAAATACCTGGAGGAACACCTGGATACAAAGTTCAATTATAAGACACACATAGCAAAAACGATAACCAAAACCAATCAAGCAAGATGTCAATTATGGCCTCTTATAGGCAGAAGAAGCAAGCTGAACACAAACAACAAAATCCTACTTCAAACATGTACTACGCCCAATATTCACATATGCATACGCACATGCAAGATCAACATCAATAAACTGCAAATAATACAAAACACCACTCTCAGAATGATACTAAATGCTTCATGGCATAGGAGAAATAATCAAATAATGAATAACACAAATACCCCAACCATCATTAACTACATTAAGGAAAAAGCGCTCAGCTTCAATATCCAGATGGAAAACCACTCAAACCGAAATCTGAAAAGACTACTCGCATACGATGGAAATGAAAACTTTAAGCACAAAAGACCTACAATGGTTGTACTTTAATACTCACCCCTAATCCTAATCAAAATAAAGATAAACAATAGCTAATCAAACTCAACTCCAACATTCCAAGATTCACCGCACTCAGATGAAGAGTAAAAGACTAAATAGTCTAACTTTAAGTCACAATAAAGAAGAAGAAGAAGAAGAAGACATCAGAATAAATAAAAATATAGAACATGCAGAAGGTTGGGCACATTTTTAAAAGAATCATCGGGTTTTGAAAATATATGTCAGAAATATTAAATATATCAGTAGGGAGAATTCGTATTTCTCTGCTAGTAGGTAGAAATAAGCTAAGAGAACACTTTCCGATAATAAATTCTTTTTCTTTGTTCTGCGCGAATCTATGAATGTTTAGTGACTTAACTTGTACTTCTCTCTTGACTTTTGTGATAAGAGGCTAGGTGTTGTAAGTTTAGTAGCTTTTGCATGTCTGATGTCATACATTTCTCTTTATCATTTTGATATTTTATACAGATAGAGCAAACATAGGTTCGATGACAAATGTCAATGTCAATTAATTTTACAGAAATAGTAAACAGTAGTATCAGGGGTAGTGCACTTCATTTACTACACATTATCAGTGTTTTGGTTGAGGGAGGGTTTCTTAGAGGGCAGCACTTTATACAAAATCGAAAACATAACTCCCAATATAGTTGGCTTCGTTGGTGAATTTTGTTAAAGTTGTTGTTGTTATGTGATTTTTCTCCGTCATTTGCAATATTGTGAGTAACTGTCATTGTTAAATACGATAGTTCTTCTCCACAAGTGCATTTCGAAACATCAAACCGATGATACTACTTTAGAAAATATGCATGTACAGGCGTTACCGTCCACCTCACAAGCAAGTCCCAGTGAAAGACCAGAAATTCAGTATGTGTCATGTATTTGTAAGTGTGTACTTCCGGTAGGAATTTCGAAAAACTTTTTAAATAAAATTGTTCTCAATTTTAATTTCAACTACATACGAATTCCTTATAAATTTGTTTAAACTTAGTAGTTGACGAAATATTGGCAAATTCAATTTTTTCACTGAAGTAAACTGCTACTTCCGGTCTTCCGATTTTACTGAAAAGCTAATCAGATCTCAAGAGAGAGATTATACACGTAAATACAAAATTTAGAATTGATATCTAAAGCGGTTTGACCTCTATCGTGGTCACACACACACACACACACACACACACAGAGAGAGAGAGAGAGAGAGAGAGAGAGAGAGAGAGAGAGAGAGAGAGAGAGAGAGAGAGAGAGAGAGAGAGAGAGAGAGAGAGAGAGAGAGAGAGAGAGAGCGCGAGAGAGAGAGAGAGAGAGAGCGCGAGAGCGAGAGAGAGAGAGGGAGAGAGAGGGATTTTCTAAAAACCACTTTCTGTCTCAGGGAACTTCAAAACGTGGACATCTGCAAAAATCTTGAGGTGGAACATTTTCGTCATCACAATACTTCCTTATACTACGTATAAGAAAGTAAAAGATATCTTAGTATTTAAAAACCCTCAAATATCTATATTGTAATCATTTAAAAATATTCTCTGTATAAAGATAGAAAATCTCTCTTAAATTATTTGAAACCCTCGTTTGATATAGTTGAAATATTAATATATGATTATGATAATATAATAATTATCTATATAAATAAAAACCGAGAAAAATGTGCTAGTGTTATGTCAAATATGAATAATAATATTATAAATATATAAAGTATTTATTTTTGCTGTGAACTAATAATTTCTAAATAAGTTTGACTTCCTATATTTACTTATTTAATATTAATTAATTCGAATTATTCTGGGGGGTTTAGCTGCTGTCAATGAACTTAAATAATATGGAAATTGAAGCGTTTAGTTAATATAGATATTATCTTTATCAACTAATTAAAACATTAACATATTCTTAATTCTTTACGAACTCATCTTGTAATTCTGTAATATTTTCAATTTTCTTCCAATTTTCCATATTATATATACGTTCTTGTAATAATATCAAATTATTGCTTGTAAATATGTTTAACATGAATTAATCCATAAGTATGCTAAAGTTTTATGCTAATTTCCATAGTATAAAACATATGCAACATAAGCTAAATTTAAATATTAGATTGTATAATGCAGTTATAAAAATGGGGTTTTCTAATATTTCATTTTTGGTTAGTCGGGTAAATAAAATTCTTAGTAAAAAAAATCATAATAATATGTAAATTGAAAAAAAAAGTATATTTTGCATACAAAGCGTATGCACGACGAGGTATCCTCAAATAGAAGAACGCACATTGGAATTATTCCATAAAACTGTTGCCTTTTTGTCAGAAACAAAATGGATTAGTGTTGTTATATCAACAAACGATCCTCCACGTCAAAATTAGCTTTCCATAAAAGCTTGCATACGGATTTTCGCACCCCATTTCATACTGCTTCCGTTCCGTTCTTTCATTTTCATGAATGATGCATCAAGATCCCATCACTTCCCTTATTTGCGAACTTTCAGGCCTTTGGGGTGCAATATATGTATGTATAAAACGGTTTTTTTTTCCGCGAAAATTTAATTCATGTATGAGTTTTCTCCCAGGTCCGTCTATATATATATATACATCAGCATGCATATTATTGCTACTTTTTCGACCGTCAGCATACACATACACATTTCGATCCTTCCTACTTATACTTCCTCTAAATATATGTGCACATAGTATATATATATATTTATATAGCTTAGGAGATTAGTTTACTTTATATGAAGAACGCTGAAGGCCAATTTATAACACATAGTCATGTAGGAAAACGCTCCCAACCTACGGTTTTCTGTTGGAAAATTGCCTTTTTTCATCATCCTTTCACTTTAGATCTGGTTACGTCAACCCATCGCAAATGTTGATCTCCGTTCCCCACTTTCAGCGATGGCGCAATATTTCGAGTTTGTTTGCGTAAACGTCGACAGAGGGCGTCCTACCAGTCGACGTTCGTCGTATATTGTAATTGGATTTCGTTATTATTTTCGTTTTTGTTTTAAGTATCTGTCAGCTGAATAGTATTTTAATGAGTTTCCGAGAGGAATACATTTTTATAATTCGAGGCGAGGTATACTGTTTATTTTTGAAAGGGAAGATAAATAGCCCTTCTTCTATACATTAACGCTTTTCGTTTATTCAAGTCTCATGCGTGACTCGTTTTTGTAAAAGTTGTTAGTATCTTAATTTGGTACAACAATTTCTCTGAAATTAATCATTTTCACTAATTGATTATACACTGTACTGTGTTCGTAAAGTAATTTACATTAAGAGTCAAAATTTTCCCCGGTACACAGTGGAAGGTTTATATAACGAACATCAATTAAACAAAATTCGCCACTTTAAGAAAATTAATTTTTTTTTGCTTAGTATAACGAGCTTTTCTTAGCTTCTAGCTGACCGGGCAGACGTTATTGCCCTTCTGCTGGGTGGTGCAGTGAGTCTGATTTGGTTCAAGTTCCAGTATAAGAAAGAAACATATTGTGTACATATAAATCATTTCGGTTTATAAATATAGAGTTTATTAATAACTTGACTAAGGCGCTAACTATTGGATCCTAGCATATCTCTATACCATCATCTCCACAAAACAAATATTGTGAATTGGACCTCAATCAGCCCAGTCGTTCAGAAGTTACACGTACAAGTGGCTACATCGTACTTATGATGACCAATGAGTCAGAAACACGTGTCCACGGTTTCTTTACAGGGGAGTTTACCCAATATCCTTGTATTTCTTGTTTGTTATGTATCGGCGATAACTTGATATATGTTATATATACAGTGTGTTCCAAAAAGTGTTATACAAATGGAGAAAAAGTTTATCTTACACTTCACAAAAAAAAAATTCTTTATAAAAAGCGCTGCATGACTTGTAGATCCATAATCAAGTACAATTTTTTTAATTCATTGGCCAGAATACAGGCAAAATCGAAATGATTGTTTGGAGTGATAGTAAAATACATTCAAACTGTAGTGGAGATCAAAATGTTTATTTTATTTGTTACTAAGTAGAAAAAGCTTATGCACACTTGCAGATTAATGATTTTCCCAGATAAAAATTACAAGATTATTTAAATAAACACGTCAGCAATTGTTGTATTAATGCACAGTACGAAACATCTTAAGATCCCGTTCACAATAAGTGCCTGATTTTATGCTGTTCATCCATATTAAACACATTCTGGATCGAGTGCTTTGGAATATCTAATAACTCTCAACAATTGTCAAATGTTACATCAGGGTGCGTTTGCAATAATTAGAAATGCCAGTAAAATTGAATATTAGTGATAAAATTGAAATTGTACTCACTGTTGGAGAAAATTATAAAACATGTCGGGAAGCAGCAGAAATCTTTAATAATAGACACCCTGATAAAAGAATACATTTCACAACTGTCAGATATGTAATATGTAAATTCAAGAGTTCTGGAAATGTTAAAAATAAATTTAGAAAGAAACATCGGGCATGGGTTAGAACTGAAGATATTGAAACTGATGTGATGCTATCGGTCGTGGAAAATCTAAAATATTCACTTCGAAAACGATCCAATTTATTAGATGTAAGTAAAACTACCGTTTCACGAATTTTAAAGTCAAATAAATTTAAACCATACAAACCCCAATTTACCCATACTTTAAGATAAGCAGATGCTGAACGAAGGTTCGAATTTTGTGCTCGTATCCAAGGAGAATTGGAAGATAACAGATTTATGACACGACAAGTACTTTTCTCTGACGAAGCAACGGTTACGTCTAACGGTAAGTTCGCAAAATTGTCGATGGTGGAGCGATGTCAATCCAAATTTCTATGTCAAAACCAGAGATCAGTATTCATTTAAAACTAATGTATGGTGTGGCATTTATAAAGACAGAATTGTTGGACCAATCTTCTTTCGAAATAACATGAATGGTGAAAGATATCTACAATTTTTAAATAATCAGTTGTCTGCCTTTCTTGATGAACTACCACTAAATGAACTAGGCAAAATATGGTACCAATAGGATGGAGCACCATGTCACTGTAACAGAAATAATCTGGAATTTCTCCTCCACACATTTAACGGAAAAGTGATCGGGAGAAACATGGAGTTTCTTTGGTCTCCAAGATCTCCAGACATTACCCCTCTAGACTTTCTTTTGTGGGGCTACTTAAAAGAAAAGGTATACCTTCAGAGGCCATTTCTAGATCTTGATCACCTTGAAAGAATCATTAGACAAACATGTGAAGCTATAACTCCAGATGTGATTAGAAATGTCATTAAAGAATTTAATCAAAGAACAATCACCTGTTTAGAAAGGGACGGTAGATACGTTGAAGTTCCGTAGTATTTCAGTAATTTTACATGTTCCCAATAAAATTTATTAGTTACGTATTATTTTTTGTTGATAAATTGATAAAGAGGTTATCAGTTTTTTATCATGACTTATTCCTTCATTCAATAAATAATTTAATTAATAATATCTTGTAAGAAGAAAACTAATGCGGATCTTATAATAATACATGTAAAGAATTTCATATGGTAACTCCGCTAAAAATGAAACTGCAGGCACGTGTTTTGAACTACTTGGTTCTCGTCAGTGTAGTGTAGCCAACGAATAAGATGGGATAACCTTGGATATGAAAAGCATCAATCAGAGACATCCTACCAATTGAGGCAGTCTCTAATTGATTCTTTTCGTCTCCAAGGTTATCTTTATTCCTTGGGTACACGGCACTGACGAGAACCAAATAGCTCGAAACACGTGTCTGCAGTTGTATTTTCAGTGAAGTTACCCCATAAAATTCTTTACATATACTATTCTTAAGATTCGTATTACTTTTTCTTTATTTTATATCCTATGGGTTCAGATGGCACGCACGTGGACAATGTCTACCGCGCGGCAACGTTTCGATCAATCTTCATTATCGAGGACATTCTGGCCGAAGCCTCAATTGGTAGGCTGTCTCCTATATGTGTCTCTGATTGATGCTTTTCATCTTCAAGGTTATCCCATCTTATTCCTTGGCTGCACAGTATTGAGGAGAACCAAGTACTTCGAAACACGTGTGTGCAGTTGCATTTTCAGCGGAGATACTCCATCAAATTCTTTATATATATATTTAGTTATATGACACGATGCATACCAAAAATTATCATAGTCTCATACACGATATTTTAATACTCAATACTGGAGGTACAGTGTATACCAAAATGTATATTGAAGAGTACAAAGGTCATCTTAAGAGCTGGTTAGATTTGCAGTAAAATTGGTATACTTTACTTCAAATTTACTTAACAAGAAAATCAAAATTTTCCAATATCTCCTTAAGTATTAAGTTTCAAGAAATTTCTAAAGAATACAACTGTACTCGAAAGAGTAATCGAGAAACATTTGAAAAATGAGGTGTGGGTGCCACACTAGTTTCTTATACATATATGCTTTCCAAAATATAAATGCGAAAATTGTTTTAAAATAAGTTTTAGATTCTGTCAAATTTGTTATACAGAAATTATCCCAAATGCAGCTCAAAGTATTTTTATTCTCTTAATAAATATATAGAATGCATAATTTGAGAAATATTTTGAAAAAAATTGCTATTCGATAAGAGTAAAAGAGTGGATTTTGAAAACGTTTTACATAAAAATTATTCCAAATACTTTCGTTTTCTTAATAAATATATATACAGGGTGAGTCATTAGTAGCCGCTTCTTCGATTGCTCTTTTATGCTTTAAATAAAAGAAAAAACAATTAGTGGAGGATCTATGGTTGCTTGTGGCGCATATTGTAAAAATACTTTAAGGTCTGACGCGCTTCCGGTTTCACCGGAAATGCAGGGAACTTAATTTTTTTAAATAACTCACCCTATATATTTTTGGATTTTCTTGTACTGCTCTAAATTCTCTGTTCAATTGGTTTTTCTTTTTCAAAATTGACCAAATAGTTTTTGAGTTATTAATTTTTTTTGAAAATATTTGACCAAAACACGTATTCAGAAAAAAATCATTTTCACATTGTTCTTAAAACTAAAAACATTAAGTTTGGTGGTGCTTGTAGCCAAGAAAATTTTGCATCATTTGGTAGTAGTTGCACTCGAAAATACCTCAAAAAACTTTGTTTTTTCAAAGCCTACTTTCTGAAATTTTCACATACCAAAAACTTATTTTTTTTAAATGGAACACCCAGTATTTTATTAAGGCATTTTGTTCTTTTTTTGATTCTATTTCATTTTTGTTAGCAATGTGCTATACCTATCTTTTGTAATTTCTTAGATAATCACTATAGGAGCAATTAGCGGTCAATTAAGGAACTACGGGTGCTGTTCTATGCACCCAAATATTCGTCCAATAAAGGCTGGAATGCGGCTGACTGACTGAGTCAACTGTTAAAGGAAGTCGGTATACATTTATGTCAAACTTATAAAAGCATCGCTATTAGTTATCATCCAAATGAATTATTCTTATGAAGAGTTAATAGATATGATTGATGTTTTGGGTGAATCTGAAAGAAACTCTTTGCTAGCATCCAGAATTTATTCACAGCGATCCCTGGTAGAAGTCAACCGAAGCCAGAAACCTTCGAAACTATAAAGTGGACGGTTTGAGTGAACAGAAAGTATTGAATATGAAAGAAAGAGCAGAAAAAGCAATAACTGGTGAGGATAAGACGTTAATAGTACTTGCGAGTGTAGTCGAACACCCCCATAGTAGTACTACGAAAATTAGTCGTCAGTTAGATGTAAGTCAAATTTGAGAATCCAGAATAATTGGGAAACATGAAATTCACCCGTAGCATATTCATACACACGGTAAGATGAAAGAAATTTTCAGAATCGCTTACATTCTTGTCAATTGGCAGCAGATAAATTACCATGCTTTCTCAATTTTTTGTTGTTTACCAACGAAGCCACCTTTAATTCAAGTGAATACGTTCATCGTCACAATTTCCGTTATTATAACACATAGAGCCCCACTTTGTCACACCTGTAGACTTTCAAAATCGTTGGTCATTAAAACTGTGGGGTAAAATAGTGGGTAGTTACATAATTGAACCTTATTTCTTTGATGAAAATGTTAATGGAGGAGAGTATCTTCGCTATCTGCGGACGGATTTTCAAAACTTTTTGAAGACATCTTCAAATATGTCAGTAACCATAACCTTTATTTTATTTCGATGTTAGCCAACAGAGTCAAAAATTAAATACTGCAACTGGATATTGCCGGAATTAAAAAATTGGAATGCGATGCTCTTCATTCTGTAAAATTATTAGTTTTGGGATAGTTGGATTTAACATTTACTTTGTTTGACAGTTGACTAAGGAAATCAAGCGCCATTCCTGCTTTTCATTGGTTGAACTAATATTTTGGTGCATAAAACAACAGCGCTCGTAGTTCTTTAATTGACCGTTAATTGCTCCTATAGTGATTATCTCAGAAATTACAAAAGATAGGTATAGGACATTGTTAACAAAAATAAAAGAGATTAAAAGCAGGAACAAAATGCCTTACTACAATACTGGGTGTTTCATTTAAAAAAAAATAGGTTTTTGGTATGTCAAAATTTCAGGAAGTAGGCTTTGAAAAAACAAAGTTTTTTGTGGTATTGTCGAGTGCAACTTTACCAAATGATGCAGAATTTTCTTGGCTACGAGCACCATCAAAGTTAATGTTTTTACTTTTAGAAACAACCTGAAAATGATTTTTTTCTGAACACGTGTTTTGGTCAAATATTTTCAAAAAAAAATAATAACTCAAAAACTATTGGCTAAATTTTGAAAAAGAAAAAACAGTTGAACAGACAATTTAAAGCAGTACAAGAAAATCCAAAAATATATAGGGTGAGTCATTTAAAAAACTTAAGTTCCGTGCATTTCCGGTGAAACCGGAAGTGCGTCGGAGCTTAAAGTATTTTTACAATATGCGGCACGAGCAACCATGAATCTTCCACTCATTGTTTTTTCTTTTATTTAAAACACAAAAGAGCAATTAAAGACGCCGCAACTAATGACTCACCCTGTAGATTGTAAAAATTTGCTAGCTATTTGCAAAATGTTATTTGGTAGGAGTAGAAGTATTACTTTCGGTCCAAATTTTTATATTTGCTTTATACAAAAATTGTTCCAAATCTAAATCTAAATAGTTTTGCAGTTATAATAAATCTATATAAAACACATAATTTTCGAGATATTCGCAAAAACTGCTACTCGATAAGAGTGAAAGTGTTATTTCCGGTGCGAATTTCGAAAAACTTTTTGTATACAACTTTTCTATCTTAGCAGTTGATGAGATGTTCGTCAATTTAATTTTTTTTTACTAAAGTATATTACTACTTCCGTTCTACCGATTTTACTGATAATCCAATTATATCTCAAGAGGAAGATTAAACTGGTGAATATAAAGTTTGAGAGGGGATGTTTAAAAAACACTTTATCGGTATCAGGACATTTCAAAACGTGGACATTTGCAAAAATATTGGGTTTCAAAATGTTTATTAGAATAATTCATTGTACTAGCTGCGTCTAAGAAAGTAAAAAGAAATTACTGATTTCAGCGGAAACATAACAGACTAAGAAATATCAAACTAGAATACCCATTTTATGTTAAAAATATAAAATGAGCTGTTCAAGCTTGTATTATAAATATATCCAGAAAAAAAATATTTGCTATGTGTCACACACAGTATAATTACCGCCTTTTTAGTTACCCTTTAAAACATCTTTTACTTCATGTATAGTAATGTATTTTAATGAGATATGAGATATACGATATGAGATATTTTAAACTTTTATGTGACGTTTATTTACACGAACTCTGCCGGTAATTTGCTAGACTTATAACGTTAAGCAGGCATAACTTGGAGACTTTATAACTTAATATTGTATGTTGTTGATCTTTGCAAAGCGTGCTCGATATCACAATTATGCCATGAGATGTTATATTACGAGCTATACATTTTTATGTATATGCCACAATTATAGATGTAAAGACCGAGTAAATTTAATATACATATATTTAACTAACTGTGTACTTTAACGTCGTGAAACGTAAAATACGTTTCGGTCAAACAAACTTCTTCTACTATATGCGGAGCTATCTAGTACGACAAATAAAATATGTCTAATTAAGTTAACTTTTTCAATATTTACAAATGTCAGTCTGTATGTACAGAAATATGCACATTATATAAACATCGAAAATATAATTGAGACTGATGTAGTAATATCAACTACATTTGAATTAACTTTTAGATGGAAAAATTTGCAAATGTAACAAAATTTACATAATTTTGGGAATACTTTAACTTTCTTATACGTAGTACAAGGAATTATTGTGTAATAAACAAAAACACCTTTACCACACTAAAGCACAAAAAAGATAAAGACGTATTTCGACAACTATGTCGCAATCTTCAGTAGCACTGATTGAAAACCGCATTGTCTACAGGGTGAGTTATTAGTACCAGTTTCTTCGATTGCTCTTTTGTGCTTTAAATAAAAGAAAAAACAGTTAGTGGATGATTCATGGTTGCTTGGGGTGCATATTTTAAAAATATCTTAAGTTCTGACGCACTTCCGGTTTCACCGGAAATGCACAGAACTTAATTTTTTTAAATAACTCCCTCTATATATATTGAGATTTCCTAGTACTGTTTTAAATGATCGTCTATTAAAGGTGCGTGTGATAGCCGACACTCTTGGCATATCAAAAGAGTCATATCTTACAGTTGTTTGTGGGAAAACTGTCAGCAAAATGGGTGCTGCGTTTACTGACTGAGGACTAGAAACGAATTCGTGTTAACACTTCAGAGTACTGTTTAAGCAATTATAAGCGTAATCGCACTGCATTTTTGCGTCGATTTCTTACGATTGATAAAACTGGGATACACCACTACACATTCGAAACAAAAATTCAATTAAAACAATGGGTGGGTAGAAGCCAGTTGCAGTGCACCGAAGAAAGCGATAGTGGTTCCATCAGCTAACAAGGTTATGGCCACTGTGTTTTGGAATGTTTGTGGTATTATCTATATATTGTAACGTTTTCGGGTTCCAATAAACAACTCGTGCAATTATTTATTTAAAACAGTCTGTATATTTATACACTTAAAATTATATAACAATATAAAAATATAAAACTAATGTATCACACTTAAACTACTATTAATAAATTAAAATTAACACTTGTATTTATTTCTATTACTAATATCTGTCCGTATTTATGTAACACTTCTATTTATATAACACGGCACTACTTATTCATTTCTTTGGCTACCACTATTTATTTCTTCGCACTCGAGACTACTTAAGGACTTTCTTATTTCGGAATTACTCCGCGATTATTCATCCATCGGTGCAACTGTCTTTTTATATACGCGTTCGAAACATCTGAAACACATCAGATAAACGCCAGTGTTCTTCTCGACTTATGAAGAACATTCCACAGACATTCTGTCTCCTTGCACTACGACGCAAACGGATGATTTATTGCTTTTTATTGCTTTATGATGTTTACCAGTCGTGTCGAGATGATTTACAACCTCTTTTTACTGTCGCTCGGATGTCTGCCTGGATGTCTACTGGTTTCGTTACAATATATTACCTCCAAAAGGGCAAGACAATCACAGTAGTGTACTACACGTCGCTTCTGGACCAGCTAAATGAAAAATTAAAGGAGAAACGACCGCATTTGTCCAGAAAAAATTTTGCTCCATCACGATAATGCACCTGCTCACTCATCGGCAATTACAACGGCAAAAATAGTTCAATTAGGAATCGAAATTCTTCCTCATGCACCTTACAGCCCAGATTTAGTTCCGTCCGACTTTTTCTTGTTTCCGAATATGAAAAAAATGGATTGGTAGTAAAAGATTTTCTTCCAATGAAGAAGTGATTGCAGAAATAATCGATTATTTTGATGCATTTGTGTCGTATTATAGTGATGGGATTAAGCGATTTGAATATCGTTGAAACAAGTGTATCGTACTAACAGAAGACTGTGTCGAAAAATAATGTGAAAAACTCGAAAAAACAGTCTTCCTCTATGTTCGTTACTATACTTGTCTGACCTGCCTAGTATATATTGCGTTATTTCAGCCAGTTTAGTGATAGTAGATCGTGCAGGTGCATTATGATTCAGCAATTATCTTCTGATATATTCTAAAATCAATTATAATTAGGGCGCGGACATGACCGGTTTAAACTACGACGAAGTTACAACGGAGCAAAGAAATAATGTAAACAACACACGCTTACTGAATAGCACTGATTCATATGGTGAACTGCAACATGTGTTTACGCCCGAGAAGTGCCCGAGAATGATAGCAAAAAATGCCCATAAAATAAGGAATTTATGAGTAAAATCCGGGGTAGAGAGGGGCGTGAGGGATTTTTAAAATTTATTATAATTACCTTATATTTCGCAAGAGAAATAAAATTTTCATTCATACTTCCGTTAGTTTCGTTTTTTCATTTTTTTTGACTGTTAATTACGTACTTCGTAATTTTTGTAATCTGTTTAATACCGGTTTATTGAATCGACTTCTCCCAATTATCTAGAGGTAAGTGTGCACTAGATTTCGTTTAGTTTCAATAACATACGCGTACATTTTTAGTTATCATTTATTTAAATCTAAAACGTTGTTTATGTTAATTTTTCTGATATAAAAATGAATTGTCAGTGATTCCGAAATGTATTACAAAGTCTGTAAAATATCGTTACAGCATGCCAAAATATCGCACGATCGTCACTTAGCTTTGCTAAAACATACACAGAAATAGTTTTTATGCAGACAATTTCGATAGTTTACAAAATTTCGTTACATGTTTAAATGACGACGCTCGAAGTATTTCTGAGTGCAAGGAACTAACACAAATCCCAAATTTAAAAAATCAGTTGTTATTCCTTCAGGAACACTTTGGAACTTTGCCTAAACTAATCGCATATTTTGAAAATCGAAATCTCAAATTAAAAGATGGATTAACCACATTAGACATGAGCTACTAGTAATTCCACAAGTATACCAAGTGACTTCGGATGTAGCCTTCGGCAAAAGTTAGACGCGGTTTTTAATAGAAATCCAGATTAAATAACATTGCGGCAATTGTGTATGCTAAATACGCTGAAATAAAAGAATATTTCCAGTACGCACCTATAACCAGTTACGACGTAGAAAGGACGTTTTCTATCTACAACGATGTACTTAATTCAAAGAGAACAAGTCTTACAGAAGAGATAATGAACAAATAATATGGTATTTTGTATTTTATATATCACTTGTTATCCAATTATATAAATAAAATTAAAGCCTCTTTAAAAATACAACATTTCAATAGTGCGCCCATGGGTGATAAGTCATCAACCGTACGTGTCCGCGCCCTAATTATAATAGACGAACTAGAACAGATCATTGTGGTATACCTACTTAATTATTAAGAAATTGTGATTTATGTTGCCTAATGTGTCTAAAATCTCCATTAATAGGCACGTGAACATATTTGTTTATTAATTATACTTTTTTATATGTCACCAGAACCGGTTATACTGTATATTCTTCCGGTAGGTATTGAGGAATAAATCTTATTGACATTTGTATATTTCTACACTTTCAGAGTTCTCTATTTCACACATTCAATGTCAGCTATCTCGGTGTTTCTTTTTCCAGCGCGCATATTTATTGTGTTACATTTCCTCTGCTATTATTTTATATTTCACGGACAGGTGATATTCTTCATATTGTGAAAAATTTGATGCTACTGTTACTGCTAGATGCACAAGAACGTAAAATGTTCTGTCACAACGTAGGCACGGGAAGTACGTGGATAATAAATCAACACGACTTCGACAGAATATAGTCGTTTCTCGTGTTTTTTTACTGCTTGTCAGGAAATGGATGTTTGCATCGTGAAATCGAAGAATACCATTGTAGCATATTATTTGTTATATAATCTTTATCTGTCTGCCAATTATATTCAATAACATTAGTTGAATGCTATGGATTTATCTACTTTAGATCTAATATTTATATTTTAATCGTGTTACATATACATATAACAGAGTGGTTGGATTTTCATTGTACACTCAATATTTTCATTGGGAGTATAATATTTAAAAAATACAAAATGTTTCTGATACTATTTTTTGCCCTCTTTCTAATCCTGTGAAATAGGATAATGTCGTTTGAAAAACAAAAGATAATCTAATTTTTTTTTTTAAATTGAACACCCTGTATATTATTGGATATTTTGATAGCTTATTCAATTGTGAATATAATATGATTTTTTTTTTTTTCGTTGGGCAATGAATAACGCCATAATAACAAAAAATAAAAAAACACATTATGTATTGGTTAAAAAAAAACAATGGAAAAAAAATAACACAAAAAAGCAAATATCTTATTGAAGAAATTGTTCAAAATGGCCACCATTGTGGTTGATACATATCTGAGTTCGGTGCAATAAATTATTTTTGGATTTTCTTAACATATCCGGGGTAATTTCCTGTGCTGCCAATTGTATTTTATTTTTCAGTTCTTCTAGGGTATTCGACAGAGTGCAATATACCTTATTTTTTATAAATCCCCAGACAAAAAAATCTAATATTGAGAGGTCAGGTGATCTCGGAGGCTATAAATGTGGCCCTTTATTCCCAATCCACCTATTTTCAAATTCTAATTGTAGAAAATTCGTCACTGATTGTGCATTATGCGGTGGTGCGCCGTAATGTTGGAACCACATTTGTGTCCGGATAGCTAAAGGCAGATTGTCTAAATATTCCTGAAATTCAGTTTCAAGAAAGTTTAAATATCGATTTTGAGTATGCCGTTATAAAAATAGGGTCCTAATAACTGATCCTCTATCACACCTATCCAGACATTTGTAGAAAAACGTATTTGGCATAGAGTTTGCTGAATCCTACGAGGATTCACGTCATCCTAAAAATGACAATTGTGTTTATTAAACACACCATTCCTATGGAAATTTGCCTCGTCCGTCCATAAAATGTGTGACAAGTACTGCCTTCCAGCATTTAATACCCAATTACCAAAATTCATCCGTTTTTGTAGATGAAGCGATTGTAAATTTTGCACTAAACGAATTTTATAGGGTTTCATTTTGTGTTTTTTAAGGACTTTCATGATTTTATACCTGTTGATGCCAAGCTCTTGTACAGCAATTCTAGTTCAAGAAGTGGGGTATGCTCTAAAATACGCCAAAATATTTACTTCATCATCTCCTTCTGCATCGTTTTGATTTATATTTCTATTTCTTACATTTCTTATTTTTTTAAAACTTCCGTACCTCACTAATGAAGTGTGTAAATTTAGAAATGTATTCCAATGCGGTTGCCTTCGATCAGGGTATTGATTAACATACATACCTACTTGCAGCTTGACGGCAGTTATCATTTGATAAATAAAAGCATCGTAACATATCTGCTTTCTCTGCATTAGTAAATTCCATTTTTAATAAATAATCTAGAGAAACTATCACTAATGATTCACTAATCACTAAACTGTGTCACCTCATCAACTGGTATGCGAACTGACATTTAAATAATATTTTGTTTTTTACCCGGCCATATTTTCAAAGCATACTTTTTCTTTTTTATTTTTTGTTATTATTGCGTTATTCATTGCCCAACGAAAAAAAAATGATATTATATTCAGAATTGAATAAACTATCAAAATATCCAATAATATACAAAAAAAAAATTAGATTATCATTTGTATTTCAAACGACATTATCCTGTTTCACAGGATTAGAAAGAGGGCAAAAAATAGTATCAGACACGTTTTGATTTTTTTTAAATATGATACTCTCAATGAAAATATTGAGTGTACAATGAAAATCCAACCACTCTGTATATCGAGTATTATAGCGCAGCTAGAATGCAGATAGCGAAAAAATTGTAATTGTATTAGCGGATTTCAATTTATTTTGAGTTATGGTAATTTTCCGTCGATAATTGTATAACTTTTGATAAAGTTTTATGAGTACTATATAGACATAGACACATCGCGGCCCTTAGTAATTCAATGCTGATATTACCAACTATATCGCATGAGAGACACCCGTAACAAAGAAGTATTTGAAAATTAGAAATCTATTCTACTGTTACCTCATTCCCGAAATTCTTGATTGCATGTTGAATATTAATAAATGTCATAAATAACTAAATACGAATTTTTAAAACTAATAAAAATAGCCGTCGGTATTTTCAAAAATAAATATCTAATGTAAATTTATTAAAGGTTGTTTACTACTAGTAACTCTTAACAAACAAGAATGCACACATTTGATTATTTATAATGCATATACCAAGTTTGCTTTTGGACACATTAACTCTGTTATAAAAAAAATACATGGATTGCGAAACAGTCCAGACATTTTTCCCGAAATATAACCTAACACCAGTCGTTCGGCGAGAAATAAAATAATCGAAACGTAAGACAGTCTCCAGTTAACGGTTTTTTTTTTATTCTGGGATTCTCTCAAATCGACGACAAACCGCTCGATTACGAAGACAGTTGTGTAAGCAGATGCGTGCCATGTGATGGTGTTGATGATGAAGATGATGATCGAGCAACCAACTCAACCGTAAGAACGAACAATATGTGAATAAATATGTCAACGAACTTGGGAGATATTTTTTCACATTCTCGGCACGGCTTGATTAATATTTATGGGGAGTTTTAATTCATCACGTTTACATTTACGGCTTGTCGTTTGGCTCTAACATTATTCTATGTTTAAAATAAACTTGTGTAATGTAACTAGTGAATATGGCAACTGTTGCTATACTATATAATAATAGTAATAAACTTTATTGTCTAATGGGAACATTTCAATATGTATGAATATACATGAAGACAGTATTATTAACTGTACTGAGATACAAACAATATTTTATATACTGCACTTTTGCATATGATATGAAGAACTAACACTTATCGTTAAAAAACACTACATGCTACTTTAAAATGATTTAGTTCAGGTCTAATTTTCTCTAAATCTATCAATTTATAAGATATTTTATGGTTTTGGTGAAATTTCAATTTAGCTCAATAAGAAACACATTTTTTTCAAACTGTTCTGCGAAGAAAGTTGTCTTCCACACTTAACAACACCTATAAATAGCATTTAAAATATATATAATGGACCAGAAAAACGGTTAAAGACACTGACCTTTGATGGCGTGGTCCTGGTGGTGACAGTTGGACATTTGGCAACCGCGACGTTGTTGTAAGCTCGGACAATGTCTGCCACCATTCTGTGGTTGGACATGAATCGTCCTTTGTCGTGACATCGTACCAGGCCCACATTCTGCATCACAAGCTGTCCATGGACCCCAAGGACTAACTTCACAATCCACCACTGAAAACAAAAAATTTCGTTATTGATAGAATCAGTAGAAACGGGAGACCATAATTAATTGTTATGGTTACTATAATGAAACCGCGGAGTCAGTTAATGCACGTAAGCAATTACGTATTTATGACGATCAATAACAACCTCACAACTTAAAATTTATATGAATAATAATAACAATTAATAACCTACATTTTTGATTTTAATGAACTATTTTGTGAATATTATAAGTGTTAGTAATTATCGCATTGTTTAACTTAACAGAAGCACATTATATACTTATTTTAACAAATTATAAATAGTTTTTTTTTATATTGACAGTAAAATACGATGTCATTTTGCCTCTTCTATTTTCAATACCGCTAATACCGCTAACCTGCTGTCATCATACTTGTCAATTATTTCCATGCTTTTTATTTAGTATTAGTCATAGTTTTATCAGTTCCTTTACGAACTAATTCTGCATCTTCATTTATTATTATTTATTATATTTCTGCATTAAAATGCCGAAAGCTTTATATAAGCACAGCAAGATGCTAGTTGCATCATTGATTGACTATTTTACAAAAGAACGAAATAATGGAGAACCATTGGTACCAATCAATGCTATTAATGAGGTATATAATTATATATAATATATAATAAGAATATTAATAATGATTTTATAGAGAGTTAGTAAAGCATGGTGACTGTAAGCAGAATTGGGGAATACATTAAGAATGAGCAACCAATACTAGGCCCTAAAAAACAGAGGCTACGAAGAAAATCTGTTACCGAAATTGCTAGAACTAGTGAAGTTAGTGAAGTAGATATAAAGAATACAATATAGTAGCAAGATGGTAATATGAAAAGCATGAAATCACTGGAAACAGATGGAACTCATTATATTATTATCTATTCAGGTTAAAAAAAATGGCTTCATATCAGGGCTGCTTTGTTATTTTCTTCTAAAGCGAAATAAAAAGACATGAATCAATATAAATTTATTTCCTGGTTTGAAAATCAATTAATACCAAACATGAAAAAACCTTCTATGATTATAATGGACAATGCGAGCTACCATTCTATATTAGAAAATAAAGTACCTAACTCTAATTGGAATAAAGCAGATATTAACTAATGGTTATTGACAAATAATATCGCTTATGAAGAAGACATGTACAAAATGCAATTATTACATCTTGTATTAGAAAATAAGCCAAAGATATATACATATGTAGTAGATAAAATTGCGGAAAAGTATAATCATAAAGTTTTAAAATTACCACCCTATCATTGAATTTTCAACCCCACTGAAGGAAATAACGAAAAGTATTTTAATCGTCATATTGGAAGAGATGGACATGGAAAAGACAAACGCATTTCATTGTGGAAGGAAGCATTAAGTACATTTACTTCAGAAGTATAGGGAAATACTATTATCCATACCGAATATCAAATTTAATGTGCTACATAATTACTTAAAATTTTAAGATAAGAAATGCGAACAGATTTTAATGCATTTTAGTGTTTAAATTATAAACAATAATATTATAATTTTCCCTATTAGTTACTGTAATTTAAATTTTAAATTTTGTATTGCAAATTTGAAATATATATTTTTGAATGATCTATAATAATAAACTGTTACCTTTTATAATTTTCAACATGTCATAATCTAAATTCTATTATGTAATTACATGTGCAGTACAAGTATAATTGCCTTAATAATATTTTAATATAAAAACTCATCCGTTTCTTTTCTTCGCAATTCATAACGATCAACATTAATACTACAGACAATAGACAACATTGCAAAAGATAGCGTTATATATTAGGTTTGACCTGCATAAAAAGATTTTCCGGTTTCAGTTTACTATGATTTTACGTAAGTGTGATGTATTTGCCCTGCTGACTTCTGATGTAATATAAATACTTTAATTTTGAACAATGTTTTTGTTTAAACCTTCCTTCTTGGTTTGATCTAGGACATATGTATCGTATTTGATACAACTTTCTATAGGTAGCGGCCTCTTTTTTTTTTGGAGCCATTCATATTTAAAAATTTTTAATAAAACACTTTTTTTTTTTCTACGGTTCAGCAACATACAGCACGTGTCAATTTTCATTAGCCATAGGCGATTAATTCATGCAATACGTGACAACATCGCACCCCACCTTTCCTCTTCAATGCGAGCGCGAGACCGATACAAGCTCAAGTTAGCAGTAGCTGTTGGACTATTGACTAGGGTGTTTGTACTGCGCTCAGAAATAATATTTACGCATTGCAAGGATTTTTCTGTAAATGCAGAGAATTATTAAGCTGCATGTCACAAACAAAAGCGTAATTCTAATAAAATTAAAAATAAGGTAAATAAAAATGGATTCTGAAAATAATAATAAACTACTAGATCGCGGCGGCCATTTGATGATGACGGCTTTTATTGCAGACTAGATCGCAACGTCTTCGCAGCTAAACATTTAATGTAGAAGTGGGAAGATCGGCGAAAGTCGTTGTGATGTCGATTGTTGTCGGGATTGGTGACGGATAGTAGGGGTGACACACGTTGCCACATATTATTTGTATACGTATAAATCGCATGTAAACATTGAATCCATATACCTAATGAAAATTGACACATACGGTATATATTGCCTTTTTCAAACATTCTGTAATACATATTGCCGTGAACTCGCAAAATTTATAGAATAAGAATAGCTTTAGAGATTAGTTTAAGATTAGAAATAAAATAAATATCATTGAGTAAAACTATGCAACAAAAACTACATAGATGTATACAAAGTTGCATACACATGGTCAATACAAGTAATTCAAAAGTCAGTATTATTCAAGTAAATAATGAGAAAATACAAAATAAAGTTTATTAAATAAATATGAAACAAAAGACAAAATAAAAATTTATTAAATAAAAATGAAATAAAAGACAAAATAAATATTTGTAATATATTTCTTTTGTAGAAGAGATACACAAAATGTATGGTTTATATATCATGAAAAAGATGAAATACGATATGCAAGAAAGGCAAATGTGAATAAGTAAATTATTATGATTTATATGCATAAAGCAGTAAAAATTTTATGAAAGAGTTTAAGAACTAAATTGTATTAAAAGATAAAATTTACCTTAGCTTATAAATAGACTAAGAAAGGATATAAAAATATGTAAAACGTAGAAATGATCAGCAATAACATTTTGTATTGAAGGGTAGCTGACATCATAAATAAAAAGTATATGTGTTTATGATTTGTTTGTAACACAATGCTTCAGAGACTGGAAACAGACGTGTACAGTTTCATGACAAAATATATAAAAATTGTGTAAAGTCTATTGCAGATTGACATTTTACCAACAGAAAGATCATGGATAGAGAAACAGTGAAGAGACAAACGTGTCCTCCAGGTACAGGCAGTGCGGGAAGAAAAATAATAGTTATCTTCGGCATGTTTCCCATTTTGCCAAGTCGCAATTCAGCTAAAAGAAAAGTGAAATTGACATTAATAAATGGAAAGAAAAAAAATATGTATCGAACAATGAACAAGGCAATAGGTTCATTGACGAATACAAAGAAGGATGGTATTAGCGACAAGAATAAACCTACCGTTGGAAATGCTGTGCGAGGCAGAGGGGACTTTTGAATTGGAAATTTATATTGACATTTGGTAAATAGTGAACTGTCAGAACAATATGTGTATGTGTGTGTGTATCAAGACGGCAACATGCGGGCAGCGACTTCACTGGAACGTGTATTCCAATGCCAACCTAAAATATGGACTAGAGGGCGCAATGGTCAACATAGAGTTTTTTTTTGCCGCTATAAATACGAAACAAGATTCGACACGAAGAAAGACTTCTCATGACAATTCCGAAAGGAAGACCTCTTATTACAACTCCTAAAGAATAAGACGCTTTAGATTGTTACATTGTAGTTTTCATTATTTCTTCATCACGTATATTCATAGTAGTTCTTATTTTATTTAATATATTTGAATTCACTTGAAACGTTCAATATGGACATTCAAAATGAATATTTTGATAGCAAGTAAGTTTATTTTTTTTGAAAAGGAAGTTATACAAATTGTTGAACAGACATTGGTTTTTACGTGCAAATGATTAATCAATGCATTGTTGGACAATATAGATAAGTAAATATTTTATCCTGTAAGGTTTGTTTTTAATTCATAAAGTTGGAATTACAACAAAATAGGATTAATGGTGTTGGGCAGTTGGAGAGATGCTACGTGCGAATGAGCATTTTCTTCATCGTATTGTCTAGGCATCATTAATCTCTTTCAAGTTAGGCAAATAATTAATTAAAAGTTCCACAAGGCAAAGATTAAGAGCTAGATACAACACGTGCAAATGGTTGTCTAAAGCAATTAATTGAAGCCAATACATAAATATAATTACATCGATAAGTATCAACATCAATGTACAATAAAAGTTTACATTTGTTTATTTACTGGATAAATATTTATTTTGTTTAGCATAATAAATAAATAAATAAAAGATTTACATACATTACAACCGGCATTAGGTGTAAATGATATGAGCATTTTCTATTATGTATTTTGTTTAGAGCATAAAGGTGTGTATAAAGATTATTTTGAGTCTATAAATTACAAAATAAAAGGTATATGATTATGTTGTATAGACATACAGTTTTTCTTTGAACAAAACTATTACCTCTTCCCTATTATGAGCAAGAGAAAAATCATCAGTGAAGGAGAAGGAACCACACACATTGCCAGAATCCACAATAGTCACAAAGTACATGCTTCAACAATATAAAAAAATAAAATACAAAACCAACTATAAGTTTTTGGTGTATAAAGAATAATTTAAGAATACAGCATATACAAAAGACTATACCCTACGTGTGATAATACACACAAATATATGTTGTCACAGCATATAAATTATATGGCGATGCCCAACGTATGGCAATAACATTATTTAAAAATAAATATTTATATGCCACAGCAATATGTACAAAAATAATATAACATTAAAAAGGATACTAATAGATTACTTAAATTTTTTTATGGTGTATAAACTAATATGACTTTTTCCTTATATGGACTTACTGCTTCTTTTAAAAAAAAATCATTTACATTTCTTAAAACTTCTGTCAGTAATTTCGTATGTTTATTGCTATCGAAATGATATTTTCTTTGTTATGTGTGTTGTTGTGGGGTTTAAAAATATATCTGTGAATACTCGTATAAAATATATTAATAGCGGTTCTGTCATTAATTGAGTTGCTGTCTTTTCTAATACGAATGCTTTCTAATAAATTCCGAGCTTTATTATGCGTTTCTGTTGTTATAAATGTTGTCTTTTTGAATGAGTGACTAGATTGATTAATATTTTCTCCAACACGGTGCTATTATTTGAAAACTTCCTCATTTAGTCTTTTTTAACCTGTTGTGTTATTTGGATAATTTATACACCATTACAGTCACCACATCATCAGGCAGTCTGTCTTCTAGTATAGTATATAGGGTGTTGTAATTTTTATATGCCGTTTTATGTTGTAGGGTCTTAGAATTCTATCTAACTTACCTGAGAGATTCTTAATGAATGGCTTGAATACTTGCAATTAGTAGGTTCTTTTAGTTTTTTTCTTTTTTAATTGAATTATAGTGTTTATGAAGTTGTTTTTTTTATGATGTTATTAATGAGGGGAAATTGGTAGTTGTTTTTTTGTAATGAGTTTTTTATGTGTCCAATAATTTCAGGTCTGTAATTTGGGCTATCGCCCTTTTTATTAGATTTGTTGCTACATTTTTTTACAAAGTGGGATTTGGCATGAGTTCTAATTACGTATCTGATGGTGTTATTTTGTTATACAATTCTGTCAGTATTGTGTTATTGGAACGTATCAAGGTTAAATCCAAAAAATTGATAGTGTGATTGTTTTCTATTTCTAGTTTAAAATTTAGTTTGGAATGAAATGATTTAAATTTGAAGGCCAACTTGATGATCCCCCCCCCCAAAGTTGAATTTCTTTTTTAAACTCGCTGCCTACGCAAAGCACGCCAACTGTGATTAATTGTGCCGTATAGAATTTTTTCCCCAACCACTCACTCTCGAAGTAACACTTAAAAAAAAAATCGGAAATTGACAAAAGTCTTTGAAAACAGAAGAACACAAATAAAACTAATAACGGCAAAATTAAGCACAAACGGAGCACAGTTGTCACACATTTCATGCTATATAAATTATAACAAAGGTGGGGACAGTAGACTTTAGTCAATTTCGGTATTTTTTTTAGGTATAACTTCGTAAGTGACTGGTTGGCGGAAAAGAGGCTATACGGCACAATTGAGCTCAATTGGAGTGTTTTGGGAAGACATCGAGTTTAAAAAGAATTTAAAATTTTTTTTGGGGTGGGGGCAATCGCCAAGTTAGCCCCTCCTTCGATTTTTTTTTAAAGTTTCTGAAGAGACAAGAGCACAAATGTAACTAATAAAGGCATAATTGAGCATAAATGGAGCAAACTTGACATCCATTTTATACTACATATATAAATTGTAATTGGAGGGGGCCAACTTGATAGAGCTAATAGGTATGCATATCATACAGTCACCAACGTATCTTTTAAAGAATAACGGTTTGAATTCAAGTCTGTCTATTATGTCTTTTCTAAATGATAGAACAAAATTCATAACCAAAATATACAAGAAATGTAATTAAACTAATCTGCCATCATGACGTAGAAGATATATTGATTAAAACAGTAAATTAATGACAAAAATGACAATTACGAAAGTAAGTCGTTGAAGTATAATTATTGGGAGATCTTCGATAAAAACGACATCTAACAATACTACAAGACAACAATGCCGACCTAGGTGTTTCAGGACAAACAAGTGACAAAGCATAGAAAGATGCAAAATCGAATTGTGTATTAAGGATAGAACAGTCGCTGTTGTTTATGTAGTTTCATCAAAAGATCCTGATTTATCACGGACGACATTTAATTCCACCACTCAAATAATATCGACGCGAATTGTGTAATTAAAAGTAGTGACAAGCAGATCAAAATTATAGCCATATTTCGTATAAATCATTTTTGCATGAAGCTTAAATGTAGGTTATAATTTATTAAAACTTGAAAATATATATAACTATACACCCTGTAAGGGTACGGCATAATTTAATGATTTTATAAACTTTAAGTACGAATATGAATTGTATTTTTAAAGTTATGTATTAGAAACCAAAAAATATAATTCTTATAACTGTTTATTCTAAATGTATAATTTAATCACCAGTTGGATAAGCTAATGTTTGTATTGAAATGTTTATATCAATTATAAGTGTTTACGTCATGGCCGAAGTTCTGTTATCGCTGACTTTGTGTATATGTCGTCAGAGCATGATGTATATGAAAGAAGAGATAAACATGGGCGTTCTAGAAAAAAAGAAAACTCCGAGACTTGAACGAAAAAAGTGGACAACTAGACATTAAGGAAGGAAGTCGACTGAGGACCTTCGAAGAGATCGGTCACCGTCTTTTAAGTAGACCGTAAAAGTAAAAGTAATAAAGTTCTCTAATTAAAAAGTAAGTCGACCCACACGTAGCGGTGGATAATGTATTAAATTTTTGTTAGAACCTTGAAAGTAAATAAATAGGTTCTTTGTTTACATAAAAATCGACCGCCAACCAAGTGTTAAATATGTACAGTTTAACATATCTTCATATAAAAAGTTATTGTTGTACAAATAGCCATTAAAGAACCTACAGGCGTTTCTACCGGCGAAGGAAAACTCCTACAAAGCACACCTATAACAGGAAGATCTTTTTCAGTGAAAGAAGATAAAAAATATACAAAGTATTTACCAATCTTATCTGCGAGTGTTAAATAAAGTAGAACGTTAAAATTCGTCATAATATACAGACGTAAATAAATCAATATAATAGTCTGAGAATGAAAACTTATATGTAGTTGTCTTAGATATGATAATATTTCAGCATTTGTAAATTGTTTGCCAATGTCGTTTTAAAAAAAGTATATTTGCATTGTAGATATGTATCGATCTTGGCATAGTTTGTTTTCCTATTGCTTACGTTGTTAGTATTAATATAAATACTGCACGGCGGTGGAAAGCAAACAATCTATGACATATATTATTTCGTAGAAGTGAAAATAGTAATAAATCTCAACGAATATTTCAGTATTGAAAGCGTCCTGGGGAAAATGAGCTAGTCCGGTAAAACGATTCAATTATTTTATTTTATTTTATTTAAAAAATATTAAAAAACACAGGGCATTATTAAGAGGGGCATTATATTATTTTTGGAGCAGTTATGAATAATTAATAATACTTTAAGGGGTTCCTTTACAATATGGCTCATCAATGTGGGGCTTTTTCAAAGTTCCTTTACAACCCTCAAATTTGAAGTTTTCTTGTGTGTAACATACACCGCTGGTCTGTTTACTATTAGAATGCGGGATAAAATACATGTATTTCGTACATATGGTAGCAAGCGAGGTTGCCAATATAATTTAGTCCGGCATCATAACTATGACAGTACTTAATAATGACACAAATGACATTTAATAGAAAATCGTATATTCACGCGGACAGTTTTCTTTGATTTTGAGTTACTGACACTGTCTAAGATGTTGTACACTACGGAAGAAAGAATTCAAATAATTAAATGGTACTATTCAGGTAGTACAGCACAGGAAGTAGTTGGTCGTTTCATATTTTCATTTGAAAATAGACCCGTCCCTGCCGTTCAAACAGTTTTGAACATTGTTCATAAATTCGAATCTGTTGGATGTATTACGGACTGCCATAAATGCATTGAGAAGAGCAAAGGATGTCGTATACGGATACTGAGCGAGGAAAGGGAACAACGGGAAGTTAATGTATGTAGTGCTGTTGAGCAAAATGAACCATGTTCATCACGGCAAATATCTGAACAGGTTGATATCCCAGCGCGTACTGTTAGAAAGATTTTGAATAGGCAAGGGTATCGTAGCTACAGCATACAAAAACGCCAGGAAATTTTTCTTGGAGATCAAGTAAGGCGCATTAACTTTTGTGAAAGTGTAATGGCACGAGTCGTCGAAAATGATAATTTTATACAAAACATTTTATTTACGGACGAATCTGCGTTCTATTTACATGGTCGTTCTAATCCAATGTTTACTAAATATTGGTCAAAGCAAAATAAACATCTGTTTTTTCCCCTTCGTACCCAATATCCTCAAAAATTGAATATGTGGGCCGGTATATTGGGTGATCATATTATTGGTCCATTTTTTATTGATGGTACACTTACAGCAGCCAGATATTTGCAATTGCTCGAAACTAATATCATGCCGGCCGTTCGTGCTCTCAATGTTAATGTTGAAGAGATTTGGTTTCAACAGGATAACTGTCCAGCTCACACTGCACGGATTGTACGGCAATTTCTTCAACAAACTTTTCTTAACCGTATAATAGGTTCAGGCGGCACGATAGAATGGCCACCTCGCTCGTCCGATTTGACGCCGTTAGATTTCTTCTTTTGGGTCTATATCAAGGAAAAAGTTTATACATATGCGCATGAGCGAGCTAGAAATTTGGAAGAATTACGGCAAAAGATTGTCAACACTGCCAATAGTATATTGCCTGAAACACTTGCCAACGTACGGAATGAATTTTACTACAGGCTTGGTTATTGTCAAGAGCAAGCAGGCGGTTTATTCGAACATTTACTCCATTAATATTTATAGAATTTTTGTACTAAATTTTATAAAATAAAATCTTTCCTTTTACTAATTAGTTTAAAAAACATTTTAGTTTAATTCTAATATACGGTAGTTTAATTTTGTAATTTAATATTTCAAGAATATTTTAGTTTAATTTTCTAGCGATCTTTTTACATTAATACCATTGCTTACGCAGAATTATTCCAATTTTATTAAAACGTTGCTACCTCTAAACTGATTATTGTGTTCTGTTTGTATTTTTTCACTTCTCTCCAGTGTGATATTACTTATTTTCGATAAAATATAAATTACCGTTAACAAAAGCGCGCTATACGGAAGCATTAAATGCACTCGTAACGTTTACATGACGTTCACTGACGTTTATCTAGCCTAACCTAACCAATGCACGACAACAAAATGTTTAATGTTTAAATAATAAATGTCCATTTGTAAAGTTGTAAAATGAAGCAAAACAAAAAACAATGATGGATCCTCTTTATTCTTTACAAAAGTTTTAATTTACTCTACGGTACTAGTTTCGTCAATTAGTCATCTTCAGCCGAGAATCTAAACAAAAATTAACCGTTACAAAAATTTACCACGAATAAGTATGTATAAAAATAAAACTTTTGTAAAGAATAAAGAGGATCCATCATTGTTTTTTGTTTTGCTTCAGTTTAATGTTTACATTACGTTAGTGCATAGTCTATAAGTCGATACCGGGAAAAATGTTTCAAATACATAAGGCAACACTGTGCGCGTTTTCTACTGATAGCCGCATTCCAGATCTGCTCAGACCAGCGGTGTATGTATTTATAAATGTAAAAATAAAGTCAAGTTGTTTATTATATCCTTCAGTGCTTTGGGAAAAACCAACTAAAATAAACTAAATTGATCGATCTTATTTCGATTTAATTAATACTAAAAGCACTACGGAATTACTTCAAAAACAACTCAACAGAGAGCTTTACTCCCCATCAAATTCGACATCCAAATCCAATTCACTTAATCTTAAAGCACAATTCCTCTAAGTGAAAATCATCATTCACATCTCGTTTCATTAAATATCCGTAGCGTTTAATATAAGAGCGAGCACACTTCGGCAGGCAGCCGTTTTCTAAATATTTTATTCAGTGGCGTCGCACGTGGGGCGACCCCATCAATTACCGGTGATGTCTGCGAAGACATCAATTCGAAAATTCAGTTACTTCGGTTGAAATTTCATTAGCATTACGACCTCCTCTGGCAGAAGTCGGTCACCATTAGCGCTACGTGGCAAACTTTTATGCGATGATAATTGATTAGTTTGTAGGAGACTGTCTATTGTAGATACAGCAACGTCTTTTTTAGCCGGCAAGGATGTTCGCATTAAATGAGATGGGCACGAGCGGGAGGGTTCGGAGTTTTCGATGTGATGGATGAGTATTTCTTAGATTGAAAGGACAAGTCGCAAGATGAACTTTAAAAATGGAAATGAGTAAATTAATGCAATATTTATTAACTAGAAAAAATCGATTTTTTTAAAATTTTGGTCGCATAATATATACAGCATGGAGGATGTTAATTATATAGTTGAATATCTTAACCAAAACATTTCAGATCTATTTGAGATGCATGCTCCAGTCAGAACGGTTCGTATAGGCAAGCCCAAAGCGCCCTGGCTGACAGCTGCTTTTGCACAGCTAATAAAAACTCGTAAAGGGGCACTATTCAAATTCAAAGCATCGCGTTCTTAGGTGGATTGGAATAATTACAAGCAAATTCGTAATTTTACAACTGCGGCAATCAGACAGGAGAAGAAAGCATATTTAGAATATGTACTGAAACAGAATAATGTCAAAATAATCTAGAAAGCTTTAACCGATCTTGGAATACCAAAGAATAAAAGAAGAATAGAGTAACGTCGATAACATTAATAATTACTTTGCATCCTTTGGTGCGGTGGACGCACCATCGGCGGAGACTATTTCTTTTTATAAGAACATAAATTTAAAGCCACGAATAAGTTTTCTTTTCGTCTTGTCAACACAGCGGATATAATAAGATATGTTTCCGAAATAAAAACTAATGCGTGTGGTGTTGACGGCATAACTATTAGAATGTTAAAGTTATGTATACCGACATTGGCTGAGTATACAGTATGTCCAGATTTCGATACTCATCATTGGTATATCGGTTATTAGAAGACATAGAGGAACGGTAAAATTGCGAATGTTTTGCAGGATTCATTGCTCGCAACAAATCTCATTTCAAATTCATTCGGACTTTTTACAGTTTTGAAATATTTTGAAAAAACCAATATTTGTCGGTTTGAATTTTCCTCAATAACTCGATAACGCCTATAGTCTGTTTTTTAATTGTACGGAGTAATAAAAGAACAAAAATCTGACGTAATTGTTCCCTTATTGGCCGAATTCGAAAATACCGCCAAAAAGACAAGCCCAACACAACAAGGCACAAATGTAGTATGACGTTTAAAATGTGATTCATATTTATGCGAATACATACATATTTTAAGTTTCATTCCAAAAGGTTCTTTTCATATATTTTTTAAACTGTTATTTTCCGAACCAATCTCGCGGTGTTATTCTTGTGGAAGGTAATTACAATCACATATTTGGTTATGTACATTATAAAAATGTTTTGTTGTTTTTTAAGTTATATTTGATTTCACTTGTGCGATATTGTATAAAATGAATACAAACAATACTGGGGCCACCCGAAAAAGACAAGCTTTAATTGTAAAAGATATAGAATTTATTAAATTCTTTTCTTTCTAATATCTTTTTATAATTTTATTTTATGATATAAACTATTAAAAAATATGTAAAAAATCTGAAGTGTTTGATATAGCTACGTGTAAAATCTGACAAAATACGATAGTTGAGGTACATATATTATAGGAGATTATATTTATTTGTAATACTATAATTTAAACAAAGTATGTGTCTGTTTAAAAAAAACAGACTTAATTTCTATTGGAATACATTCTTTAAACACTTTGTCATCTTGATTTATTTTAGGTATATGATGTAAGTACAACAGTTCAAAATATTTTTTTCATACAATTCCATACATTTTACAAAAAATATTTACTGTATATTTCTTTACGCTTTAATTAATACATATTATATTCTAAAACATATGAAATTATATTATATAGAAATCACTTAAAATATTTGCAACATTTGCTTCCGAAAAAATAATTTTGATTATATATTCTGAATTTCAAAGTATGCATACAGTTTTCTGTTTATAATGTGAACTATACCGCATAGATGTCGCTGATTCCGTTGGTGTTTTGTGAATATGGTTTGCTCCTCCCATTATTTACGTCACTCCGTCGTTCAAAAAAATTGACTATAATAGGATCGCTTTTAAACTATAACATTGTTGAGACACTTTTTTAAGATATTTTTTTTTTGTGATAACAGTAACCCCCGATTTTCATTTGTTTCCAAGTTCTTAGCGGTATCTTTATAGATAGCTTTTCAATAATGTACACCTTGCCTAATAAATCTTTATTTATACGAGAGATATGAACATTTGAATAAAATTTCACTCTAATACGAAATTAGTTGGCTATGAAATTAAATGGTAGTGTAAAACCCTTAGGCCATTTAAACATATAGACACGTCTTAACTATCAAGCAGTGAAGCAAACATTCTACGCGGGTGACGTCACGGGTGGGCACGATGCAACTACTATACCTAGACTTTGTACTACAAAAGTATAGAAAATCCTTGATTTTAATTTATTAAAAAACCCAATCTCCTTATTTGAAGAATATGTGTTTAAAAACATTATAATCTTGATATTTTAAGATTATTTGTAAAACAAAATCTGAATATATATCCCAGAAATTTCGTTTATTGTACCCTATCGTACTTACCTTAAATAACTATACATTTTTGTAAAGACCAGTCAATTCCATTTATTTTTGGTTATTCAAAAATAAAACTAATAAAAAGCAATTTGTGGTATATATTTATTATTAAGAAAAAATGAGGTGTGAGCACCACACGACTTACTATTACATATATGAATTTCAAATTATGCAAAGTTGTTCTAAATTAAGCTTTAAATACATTCATCCTCTTAAAAAAATACGCCTGTGAGTAAATATGTCCGAATTTTGAAAATTCTTTTATACAAAAATTATTTAAAATTCGATTCCAAGTACTTCTAGTCTCTTATTCTCACAAAATGCATACTTTGTGAGATATTTGCAAGAAAATGCTACTCGCTAGGAGTAAAGATATTCCTTCCGGTCCGAATTTTGAAATTTTGTTTATACAAAAGATATTCCAAATCCAGCTCTAAATACTTTTATACTCTTGATAAATAGAATGCATAATTTACGACATATTTGCAAAAAGTCGCTATGCGATAAAAAAGTTACTTCCGGTCCGAATTTTGATAATTTTTTTATAAAAAAAAGTATTGGAGAGTTTTAGATACTTTTATACTCGTAACAATACCTGTCTAAAAAGCATGGTTAGTGAAATATGTAAAAAAAACCTGATTTTCGATAAGATTAAAAGACCTATTTCCGGTAGAAATTTCAAAAAACTTTTATAATAAAATTTTTCTCAAATTTAATTTTGAGTACGTATAAATCCTTTATAAATTTGTTTAAACTTGGTAGTTGACGAAATATTGGCAAAATTCAATTTTTTCACTGAAGTAAACTACTATTTCCGGTCTACCGATTTTACTGAAAAACTAATCAGATTTCAAGAGGGAGATTTTATACACGCAAATACAAAATTTGGAATTGAAATCTACATATAATCTATGTACCTATAAGAAAGTAAAAGAAATTGATTTATTTAATACTTAAAAAAATTATTTTGTATTTTCAATTATTGTGCAGAAAACAAAATTGTTTTATTTAATTTATTTCTTAATTTATTAGTATATCTGTTCATGCATTCACATTGATGATATAGCCTAATTTTAAAATAATTAAAACTAATAATTTTAATTAAATTTACAATACGATTATTGTCGACATCGTGGTCATACATGTGTTCTTTGTAATTGTTGAAAATTGTGCCATGAACACTGCTCAGAACTTTTATATATACTTTAGCCATTAAATTTTTGGATTGAACCATAATTAAAATTAATTTAATCAATATTAACACTGTATCTATAACGTTAAAACGGACGTTAGATATACAACAACAGCAAAAACAAGCCCACTCGTGACGTCACATGCCTGCGTTATGTTTGCTTCAGTTAATATTCAAGGCAGGATGGAAAACGGCGTGTCTAAATGGTCTATACTCCATTCAGTCTAAGAATAAAGCATTGGGAAAGATAGGGCTTAAAATAAACGTTTGTGATTGGTTGAAATCGAGTGTGCATTTACACCGGCAAAATAATCGCATTTAGCTCGTTCTGTCAAAATTTTGTTTACTGACAGTTTTGTTCAAAGATTTTGTCGATTTCCGTATTTTACATAGTTATTTGTTGTTAATATTCTTAAAAGATAGTTCTTCTTAGAACTCGCAAGTGAAATATTCATTTGTTAAGGTATTTTATCAATTTCGTTAACTTTCTTTTCGTAATCGCTAATATTCTATAGTATGGCGGAAGCAGTTTTACCAGGTCCTTCAAAAAATCGTAAAGGGAAACATATAAGATCTGGACAAAGGCAAATGGCTTATAATGTGTACATTAAGCATAAAGACAATATGTCTAAAACAGCTGCAGTCAATCAAACAGCAGAGGAAGTGGGTATTAATAGGAATACAATGTACTGCATTATTAAAGAAATGGAATTATATGGAGTTCCAATTTCTCCTCCAAGAAAAAGAAATTATCGTCATACTTACAATAAATTGGATGAAGCACAAAAAAGTACAATTAGACGACATGTGCATTCCTTTTTCTTGAGGAATGAGTTACCAACTTGTACAAAAATTTACGTAAATGTCAAAATATAATGATATCAGATATGTATATCCCTGCTATCCATCTGACAGTAAACATATGTTTTACTTGTTTTCAAAATACAAAGTTCATCGTGTGTAAACTGTGCTCATATTGTAGCGCCATCTACTCCATTCTTAGACTGAATGGAGTATAGGTAAAACCGACGATAAATAAGCTCTGTCATTATTGACATGTAAAAGTGAAGTGAAATTGGTGGTCGATTTAGAACTTTGTGTAAGTAATTACCGTAAAGCATGGAGATTAATAAGAATTGATACTGGCACACACATTTTCAAATGAAGTAAAGGTTGATATGTCGGAAGTTTATTTCAAAGTAAATAGAATCTCTGAAATGCTTGCACAAGTTACGCTCAGCTTTGTCTGGAAAGACCACAAGCACACCGGACAATTTGTAGTAGAATAATCGGAAATTTAGTGAACTATGGAAGCTTCGAACAAAAAAGATCAATCAAGTTAACAATGCTGATATACTTCAAAATAATATTTTATAATATGTTATGAACAATCCAAGTACATCAGTACGTCGAGTGGCTCGAGAAACTGGAATTCAAAATTTTGTGTTTACAGAACGTTGAATTTTGAATTCTGTTTGTCCGTGCGACATCTATTATTTTACATATGAATTATTTTCAAGAATTTTTGTTAAATTTACTTGTTTTAATAACTCAAGAAATACATTCAATAATTGAAAATATCTTTATTAAAAATAATTTAATACAAAGATCGATATTGCATATAGGTAACATTACATATTTAGAAATATTATAACATATTGCAGTAGCTTTGCTTTCAAATTAAAATATAGTAATCTTGTACCAGCAGAAATTAACCAAAAACAACGATAATACAAAGCAGCATAATATATAACAAATGCAGAGATTGCGTTGACAAGTTAAAAAAAACGACTTCAATAAATTTATAAATTCAATCCCTATTAACATTCATATTATTCTTGTAGGTTCTAGCAGTGATCCTTCCTTTATTTGTCGACAACATTTCTTATTTAAAATTAAATAGGGTAAGGTTAATAATAAAAAAAAACTACATCTCATAAAATATTTGCATTCAACTCAATACTTCATAACAACAGTAAAGAAATTCTTTTGCCACATGTGGCTGTAAAAAAAATTGTCCTTTTTATTTTTCCAATCACAAACAAAAAAAATTTGTATTTTTATATATACGAAAAACACATTGCTTTTCATATATTATATAGATTTAAAATAAAAATATTATTCCTTGCTATCTTCAAATTTTTAATATCGTATAGTTTCAAAGAAATAAAATTTTTCTTTTACGACGCTGAATTTTATTTCAACAAAGACATTCATTTGCACGAAATGCCTCTGGAGATCTAAAATCTCGCAAAGTAGAAAACACCTTGATAAGACTCTCACCAATCGTCATATGCAAATATTTACACGTTGTATGTACATACCACAAATTGGCTATTTGTCCATCAAAAATGCTTATACCTTTACGTATTTAAATATGCTTGAAATCTTTATTAAATTTTTATCTAATAACTTGTTAATAATGCACAATTAACATTGCTAGCAAACATTCTCACGTTGTGCCATTAATGCCCTTTTTACATCATTAACAATACTCCCATGATTTGTTAAATTAATCTACTATAGCAAAGAAAATAATATTTTATTCAAAATATTGACGTGTTAAACGCTTTGCTAAAAAAATGAACATTTTCACGTAGCATCTTTAGCATACGCCACACATCACCAAATATCTATTATATTATTTCAAGAAAAATTTACTTATAATATTCATACATTTCATCAAATTCCTCTTCATTTCTATCTACCATTTTGATAATAAAAAAAAATAATGAAATTAAACAAAATAACAATGAATTAATTATAATGTGATAAACTAATTATTGAAATCAAAAATAACTTAATACATTTAACTAAAAATGATTTTATGCAGTGTATCTGTACGCCTGCATTCAATTCAGCATGAAACAAAATTTTTACGTTCGAACAATTCAAAAGATCGGCAGCTTCTTTTTCTTTATCGTCGTTCGCGGCCTTTTATCATCTCGGTCATAGAAAAAACACAACTATTCGTCTGCAGCGCCACAATTCACGCACTAATGTTTATGTTGGCATTGTCCTGCTCAAATTTGTTTTCTTCAAGTTTTTCCCCAGGTTGAACTATAGATACCTATATTGTTTTTGACAATTAGAAATTGCACAAAAATATACACACACAAATTGTTTATTATTAATGTCCGTGCACATTCGCGATTCCTTGTCTTGAGTAGGTATATTCTTCTTCTATTAACGTCATCCCTCATTGTATTTGTAAATGAATTTGTTGCCTCTTTCATCATTGTTTAAATACTTCCTTTTCCCATTATTTAACACTATCCGTATTTTTCTTTTCCAGACATCTTCGTTAGAAATAATCGGAAAGACATTGCATACAGATGGAATCCTTCCTTTTATGATTACTTTGTCAGGAACATGGAGCTTGACAGCTCTATCCCTGTCTTCGAACCACCTTCTCTCATCTTCGTGTAGGTTGATTTGTACGCAGCTGTTAACAACATTAAAATTATTCTTTTCTTTGTAGATTTATTCAGATTAAACCAATTTTATCCCATTATTTCTGGAACTTTTCTGGATTAAACCAGATTTATCCTGCTCTTTCTGAAGTTTTTGCTTTATTATATCGTGTTGAATAAAAAACACCTTTCTATATATCCTTTTTTTTTAAATTACTATTAAATAAAAAAAAGTATTTATTGTATTGTTAAGTGTGACCATAAAATGTCAGATAACAATCTTTTATAAACTTATTTTATTTCTTAGGTCTATTCATGATGAAAGATGTTTTCATGTCGTGAATGTCTAATTTCACCTTTTTCATACAATTTTACAGCATTCAAATGACTAATTCTTTTCACTGTTCCATCTTTCAGCATCACTCTCTCTCTGTTATTTATTTTCAACACATTATTAAGCTTGAAAAGTGGTTCACTTCTCAATATATTTCGTGCCACTCTTACACAATGCAAAAAGTTTGGTTCGGCCTTTGTATACTGAAAATACATCTTGTGGTCCTCCTTTCTATACATATAGAATACATGAATTTATTTTCGTGTTTATTTCTGTACCTTTCATATAAATTTTATTTCAACTTCAATTACCATATACCCATCATCATAATGTTACGCCGTTGCGGTTATGCAACTCATAATTCATTTTTCAACAATTATGTTTACCACTAAAAATTATTTCCTTATTCTAATATTTAATTGTCTAACTATTTTATAATGCCTAACCAATAGGGATCACGGCAATATGTACAAAATGAGATCCTTCATTTTGTAGACACATTTATACTTCTTTTGAGAGAATTGAAAACATTTTGAATCATTTCGTCTGTTACAGGGTTAACAGCATTTGTAATAGCATCTTGTAGTTATGGTAATGTATGTAGTGGAGTTTTAAAAACAGCGTTCTTTAAATACCCAAATAGGAAAAAATCCAGAAGAGTCAAATCTGGTGATCAAGGAGGCCATCTATTCCTGCTAATCAGTCGGATATTATTAAAATACTTTCGAGGAATTCAGTTGTAGCATGTGCAGTGTCAGCGGTAGCACTATCCTGCTGAAAATAGGCAAATTGTCTTTCATTGTCGTCAAGTTGTCTAATAAATGGTCCTAAGAGAAGTGTTTCTATATCGTTCTGCATTTATTGTAGTATTGGAAAAAATTGGCCCTATTATTCTTCTTCGTGATATTGCACACCAAACACCTATTTTAATAGAATGCATGTCAGTTTCAATAGAAACATGTGGCTTTACGGATGACCAGTGTCGATAATTTTGGGAATTGACGTATCCACTTAGATGAAACCAGGCCTCGTCTGAGAAAAATATGCTGTCCAACAAATTATCATGCGCAAGATTATTATTAAACCACGTACAAAATTGTATGCGTTTCTCAAAGTCTGTTGGCAACAATTCCTGTACAACAGATACTTTATACAGATGTAAGTGTAGTTTTTTATTGGCTTTATGGCATGTTCCATAAAATATGAACATAAAATCAGGATTAATAAATTTTCTGTATATCAAACAAAGTAATATTTTACCTGTCTGCGCTGATAGTCACCTTATTGATTTCTTAATAGGACTCACGTCCAGTCGTTCTTGAATATCTTCTAGTACTTCTTCTGTTAGTAAAGTAGGTCTACCAGAAGAGTGCTTCTTAGATATACTGCCAGTTTCTCGAAAACGACTAATAAGACGGTTGACATATCTTGCAAAAATATCATGTTGGAATTCCATTTCTGGAAATCGAGTGTGAAACTCTTGTCGACATGAATCAATAGAATATTTCCACTCTGCATTCGATAACAGTTCTCCGTTACGAAAATAAGCCTGACAATAAACTTATCTAGTTCTTCCGTAAATGGCATTGTTGATTTCAACGCAACTTTAAAATTAAGCAAAAATGATAATGATACTCTTATAAACACACAAAAAAAATAACTTACAGTAACAACGAAATGTGCCTTTTATTGCATTGAGAAAGATAGTTTCTAGTATTCAATTAAATTCAGTAAACCAAGGGAAAAAGAAACAACAAAAAGCTTATATGACTGACAAATATGTATAAATAACAGAATATTGGATTGACAGCCACTTTAGCGAAGTTAGATACAAACTAAATATTCATACTACAACAATGAACGTGTGGCAAACTCCTGCTAAAGTAGATATATCGATGACGCGGCACGGTCAAGCATTTACGATCTTTCTGTATAAGAAAATGGGCTTTACTTGGTATACATATGCGAGGTTTCAAAAATTAAGAATAAATTTTTGAATAATAAATTGTTTTTGCTTTACTTCGGAAATAAGTTTACGACTCCCCTAATTCCCTAACGCAACTCCCCCTTCTCCCACGTGTTCGCGACTCACACTTCTGGAACCACTCAAGTAGTCAAAAACCTTACCTCTAATACTATTAATTTCACCACAAATATCGCTTAGAATACGCCAATTATCTTCTTCGCTTTCCTGTAGAGAGAAATATCATACAAGCGGAAATTCCGCAGATGCGAAGCTATTAGCATATCTTACGTTCGGTGTTCATAGTTCTATCGTCGTACAACTTATATTAAATGCAAAACTTGGTCAGCCATAAAATGTAGTTTACGCAAGAACGTGTAAAAGAATTCTATTGAAATATGGTCCTTCGATCAATAATAAGTTGTCGAGAGGCGGATACAGAGAATGATGTAATTTTCATCTGTTTGACTTACTTATGCCCATTTCAATTTCATAAAGCAAGCATTTAGGTAAAAATAGAGGAATTTTATTATTACTATTACATATTATTGTTACTGTCTGCCCAATTTGTTATTGTCATTCGCAATTTCAAGTTTATACGAACGAATCAAATCGGAACTTACTCAACGGTCATGCTAAATTAAGTAAAAAAGATGCGCGAACTTTCAGAATTTATTTTATTTTATTTGTAAACTAATAGCCCGTAGCTCAGCGTTGTTCGACTACATTCTATAGAAAAACTAAAATTTGCTGCTTTGTGTTTACTGCCATTGACCGATATAAAATTTTTGTTTATTCTCAAGCTAAACAATGAGTTAATAATATTTACTTATAATAGCGATGCCAACAGTGTATGTGTATGACGCGCCGACTCTGTGTCTTTCGTTTCCTATAGAAATTCATGTAATTTCACATATTGGTAATTTTCTAATTTTTTCCGACAAAATTTGGGAAAAATATGATCACAACCATCCACAAAACATAAGGAACACACACACAAAATTTTATCAAAATCGATTATGTAGTTTGCGAGTCTATAAATAACAAATCAAATGTTTTTGATTTTTCTTATTTTTATATCAATTATCAAAATGAATAATCTAACGTAATCTCAATAAAATGTTAATTGCAATATAGAGTTGTACAGAATAAGTAACTTCGTGTAACAAATATGACCGCGTGGGGCAATATGTAGATATACAAATTATTCATTTTATGAGGTAATAGATTAATTATCTATGTTAGCATATAATTTTTAAAAGTGAATATCACATATATAATAGAGATATTGCTGCAGAATATAAAGACAAAATTTTCATACAAACATATCTGATGAAGTCATTGTGTTGGCATATTAAAGTGTATATTGTGTATTCTAGTGTGTTATATAGCAATAAATTGTGAAAACCTCTATATCAGTTGTGTTATAATTAATTGCATAAAATGAGTTTTAGTAAGTAAAAGCTGATTCTTTTTAATGATGACCTGTATTCATTTCATTTCTGATCGGTCATTTAAATCTACCTTATACGGCAATTGTAGCTTTCTACAAATTTAAATTAGTTTAATACCATCGAGATTACTAGTACTTCCACAATATACACTACAGCACGTCGTAGTTGTCATATCAAGTGAATGATGCGAGCGTTTTTTAATTTCAATTGCCCCAAATTATCAGCTTAATCTAAATACGCAGACAATACGCAAAGCTACTGAAACCGAAAAACTCCCGGATAATTTGAACAGAAGAGATGATGCAAGATATCTACTGAATATTTGGAAAACAGATCGTACGGAAAGACGTATTCAGGTGCTACAGCGAACAAGCGAGGCTGCCCCACCCCAACCTAATCGACGTCAATAAGTGTGTAACACAACCAGCTGCATTAATTCTACCGACCAATAAGCGCCCGGCAGAACAAGCCGCAGCACAAACTCAAGCCGAAAGACAAGTTAAAGACAATCACAATCGCCTGAATATGCTAAATGGTAAATACGTTGCACCCGTCGTTCTCAGGATTATAAAATAATATGTAAATTGTAAAAGTTACACGTGTAAATACTATTATGAAATCTAATATATTATAGAGGAAATCAGATAATTCATAGTGTGATTCAAAGCATTGAAAATACATTCTGATCATGTAATAAGCTTCAACGTTAGAATAAGACATTTTACAAACTTAATAATTATGTGCAGGTGTCCAAAAAGGCTTAATTTGCTAAATACGTACAAAAAGTTTAACTACAAGTGACACCAATATCTTTGCATTTCGATTTTCATGGCCTGTCTTGAAAATCTCATCATAGTGTAATTTAGTATCACTGTGCATGCCATGTTGTATGATGAAAATTTAAAAAAAAAGCAAACTACACTGTTAAGTATTATTATTTTATTTCAATGTTGGAAAGGATAAGAAATGATATTTAAAAAATAATAGCTAGAGTGTTTAAAAACATTTAAAAGGAGTAACGTAACATATGCAATGAATTAAAAAATCGATAAAATGATTGAAATATATACATTTAGTGAAGAGTATGATAAAATTTCAAGTAAAAATGTACTGTACACTGTCTAGGGACCCTATTTAAATTAAAATAAAATTATTACTCCCAATAAATAAATAAATTTACATTTAAAGAGTTTTATTTTTCTGGATTGTCTTCGTATGACTATATCTTCGTCAACAAAAAAGGTAGCAACTTCCGGTTTTCATCATTCTCTTCAGTTTTTGATGTGCTTCAATATTACGATATTAAAAATATACCGTTCCATTTGAAATTTTAAAGAAAAACCAAGAAATATACATATATTGAGAACAGCGTCCCCTGTTATTTTCTTTGACAACCACGTAATTTCGTGCTACATATCCTGCAATTCTTTGTAAAATTCTCTATCTAATGAGCCCAGAAACATTAAGATCCGTTGGGGCAAACTAAAGTTATACCTACTTTTATGCGCAGACATACCCCCCTCCACTCTCCCCTTCATATGGGAGTTAGATCAAAAAGTTTCAAATGAAAGTTGTATAAAAACATCTAAAAATTTTGCTAGTAAATTTTTTAATCTATCTTAATCTAGAATTTAATGAAAAATTATCGAATTTTTAATTCATGTTAAGAATTGCGCCCCCTTGCGATCATTTTGGAAACTTAAAATTATTTTTGTTGTAATTCCCGTCATCCATTCTACTATCAAGATTTTTTCCGCGAGGTTGTACGATGAACAGTTGCCGAGATATGGCCGGTGGCCGAGCTTGAACAGACACCCGGTATATATCATTTATTTACATGTTAAAAATAAAACAACATTAGACATCGCAAAAATGTCATTTTAACAGCATATTTTGCAAGAATTGAAATAGTGTGCTAAATAAATGTTTTCTTCTGACCATTCTGTATTATTGAAGTGGAATCGGGCAAATAGGGCATCGCCGTAATGAGATTTTGATTATATTCTAAATGACGTATCACTCAACAACCCCTACTCCCTTTGATGATAGATGAGGGGACTGCTTCGAATGCTAGATACATTTGTATAACATATATGCCCGCCTCCAAAACGAACTTTACTTGTTTCGACGTTCTTGTTATAATTAATCAATTTCAAATATAATCCGTCTGTTTCATTTTCGTTATTTCTTCCTACATTTATTTTAATTGCCAATAGAGAACAGCTACCGGAATTTGAGAAGTTTCAGTAGTGAATACGATTTTCTTTTCATGTCAATTCTTCTGAACGGAAACGCATATTTTCTACTTTCTAAAAATCAGTTTCCGATTCTATTTTGAACTTACCAGAACTTACAAAGAAAATTCTATGTCACCGAACAAAAGAAATTATCTTTCAGAACCTTCACGGTTAATTTAATTCTCATCACAACTTCCTCGTATAACTCAGTTATCATAACTTTACGATCTTTTGCACTATACAACATCATTCTTATAGTCCCCTATTCACGCCCATTACAATGCCGCTTCACGCATTAGCTTTCCTCTAAGTCTGTCGAGAAAATCTCCGGGAAAATAGTTTACTGATCCCTTCCCCTACTGCGAGCCTGACGACGACAAATACTAAGATTCTTGAGAACGGCAATAAATGATTTAGAACGAACTTCTGACTACACTTTGTTATGGATAGACAACACCTCGTCAAGGTGGTAATTAAACCCTCGACAAACCTCGTTATCAGTACGATTTTATGCACTGACATCGCTAATAAAATTCTCCAGTTTTGTTATGGAAATTAGAGCAGAATTTATTAATCGTTGCAGCATACGAAATAGTAAGTTTCATAAGAACTTCAATTGCCTGGGGGTTGGGGTAAGTTTAAGAATATTTTTAAAAAAATTGAATAAGTTGTAATTACGTAATGTGTACGTGGAAGTATGAAACAAACACCTCGTCACTAAGTGTACAAATTGTTCTTAACATACGAGCTACATTTGACGTTGTAATCAGTAATGCAAGTAGTTGCTGCCAATTTGACATTTATTTATATTTATTTCCATTCAGTTCACCGTCATCGTAATAATAATAATAATAATAATAATAACATATTCTGTCATAGAAAACTATACACAAGTAAGACTTATGTTAAAAGAATTTCGTTTATGTCGAAATGCTAAATAATAAACACAGCATCATAAACCGATCGATATACCTTACCCGTGTACTCCTGGTTGAAACACTGTTGTCGGCTTATAATTCAAGTAACCTCGCTGCCGCTATGCCTCCTGCGGAGAAGGGGTGGGTTGAAGGTATTCCCTAGAATGCCGATCAAAAATGGTGCCGTCTGTCATTCTGTTAATTGATAAATTTCCTAGCAGTATGCTCGCCCGAGAAAAAGGTAAGGAAGTTTCAAAAGTGTTCATCCACAAATCAGAATTACCACAATAATAAGGTTTATAATATTTAGTCTTAGGTAATAGAATAAAAATAAAATACTGTTGTTATATTCACGTGGCTTCATAGCTAAAGGTTTTAATTAGTACATAGAAAACAATCAGTCAACAACTAAAGTCCCTTTTTTGTACCTTACCTCTCTTATACTATTAAATACAATTATGTTATTTTTGTTACACAATTCTATTCTATAATAATGTTTTACGTGTGTGGTATTTATTGGATTCTAAGTCAGATTAATTGCAAAGCATATGCTATACACAAAAGTTTTTTTCTTATTTTTATCATAACTATAGAATCCATATAAAAATGAAAATCTACAGGGCAACTATAAGACCAATAGCGACGTACGCGGCAGAAACGATGGTACTAACAAAAAGAGACGAGGAAAACTTCAGAATATTCGAAAGGAAAGTAGTAAGAACAATGTATGGCCCAAAGAGAGACGCAAAAGGAATGCTAATACTGATGAACCATGAAATCGACCAACTGGTGAAAGGAAAAGATATAGTTAGATTTATAAAGGCCCAAAGAATAATATGGTATGGACACATCAACAGAGCAGACACAGGAGCAACAGTGCGTAGAATTGCCCAGTGGACACCAGCGGGCAAAAGAACGAGAGAAAGACCAAGAATAAGATGGGAACAACAACTGAAAAAGGACTTGAACAAAATGGGAACAAACTGGAGAATGAAAACAAAGAACAGAAAAGAATGGAGGCTATAGTCTATTTTTAAAGTAGCGAGACGAATTTCTGAACATACCCCTGTCCCAAATTACATGCACGAAAATCTTGAAAACAGTATATCGAGTATATCTGGTAACTATTACTGTCGAGCTCTGAAAAGATCTGTTAAAGTATATAATGAAATAACGGAGAAATAGTAGAAACAACAACAAGGCTTAACCATAAACATTCAGGCCAACTATGTATCATGTATGTTAAGGTAACATACACGTCAATGAGATTTTAACATGGCTGTTAGGCGAACGTCCTAAATTCGTACCATGTATCGTGTAACAGTTAAATGTTGTTTAACGTAAATGGTTATAATCCTCCGTTTACCTTTCCTTAACGGTCGAATTGTAACAAGTGCTATGAGGGTGTCGTTAAGAAGTTAACCATGGCGCTAGATAGTTTAATTAATTTATTTCTAATGCATGACATTCAGAATTTATACCAAAGGTGATAAATTTTATTCGCAAATTATTTTATATAATAATAATAATTATTGTGGCATATTTTTTTAAATTTTTTTTTTTAGCGCAGTCAATTAACTTTAATATTTGTAATGTATTTACAATGACTATCTTTTGGAGCAGAATATATGTTTAATATTTGCAACGGCTAATCATTTTTTTTGATGAAATCTTCGGCTTTGTAAATATATATTTTTTCTTAGAAACAATCTCTTTGTGAGATTATCATCCATTTCTAACATTGTTGTGTTCTCAAAATCAAAATTATGATTAAAATTAACATATGTCTAAACAGTGCTGCTTGTTATTATATATTTTATTTCTGTCAAAAGTAATATTGTCTATGATTCTATCTTGTTGACAGGTATTGATTCGCTTGACGAACATAGGTACCCTCACATTGTATATCATTCACACTCCATATGACATTAGATCTGTACACTAAGGGAGCCGGATTTTTCAATTTCATAAATAAATTTGACATAGTTTTGTAGTTATAATTTATTACCAGCTCGATGTCATTCTTTTGAGTATTCTTATTAAACATTGTGTTAACGCCTATACAAGGCAAGCCAAATTAACTTTAAGCTTTGAAAACTGCCATTACCATAAACATTCCCATACACAACACATTTCTTCGATACTCAATTATTGTTGTTATATAATATTAGTGTAGGGGTTACCATTTTTGAAAAGAATTTATTACCCGTATTCTATGATAGCTTTCATGACTCAATCTATATTTTCATTTTAGAATAACATTGCGTTTATAGCAAAAACTGTTAAGTATATGAATTATAATTAAAAATCCTACGAGAGCTTATACTTTCATATATCAGTATTTCAGTCTTCTTGATATTTAATTCCAATAACTTGGATTTTGTGTCTTTTGGCTGTTTCTGTATGTTGAAAAATGTGATCTTAAAGTGACTTTTGTAATATTTTTACTTGGATTCTTTTTAAAAGTAGTTATGATAAAAAAAAGAAACTTTATTTGTATTTAGCATTTTGCAATATGATAATAATACACGCATGTAAACCATTAATATAGAACATAATTCTGCAAAACACTAACATCCATGTATTTAGTAGTATAATAGTTACAACCAAAAAAAAACTCTTCACTTGCTGTGAAGAGGTTCATTGCTAAGATAAACAAACGTCCCAAACATAAATTATTTATTAAAACAACCCATATTTTTTATGTCTTGAGCAGTAAAAAATCATTTTTCCAATATATATATACACAGCGATCCTCTAAGAGAAGTTATACAACAATTACTAAGATTAACAACTAAATATAATATTTTATGTTCAGCAATTTAAGTCAATAGAATTCTGATATAACATATAATTATTTTTAAAATCTCTTAAATTTCGCCATCAATTGCGAGAAATAGCGACCACCTTCTATCATCCCTTATAAAGCCATGAGGTATACGTGTGTGTGTGAGTAACTTTTCTTATCTCCTTTATGGCTTTCGCTTGAGAGATTTCAATGGTAACATTAAATAATAAATGACAACCTGGAAATATCAAGACGACTAACATTCTCAATCTAACAATGGTCCAGACGGACGAAACACAGAACACTACGGGAATAAAAATAACTAAAGCAAAAAACAACGTGTGGGTTATGTAAAAAAATGTTTCGTGTCATTAATCACGTACGAGAGGAGAAATGTAGCGCGCAAGAGAGAGTGTGACATATTTAGTATTATCCGAATGCATATTTATAAATCGAGATTTGTACAGAAGAAGTTTTTCTCAGTATTAACAATGAGATATCCTTCTGATTCTTATAAATTTACATATGTGTTTAAACACACACAAGCAGCATTGAATATAGTTTTAAATTTTATGATACAAAAAGGTTATGTAAAGTATAAAATATGAAGAAAGAAAAAACAGAAATATTATAGAACTTATTCAAAAAAACACAATAATGCATTAAATGACCGAAAAAAAAAATTAAATTTAGGATATAAATAAAAAACATCTTCAAATTCAAATTACGTTCGTAGGAAATGTATGATAATGATATTTGATGTATGTACATTAAAATCCAAAATTAAGATTAATTTAAATAAGAAAATGAATAAGATTATTTAAAGATTTATCAAAGCAGTAACACTAAAACACGTTACAACACTAAAAGGCTAAATACGTATTTCGACAACTGTGTTGCCATCTTCAGTAGCACTGATTAAAAACCGCGTTTTCTGTACACCGTAGCGTAACAGAACAACACAGATTTCAAATTTACAGGGATGGCTTATTTATAGCATATCTAAGCTATTAACTACATCATTAACGCTATCTGATCACTGCACCGTTAAATTCGTCACGCTGCATAAAATAATCCTATCCATTATTCTAATATTCTATGAAAACTAACAGTACTTAGAAGGGTATCGTTGTTTACACCACAAACATATAAACAAAATTGGGGAATCGGCCCCTTATCTGAATTCATTAATCTATTTATATTTTTATGAATATATATACTCTGATAACTATATATTTCTCTATAATTATGCAAATGTTTTATAAGTTTAGGGCCGCTTGCTAGAATATCATGACCTGTGTCCATAATATGTCGAGTTACACTAGACTTCTCTGTCCTATTAAACTGAAAATGACCGATGTGCTCTTTATAGCGAGTTGCAATCGAACGTGTAGTCTGGCTTATATATATATTTTTTCTCACTTTTATTACAATTAATTGCGTAAATTCCAGATTTTTGTTCTACCTCAATTTTATCTTTAGTACAGCTCAAAGATTTTCCAACGAATTACGCGACTTGCAAACCAACATTTTTAAAAATATTATTAAAGTTTTTCGAAATATATGAAAGGGTAGGACAACAAATTTCTTAGCTTTATCACTTTGAGGTAGTAAAGGTGCGGAATTATAATTACATTCTTACGTTTCATCTTTCTTAAGATATTGTCAACTACGTCTGATTGGAAACCATTGTATTCAGCAATACCTTTTATAAGGCATAATTAATTCTCATATCTATCTCTTGTAAGCGGGAAGTTTAACAAGCGATGAATTAAAAAATTGAAAGAACACAATTTTTGTTGAAAACACAGATTTGAATCTGCTGTAATGAATCCATTTACACTGGCTTTCCTTTATATAAATATCTATTTCTATATTACAGCCTTCTTTAATTACTAATTTTGTCTAGAAAAGCTAATTGTCCATTGTTTGCCCTTTCAAGAGTGAAATTAATTGTAGGAAATTTTGAGTTTAATCCATCAAGAAACATTTCCGTATCATACATTTTAGTGTTAAAAATCGCGAATATATCCTCAACTTTAGGGAGATATTTGTCGTTATTTTTGAAATCTGTTTCAAAGTTATTCATAAATAAATCGGCAATATATGGTGACAAGCAATTTCCCATGGCAGTCCATGTCGTTGCTCATAGAATTTGCATTCTGTTTGAAAACAGTTATGAGACATACAAAGTGATGTTAACTGCTATTATAGCCTTTTCAATATTGTTGTTATGAAACAAACGTTTCAAATATTTCAGAGTTTCTGGAATCGGTACTGAAAATGTTTTTTTTTGAATTTTTGAATAAACTCCAGCGATTTTTTCTGCAAAGCGATTTTTTCTGCAAAGGTAAATTTTTGAATTCATTTACTATCCATTTAGACAGAAAGTAAGTCGTTGAGTTTATACCTGACACAATAATTCTCATCGACTTACCGGGCGGCTTATGTATTTTCGGTAAGCATGGCACAAGAAATGCATCACTTGAACATCATACGTAAAAAAATGAGGTGTGGCCACCACACGACTTTCTTATACGTATGAAAGTGTTACTTCAGGTCCGAATTTTGAAATTTCATTTATACAAAAAATATTCAAATCCAACTCTAAATACTTTTGTACTCTTCATAAATATATATAGAATGCATAATTTACGACATATTTGCAAAAAATCGTTATTCGGTAAGAGTAAAAGTGTTACTTCCGGTCCGAATTTTTTTTATACTAGAGATATTTAAAAGTACGTTCTTAATACTTTTATACTGGTAATGTACCTGCCTAGAAAGCATGACTTGCGAGATATTCGCAAAAAACTGATTTTCGATAAGAGTAAAAGACCTACTTCCGGTCGGAATTTCGGAAAACTTTATTAATAAAATTTTTCTCAAATTTAATTTTAAGTACACTTGAATTCTTTATAAATTTGTTTAAACTTAGTAATTGACGAAATATTTGCAAAATTCGATTTTTTCACTGAAGTAAACTACTACTTTCGGTATGCCGATTTTGCTCAAAATCTAATCAGTTCTCAAGAGGGAGATTTTATTCGTAAATATAAAATTTGAAATTGATACCTATAGCGGTTTGACCGCTATCGTGGTCACACACACACAGAGACAGACACACAGACATTTTTTAAAAACCACTTTTTGGTATCAGGGGACCTCAAAACGTGGACATCTGCAAAAATCTCGAGTGACGCATTTCTCGTGCGCTGTTACTACTACATCTATTCAGTAATTCTACTAAAAAAAATGAGGTGTGGCCACCACACGACTTTCTTATACGTATGACCGTTTCAAACTATACAATTTTAATTTTTTTTTTACACAAAAATTATTCAAAATCCTATTCTAAGTAGTTCTATTCTCTTAATAAATCGCTATAGAATGCATACTTAGCAAGATATTCGAAAGAAAGGGCTCCCCCCTAAGGGTAAAAGTGTTACTTCCGGTCCGAATTTTGAAATTTCATGTATACAAAATATATTGCAAATTCAACTCTAAATACTTTTGTACTCTTAATAAATATATATAGAATGCATAATTTACGACATATTTGCAAAAAACCGCTATTCGGTAAGAGTAAAAGTGGTACTTCCGGCCCGAATTTTGAATTTTTTTTTATACAAAAGATATTTAAAATTTTCATTTAAATACTTTTATATTCGTAATGTACCTGCCTAGAAAGCATGAGTTGCGAGATATTCGCAAAAAACTGATTTTCAACAAGAGTAAAAGACCTACTCCCGGTAGGAATTTCAAAAAACTTTTTTAAAACAATTTGGGGGCTAACTTAACACTTTTGAATATAGTTTGTTTGCAAAATATTTTGATATAGAAAAGATACGGTTATGATGTATTAGAACAATGTTTGGAACAAACTTAGAAGAAGCGTCAAAATTTTAATTTTTTCAAAAACTGGGTCTGACTTTGGCTATCGTTTTTCCCCATTTTCTAGTCTGATTTTGATTTTTTCTTTGAAATACTTTAGAGCAATTTAAAACAAACCTAGAGCAACCTAGAACAATTGTCAGAATTGCAATTTTGAAGAAAAGAGCGCTGTCAAAAATTCCTTTCTTCCGATTATCTCGGCCAATTTCAATTTTCTTTTAGAGATTTCTTGGAATAATGTTTAGAACAACTGGAACAACCAGGAACAACATTCAGAATTTCAATTTTAGAAAAAAGGGGGCTGGGTGAAAAAGTCGTTTTTTTTCAATTATCTCGGCCAATTTTGATTTTTTTTTAAATACTTTGGAACAACTTAGAACAAACCTAGAACAACCGTCGGATTTCCAATATTTGAAAAAAGGGGGGCTAACTTTACACACTCGTTCTCAAATCATAAAAATATATAATGATTATTTGTCTTTGTATTTAGGAACTCAAGTAAGTTTCACACAAATTATACAATACATAGTCATAATATTAGACGTAATGATAAATATCATCTGCAGTTTCAAATAATAAATATAGGCGTAAACACTCCAAATTGTTTTGGTCTAAAGGTATGCAATCCACTTCCAAACTATATAAAGAAGTTAACCAATTATAACAGTTTTAAGACGACTCTAAAAGAACTATTTTATAGTTTGAACTTTTACTCCATGGAAGACTACTTTTCTTCATTGAAATAATTGTAATGTACCTATTCTGTTTGGATTATATACTGTGTTTTGTTATTTGAAGCTGTAATGTCGAAAATTGTGTTTATTTATATATTGTATTACCTCATGGCGTAACCTATATAGATTACTTTGTGAAAAAGATTTTAACTACTGCTACAACACTTTAGTAATATGTAATATATGTACATATATGGCGGCAGTACGGCAGTAAATTATTCTCAGATTGTAGCGCCATGTACTTCTTTCTTTTGCCAAATGAGTATAATTCATATTCCATACATGTATGTAATACATTCGGTGAATATATAAGTGTCAGTTAAAGAGCTCATACTCTAAGTACATTCACGAAGCAAGGAAATTCCATCGTTTTCACGAATTAAACTTGTGCTAATATTAGTAAAAGGATATTGAGGGAAAATCAAGTATAAAATTTGGAAAGTTCGTGTGTTTTAATAAGTTTAAAAGTTTTCTTGAATTAATGCAATTAGACAGACAGACACCGAATTAGCTGGCCGTAGAACTGATGTTTATCTAGGGAAAGAAATATCTTCATATTACACTCAATGTATATTTTATTTACTTTCTGTAACAATTTAACTTCCCTTTAGTTCATTATTAAAATAAACATTTTCTCATAAATCCGAGTAATTGTTGCCATACATCTGTTAGTTGTATATGTCTAAGTGACAACTAACTGTTTGTTTGTTTCAATAATTACAATTTCTTTAGTATATACTATCGATTTAACAAACAGAATTCTATAACGACAGTGCTCGCGAAACATATTTCATGGAGGCAGAAACAAATAATAATTTGTGTCGCGCGGTTGTAAATGACAAACAAAAGAGGTAATCAGTGTTGAGATTTTATGTGTCTTGCAGTAAGCAAACATAAGCCCTCTGTAATGTATTTGTCAATATATACATATATTCCGTACTTCTTGGCGACAACTTACTATATACATGACACAACTTACTATATGTATATGTACATATTGTAATGAAAACAAGTCCACAAAAAAAATAGAAGAGTAAACATTGGCGCGACGTACCGTAAATAAGTCATAAATCATCCACATATATGTAATGTGTAAGCGACAGAAAGTCTGTCGTATGTTCCACAAACATCGAGAGACATAGGGAATTTTCGTGTATATTTTCAGAGTCTTATATGTCGATATAAAAAGCAGCCGGTACCCAGAAAGCATTCATTCATTCATTGAATAGTTTTCGTACGGATAAATAAACATAAATAAGTGACCGGTGCAGTTTTTATTACAGTGCAATAAATACATAAATATTACAGATATAAATAGTAGTGATAGAAATAAATACGTGTGTTAATTTAAATTGTAGTAGTTTTAAGTGTGTAAATATACAGACAGTTTTAAAAGATTTGCACGAGTTTTTTATTTCGAACCCGAAAACGCAACAATATGTATATACAGGGCGAGTAATCTCAGCGGGTAAGGCCGATTGTGCCTTTACGAGTAGTTTTTTTTTCTTGTGATAGCTGCTCATTAGGAGCATTTAAAAAAATATTTTGTATTATACAGAGTGTTCCATAACTTGGTGGCTGACAACAGTTATTGTTTTTTAAATGGAACACTCCATATATTACTACATTCCTGTATTGCCCATATAACTTTTAGACAAAAAGTAATAAGATAGTATGGGTCCAAAATCTAAAGTTTTCGACTTATTCCCATTTTTCTGAAAAATTCTGCGTGTGTAAAAGACTGGATTAAAATTACATAACACGTTAATATTTTAAAAGTGATTATTATTATTACTGAGCTTTTGTCATTTTTTGATATAATTTTGCCAACTTTATGTTTTTTTATTTTAATACGGTATAATGAGCCATGATATTTGTTGCAACAATGATAATCGAATGGATGCCATTTTATAAGTTATTACTCAGTTGACAAGCATGATCTTATAATGAATTTTTCTAAAAGTTAGCTTAGAGATATGATTTTTGTACATATTGGATATGACAAAGGAAGAAGCATAAATTAATAAAAGACGTTAAACCGCTACTACTAAATAAACCCAAAATGTTTAAATACAGCCGAAATCTTAAGAGAATCAGAGATGAAGTTATATGAAATAATCTACAGATCTCTATTAACATGCGGCTATGAGTGGTGGATTAAGAAAGATAAACAAAAGTAAAATTCAGTCTTTATGAAAGACCCATGAAATGTCAATGTATTATAAAACAAGAAACACTGTGATAAGAGAACTGAACTAAAAATCGAACCAGAGGTTTTAAGATGTAATTTAGAAACGGAAAAACACCTGCTGCTGTGTTTCCAAGAGTACACAAAAAGATCAAAAGTATTGCTATTGAGGAAAATGTTTGTCATAATGCAGACAATCTTAAGAAATCAGCGTAGAAACATGCCCAAGATGTAAGTTCCTCTCAATGATAGGCGATGATAGCTGGAATGGAATATCGTCATTATGTAATGATGAGCTTTCAGGAATTACACGGAGGCAATTGAGAAGCCCAGTGAATTTATATGTATAATAAAATGAGCTCGACCTTGCAAAAGATGATGTAGTTTTAATTTTTCAATATCTTACTATAAACTATGCTGATAGGAAAAACTGAATTTGCAGCATCGAGCTGTATTGCGCATGTCTGGCTTTTTGCCGCTGAATATATTCTGAAGTAGACGTTGTGCGGACATAGTTATCCTTTCTTTCTTTCCTTTCCCTATGTCCAGAACTTTCTGCGAATCAGCTCTTCACAAATTGATATGCTTTTTGAAATAGTCAAACAGATTAAAAGTTTTGCTTGGGTCATGTATCCTGCCAAATATTGGGAAAAGTCCTAATCACACGACAAAAGTCATATAATGAATTTACATTAAATTTATATAGCTTCAATTTAAGCTCGTCGAACATTCCTACTCAAAAGTTTATGAAATCATATCAGATATACAATAAATTAAGGAAACTAAAAAATGTATCAAAGGTTAAAGTGAACGCAAGTTTAGTTAAATTCTTGATAAATAACAACATTGCTATGTTCGACCGGTTTTCACCTATAGAAAAAGCTATCAAACGTGTTGAAAATTGACTAACTTTTGGTTGAGTTTGTTGGAAAAGTTTCTTCTTAAAAACGATATAAATCGGATGAACTTCCTTTTAATATATACTCAGTGACATTAGAAGTATTACACCTAGAAGGAACAATTTGTTCAACTTTATTTTTTGGCAATGTGATAGTGATAGTTTTACGTCATAAATGAAACGATAACATTTGCAAGAAATTTTATAAACATGTAATACAAAAACTAATAATAATGTGTTGGGCGACCCCGTAGCTGAGCACAATCATGTACGGTTGCGGCCAATATTATCTGAGCAGCAGTTTTTCCCACTGTAAATGGATTTTAATTGTTACATAAAAAAAATCGCCTGGAAAACTATACTTTCATATTGATTGATGAAAAACGTCAATTATAAAAATGCCACATTTATCTTTGGCCAAGAAATTTAGGGTTGTGACGTTACTGGGAGAGGGGTGGTCGGAACGTCGAGTCGCATTAAGATCCCAAATACCAAAGAGTACTGTGCATGACATTAAGAGAGTATGGGATGAGAGACAAACGTTTGATAGAAGATTGGGTGGTGGTAGGCCCAGAGTTACAACGGAGGTTGATGATGGTAATTTGGTTGATTTTATTCGCGAAAATCCCTTCCATTGTGCGGTAGACGCACAGGCTGAAACAAACTTTCCAGGGTCTGTTCGAACGGCAAGGCGTCGAATCAAAAATGGATCTGATCTACGTAGTGGTTCTGCAGCGAAAAAACCTTTTCTAACTCCGCAAAATAAGGAACAGAGAGTAGGTTTTGTTTTGGAATACCCCTTAGAAGTGTTAAATTTCTGGCAGAAAGTTGTTTTCACAGATGAGAAGATATTTAAATCGTGTTTTGACGGACACGTTAGAGTTTATAGACCTCCGAACTCTCGCTTTGATGAACGTTATTATACCCATAAGTCACACACAAGCGGTCGTTTTTCTGTCAATGTCTGGGCCTGGATGAGCGCCCAAGAACCCAGAGTTATAACACATATAAGAGGTAAATGTAATGCAGAGGTCTATGTTGGAATATTGGAAAATATCAATGTGCCCTCAGTAAATGCAATCTTTCCCCGAAATAATTTTATATATCAACAAGACAATAGCGCCATTCATACAGCCAGAGTGACCTCAAATTGGATGCAGCAACAGAACATACAAGTTCTACCTTGGCCTTCACGTAGCCCGGACTTGAACCCCATTGAAAATATGTGGGGTTTGACATTAAAAAAAATTAATAGAGGTAATAATTTTCGCCCACAAAATGTAGAACAGTTATGGGAAAGAATTCAAGAAGCATGAATCGAATTAACTCCAAATTATACTGCAGAATTAGTAGCATCAATGCTCAAAAGGTTAAATAATGTTATTGAAACAAATGGAGCTGCTACAAAATATTAATTTTCTATATCATTTGTTTATGTTTTTCGTTTCCGAAAAAAACATCAAAATTTTTATTTTAATTTAAGAGCAATAATATGGTTGGTCAAAACCAAACTAATTTCAGTTAAAAGACAACACTTTTTAAGGTAATGACTATTGATTATTGAGATAACCATCACATGATGGCTCATGCCCTAAGTGCGTATCCATGAAAAAGTCATGAAATGTCAAATCACTGCCCAGATTATATTGGACGCAACGGTACATGTCTAGGGATCGACAAAATGCTGTGCCACAGTCTGTGGAGGATGGTTCAAAATGGACAGTCTCCTCCCCATGATATCCCACACATGTTTGATGGAGTTTAAATCCAGTGAACATGGTGGCCACGGCAAAACATAAACGCAGGCTTCTTGAAAGAAGTCCATAGTTCGACCAGCAATATGGGGACGTACTTTGTCTTGCTGAAAAAGGATGTGTGTATGGCCATCTAGATAAGGTAGTAAAGTGGTTTGTAGGACGTCATCAACATAACGCGTCGTTACCATTGGGAATAGCCCCACAAACCATTGGGCTACCATTGGGAATAGCCCCACAAACCATTATTCCAACAGTCCTGTGTACATACCTCTCAACAGCAAATCCAATATCACTTCGCTTTCCACGTCGACATCTTACCCTTCTACGGCCATCGTATATACCTAGACAGAATCGTGATTCGTCGCTGAAGAGGACATTATGCCATTTTGCCTCCCAGTGCTGCCTTTCTCTGCACCAGCCCAAACGTTGACGACAGTGGTCCGCAGTCAAAAGAAGCAGTAATCGTGGAAGGTATGAAAAAAGTCCAAAGGCTCGAATGCGGCGATATCGTGTACGCATAGTAACAGGTCTACCTTCTTCTCCAAACAATTGGTCACCGATTTAGCGCGTATTAGTAAAACGGTCTCGTAATGCTAGTTGCCTGAAGCGCTTATCCTGACGCTCTGATAGACCAGTTGCTCTTCTTCGTGTTCCTCTACCTTCTTCTGCCCACAAACGACACACACGCATTACCGTCATTGCAGTACTATTAACACGGCGACCAATTTCGCGATAGGACAAACCAATATCACGATATGCAATAATTCTACCCTTGTCAAAGGCACTAACATGGTGATAATTTTGACGTCTTCGAACCCGAGGCATTTTGTTACGCATAACACTAGTAGACGGAGGCGCAATAACTAAACATTTCTGTACTAGTCAGCTCGCATGAACAGATTTCCTAAAAAAATATAACAGATAAAAAAAATTTTTCGCAAAAAATTGTCAGAGAAGAACAGTTCACATTGTTACCATAGCGTGCTTTAAATATAGTAATTCTGGTGGCAAAAAATAAAGTTGAACAAATTGTTCCTTCTAGATCATCGGTTCTCAACCGGTGGTACATGTACCACTGGTGGTACATTAAAGTCCACCAGGTGGTACGCAAAATATAACAAAATATAAGGCCTTTTCCATAACTAATATTATTTCCAACTCACCTCGACGCTGCGCCCGAGAAAAAACATCTCGCCGCTCCGAGACCTGATTTTTATGCGAACATGCATTCACGTGTGAGATTTATTGACCATGCGCGGATGAAGAAAGCATTGTAGTCTGCGTCTGTAGTCATAAGTTATAAACGACGCATATGTTTGCATGTTACTTTTACGACGGACGCTCGTCTAAATTTAACGGAGTAATGTAAGTTTAAAAAGCGAATGTATAATATAAGAAAATTTTAAATTTAGAAAATGGATAAGTGGTTAGGACAGAGTAAGCGGAAACCTGATAATGCACAGGAAATAGATTCACAGAAAGAAACTACTACCAATAGTAATAATTCTGAACAGAAACGAAAAATTACCAGAAGGTATGATTCAAGTTATTTAGCATTTGGCATCACTTGGAATGAACATGAAATGGACCCTCAACCTCAGTGTGTTATTTGTTGCGAATTGTTCTCGAATCAAAGTATGAAACCATCTTTACTTAAGAGACATTTCGAATCCAAGCATCTACATTTGAAAAATAAATCTGTCGACTATTTTAAGGCGAAATTAATTGAACTAAAATCTAGTAAACTGGTAATGAAAAGTTTTGTTAGTGTTAATGACAAGTGCTTGCATGCAAATTATCTTGTAAGTTTAAGAATTGCCAAAACAGGTAGTGCTCATACTATTGGAGAAAATTTAATATTACCAGCTGCTAAAGATATTGTTTCAACATTATTTGATGAAAAGACAGCTAGCAAACTTGATAATATTCCTGTATCAAATGATTCTGTAAGAAGACGTATTGAGGAAATGGCAGATAATATAAAACAGATTCTTATTTGTAAAATAAACCAAAGTCCCTATTTTGCACTACAATTAGATGAAAGTACAGACATAACGAACTTTGCTCAATTGTTAGGGTATATTCGATTCGAGGTGGAAGAAAAAATAAAAGAGGATATTTTATTTTGCGAACCTCTTCCTGGGAGAACTACTGCGAAAGAAATATTCAGGCTAATTGATAACTTTATGTCAGAAAATAATATTTCTTGGAAAAAATGTATTGGTGTTTGTACTGATGGAGCTCGAGTTTTAACTGGCAAACATTCTGGTGTTTTATCTCAAATAAAAACAGTTGCCCCTGAAGCTAAATTTACTCATTGCAGTATTCATCGTGAAGCTTTAGTAGCAAAAGAAATCCCAGAAAAATATAAGACTGTTTTGGATCAATCTGTTAAGGTTGTAAATTTCATTAAGGGTCGAGCTTTAAACACCAGAATGTTTGCAATTTTGTGCCAAGACATGGGTAAAAAAAAACTCGAACTAATTATCAGTGAAATAGATAAGAATACTTTCAGTCTCTTACCAACCCTTGAAAATTTTCTTACAGAAAACAATATGAATAATAATGAGGAATTGGCATCAGATATAAAACATCATTGTTCCTTATTGATTAATAAATTTAAATTTTATTTCCAAGAAGATTTGGAAAATCAAAATTGGATCAGAAACCCTCTTCCTTCAAATATTCCAGAATATTTTTCACGTGAGCAAAAAGAGCAAATAATAGATATGTCAAGTGATTCCACTGTAATGGAAAACTTAAACAAAGAAACACTGATTGAATTTTGACTTCAACAGAGAACAGATTTTAAAGACATAGCAAACATTGCTATTCAGTTTTTAATGCCCTTCTATATCACGTATTTATGTGAAAAAGGTTTTTCACAAATGTTATATCTGAAGAATAAATACAGAACAAAATTGAAAATTGAATCAAATTTAAGATTAAAATTAACTGACAGAACCAGAAATTGAAAAAATTTCATCTGCAAAACAAGCGCATGGATCCATTGAATAGTTTATTTTTACTTTTTTTTAAGTTTTTTGGTTGTAAACTTTTAAATGTATTTCATTTTAAATTTTAAGAATATATTTTTTGTTGAATAAAAAGTAGATAGTACTATAGTTTATGTGATTTCCTTATGGTGGTACGTGATAAACAAAAGGTTGAGAACCGTTGTTCTAGATGTAACACTTCTAATGTCACTGAGTATAATAATATGAATCAATTGATTATTTATTATTATTATACCTATATCTTCAAGTCCAATGTTCGCACTCAAACACGAAATAAAATATCAACACCGTATACATATAGAGATGGCAGAGATTATTAATTACAGAGACAAATCTCGCACGCTAAATAATATGCAGTCGAGGAAAATGATCTCTGAATATACTGTTCTCGGCTTCTGCGATGCTCTTATTATGAGTAACATTACTTCTTCGCTAATTTGCAATGGTTCTTTTGTTATTTTATGGTAGAACGCCCGCCACCACCAACTAGACCAATCTGCGGCACTTAAGTAATTGCCTCTCCATTTTAATCCATTACTTCGTCGTCGCTAGATAAAAAAGAAATATACCACATAACAGGGATATTAAACACAAAGATGCATTCGCCTAATTATTTACAACAGCGTCTTACATCGAAGAAATATACCCTGCAATAAGTCATCTCGACCTTTAATTAAGAAATTACTTCAATTACTAAGTATATAAATTCAAGACGGTTTGGGAAAAATATTGTTACTAGATTGAAACTTGTATTGTCAGTATCAATTAATGGATATAACAGGTTAGAGAATATGAATAAACATACAGGCTGATTCAAATTCGAAGTTCATCACAAGGATCTAGGATATTGGGAACAGTGTGTAGGTCTAGATTTGGAAAATGTAATGAATTTTGTGCTTGTAATGAAACCGAAAGATATGCAACAAAATTTCAATTTTATCTTTCTACTTTATTTGGCAATGCAGGAACAAAGTAAAAACGGTTTCGGCTCTTTCTATATATAATCATTTTTTTTATTTTTCAAGAGCTCAATATAGAATTTTCACACAAGTTAATTATATGATTTCAGCAATACATAACATGTTGGCAAGAGTATTAGTAGTCAATTTTTGAAGAACTTATTTTAAGATACGAAACGGAAATCTACACATTTCAATTAATAAAAGACAAATGTTCTACACCGAAAAAGAGAATCGAGTTATTCTTTTTTATCGTGGCCAGTTATTTGAATATTTATTGAGATTTTTCGTGTAATGCTATTGTTATTTATTTGCATAAACTCTAAAAGGTATATAAATAAAGGAACGTTTAACCTAGTGCTAGAGAGAATATAAACAGAAGTAAATACAAATGGGACCATCGGTAAGAAGTTAGTTCAAATGATATCGTATGGGCTAGATCTGAAAAAAGTTTTAAAGAAGTAGTCAGAAAAATAGTGCAAGAAACGCATACCAGAGGACTAGATATTAACGAAGGTAACACAAAGTACACAACATGTAGCAGAGCTACAGGGAATAAACATGAACATAAAAAAATTGACGAGCAAAAATTTGAAGTAGCAGAGAGCTTTAAATACTTGGGAACAATAATAAACAGGGTAAATGACAGAACCACTGATATTTCCAGCAGAATCCGGGCCAAAGAATATACAAAAAACAAAAGGATTAGATTCAAGATGAAGATGAAATTATATAAAACAATCACCTGCGCTGCAGAAAAATGACACTGACAAACAGAGACGAGGAAAAACTAAGAATAGTAGAAAAAAACTTGTAAGAACAATACATGGACGGAAACGAATACCACAACCTAATGAACCACGAAGTTAGAATTCTTTTGAAAGAAGAAAATATAATCCTGCAAATTATGCATTTTGTATAGATTTAGAGTACAAAGGTGTTTAGAGGTTTATTTGGAGTAATTCTTGAAAAAAAAAATTCAAAACCTAGACTTCACAGGTTCATGAAAATAAAAGTATTTGAAACTTAATTTGAAGCATTTTTTAAATAAAAAAAAAAATAGAGTGGGAACCACACGACTTTCTTATTCGTATGTGCCTTTTGAAATGTGTTCCAAATTAAACTTTAAATGCTGTATTCCTTATAAAATAAAACTCTGAGAAGAAGTGTTACTTCTCGTCCAAATCTTGAAAACTTTTTTATAATAATAATAATAATAATAATAATTTATTCAGTCCAACAGTAACAAACCAATTACAGGACAAAGAATTAAACGTACATTAATAAAATACAAATCAATTATATTCTTATTTGTAATATAAAAAATTTACAACTATATACATATATTTATTTATAGAGTTGCAGAATTATGTATTGCTTGTTGACTTGGAAACAAAAAATATATCATCATAATGTAAGTTTGCAGCACGACACATGGTGACCAGTGGTGATCCCCGAAGAAGATTAGTCCTCGAAAACGGCAACCAAAACGTGGAGGAGGAGCGAGAGGAAATTCTGGGAGTGTATAAATTCAAACATGATAGGAGATGTGGGCAATCAATTGTGCCATTACACAGCTTCCATATGAAGCGAGCACCATGAAGCTCTCGGCGATCCCGCAGTGATTGGAGGTCATGTGCCTGCAGCAAGAGATTGTAATCGATGCCACGTTCCGGATAAATTCCCATATCCTTGAAATATAAGTATTTCAGGAATCGCCGCTGCACTCTCTCAATGGCTAGTTGTAGATATATGTACTGAGGTGACCATACGTGTGATACATATTCCAGCTTACTGACGACAAAACTGAAATACAAAGCCTTCAGAAGCAGTGGATTTTTAAAAAACTTACAACTGCGCAAAACAAAGCCCAAAGCCTTTGAAGACGAATTGCAAATGAAATATATATGACTGGAAAAGTTCAAATGTGTGTCAAAGAACACGCCAAGGTCCTTTATGCTGTCCACCCGCCTAAGCCGGTTGTCCTCAATAGAATAGGTAGATGGTATATTATTATTTTTGCCAGAGTAAGACATATAACAACATTTACTTACATTTAGTTTCAAATTGAAGTTGGAACACCAAGTCGATATACGATTCAACTTTTCTTGAAGACGAAGTACATAGTTCCAAGTTCGTATAGAGCAGTAGATCTTTATATCATCCGCATATGCGAGTACATTGCATGTTATTGATTTAAGCAAATCGTCGGTATATAGAGTAAATAACAGAAGTCCGAAGTTAGAGCCCTGTGGCACACCGGATGAGGGAGAAAACTCAAATGACCTAAATCCATTGTAAAAGACATAATTGCGCCTATTTGTCAAATATGAATGCAGAAGTTTGAGCAGGGACGTACTGAATCCAATTACTGCGAGCTTTTCCAGAAGGATACCATGATCTATCTTTATACAGAAATTGTACGAAATCTAGCGCAAAGTACTATTGTTCTCTTAATAAATTCTATAGAAACATATATTGAGGAATATTTGGAAAAAAACTGCTATTTGATAAGAGTAAAAGTGTTACTTCCGGTCCGAATTTCGAACTTTTTAATACATAAAAATTGTTCCAACTATAGTGATACTATATAACTTATGGTGACGCTCATTACTACAGGCGACGATAATCTCTTAAAGTACCACTCTTATATAACTTCCAAGTTCCAGCTAACGAGCAACACGCATATCATAACCTCAAATAATATTTCGTGCCATGATCGAATTATTTGTGTATAGTTTTGTTTTTTGAAAATGCCGTTTCAAATAGTGCAAAGAAAAGAACCTGGATTTAAACTATCACTCTATGCCCATTTTTGAAACAAACCCCATTTACCAATTTTTCGCTGTACCTACAAAAGGAGTGATGAATTCTGAAAGATTGGCGGGTTTCTTTTTACCAATGTAGATTCCCATAACCACAGATTGAATGCACTCTATTTCGTGAATATTGAATAGAATTGACCAAAATTCGTCTTATGAGCTCTTATATATGGGTAGTCCATCGATGTTAATATTAACACTAACAGCTGCGAGGTTTCCAATTTTCGAAAAACACCTCTTCAGACATAATGCAAAGCCTTGGTGCGAGTATTGACGCCCGTCAGCTAGATTCTCAACTCTAACTGAAATTGGTGTCTCTAATAATGTTCTTGGATCCTGAGATACTATATTTCGTACACGAGTATTCCAAAGTTTAAAAAGTGACTTTAAAGCACACTGCCGGATATTGAATTCGTTCGCTCAAATTTTAGACTGTCTCTTACTATTTGATTTTTCGTACGTTCACTTCCAAAGTTTGCATCGATTCTGGTTCTTGATCATCTTCATCAAGTAGTTCAACCAGCCAATTATTTCTATTTTCATCAACGTCATCTCCGTCAATATTAGGCGGAAGTGGTGAAAGGCAAGCTTTATAAAACTTACCATCTGAACACATACTAGAATTTACCATTATTTTCAACATAATCACCATTGAAAACAGCGGATTTGTTGGTTATGTCATCACATCTCTTAGGTTGTACATTAGATGCGGATGGTACAGAATGTAAGATTCGGATCAAATTTCGTTGCACATTTGGGCGAAAGTACTACTGGATTTAATTTTTTACCAATTTACTTTTTCCATTTTGCGCTATTAAACACCAAAGCACATGTACGTCTCTACTCAATTAACCCCGTATTTGTGACCTACTAGTAACGAAGCGTTTCTATACGATACCAATGGCTTCATGTTGATTTATAAAAGGAACCGTGGTTATCAACTTAAAAATTACATATGAATTGAAGTTTTATTGTAGTGTTTTCGAACAGCAATAATCTCTCTAATAGGTAACTGCTATTTCTGTAGGGACAGTAAGTTTTATATTTATCACAGTAAACAACTGTATGAGAACTGAACACTATTGGTTTTAAAAATTGGTAACTGCAACTATTATAAAGACTCATTATACAACCTATAGCAACCGTTACTAAAAGTGATTCAAGTTAGTGATGTAAATGTTTCTGTTGCTACTTTATAAAACCGAAAGCTCTTCGGCCTTTTAGTGATTTTATATAATCCCTATAAAACTTCGTAACGTATTAGTAACCTTATAAACCTGCAATATAAATTGGCAACCTGAATAAAACCCTTACAAAACTAGCAGATACTTAAGGTTATGGAAATTGTTTGTTGGGACTCACAAATATAAAGCTTATTATTGATATCTGTAGCCGTTTGGTCGCTATCGTGGTCACACACACAGACAGACAGATAGACAAACACTGACATGTTTGCAAAAACAACTTTTTCGGTATCAGGGGACTTCAAAACGTAGACATCTGCAAAAATCTCGAAAATTTTTATCATTACAATAGTTTCTTTTACTACGAATGAGAATTGGTAATTTTCACCGTAAAGTCATTCTTATTGATAAAACGTCTTTTATTTTTGAAATAATCCACGCTCTTTCAATGACTGTCATTTTCTTGACATTTTACTATAATCATGTCTTTGAAAAACGTAATACTTAAGAGTGACGTTTACCAACAAATAGAAACTTATGCAACTTATATTACTCGCGGGACGGGTAGGCGCAGGGGGGTGTGAGTAGGTGGAGATAGACGATATTCGGTTCTGTCACAGCGCTTCGGTTTTATTCACAGATTCTATCATAGATAGAGGAATACTATAGATGGGAAACATAATGTATAAAGAATGAGTACTTACGGAACTTTTGATGTTGTTGATGTTTTAAACTAAGCCAATTTTCGCTTGTCCATAACTGTCATATTATTATACACTCGAATATTATAGGTATATATGACATTTAAATGCGAGTGACAGTTTGTAATTAAGTCTGCAATAGCCGACCGATTCCGATAGATTTTCGTCTTCGCTAGGACAGGTAGGGATACCGTAAAGTGGGGATAGACGACGCGATTAGCTTGGAAAAAAGTCGTGTAAAATGTGTGTGACAATGTTTACTGATTAATGTTTTTTATCTTTAAAAATAATTACATAAATTTGATTTTTTCTTTATATCGTACATCAAATGTGCAGCTGGCGCGTAGAGGTCGTTTTTTTTCTTTTGTGTACCAGCCTTAGTTAGTAGACACACATCAATCAAATTCATGCATTTTTGTGGTTATTTCTAAAATACATAACGTTCTTAAGAAAATAAATTAGTACAAAAACTGACCTTGACATTATAAATTTATTCCTTTTGCATCACTAACCCCAATTTGAGATTCGAAAATTACAAAATGAGTTTAAAAAACGCGAAACGGCGATGTCTTAATTTTCGATAGGTAAACGCCCCTCTAAACTGATTTTTGCACTTTGACAAGCTAATACACTCTATCATCTTTTATGATAGCATGAAAACAATGGAAATACTGTTCAAGTATGTAATTCACATTTACAATCATAAATTAAAATTGTCGCAGATTTATTTGAACAGAACTGTACATATTTTGCACAATGTAGTAGTTATAAATATTTAATTATATCGCGGTCGAATTGTACCGGTATATCATTAAAATGACAACCCGCACCATTGGCTGGTAGCTCATTAATTATGGAAAACGGTTATCTAAACAAGTTTATCTTAACACGCCCATTAACCACAAATCAATGAAATAATGTTATGTATATAGATATTTTAGGAGTTTGTACAGTGTGAAAGCGGCGTGAAAAGAAAACACCGAACAAATAGACTTTCATTTATCATTTTCATGCATGCGCCCTTAATTAAATTGAAACCTTCCATATCTAAAGCGCCCGCCTACTACCGTTAATTAGATACAGGAAATAATCCTTTGTTCGTCACTTATTCATGGGAGGAAGCCTTTTCCGAAAGGCCTTTCATTATAGTGAACTGCTCTCGGTGTGCCCGTGTATCCGTGTAATAAAGATATTTTTTCTAAAGCCTCGTTCTTTAAAATAATGAAAGGTTTCGTTTGCAAGCGTCGCACGAAGGCGATAATGCTAACATGCCTCCGCCGTACAACATCAAGCGAGACTACACTTTAATGCTTATTTAGTACACGAGACACACACAACTTTACACCTAATAAACAATAATTTAAGATTTCTGACGTTAAAGTTCATCTTAGTTCCTGTTTCCAACTAACTTTGCGCCAGAAGATATTTGCATTCATTGTCGTATAGGATGTTAACATTCAAGTAGCAACTGGAAACTATGGAAAAAGTTCTTGCATTACCAGTAACTTCATGTTATATAAGTACATCTGTATATAACTTGTCTACATACATGTATGTGTGTATACCTATAGCTATTTATGTACTGTGAATGCGAGTGGAAATATTAAGTCCAACACATACTTTAAATAGGTAAGTAACACCAAGAACTTGTAGAAACTGCATTAGATTTTGAAATTCGATTATTAAAGCTACGTTTACATTTGTTGCAGGTCAGTATATTTAGATATAGATGGTTGGAAATGTTTTTATTTGTCCACCAAAAAAATTGTAATATATATATACATAGTCATGGAAAATAGTGGGTAATTCCGCTGTAGAGCAACCGTAGATACGTGTTTCTGACTCCTTGGTCGTCATCAGCACGGTGTAGCCAAGGAATAAGGTGGGATAACCTTGGAGATGTAAGCATAAACGGTAGATCATCAGGCGACAGACCTCCATTTATAGCTTCAGTTGGACAACAACCAACATCGCCACGAGGAAGACATTGTCAACCTGGGTGTCAACCGACCCTGGAAAGTTAATCAATGGAAATAGTGCGGATTAATAAATTAGTCATGGAAAATAGTGGGTAATTCCGCTGTAGAGCAACCGTAGACACGTGTTTCTGACTCATTGGTCGTCATCAGCACGGTGTAGACAAGGAATAAGGTCGGATAACCTTGGAGATATAAGCATAAACGGTAGACCATCAGGCGACAGACCTCCATTTGTAGCTTCAGTTGGAAGATCTTCGGTTTCGAGGACAACAACCAACATCGCCACGAGGAAGACATTGTCAACCTGCGTGCCAACCGACCCTGGGAAGTTAATCAATGGAAATAGTGCGGATTAATAAATTAGTCATGGAAAATAGTGGGTAATTTTCTATATAAAACGAAAGCTAGTATTATATTTCAAACATTTCATACTGAAAATTTTCCATTATTTTTCCATGCCTACTCGACTTAACTCCCCACTTTGCATTGAAGCCAGCAAAGGCTTGCTTTGCTAAAATTATGTTGTATATAACAGCCCCTCAAGTAGTCTTGTCTCATGTACAATACTGCACGGGTCTTTTACTGCATGTTTATTGAATATCTCTGGGTCTACTTTCGGTTACCGAAAATTGTTTTTATCCTTCTTTAAATGTTTAGTATAAGGAAATATTGTTATGAAAAACATTTTCGATCACGAGATTTTTGCAGATGTTCACGTTTTGAAGTTCTCTGACATCAAAAAAGTGGATTTTAAATAACCTTTCTTTTCTAAACAGATATATTAAGAGTGTCAAAGTAACTAGAGCTTGATTTTGAAAATTTTGTTTAAAAAAAGTTTAAAAATGTGGACTAGAAATAGCAGTTCCACTATTATGTAAAAGCAGTTTTTTGCAAATATTTCATAAATCATGGATTTTATATAAACTTATCAGGAGTACAAAAGTATTTAGATTTCGATTTCGAACAATTTTTGTATAAAAAAATTGCAAAATTCAGACCGAAAGTAATGCTTTTACATTCCTATCGAATAACAGTTTTTTGCAAATATCTCGTAAATTATACATCCTATATAGATTTATTAAGACTACCATATTATTTTGAGTTGAAATTTTCAAAAAAAAAAAAAAAGAATTCAAAATTTTGTCGTTTGCTCACAAGTTTATTAAAAAGTTGTATTTGGAAGTTATTTTGAAACGTTATTTTAATTTAAAAAAATGGTACGTACATATTGTTGTGGTATTTATGACATGAAAGAGTTAAAAAAGATGAAATTGAAAAACATGTACTTATCAACTTGATTATTGATGCTATACATTAAGTTTAAATTATGACAGTGACAGACAGTATTCCTTTGAAATGTCAATCCGAATACAATAGTGTAAATGATTCTTTAAAATAGCAAAATTGAATATTTAAAGGACATGTAAATGTTATATACATTATATTGTTGTACAAAGATATAAAGATTGGACAAGATTAAGTTAGGTCAAATGATAGTCGAGTCGTTTTGCCAACCGACAAGGCCAAAGTACTAAGAACTAAAGACGACGATTCAGTACCACTACAAATTTCGGTTGGCCAGAACAATTTCAATACAATAAAATTAAACTAATTATTTAATATTTCAGGATATATAGGTTCCCATAGTAAAATGCTATTACATGAAAGCCAGTTACAAATTAAATATTAATAATAAAGCTATTAAATATTATTTTTTCTACAGCATTATTTTATATAATATTTGGCTATACTGTTTAGGAGGCAAGCATTGTTGACAAATTTAAAATGCTTAGATGGCAATTATAACAAACGTCAAAGGATAATTATGACAAATATCAAAAGGTGTATGAATATTATTATTTATGTCAGTCCTGAAATGGCTTTTGTAGGTTATATTACTTGAGAGGTAAAATTTTGCAACATCTGAAATGTGACACCATTTTAACTTGGTGGCGCATGTCGGTTGCGAGAGCAACCAAACTATACGTACTTTACAATAATAATGAGTAACTATAGAAATTCTCTTCAGAAAAATAATCCTATTAAAGCTCTCACAATACATTAAAGTGTATGGATTTCCCAAAAACATATATTGGCCAAACTGGGAGGAGCTTTAGCAAACGAATACATGAACATTTTAAGAACTATAATAATAAAAACCATCATTCTAATTATGCTATTCATTTGTTAGAAGATAATCATACTTTTAATAGTAATTTTGATATTCCACATTTTGAACAGAGAGGATTAAAATTAAATTTACTCGAAGCACTAATATTATGAAATGACAAAATAAACCTCAATAATTCCCCCCTTTTGAAGTGGTTCTGTTGATAAGCACCTGCTCTCAAAAATTGTGAAAAGTAGAGTTAGAATACATTAAATTGTTGTTAAGGAAACTACAGTAGTAGGATAACAATACTTGCACATTGTATACGCAAATCCATATTTATTAAAGAATATATTTTTAGTAGTAAGTTAACATCTGATGAAGCTATAGTGGTAGGCAAATATGTCAAGTTAAATGTATGAATTGTAATTGATATATTACATTTGAATTGATATATTACATTTGAATATACTGGAAAAAAAATGTGTTTTACTTTAATATTATATACATTATGGATTCCCAGTAAGTATCGGCTAATTCAATTAATATTAATATTATTATGGTTACTTCCTTGTGTGAGTTTACTTCTATTCTTTTTATTTATAAAATACTATTTAAACGAAAATTGGAATGGCTTTATATCCTAGAAGCATATAAATGAGGTTGACGTTGATCAAAATTAAAGAAGAACCATGTGTGGTGGTGAAACGAATCTCAAATAATTTAGGAAATTAAAAGAGTGTCATTTTAAATGTGTATATAAAAAATATTTTATTTTTGATTATGTTATGAAATGACGAAATCCTAATTAAAAATATAATTACACAAGCTCATTTAGTTTTTATTACACGTCATTTAATTCTATATTTAAATAGCGTGCCGTCGTAAAAATGTTAGTGATAAAAGATACCCTGTCGTCCAAATATAAAAGCGTGTTTCTACAAATTACCTTGCGTTTGGTATTTTATTATTTCATTAACAAGAGAATGAATAGTCCTATCATGATAAAACACAATAAAACCTCGTATGATAATAGAATTTTTACAACTGTACGTTTCTGTGCAAGATGGTGGAACGGATAATGTATTTTAATGACGAAGTTGGTAAAAATCTCGCAATCGTTGATGAAAGGGACAAACGGTAAAACGAATACTAACCAATGAGAAAATTTGAAAATACCTTCGGGCATGCAAAGCATTTTCACATGAGAAATCATGATGCTTATGAGCAGGTGTTCCAACTTAAAAAAAAAGATTCAAGGTAATTTGAAAAAATATAATCTAGTTGATATAACATTAAACACGCAGCTTGTTAATTAGAAAATTGTATATTCAAACATTAACCGTTAAAGCTTAAATTAATATACACATAAAATGGAATAATACCGAAGGGAATATTTTATATATCAATTAATTAGTTAAAATTAAAATAGCAATATTGTCTAGAGGGTGGCTCTTATATAAACAAGTTTATTCAAATATTTGATTAAACATATATACCGGGTGTCTGCGCAACCTGGGCCACCGTCCATATTTCGACAACCGTTTATACAGAGGGATCGTAAATGGTTGACCATGCCGCTTCATAGTCATGGTGTAATTGCTGCATATGTCATATTCTGAATTGTAATTTCGTCTGTGCGACATCTATTATTTTACGTATGAACTATTTTCAAGAATTTTTCTTAAATGTACTCGTTTTAATAATTCAAGAAATATATTCAATAATTGAAAATATCTTTATTAAAAATAATTTAATACAAAAATCGATATTGCATATAGGTACCATTACATATTTAGAAACATATAACATAAAATTGCCCCTATTATTCTTCTTCGTGATATTGCACACCAAACACCTATTTTAATAGGATCCATGTCAGTTCCAATAAAAACATGTAGGTTTACGGATGACCAGTGTCGATAATTTTGAAAATTGACATATCCACTTAGATGAAACCAGGCCTCGTGTGAGAAAAATGTAATGTCCAACAAATTATCATCCGCAAGCTTATTATTAAAGCACGTACAACATTGTATGCGTTCCTCAAAGTCTGTTGGTAACAATTTACTTTATATGGATGATTTTACTCAAAAACTAATCAGATCTCAAGAGGGAGATTATACACGTAAATACAAAATTTGGAATTGATATCTCCAGCGGTTTGACCGCTATCGTGGTCACAGACAGACAGACAGATACACAGACATTTTTTAAAAACCACATTTTCGGGATCACGAGACTTCAAAACGTGGACATCTGCAAAAATCTCGAGGTCGAAAATTTTCGTCATAACAATACTTCCTTATACTACGTATAAGAAAGTAAAAGGAACTAATGCAAACAGTATGTATTGCAGAAGATAAAAACACTAACTTGCCAATATTTCGAAAACTACCAATTTTTATAATAGACATATTTATACAAAGTGATCCTTATTTTTAATGCAGAATAAGATAAAATTATAAAAGTTGCCGCTTCCCAAAAAAATTGTCTTTTGGCAATTTTTCCCAATTCGTTTTCAGGCGTATAATTCGCACACTCTGTATTAATAATTGTAACAATTTTATACAAATAGTATTTAATTAGACCATCTATTTGAGAGAATTTATTTCAAATTAAATAATAAATTCATCTTTATATGGAAAAAGTGCTATTGATTTTCTGCCTGCAAACGTCAAATTTAATTTAAGAATTTCAATAAGTCAAAAAGGTTACACTTAAATATATGACATTATACATGAAATATTTAGAATTTCAGGTAAAATTTAAAAACTTGACAATATATATGGTATTCTATTTAAAATTAGGAAGTTGGTGCCTACTTCCGGTATAGCCCGGAGTGCCGCCATCTTGAAAATATTTTATGCGAATGGCCCCCATCGACTTTAGTATAATGTCAAAATTTCAGATCATTCCTTGCTACAGTTTTTCCGCAATCGATCGATTCACATCTCGGTGAACCACCCTGTATACTTTTATTAATTTTATTAATTCACATTGTGATATTCTATTTTATACATATAAAGGAGAAAGTCATAGATTTACAACTTAAAAAGAAAAGACGTCAGTGCATATCTAAGTCGCTGTGATCACTAACAAACTATATTACATCCGTAGATATTGCGTATATTTGCGCCATAAGCAAACACGCCGTGAGGAATAAGTGGAGGGGGAAAAGGACAAAATACAAAAGAAAAGTTACGCGAAATTGCGGCGGTGCCCTCGGAAAGTGGAAGAAAGGGGCGAATATTAGGAACATATTGTTATCCTCAAGATAAACAGAAGGGGAACTTTAATGAATTAACAAGCATTACCTGTTCGTTTTCGAGGAATATTGTACTTGCATACGGGAATACGCACACATTAGATTATTCAGAACCTCCGGTAATTAGATATGTAATATGTTAAAATTTATGTTGTGAGTGTATCTAACAGTACTACATAAATAAAAGCTTTAATTAGTATTCGCGAACTTTAAATTACAAACTCCGGAAATATAATCCAAAGTGATCTCTGATAATTTTCTCGTTTAATTTAACTTCTTAGAATAAAATGAATGTATATATTGTAACACACGTACAGATTAGTAAACATAACGTTTTGTTATTCGACATAGGTTTTGAGAAAAAATATTTTATAAATAGTTTGTCGAGTATTTCTTTAAAGTTGGAAGTAAATTTTGTTATGCCTTATTTATATTCTTGCTGAGCTCCGCATTATCTTGGCATCGTGCAATGTGTATGATACCTTAATTCTTATTTCTTTTGACCGTGCCTTTATGTTTGATAATTACTATGACATGGCCTACGTTTATTGACCGAATACACTTAATTCTCTTTGTACTAGATTTACTTAAGTTTAATTCTAGGTCCCTACTTGCACTCAGACGTCTAAAACGCCTGTATTTTGAGGTTACTTAAGACTACGCTTTATAAGGAGTGTTTTCCGTGCTCGTAAAACCTATGTTATGCTGACCTACCTATTCGCACCGTTTGTTCTAATTTTCGGATGCACACTTTAATGGGTTCAACGACATTTTGAGTTTTCAGGTTACGATATCTGTGAATTCCCATATGTAATCATCTTTAGTTTTATTGTGCTACAATGCAGCCTTGCTGTGAAGGAGGTTATTGTACTGGGATGCTTTTCAGCACGTTTGTTTACGTGTATTCACTGCATCATGTATTGTAGCAGTCGAAAACTTTCTTGGGCTCTCTTGACTGTTTATGCTTACTAAAAAAAAAGGGGGGGCGTATTTGTAATTGGAAGTACAGCCAGACACTGTGCATACTTATTTCCTTCCTTCACGGACATGCTCCTGTTGTTAACAGAGGGGTTTTCCGCGAGGATCTCATCTTGGGACTCGTTGTCGTGCATAATCTTTAGAACATATATCGTCGCATCTACGTCCGATACCATTCGCCTGCAAAGACCGGTTAGATCGGAGCAAAGTCCGTCGATGCTTGTGTGCATTATCTGATAATAATTAATCTATTTACCTAGTATCTGGGCTATTTTCCGTGGTGTGTTTACTCTTTCAAGCATGCCGTGCATATTGTTTAACTTTATAATCTTACGTACATTGTGGGTGTATTTCAATAACTTTTGTCATCATCTTAAGTTCCGAGGATGTCTGTGTTTAATTGTATAGGTCACGTTACTGATGCTCTCTTTTGTAATTAAGTTTTGTGTTCGTTAATTTTATTTGAATTTTTCCCGCGTTCATACCCAAATTGTTTCCGTGACTCGCTATTTGAATGTCTGCGTGATGGCTATAGCGCATTAGTTGCGGAGAGCACATTTTCCATTTTTCAATTTCAAGTCGTACTTCATGTGGGGTGCATTTGTCCAAGGCTACTTATTTCTTGAACATTATTTCGTATGTCTTAAGAGAAGACTTTAACGCTGCGGCGGCTATAACAGATAAGTAGTGAATTCGTTATCTTAGATAGATATTTTCGGGGGTGTTATCGTGAATTATTGTCACCCTAAAATTTTTGTGGATCCTCATGGTGGACTGCAAGTTTTTCCATATCTTGGGCATTTGGTGACTTTGGAAATCGTTTATCGCGGTTCTCCAGGAAACCTGGGGTGAGTGTGTGTAAATTTTGTGTAGACTTTCAGAGTTTTATCTCTGCGTTTTCTTTTTTTTAAATCAATAGGAACTTTTAGTTGTACGGGGCAATTCAACATTAACTGACGCCGACATGGCGGCCGTACTTTTCCATTAAGAATCCCAGCGTCCTAGACGATCCTTTGTTGTACTTTGCCATCCATCACAGAGGCTTCTGCGAGGAATCTTCTCCTGCGTTAGAACCATCAGCAGCTAGGGAGTTTCCTTTCGCACCAGTGGCCAGTTAAGTACAACAATAAACTTTTCCTTCTACATGTGTCTCGGCTGATTCGTCTAATCTAAATCTTTTGCCAGTTAGGCAGGACAGTACGCAAGTTTTTTAATTAACTAGTGACTTGCTGACTTTTCAATAAACCACTAATTCATGTGCTAGGTGTCAAAAACCGTAATTTAACGTATGTTTTTTTGTAAATTTGATTATGCTGTATACTGGGAGATTCCAGCAGCAGTACTTTTGTTTTAGTACTCACTGTTTACGTACTCTGGTACAACCGAAGTACGCTTCAAATTTATTTTACTGGGTTTAATTCCCTACCGTATTATCTTTGACTTGTCATAATTTTGTAGAATAAAATTATCAATGTTTTACCGCGCTAATTAAATAGCCTTTGTTTACTTTAAATTCATTCGTTAATTTTTTTTTTAACTTTAGTTGACTGTTTAACATTTAACATTTCATCTTTATAGTATTTAACACCTCTACCTCTTACAAAATTCAGAACATTTATATAAATCTAACAGATTGGAAATCGTAGATTTTAAGTGGTAACGCCTTTAGTAGGCTATTTATTTTTAATCTTTTGTAATGATATTGTAAGGTCGAGGAAACGTTTCTGCTACCGCCCTACCTCTTGTGAATACAGCGGAGGTTATGTTAGTTTGTTAATTAATTAATTCAAACTTGCTGAGGCTAAGACCTCTAACTAACCACTCGATGTGATTGCTATCAGTCGCATCATTTTGTTTTTTTTTGTTGGTTACTTGTTCCAAAATACATATATAGTGCGTTTAAACTCTAAAATTTACCTTCACTTTCTTTTTCAATATCACCATCTTTTTTTTTATGTTTATACCAAGTTTGTTTAAATACATAGATTACTGTTTACCTTTTCCTTTATTATTGGTTATATTAACCCCATATCTTTTGACGTAGTTAGCGCATGAAAGAGGTTTGTATATCGGATCCTATACAGGGTGATCCATAGGTGAATCCCGCTGGAGGGACACAGCCAGTGGCAGATCGTTAAGAACGCAGGTAGGTTACCGTTTAAGGTAGCATAGTGTCCTGGTGCCCGGATAACGTCGCTCGCGTCGTCGCCGACCGACTCTCTATTCTTTGTTCATTTTACCTGAACCGTCACGCCATCTGCGATTTGAGTTAGCTCGGCCCTGCGTTTTTTTCATTTTCATCCACCTCACTACAGTGATCTCCTGATACCGTACCTTATCTTAGTCTATTATCTTAGTGCGACGTTGATGCGGGTGTAACAATTTTTAACACAACAACTGCCATGGTTGACAAGTATTCAGCTCCTTCAAGGTAACGGCATATCGTCAATTTCATATCCAAAACTGATCTTGATGGTTTAGCAAATGGCGCATCTTTGTCAACTTGTCAACATCGCAAGTTATAATTCTCCAGAAGTTCCTATTCACAATTAAGGATTTATGAGTTACTTTGGAAACTTATTTACAACCTATACACTGCTAAAACCATCGGCAATACGAAAACCAACAGTTTGAAGTTATAGTCGCTTCTAGTCAGGGACAGTACACTATCCCTAAAAACAAAAAACGTGCACTGCAAGCAAATACATAGATCTACATATAAACATCTCCGATATCCATAGCTCAACATTCAATATTCAAGCACTTCAAACGTTGCATTAAGAATATGCATCAAAGTGTCATACAAAAACACTAAAACACCTTACCACACTAAAGCACAAAAATGGCTAAATACGTATTTCAACAACTAAGTTGTCATCATCAGTGTTGCTCTGTACGCTACGGTGTGTAGACAGCGCGATTTTTAATTAGTGCTACTGATGATGACAACTTAGTTGTTGAAATACGTATTTAGCCATTTTTGTGCTTTAGTGTGGTAAGGTGTTTTAGTGTTTTTGTGTAGTTTCAAGCCACAGACTCCAAGTTTAGTTTATCAAAGTGTCATGGTTCGCGACGTATATCCAAATCCATGCATAAACCCCAATATTCGAAATTGCCCCCCACCCCCACCCCAAATTCTTCGATCAGATGGTGAATCAGATCAAAAAGCCTGTTAGAAATAATCAAGATTCGTCTAGCGATTCAATTATATCGATTCAGCAGTAACTTGTAGTCCAGTCCACAAGGAGATACAAATACTTGGACTCAGTGCCATGCTTTTTAGGCAGGTACATTACGGTTATACAAGTATTTAGAACTTTATTTTCAATACCTTTTGTATAAAAAAAATTCAAAATTCGGAATGGAGGTAACACTTTTACTCTTATCGAATAACGATTTTTTGAAAATATGTCGTAAATTATGTATTCTATATATATTTATCAAGAGTACAAGAGTATTTAGAGTTAGATTTGAAATATTTTTTGTATAAATGAAATTTCAAAATTCGGACCGGAAGTAACACTTTTACTCTTAGCTCGCTGCACATTCTTTCGAATATCTCGCAAAGTATGCATTCTATAGAGATTTATTAAGAGGATAGAAGTACTTATAATAGGATTTTAAATAGTTTATATATATAAAAAAAAAATTAAAACTCTATAATTTGAAACGCTCATGCGTCGTGTGGTGGCCACACCTCATTTTTTTGTTTAATTCACTGTTCAGTACATCTTGAAATTTGCTCGTGTTGTGCCTGTGCATAAAAGTGGATGTGAAGAAAATGTGAAAAATTACAGACCGATCTCAATTTTGAGCATATTTTCTGCAATAATAGAGACTATTCAATTCACCTGTCATTGTTCAAATATGAACCAATAAAATAGCAAATATTTACTTTCGTATCATAGCAACAGGAAATTTCAGCGATTATATCTTCCTAGAAGGTATTCAAGTGGATATTTTAAACAAGTGAAAGTTTTTATTAATGTAACTCATTTACTAACAATATTGAAGGTACAATTAGAAAAACTAACATTACTGCAGTGCTGCAGCAGACATTCTGGAACAGAGCTATCACTGGGAGTACCCGAGTACCTTTCTCTTGTAGCTTAATACCGTCACTATTACTGACAGATGTCGAAGTTGTACATGACACATTTGTTGTTGTAAAATTTCTTCGCATTTTGGTGATAATCGACTCGTGGTGCTCATCATCAAGCTGCAAGTACGATTTTATGGAATTCAGATTTTGGTGTCCCGTTATTTTCATCAGTTGTTGCTCTCCGACTCCAGCTTTCGCCAGAGATGATACAGTTGAAGAGCGTACCGAATGATTTGATATCTTCCTTCTTTTAACATCTAATCCAGTTTTTTCAGCTAATAACTTCACCCATTTACTGATCTCACATATACCAACTGGACTGTTCTTATACCACACCGCATTCTCAACTTTATCCCAAAACGGATTCGGTGTCAAAAACATCCTTTCTGTTTTCACATTTTTTCCTCTCTTCGATTTCGGTAGATAATACAATCTAAATAACAGAAGAATATTAATTATACCGTCTTGAAATTAAATATAAATAGGTTACCTAACTGGACACATATCGGTATTGCTTTTATTCTCTATCAACCACTTGCTGCCTGTCAATGATTTAGTTCCCCCCTGCGCAGTTTTCGAAAATACTGGATTATACTCAATTCTACCAGTTCTTCTTCCCTTGTTATCGAGTTCCTCCTTGAAGTAATAGGTGAAACAGTTGCTCCCTTCTCCTCCCCGCCAAGCTAGTTCGTAAGATGCTATTAAGAAAAACTTTTTCTGTAAACCGTCTGGGGTACTCTCATCTAATATGCGTATCATATTTAAGTATTCTGGTTCTGTAAGTGCCGCCGCGTTGCTGGTTCTTTTTTCAGGACACGCTTGCAGTTTTCTTCTTGTAGCATCCCTGGCGTCACGTGCTGACTTAAATATTGCATCAGAAAACGGGTTTACGTTTATTTTCCACTTATTGAAGAACATTTCTTGAACCATTTTCGCCGTCACGTTCCACATGTGCTTGATGACGCCTTCTTTATAATCGGACCCATCTTTTTTCTTCATATTACATGCCCACGACTTTAAGATGACATTTAAGTCCACAGGAGAAGTAGATTGATCCAGTTTATAGCCTTTTGCTGTTAAAAATGTACTAAATTGTCTCCATACTGAATCTTTGGATTTCTTCGTGTTCCAAGGGATATTTTCGCAAATTTCAGCATCGATTTCGTCTTCAGATTTCGTGCCAAATCTTTTCTCAGTTCTCATTATTTAGAAACACCAGTTTTTATTCAACGAAACGAACTAAATAGGAACACGATTCCAAAAATTTTAATGACAAACATAAATGTTTTTTTTGTTGACATGGAAACGTAATCATGTGTAACTAAATTTTGAGTCATTTTAATATGAAAAATTGATTTGGTTCATTGAATAGTCTCTCGAATACGATTCGTAGTCAAAGTTGAGTCTACTATTTTTGTGGTGCTTTACACTCATGTCTTTCATAATTGCGAATACTACTCGTGCTCCGCACTCGTAGTATTTAAATGCAATCATGAAAGACATTCGTGTAACCACCACAAAAATAATCGACATAACTTTGACTACTCATGGTATTATAAGTGAAAATTATTGGCAATGAATTATGGAAATACATAAATAAATTCAAAATACTTCACCCTACTTATGGATTTAGAGAAAACCATTCTTCAGAAACGGCTACCTCTAAATTTATACAGCATGTCAACGAGGAACTGGACCAGGGAAAGTATGTTGCTTGGTTGTTCTTCGATCTTTCAAGGGCCTTTGACACCGTTAGTGCGGGATTTGTGAGTGACAAGATTTGTGCAGTGGGTATTCGTGGGAATATAAATGGATTGATTACCTCATTTATGGAGGGCAGGTACATGTACGTAGATGTAAACGGTGGGAACTCTGTGTGAGAAAGAGTCTGAGCCTTGGAGTGCCACAGTGGTCATCGTTGGGTCCTCTAATATTTCTATTATATATAAACGATCTGCATAAATTCATAACGACTGGTTATACAGTTAGTTTTGCTGACGACACTTCGACCTTGGTGTCTTCTGTGACGGAGGATGGCACGCAGATGATGATAGGTGAAGCTATAAGCGAAATGAAGAAATGGTGTGATCTCAACAACCTTATGCTAAATATGAATAAGACGTATTACGCTATTTTGAAACTTAAAAATACTTTGGATTTTCAGCAATTATTGTGGGGCAATTCGTCGCGAGCTAATGTGAATCGGATATTTGTTGCTCAGAAAAGACTTGTGCGGCTGATTTTTGGTTTGGAACCCATGAATTCGTGTCGTCCGCTATTTACCTTGCACAGAATATTGACATTTCTATCTGTGTTTGTGTATAAGGGCTCTATCTTTGCTTTCACACATAAAGGCAAATTTAAAAGAAACATTGACTTTCATGATTATCCAACAAGAACAAAGGATAAGTTTAGCGTTCCGGTACATAAATCGGCGGCTTTTCGGAGATCCCCCATGTATTGCTGTCTGACTGTCTAGAATGGTCTTCCACAACAAATCAGGGAGAGTAGTAATATTAAAATATTTAAAAAAAATGAAGAATCTATTGGTTAAGAGTTGTTTGTATGACTATAGTCAATGTTTGTAATGTTTGTTTTATTTGGTGTTTTTTTTAAAAGTATGTACTGACTGTGTGTGATATACCTTTATACATAGGGTAATTCCGGGTGAGATGGCCCTGCGGGTGAGTCGACTCGGTCTCATATTTTGCAGACACGTTAAAATTTTCCCGCTTTTTATTGTAGCTTCCTAACTACCCGTTACATTGCTCTGCTGGTAAGTGTTTGTTTGCGTCTCATTGGGAAATTGGGTAAGTTATTTCACATATTAGAAATAAGTGACCTAGGAAATATTCTGACTGTTACTTAATTTCTGATTTAATTACATTTTGCCAAGCAGTAATGACTTTTTGTCAGTGCGATGTGTTATTATAGTATTTTTCTACTCCTATACTTTAATTGTATTATTAGATATGCCGAACCTGTACTTTAACGATGTCCATTACGATACAGATTTTCATTATGTTACAAGTTTATATCCAATAGGAATACAGATTTTTCATTACGATACAAGTTTATATACAATAAATATGCGACATTCGAATATTCAAACAATATTCAATATGGCGACTGCATATCTGACAGATATACAAATTAAATAAATGTGACAGTTCTCTGCAATTTACAAGTAAGTACTTAAAATTTGTGCTTTTTTGAAAATATAAACGGTAAAAATGAGGGATAATGACAGTGAAATGTAAAATTTGAGTCCACCAGAAATTATGGAACAAGCCTTAGTAACCACCAACAATTTATTACCAGCTAAACTCGCAAAGGTGCATGTAAAATTTTAACCTCAATTTATGATATAGAATGTTTAAAAAATAATGTTTTATTATGGGGTCGTAGAAAAAATAGTGTATGCAACTCGCATTTAATGGCTATTAAGACACTCGTATTCATTACAATACTCGGCTTCGCCTCGTATTGTAATTTTCTTACTCGTGTCTTAATAGCTATCATTAAATGCTCATTGCATAATATACTATTAGAGGTTAGGTTAATTTTCGTGTAGTGAGATGTGAGCGGTGGCTTATGTAGAAAATCAAATGGGCCATCTCTCCCTCACTTTTGGGATAGATGGCTCGTTATTAAAGCATGCATACCTATTATTGCAAAATATTAATAGTGGAAGAGCACCTACGCGAATTTCGCCTCATTTGTATTTGATTTGATTGTATTTTGATATTTTCTTTTCTTTATTGAATAAAGTCTATTATTATTATATAATTACTATTATTATTATTATATTAGTTTGGTAAGTTTAATACCGTTTTACACATGGCAGCGAGTGGTCTCGCATATCGTGTCCTTGCTGTTTTTGTGCTGTTACTTATTTGCACATAAAAGCAAATATCTGTTTTATTTTCGTTGCTATTTGTGTAACTTTTTCCTATTGTTTCTGTTCGAGCACCTATCCGTTGCCTTTGCTCCTGTGTTTGTCTTATCTAAAGTCGTCGTGACAGGCAGCACGGCGTGAAGTGTGTGTCCCCGTTTTCTTTACTTTTTTTGCATTTATTTATACTTATACTGGTATCATTTGTATTTTATACTGGCTTATGTCGCTGTGCGGTATTTGTGCATCTTCAATTTCGGCAAGAAGGCCAAGCCTCTTGTGCAATGGCGTTTGTGGTAAACTTTTCCATATCTCCTGTGTCGGTGGTTCGCCCCTGGCGCAGGTACTGGGCGATACAGAAGGGTTATCCTGGCGATGTAAGGAATGTCGGCAGCGCTGCGTTATCGTTGATCAGCAGGAACTCATGAACCTTATCAATACTCAAGTCGAACAGGCTATGTCACGTCTAGTCGGCAGTTTTGAGTCTTTAAAAACCGATTTTTTGGAGCTAGCACAAAATAAACTATCTACTGTTTCACCTACTGCGCGTCCTACCTATGCTGAATTATTGAGGAATAAATCTAAGCCAGCTGTAATTGTTCAACCAAAGAATTCACAGGAGAACGCTAAAACAAAGACTGATGTTCTAAAAGAAATTGATCCCGTCAATTCCAATTTACACTTATCTAAGGTCAAGCATGTGAAGAATGGAGGTCTACTTGTGAGCTGTGTTTCGTCCCAGGATAACGACAAGTTTAGAAGATTGGTCAAGGAAAAATTATCAGATAATTATGAAGTTAGGGAACTTCGTGGTATTAATCCCAGGATTCGTGTCGTTGGCTTCACCGAGGAATTTCATGAGAATGACTTTGTCGACTACATTGTGAAAATGAATTCTGAGTTATTTGGTGTTGGTTATGAGTGTAAATTGATAAAGCTATATCCCACTAAGAAAAATTGTAATTTATTTCAGGCAGTTCTTCAACTTGATAAGGTTTCATACAATAATATCATGAAAGCTGGCTATATGTTTGTTGGTTATGATTGTTGCTCGGTCTTTGACGCCATAGAGGTTCTACGTTGCTTCAACTGCAATGAATTTAATCATTCGTCCAGAAACTGTAATAATAAATCCACTTGCCCAAGATGTGGTAATCAACATAATCTCAAGGAATGTAAGGCAACTGCTTTAAGTTGCATTAATTGCACCAAGCTTAACTCTGGGGAAACCGTTCAGGTTGGCGTGAACCATGCTGCATGGGATTTGAATTGTACTGCGTATAAGGTTTCTGCTTCTAAACTGCGTGATAGTCTTCTGTCTATTCAATAGCAATTACCGGATTTACAGGCTAATTCAACGCGTACACACAATAAAAGATTATTACTTTATTATCAAAATACTAGAGGCTTGAAGGGTAAAATTTCTGATTTGTACCATTCGTCTTTCTCTTCTCAGTTCGATATTATCGCGCTTTCTGAAACCTGGCTTGATTCCTCAGTTGCTGACAGTGAATTATTTAGCAGCCAATTTACTGTTTTTAGAGCCGATAGAGACTTTCAGTCAACTGGTCGTTCGCGGGGTGGAGGTGTTTTATTAGCAGTTGACCGCAACATTTCAGTCAGTTTGCTCGACTTACACGCATTTAATTTCACCAAGCCAACTATTATTGACCTTCTATGTGTTAAACTCGTTTTCAATCACAAAAGCCTTTGCATTTTACTTTCGTACATTCCTCCTTCCCTGCCTCTACTGCAATATCAACAATTTTTTGAGGCTCTACAGAACTTGGATTTTCTCCAATCGAGTGATGTTCTGGTCGTGGGTGATTTTAATATTCCTGCCTACGCTTCGCAACACAACAAATGCAATATCACTGATTTGTATGTGGAAACGATACGGAACTTCTCCAGATTCTTTGGCTTCACACAGTATAACTTCATTTTCAATCGCAATGAGAGGTTGCTGGACCTTGTTTTTTCGAACAAAGTTTGTTGTGTCACTCAGTCTTGTGATGCTGTTGTGAGGATAGATGATCACCATCCCCCTTTAAATATTTCTTGTGAATTAACTGTTCTCAACAAGTTTAAGCATGAACATTCTCCTGAGAAATCATTTAATTTTCGTAAAGCCGATTTTCATCAGTTATACGACGTACTTTGTAACACCGATTGGTCATTCCTGGACAACATCTCTAATGTTGATGTTGCCATTAAAAGCTTCTACGATAAATTGTATTACATATTTGAACTTTGTGTTCCTAAAACTGCGAAGGCTTTAAAGAACCCGTATCCTCCTTACTTCACTGCAGACATAATCAACTCCATTCATCTCAAGAAGGAGGCCTGGCGGTCTTACAAACGCAATCATGATGTGCGATTATATACAGAGTTCAGTAGACTAAGGAGGTTGGTGAAGAGTATGATTGATGTGGCTTACAAAAATTATATCACTCACATAGAAAGTAGCCTTCCATCTGATCCTAAACAATTCTGGACTTTCGTTAATAGGAAGCGTAAGTCTGCAATGTTACCTCGTGAGTTTCTGTTTGATGATCATCTCATCTCCAATTCTCGCGACGTTGCCAATGCATTTGCCGACTACTTTCAATCATCGCTTGTGAGGCATTCTAACTCCTCGACTTGGATGGATCGCGATGATGGCTCTGAGAGTTTTAATGTAACCTACTTCTCGGAGAGCGATGTGTACGAGTCCCTGAGGAGTCTCAAGGGGAATGCAACTGCTGGCCCTGATGGCGTCCCTTCTTTTATTCTTAAGGATTGTGCTTCGGTTTTGTCATCCCCTCTGGCTATCCTCTTTAATTTGTCGTTAAAATCGTGTCAATTTCCGGAAATTTGGAAATATTCCAAAATTTGCCCGGTGTTCAAAAAGGGCCGACGGGATTGCATCAGAAACTATCGTCCAATCTCGATCATTTGCAATTTTGCAAAAGCTTTTGAAAAATGTATTTACAAGCCGCTTTATAATTTCGTGAAGAATCGCCTATCCACTGCGCAGCATGGCTTCATGCAAGGACGCTCAACGGTCACCAATCTTCTTTCCATTACCCAGTTCATCGCGACTGGCATCGATAATGGGTCTCAAACTGACGTGTTGTACACCGACTTTTCTAAAGCTTTTGACCGGTTGAATCATGACATCTTGTTGGGTAAGCTATCGACGATTGGGATCTCACAGAACCTTCTTTTATTTTTTAATTCTTATTTTGCACAGCGTATACAATTTGTTTTATTTGATAGTTTTCGATCTCACAACATCACTGCAACATCAGGAGTACCACAGGGGTCTATATTGGGTCCATTATTTTTTAACATTTATATTAATGATATCACTGCGTCTTTAGATACAGGGCACCTGTTGTATGCAGATGATTTCAAAATATTCGCATACGTTAACAATCGTGATGACTGTTTAAAATTGCAGGCGAACCTCGACAAGGTATGTGAATGGTGTCTAATTAATGATCTGCCCCTGAATATTGATAAATGTTCCGTCATGTCATACACGACAAAGACTGACTCCCATATCTACGATTACAATGTTAACGGTTCAGTTCTCCATAGGCCTGACACTCTCTGTGATCTTGGTGTCTCCTTTGATTGCAAGCTATCATTTAAAAATCATATAGCGTCCATCAGGTCGCAAGCTCTGAAAAGTCTTGGTTTCATTATTCGGCATACGAAGGAGTTCAATAACTGTTCAACGTTATCCAAGTTATATTTTGCACTTGTTCGGTCGAGATTGGAATATGCTTCTTTAGTGTGGAATCCATTCTATGACATACACTCTAATGCCCTGGAAAACGTTCAGCGTCGTTTTCTGAAATATTTATACTTTAAAGTGGATGGCCAATATCCTGTCATTGGTGTGGCACAGAGGGAAATGTTACGACGTTTTTTTATGGACTCACTGAAGTACAGACGCACTGTTATGTCCTTACTTTTTTTATCTAATACATTTAAAAGCAGAATTGATTGCCCCGAAATTCTTGCACAACTGCCTTTATTTATTCCTCGGGCAGCTTCGCGGTTAACTGTTACTTTTTACTTTCCTACACCGCGCACTAATATCCTTAGATATTCACCTTTGCACCACATGTGTAACATTTGTAATGAATACCCGTCTCTTGATATTTTTAATTGTAACATCCGGGATATTAGAGCTGTCGTTACTTTTTAGTACAACATATACATTTATTGTTATTATTACTTTTAGTTATTATTACCTTGTGTTTTTATGTCATGTGTTTTTCCTCTTATTTTACTATCATGTTTGTTATAATGTTTTGTGTCCCTAATCCGTAATTAGACATATGTCTGTGGATTAGTGTATTAAATAAATAAATAAATAAATAAATAAATAAATTATTATTACTATTATTATTATTATTGTTATTATTATCATTCTTAGTAACATGCCGACTGAGTATAAAAGAAAGAATAATACTGCTGGTGCGAGAGGATGCTGGACTGCAGATCAACTTTTGCAAGCTGTCGAAGCAGTAAGAAATGGTACTATGGGCGTAAACGCTGCCTCTAGAAACTTTGGCATACCAGCTCCGACGCTGAGGAGACGAATGAAAAATAATGATTTAACTAAGAAGACGCTAGGACCGCCTTCATTGCTTGGTATAGAAAATGAGGAAAAGCTTAAATCTCATATAAAAAAATTGCAAAAACACGGTTTTGCACCAACGAGAGAGGGTGTAAGATCTATGGCGTTCCATTTAGCCCAACATTTGCGTGTCAAGCACAAATTTAATTCAGAGAAGGAAGTGGCCGGGTACGATTGGTTGAACATGTTTCTAAAACGTCACCCAGATCTTAGTGTAAGAAAATCCGAAGGTGTTTCATTAGCTCGCAGTCAAGGAATGAACAAAAGAGAAGTTACGTCGTATTTCCAGCTGTTGGAAGAAGTTTTAATTGCAAACGATCTTGTGAACAAGCCAGCTAACATATTTAATATGGACGAAACAGGCCTGCAATTAAATAATAAGCCCGGGTATGTTATTGCACAAAGAGGATCAAAAAATGTCGCTGCGGTTACATCATCTGAAAAGGGCGAAACCATCACTGTAATTTCTGCTTCTAATGCTGAAGGCTCATTCTTACCGCCTGTATGTATTTTTAAAGGCAAAAACAAAAAGCTTGAATTCGAGGATGGCATGCCTCCAGGTTCGGTAGTATGTATGAGTGAAAAGTCTGCTTACATTAGCACTACATTGTTTTTCAAATGGTTGAAGACTCATTTCACACCCAGAAAGCCAGATGGTAAAGTAGTTTTAATTGTGGATGATCACTCAACCCACTGTAACTCCGTCGAAATGTTAGAATATGCTGAGGAGCAAGGAATAATCTTGCTGTGCCTTCCTAGCCATACCACCCAGTTTCTTCGACCTCTAGACAGATCAGTCTTCAAAAGTTTAAAGTCTCATTATGCAAAGGCTTGCAACTTATTTGTCAAGACAAATCCAACAAGAAAAATTAATCGGTTAGTATTTGGTCAGTTACTAAGAGATGCTTGGTCTAAAGCTGCCACTGTGGAGAATGGAGCATCGGGTTTCAGGGCAACTGGCATCTACCCGTACAACCCAAATATGATTTCAGACTACGCTTTCCTAAATGAAGAACAACCACCAGAACAACATATTGTTGATGCTACGGAAGATATAAATAATAATAAAGAACCAGAACCTAACTTACCTGGTTGTTCACAAACAAACAACGAAACGACTCCATTAAAAGACACACCAGGCACAATGTTGAACAAATTTAATCCAATACCTAGCATATTAACACATGATGTGGCTCTGCAAACACGAAAACGAGGAAAACAAGTTGCTGCAATTTTGACATCATACCAAAACATAGAACAAAGAAAAAGCAGCGAAGCAAAGAAAATAGAATTAGAAAAATCTCGAGCAGCAAAACGTGCAAAAAGAAGTATTAAGTCCAAGTCGAAACAAATTCTGGATGATTCATCTTCAAATGACCACTTGTCTGATTTTTCTACTCGAGAGTCTGATGACAGTCCAGAGGAAGATGACACTAATGCTGAATGTGTAGGATGCGGTGAGCTATACCGGGTGTCCACACGAAAACTTTATATTGAATTATTTCTGGTGTTTTTGAAGACAAAAACTTGAAATTTTGGGTGGTTGTTCAGGATATAGGGGGACAATGAATAGTGTATTTCATACCGCCCCATCGGGTCACCCGCCGCCGCCGGCCACCCCCACTCCAATATTTTAAATGACACCCTGTATTTTTTTTTGGTGGTTTTGAAAGAACACAATTTTCTTGATATTCCTATGTGAAAAAACTAGTAACACACATTATGACATTTATGAGATATTTAAATTTAAAAGTTTCAGATATCAGAAATTATTAACTCCGAAAAATCATAAGTTAGTCATGGAAATAGTTTGCTTTAAATTAGAATTGTCAAAATTGTGACTTTTGTGTTTCATTAATATTAATACTTGTAAAATTGTTCTTAAAGTTTCGGCTTTTTCGCTGAAATGGTTTATACTCTTGAAGAGAGAACTGAAATAGTGATTTTGTATGGGATTGCAAACAAAAATTATTCCCAAGCGGCGACGTTATTCAATGAAAACCATCCAAACAGAAACGTATCTGTTGCTTATGTCAGAACGCTAATAGAAAAATTTTTGCAAACTGGATCTGTAAATAATAAAAAACGGAATACGAATAATTGTGGTGTACTAAATGAAGCTATGCAACTAGCAGTTCTTGGGCATATTAATTTAGACCCAGAGCTTTCGTTGAGAAAATTATCCGAAGTTTCGGGAGTGCCAAAATCAACCTGCCATAAGATATTAAAATTAAACAAAATGCACCCTTATAAAATTCAACTTCACCAAGAGTTGGGTGACGGTGATTTCGACAGAAGAGTCGAATTTTGTGAAATAATGACAGATATGATTCGGCAAAATGGAAATGTTTTGCGAAGTATTTGCTTTAGTGATGAAAGTTGCTTTTACTTAAATGGTCTTGTGAATAGACACAACTGTCGATATTGGAGCGACGTAAAACCCCATTTTTTCCGAGAAGGCAACACACAATATCCCCAAAAAATTAATGTATGGGCTGGAATTCTTAATAACCAAGTAATTGGCCCGATATTCTTCCAGGAAAATTTAAATGGACCTAAGTACTTACAATTTTTGGAAGAGCTAATACATCCTCTTATCATACAGTGTCTAGAAGAAAACTTGAATGAAATAGAGGAGGAGCAATTATATTTTCAACAAGATGGAGCTGGGCCACATTACTGTTTAGACGTTAGGAATTATTTGGATAATATTTTCCCAGGACATTGGATTGGACGTAGGGGCTCTATTGAATGGCCAGCTCGCTCCCCCGATTTAACTCCCCTAGATTTCTTTTTGTGGGGACATTTGAAGTCTGTTGTTTATAAGACACCGCCACAATCAATAGCTGATTTACGTAATAGAATAACAGAGGAATGTCGAAATTTAACGCCACAAGTGTTCGAAAGTGTTAGAAATGCTTTTGAAAATAGACTTTATTTCTGTTTAAATGTAAACGGTGAACAATTTGAGCATTTAATTTAACTAAAATGTTGTGAATAAATCTTGTTTTAAGTATTTCCATGACTAACTTATGATTTTTCGGAGTTAATAATTTCTGATATCTGAAACTTTTAAATTTAAATATCTCATAAATGTCATAATGTGTGTTACTAGTTTTTTCACATAGGAATATCAAGAAAATTGTGTTCTTTCAAAACCACCAAAAAAAAATACAGGGTGTCATTTAAAATATTGGAGTGGGGATGGCCGGCGGCGGCGGGTGACCCGATGGGGCGGTATGAAATACACTATTCATTGTCCCCCTATATCCTGAACAACCACCCAAAATGTCAAGTTTTTGTCTTCAAAAACACCAGAAATAATTCAATATAAAGTTTTCGTGTGGACACCCGGTATAGCTGCACATCGAAACAAGACGATTGGATTCAATGTGTAAAATGTTATCAATGGTTTCGCGAACGATCTTCAAAATTTTTGAACTTATGTGACCTTTGTGGAAAAGTTTTATATAAAAAAAGGCAATAATTTTTTTATAAATGTGTATTTTGTAACTAGGCCATGTCACCCTGAGTCATGGGTCATCTCACCCGGACAGTCCGGGTTAGATGGCTCTTATACATGAAATAACATTTATTTTTTCCCCAAAGATTCTGTAACTGTTTCTGTGTTTCACCTTTGTTATATGGTTTCAACTGTATTTACCTATTCAAATAAATGTTTGTACTTTAAAAATGGTTTAAATGTACAGTGTGGTAATTGTTTTAAGAAAAGTGGGTCATCTCTCCCGGACTTACCCTATGACGTAGCCGATATCACCATGTGATCTATGGTTAAATAAATTTATTATTATTAGTATTATTATTATTATTATTATTTAGAGCTGGATTTGGAATATTTTTAGTATAAATAAAATTTCAAAATTCGGACCGGAAGTAACACTATTATTTTTAGCGAGTAGAACTTTTTTCAAATATCTCACAAAGTATGCATTCTACAAATATTTATTAAGAGTGCAGAAGTATTTAGAATAGGATTTTTTTTTATTTTTGGAAAAAAAATCTTAAAATTTGGACTTGAAGTAACACACTTACAGGTTTGTTTTTCTAAGAAGGTAAAAGTATTTAAAACAATTTAGAACAACTTGCAATGTGTATAATTTGAAACGCTCATACGTATAAGAAAGTCGTGTGGTGTCCACACATTATTATTATATTCTGGCACTCACCTGTGATTCAAATCAAGTATTGTCGAAAACGTATTCACTGTACTACTACTCACTTAAACTATAGGCCAAACGATAAGTGACTTATGCTTCCCTGTGTGAAATTTGATAAATAGCTATCAATTCACAAAGTAATTATTACATTTTTAGACAACACGAATAATATCTATGTATTTCTTGTTCAATAAATTATTTCTTTTAATGTTCTTGTTTTGTTTATAAGTATTAGTACATGTATAGCTATTTAATTTGACATTCATACAGATGTTTTTCAACAAATATTAATTGTAAAAATCTCTCAGTACAATTTTTTTTTAATCTGACCAAAGTGTATATTTGCCTGGCTGCAACATGCATCGTTAATGCTTGCTACTGTCTTCCGATAGGTAATAAACGAGATAACGTAATTTGAATCAAAGTCATATCCAGTACGTGATTGTATTACATCGAGTCTTCTTAAATCAAGCATTAAACATTCCAGAAAAATCGAAATTTCTCATAATTGGAAGCGCAAAAAAAGCATAACCGTTGACCTATCGTTAAAAACTCTTTTCAACGTTATTTTTTTTTTTGAAATCAAGCAGAGGAAATATATTGTCATAAACGCGTTAATTGAAAATTCCCGATTCCCACCATTCTTGCCCGTCGGTATTCCGTAAAATTTTCATCGTTCTTTTTCACCTTACGATAGTAAAGTCAATAATTCAAACGTGACTCGGTGCAAATTCAGCAAAAGCACTGCGGAACTACTTGTTAACATCATCTGGATTTTATCGCTCTGTCCCTTTTTCTCTTGCTTTTTAGCGATTCCTTATACATCTGCAGTAATTAAAGACGTTATCTTATGGACTTGCAGCAGTGGGAGGGGAGAGGGGGAAGCGGGAGATGCAGAAGAGCAATTTGCATGTTTTAATTTTTGCCATAAAAAGAGGCGTACTCAATTTGAAGTTTTGTTCCAGTGATTACGTTAAATTTCCAGATCAAGAAATATATAAGTATTCTGTCTGTATTCTTTAACTTAAAACTGTTATTAACTATTGCAATTAAAATTTCTAGGCCTCTTAATTGATATTATACATTGCATTATACCAGGTAGCACGTATAACTGCATATTGTGAGTTCTACAGCGTACTGTTTTATTTCACTTCCTTATCTATTATATTATGATCATTAAAGCTCGGATTATATGCCCGAAAAATCAGTAAAATATGCCCATATATATGCACGTATTTTTACAAAAATATGCACAAGATATTAAGAAATATGCTCTAATATATGCCAAATCTGCATCGATATGCAAAACTTTTAACAATCGGAAATCAAAGTCCATTCCAATTTAATAAACACAAACATATTTATTATTATTTATTATACATTTTAAAATACAACATTAAGCAATATACCAACTTATTTACAAAATTTTCAATATTAAGCTATTCTGTGATTAAAAGACACTAGCATACTACCTGTAATCTATAATAATTATTAATAGGAGGGGTAATATATTTATGTACATATTATATGCGCACTATTACATATAAATATATATTAATTTATCTACTGTGGTACTTAAGATTTGTTATTTATTGATTATTATTATTAAAAAATTTGATTCTAAATTTTCTATTTTGAACGAATGTGGTCGATCATCTAGTAAATATTTAAACGCCGAAAAAGATCGTTCAACATTGACAGAAGTAATGAGCGCATATTTTAAACTGGTTACAATATATGGATCTAATTCAAATTCGCCTTTCAAAATTTTAGACACCATTGACAGAATTTTGAATCCTTTATTTTTATCCAATAGAGATTTAAGTTTTTTAAAAATTAATTAACCAGTAACTGCTGATAATTCTGTATGCAGTGATGTAAAATTACCGTAATTTATATTTTTGGTAAATTACTGCTCTTTAAATTACAATGGTGATCTACTCAAAAAATGGTAAATTACGCAAGAATAAATCTCGGTAAAAAAATAACGGTAATTTACCGAAAGATATAAATTACGGTAATTTTACATCACTGGTCCGGACGTATCAGCCCGAAAATACCACGGACAAAAGAAGTAGGTAATTTACCATTTCTGAGTAAATTGCCATGGTAATTTACTCAAAAAATGGTAAATTACGGAAGAATAAATCTTGGTAAAAAGAGCAGTAATTTACCGCGGTAATTTACCAAAAATATAAATTACGGTAATTTTACATCACTGTCTGGTATGACACTTATTTATTAAATTTACTGATTCAGTCAAAAGCAGCTCTTTTGAGTCTAATTTTAAAATTGTTTTGGCCACTACGGAAAAATTACTTGACATAAAAGCTAATTGATTTAGTATTAGATTGTTTTTGAATCATTTTTAAGCTTCTTTAATAGCAGTAGATTCGTCAAAGAATTCTAAAATTAAACTTTTAATTTTTTCATAATTTTTGGAATAGAAAGTTGCGGCATTTAGCCACGTACTCCACCTAGTAATTACTGGTTGTGGAGGTAACGGTAAACTCGGAAATGATTCTTTATACAACTCAATTCGTAATGGTGCTTTTAAACATTTTTTTAATGATTTTTGTTCTGAAAAACACATTTTTTAAAGTAATTCACCGGGAGCAATACAATTATTTGGCAATAGTCAGCTGACTAAAATTATTCTGAACATGTTGGTGAAAGTCCATTTGGTTATACTTTCATTTCAAAAAACGGCATAAATCCGGGCTGAATTTATTCCACTATTACTTAAACATCTTTTGTGAAATTTGTGATTTGAATAAAATATGCACAAATATGCGACATTTCCTAAAATATGCAGGAAGTTGCGGAAATATGCAAAATATGCATTTTTTAATTGGCTTATTTTAATCAAAAGACATTAGATATGCATAGAAAACGTACAATTTAGTTGATATACCTCTTAATAACAAATATGTATTTTGCATATCATCCGAGCCTTAATGATCATATTATAAAAATCCTGATTCTTTCTCTCCGATGCAGTATTAACTTCCTCTTTTATTGAAAAATTCTTTGATTCACAGCGTATGGAAAAGGTTTAATAATCAAATTTTGTCATTTGCACGACATGAGGAACGGATTGGTGAAGAAGATAAACTGGTGAGCTTCGATGTTACTAGCCTGTTTACCAATGTACCAACGGGGCCAACACTGACAATAGTAAAGATCAGACTCTCCTCGGATGCCACATTACATGAAAGAACATCCCTCAGTATAGAAGCAATTGTAGAACTACTAGATGTCTGCGTAAACACAACCTACTTCCAAGTTGGCGAAAAATTCTACCAGCAAGAATTCGGAATGGCTATGGGTTCCCCGCTATCTCCCATACTAAGCAATATCTACATGGAAGACTTCGAACAGAGAGCAATAGATTCGTATAACCTCAAACCGAAGCTGTGGCTAAGATACGTAGATGACACCTTCGTCATATGGCCACACGGTGAAGACACAATAGGTGGATTCCTACAACATCTGAACAGCTTAGAAGAATTCATAAAATTCACCATGGAACTGGAAGTTGACAACAAGATTCCATTCCTAGGTGTCCTGATCAACAAGAATAATAATGGAACACTAAAAACAAGAGTGTATAGAAAACCTACCCACACAGGACAATACCTACATCACGACTCCAACCACCCTCACAATGTTAAAATTGGAGTCGCACGCTGCCTATACGATAGGGCACGAAATATATGCTCCGATGAAGGAGATAGAGAGGAAGAACAAAAATCCATCACCGACATGCTTCAACGAAATGGTTACACGTAGAAAACGTTGTCGAAAGCCAAAGAGGTCCGGGCACCACAGGACACAACCCAAGAACAACAAGAAAAAGTATATACCACGGTCATCCCGTATGTAAAAGGCCTCTCGGAAAAAATCAGAAGAATTGGCAACAACTACAAGATCAGAACGGCCATAAAAACAATGACCAATAGGTACGTTCTAACCAGAACAAAACCCGACAACGAAGACCAATAAACGAAAAATTGCATATACAAGATACCATGTGAATGTGGAAGACCATACATTGGAGAAGCCAGCAGACCCCTAAGAGTCAGAATCAAGGAACATCAAAGAATGGTACGCTTAGGGGAGACAGAAAAATCGCAGCTGGCGGAACATGCTTGGGAAGAAGACCACAACATTGCATGGAATGAGGCGACAATCCTGGCCAAACAAGAACACGGCTACAAAAGAAAAATTACGGAAACAGCATATATGAAGGTAACACCGGACACGATCAGCACGCCCAGCCTGGAAATCAAGAATATCTGGCTCCCTATGATTAGAGAATGTGTTAACCAAAGACCGACAGCCATGAGACCGGAGACAGACGGATAAACATACATACTGCGCATAACCACCGCGCATATACGGGAAAAAATGCACACTGCGCACATCCACCACGCATATACGAAAAAATGCACACTGCGCACACCTACTGCGCATACATCTGTAACTTAAATATAGGTTTAAGAAAGACAAGCGTCTAGCCCCCGGCCGCAACTTACCTTCCCACTTCCCAGTAGTGGGGATATGGTAATCATGCACGGGTGCGCGTTGTACTGGTAACATAGACTCATAGAGTGAGAACATTGCAATAATTTTTTTTATCCGCGACTCGTATACAGGCTGTCCCAGAACTGGCGGATCAAATTTTGAGGGTATATTCCTCTGCAATAACAGAGAACAAATATGTTTTTAAAAGCGTCCAGGACACAACAGTTAATAATAGCCATCATTATTGACTCTTAGTATAATCTACTATTATTTTGTTGTTGTAATTACCTACTTAGCTATTTTTATTTTTGTGTTGTAAGATGACGCTACTGCAGGACAAAAAAAATACACAGAAAAGGTAATAAAATGAATATCAAAATATCACTGCTTATGCATATAATATGTATTTTTCAATATAATACAATAATAATACTTAACAATATGCGTAATTCTGTTACAAAATGATTAAATGACCTTAATGGTGTCTAATATGAATATAAAATATTATTTAATTAATAAGGCTGCAGTAATTTTTTCGGTTTCCTTCTGATTTGGTTTTCTACAGTCATTTTTTCTGGACACTTTCGTTTTCTTTTTGGTGGAAACAAATTTTCTCTGCCTGTCAATCTTCTGATTATGGGGTATTTTATTTTTTTGTTGTTGTATGGACTTATTAGGCATATTTAATGAAGCTAAAGTAGGAGTAATTGGCGCAATGCATTTTTTGACCACATCAAGTTCAGACTGCGAAGACATTGAATCGACTTTTTTGATGAGCTCATGCAATTCCTCTTTCAGTTTCTTTTTTTCCAACTCTAAAGAGGTTGAAGGTCGTGTCTTAGAACTTACATCCGTTAAAATGCATTGTAATTCATCCTGACGGCTGTTTTCGGCGATTACTAAATTTCCACGTTCATTAACTTCATCTAAAATAATTAGAAAATGCAATCAATACATGTAAAATATATGTTGAGTTACGAGCAACAATGAAAACCTGCACCACTGACCACCATCTGACTACAATGCCCTTTAAAGAATATGATTCGATTAAGAATTATGAATTATTAATAGCAAATATGACCACTCAATAAAAAACACAATATTTCACATGCAAAATATAAGGATATTTGAAAATATACATAGAACAACACCCAAGACATTATAATAAAATTAAAAAATACCATTTCAATAGGAACGGACACATTGGTTTTGAAGTTGCCATTGTCTTACATTGCCTGTGTTGAGAAAGTTATGTTAAAAATTGATACCTCCTAGGTAACCTATTTTAATGGAAATGTAAATAAATACTTCTAATTATTACCTGATGTTTGGGGTGGAAGTCCACTTGATTTTATTGACCTACACAAGAGATGAATATGTTTGCACATATTGTACTTAATTGATGAATCCAGGCAAGAACAGACGAATTTATGCAAACAAGCGTTACAATGTGTACACACCAGCTGACACTCACAATGGTTCTTCACTTGGCGAATTAAGTATAAATCAGTTTTACTTTGGGACGCCACATTCCAGCCATTTTCACAGGATGTAACCAAATTTAAGTCCAATGCAATGCTACTTTTATGTCTGGACCGAATTGCTGACAACTTTGAGGAAATTTTGCCTTTATTTATTGTTATCAATCGGTCTATACATTTATCTCGGACTAAACGCATTATAGCATTAATGCCTTTATCTAGTCTTTTAACGCGTTTGCCCTTTAAATAAGTATATTTAAGGGTGCGGTGCATTCTCTCTAAATGCATATTGGTGTTAATTCCTGTCCCTATTCTAAAACAGTATGCCCAACACGGCGTATTAAACATGTACTGGTTGTTAAAATACTTGGAAAATTCTTGCGTATCAATATCTTCTTTGAGGCGTGTATGAAATTCGACAAGCATTTTTTCAAATGCTTCCTTGTCCGTTTCTTGCAGAATAACTCGTAACGTTTTGTATACATTAACCTATGATTAATAATAAAAGTTATCTACTCATTGTTTTAAATATGAAATTTTTACCCGTTTCTCAATGGTCCTTATTTTTGTTAGATTATTGCGCCACGCACGATCAATGTGCCAAGAACAAAATAATCTAAAATAAAATTTGTAGAAAAAAATTGCATCTATATAATAATTATGTACAACTAATGGGATAAACGTCGTTATATACCTTTGTATTGGAGGAGGCATTATTTCTATCCACGCGTTAAAAAAAGCTTCAGCCATATCTGACATGAAAACATTGCAGACTATATCACCACCAATTCGAGTTTTTATATAGGTGAAAAAGATTTTGAAAACATCTTTGTCGGATCGGTTTGAAATTAAATATGCACATGGGAACCCTTCTCGCATATCATCAACGACCAACAAGGAGGTAAGTTCAAAATCATAATTATTGGTGCCGTGAGTTCCGTCGATGCATACACAATCTGAGCCGTATTTTTTAAAAATTTCACACTGAGCGTCCGTCATGATGATTAGAACAAAATCATTTTCTTTCAAAGTAGGCCATTCATTCACCACATTGCCTTGAGGTTTGTAAAATAGAATTGTGTCGCCTTTTTTTTGCATTTCATGGATCCAGGCATTAACACTTATAACATCATTAGAGTGTCTCATTGATGTAGAATTTAAATTATAAGAGAATTCTATGTTATAGAGATCCTTTTTCGTAAGAAGATGGAGCCGCTTTAGGTTGTTGTCACAAATAGAATTTCGTATGTCATCCAGAATATCATCGAATGGAATCTTGGAAGCAATTTTTCCAGCTAAGTTTTCGCGTTCAGTTTGAGACAAATTTAAATGGCCTATTTCACATTGATGACCTACATGTGTTTCTTGTACTGTTATTTCACAAACTCCATCGTCCATTCTTTCTTTTAGGGTGATTGATGAGGGACAGATTGCATTAATCTTATGGCTCCCTTGAGTTTTCAAATTCCTAATACCTGAAATGGAATTATAAAAAATATAACAAAAATTGAGAAAAAGAAATAAAAATATACCTTTGCCTTCAGGAACATATTGTCCAGAACAATGACATATGAATCGAAGGTATTTATGTGTTTTCCATATCTTTGAAGATTCTCTAACAAATTTGCTGTTGGTGTCGTACTCAAACTTTTGTTTCCAAGCATAAAATTCTTCCAGTTTTGCAAATTCTAAGGACTTCTCTTTCATTGTAATACCATGAACTTCTACATAATGCTGTAAAACAGCCTTTTTGTTACGACAATCAATGTGGCACATTGCACATTTTGCTGTGAGATTAGGTTTGTTATGTTCATCCATTAGCGTTGTGCTGGTTTCAGACTCTTGATTGTGTCTCACATGGGTTTTAGAGTGGAATGTTAAATTTTTTTTGTGATTAAAATTTTTATGGCATACATTGCATGAGAAATTAAACTGAATATTGTTCCGTTTCAAAAGAGTTTTTAAATAGTCTTCATCGCCGAAATGAAACTTTTTCACATGTTTTGTGAGGTTATATACACTACTAAAAGTACTTTTACAGTGTTTACAGCACAATTTCTTATCCATTGTAGACACTCACGCACGTTTCAGCCACAGAACAATAATAATTTACATAATTTTCTGAAAAAAAGTAGGTCACGTAAATATAACACTGCTTATGCATTTGTAATGGTCAAACCGGTCAAACTTGCTTCGAACTTCGATCTTCAATTCCATCTCAATTCTCAATCCCACATCACATGACCCCCCCACTACTAGGTTCCTGAGTTCTTGACTGGGAAGGAAAGTTGCGGCCGGGGGCTAGACGCTTGTTTAAGAAAATAGTTTCTGTCCCCCGAATTAGTCGAGTGGTAAAGTGGATAGGATACTGAAATTCGGAAATTATCGACCGGGTTCAAAACCTGACACAGAGCACATCAGATTAAGAATTATAGGGAAGGCACATACCACCAGATAAAGTCGTTGATATAATGACAAGTTTGGCAAGAAACAGTCCTTCTCAGGACTACCCTGATGACGGCAGTAGACGGACTGCCGAAACGTCCGACTACCTATGTTCCTCAAACGATGGAAATAGCCCAAACAACAACTCAAATGAGGAACTTTTTCATTCCCCTAGTTCAAGCTCACTAATAAATTAGACTCCTACCTATTATTCTCACGCTTGCTCAATGAAATCTCCAAAAGACATGAGTGAATTTAGTAAGCACGAACCTAATTTATACAGCTACTTGCAAATGCTAATGTGACTACAAGCACCTATTTATGTGTTTTGATATTAATCTTATAACCGTGCATTCTCACTCTTGATCAATGACTTCACCAAAGACAAATATTACACTTATTGATTTCACAAATTCTCATCCCAAATATAATTTAAATGATTTACTGCACGAGCAGTGATGTAAAATTACCGTAATTTATATTTTTGGTAAATTACTGCTCTTTTGAGAATTACCATGGTAATTTACTTAAAAAATGGTAAATCACGCAAGAATAAATCTTGGTAAAAAAGAGCAGTAATTTACCACGTTATTTACCAAAAATATAAATTACGGTAATTTTACATCACTGAATGTCATACAAACGGCTGATTCACGGGCTTTTATATCTGCTAGAAAGAAACTTCACCAATCACTGAGTGTGTAATGTCATACGTGTACATAGATGATGTTTTACTTTGTTTGAAATTTACGCAAATTTTATGTGGTAATTTACCGTAAATTAATTCGGTAATATACGGGGTAATTTACCGACTTATATCACTCGTGCAGCACGAGTGCTTGCGCAAAAGAATTATGTGCAAATAGCTATATAATAGAGAGTAAATATCCCAAGGTATCAGTGAAATTTATAAAAGAATTATCATGTATTCTCATATATTTGCTTAAATTGCGGTGTATCAATTTTGTACTTTTTTTTTATAAATAAAAGTTATAGTCATAATTATTAAATTATGATTGTGAAGTAGGTATATTAATATTATAAAATTTTAAATTAGTATTTTAAACAACTATTTGATATATTCCGGTATATATTTTAAAATAGTACTAGCTAGCACTTTTTAATATTTGAAGATTTTGAAGATTGACTGATAGCTCTTCTAGTTTAATTTACAATTTTGAAAAAAAATAATGAAATTCCTAATGTCCATCAATGTTTTAGTTTACGATACCAAATTCTAAACAAAAAATTCCTAAACATGATTTGTAATAGAAAACTAAGGTTACACGTTTATTGTAAAATAAAACGTGATTACTTAAATAAAATACTGAAATATAAGGAAGAAAGTGATCGATATAATGAAATACAATAAGCTAGAATAATTACTACTCATAATTATGTACCTATAACATTAAGTAATATAGTAAAAATTGATGAATTAATACCAGTATGAATTTAAATCTTATAGCCAGATGTTATTTGTTCCTGTATTCTTAAATATATTTTTTCTATTATCAGGCATCTTTTATATTTCTTCCTTTCTCGTTTTCACAGGGAAAATAGGAAAGAAATCATAAATAACAATAATAATCCTAGAATGAACTCAAGAGATATTTGTGATCACAAAACCGTTTGTATTTGATCGTGCAGCTGTATCTAGACAAATCAGCGTATCAGAAGATATAGCTAATTGTATACTGCAAGATACACTAAACTTATATGAAATAAGTTGCAGATGTGAACTAACGTAATAAGCAGTTAAAAAGGAATCAATGCAACAAACATTCTTTCCACAAAACCGTCACGTAGAAAATTCACTATACTTCAGGCCTGCAGTAGGTTTACTAGCACCTAAACCCTGCATGCGAGCAGCAATATGATGTGTAACCCTTATAATTGTCCCGTTCAGGAGCATCACTTGCAAACTGCCTCGACTACTGTGACTTTGGCTGTTTATTGACGACTTCAAAGAGGCCATCCTGAACATCTGGTCTAGAAGTCAAAATTTAGCGTGATATGCCATCAATGCATATAAAGTAAAGTAAATAATATAGAGCAATGTGCAGGTATTTTCATTTATTTCTACCTAGATATATACAATAAAATAAATAATTACAAAATAAAATTAATTTTTGCTGGCACTTTATGCAATTAGGTAATATAGGCAACCCCTTATGCACCTCAAACCGGCATGTAAAACATACATGATACATTTATAAAGGCTTATGCAACACGTAGCTATGAATTAAACAATATAAATATCATCTCATATGGATAAAATAACAGAAATAAACGAAGATAATAATGACTACTTATAGTTGTAATTGTAATAATTTTTATGTAAAACAATGTACAAAATAGGTTTATTTAAACTGGATTTGGAACTACTTTTAAATAAAATATTCGGAATGGAAAAATTTATTCGGTTTCCCCGCCTCATTTTTTAATTATAATTTTTACTCTCGCTCTCTATATTTACTTGTTCGATTGTCCATGATACTATAATAGCTTCTTATTTTAAGTTATACAATCATTTTTTTCATATTGCCGTGATCTTTATAGTTTAAGAATTATGAAAATTATTAAATAGTTGAGTTTTAGAATAAGAACATTAATATTTAGTTTAAAATATAGTTTCTGATAGGATAAGTACAAAGTCAAAAGTTTAGTAGGTGAAGAATGGGTTGCATAACCTTTAAGAGGCAATATCATTATGAAAAATTTAGATATAAAATTTAAGCTTAAATATATTAAGAATTAAGGAATAAAAATAATCACAAAATAAATCTATACATTCTATATTTTATAGAAAAGACAAGCACAAGGTATGATTTGAATATAAGAAAACGGAGCCAAACTTCTCGCAAAGTGTTAAAATAGCATTAAACATTCTAAGAAATGGACCACTGTTCAAAAATAAAAATGTACTAAAAGTGAATAATAGAGAGAGAGTGATGCTGAAAGACAGAACAATTAAAAGGGTGAATCATTTAAATGCCATAAAATTGTATGAGCAAGGCGATATTCGGCATGCCCAAGAGTAAAACGTAAATTTAAATGGATAAAAATAGATTTTAAACTTGTACAATAATTTTAATTTATGAGAGGGTTTTATGATCATATTTAAAAGTGTAATAAATACCTGATACTTATATCTAAAAATATTAAAAGGATATATAGAAAGGTATTCTCTATATGAGATAATATATATTGATACCTTGTATATATCAAATGTATAAGTAAAATACATTTTTAAAATTTTGTATGCATAAACACAAAGGCTTCAAAGATAGCAGTGTAAATCATATATGGTTATTTTAAAACCTGCAAAGAAGAAATAACATTAATATTGGTCGCAGTTATTTACAAATCGACATACTAGAAATAGAAAAGGGCTGGATAGAACTTGCAAGACGTGCTATGGAAGTGAGTACTCCTTGCAATAAGGCTTTGTTGAGGAGGATTTCAGTAGTATATAACAAGTTTCCAATTATATCCAAGGAAGGCATCTATAAGAAGAAGTTGAGAATAACTTTAGTTAGTGGGAAGAGAAAATATATAACCAGGGATAAGAAAGGTAACATGTTCATATACAGGTACAATGAAGGATGGTATTAAGGATAGTAAAGAACATACCCACCGAAGACGAAGAATGGAAAGTGTGTGTAAAATCTCAGTGAACAATTTTTAAGTATTTTATAAACATTAACTGTCAAGGTGCGAATTATGTGTTTATGTGACTGGAAAAACTTAAAGGAGATAAAAATGAATCAGACGATACCAACGTAAATGTTAGTTCAATAGACGTGGCGCTGTAAATGCGTAGCTATGTTTTAATTTATATAAGCCGGAATCTTATCTTTTGAATTAATAAGACGCATAAATTTTTGATATCGTTTGCAAATAGTAAATGAGAGTAGGGGTTTGATACACTATGATAAACATTTATATTAGTTTAGAATGTATTAAGTTTTATTTTGAATTCAAGTTTAATTTTAGTTTTGTTATTGCTAATTAATTTTCTGCATTTGATAGTTTCATTTTTATACTGTGTCACAAGATTTTTCAAAATGGAAGACATGAATAAAAAAGAATTTGATAATTTGTATGATGAACATCAGTAAGTTTTTGAAATGAATATACAATTTTGAATAATTGGTGATGTAAGACGAACTCAAAAAGTACCATGTGAGAATATTTACTTTTAGCAAGGCGTTGAACATCATTAATTTAAAAAAAAAATATTGTCTTGTTAAATTGCATTGATTCTTTAGTAATTGTGGGAAGATTGTTAATGGTGTTGGGGGTACTGGAGATACTATGTGCAAATATTTGCTTCCAGTGGACCACTAGGCATCATTAACGATTATTGTAGTCAAAATTTGATTAAAAATTTCAAATAGATAAATATGAATAAACAGGAATGTTCTTGATGAGCAAGAGCCAATCTGTTAAGTGTACTATGTGCGATTATTTGCATTTGACGATTGGTATAGGTCATTTTCAAGATATTCTCGTTGCAAAGTTTTAAATCATCAAAGGCACTATGTGCGAATATATGCCTTTATTGAAATAAAAATTAGCTTCGTATGGGAAAAATTATTTTTTTTGAATCTATAAATATTATTATGTTAAAGGATAAAAATAGCAAGATAATATTTTTCGCAAGTCAATATAAAAAAAAGGTATGTTTTTCTATGTTTTATTATTGTAAAGAAACATTCTTGATATAATCACATGATGGCAATGTTTTTTTTTGATGTTGTTTATTAAAAAATAAAGAGGATTATAAATGTTTTTATGAAATTTAAAATTTATTTTGTTATTGACCTTATCCAAATAAAAAATAAAGAAACTAAACAAGAGACACACCAGAGTAAAAGAAGAAAGATCACTGCTAGAACTCACAGGAATAAATCGAATGCTGCTAGGGAATAGATTTATAGGTGAAGATTTTAATGATATTTAATGCACTCTCAGCATTCATTAAAATATTTATGCAATTTTGTTATGTTGAGGTTACAGCAATATGCTTGAATAAAAAGTAAATTGCAAAGAAAATATTGAAAGAGACTCATAAATAATTCGCGTAGAATATAAAAGCTTCCAAAATTGCTATTTTATAATAATTGCCCATGGTTACTGTACCAAGAGCGATTTTACAATATGTTACCGCAAACAGTAGCCAGCTCCCCAAAATAAAAATATCTTCACAATTTCGATTTAAAGGAGGTCTGTACAGCCTCTTGTTCATCCATGTTTTCCCTTCCCAACGCAATGTAAGCGAACACGAACCATATCGAACGAGAGATCAAAGGATCTCGTTTTTGAGTTGAAAGCTTCCGTCAGATGAAAATTTAACAAGGACCATAATCATAAGGAACTTTTTAAAGAGCCCAACAAGGGAACCTCCGTTCTCCTGCCAGTCAACCCCCCCCCCCTTCCGCGCGTTCAACCGATCTTTTGTTTCTAGAAAGGGGAGCACAAATTCTGCGTGAATTGCCTTAACAATCGATAATTGTTGTCTCTCTATTTAATTTTATTAATGACTGGGTGCGGTGTGATGGCGACAACGCGAGGAAATAAGACGGCCGAGCTCATTTTCTTATAAAATTAAGCAGAAAGCGATTATGGAAAGGATAAACGGCTGGCAATGTTCATTTAAACACGATTAAAAGTTAGCTCGAGTGGAAAGTGTTCAAAATCGAAAAGTAATTAATAATATTAATTACGGAAGTTAATGTTTCAATTTAATGAAATTCTAATCAACTTTTTTTTCGCTTTGTCTTCCGCATTGCGTGCATTGAAAAAAAAATCCGAACAAAATTGCATGAATAAATGTAATCCTTTTTATATTAAACGATTGTTTTAAACAGTAGTAATAAAATATATTAGATTAATTTTAATGGCTTACTAAGATCACTTGCAAAATAGTTACGTTCACTTTAGTCGAGGCAATGAAGACATAAAAATTGGCTTTTATTACAAAAGGTCAAGGTAGATTTTTACAGTTCGGTGTCTTAATTAATATTCTGAGTTTGCGAGCTTGACCGACCGCCGTTCGCGCCGCCATATGGGAAAAATGGTACCAAAAACCAGTTTTTAAAGAATATCTTCTCTCCAGCGCCACCTAAGTAAAAATAGCTATGCAAAAAATTAGAGAGCATAAAATTTCTTGAAACTTCTGTCATAAACATTTTCCACTCAGATGAATAGTTCACGAGTTACAGAGGAGTCATGTTCAGCAAGTTTCAACAATTCGTAAAATCGCTTCATTTTTGAAGTGATTTTAGGCGCGTTGCGCTGATTGTAGGCAGTGAACAAGACTGACCTGCAACGCTCGGATATATAACGCTCTTCAGGTAAGTCGGCTAAGGGAACAAGATAAATAAATATATCATATAGAGGTATTTAATTTTAATTGAATTGAAATTTAAATGAATAAATAAATTCATGTCCCAGAGCAGATGTGAACCGGAGCCGCCTGGGTGAGACGCCAGCACTTAACCATTAGACCAAGGGCGGAAGTCGAAAGATAATCTCGAGTACGTTAAAGTTTTTCACGGACAAGATATACACACAATTTTTTGGGCAACCGTTAAATTTTTCAATCAATTTAATTTAAATTGAGACACAATTTATTTTAATTTAGTTCTAAATGTGCTAAATTAAAGTGGTTTACTTGTTTTACATGCGTTACCATGGAAATGAGACGATTATAATAAACTACAAATACTTGTTAGTTGTCAAAATAAGTCGTAGAATGTGTGATTAAACATGTGTCAATATGTGTATTTACTTTAACGGCCGCTGCCATAGCAACGGCCGCAAAATTGTATTTCGTTGCGTTCGCGAATTGGTAACTTCGCGAACGATTATTTAAATGTAATATAGAACGAAAAAAAAAAGTTGTATTTCGTATTATTAACCTTGCCTTGATGAAGTTTACACTTCTGCTGTGTGGTTTTAAGCACACCCATTTTTTTGTTTCTCGAAATTTCAAGCTGACAAAATCTTCATTCTACAAAGCTTTAACGACTGTACCAGATGATACTAAATCCGGAATTTGCAGTTATGTCATAGATGGTGTATATCTGCTACATGGAGTCGGCATCGCAACGGATCGATCTGCACAAAGTACGTACAGTACGTGCAAAGGCATTATGGTTGTAAAACAGTCGTTGTTCTTGACGGATATCCAATTAAAGCAGCTACCAAAAGTAGAAAAAGTGCAGAAAGACTTCGCCGTTCAAACAAATAAACTTGTTATTGTTTAGCATGAAAGATTTTTCTCAAACAAATCAAATAAAATTCGCTTGATTTCGGTGCTAAAGAAGAACTTTGAGAATTCTAATTTCACAGAAAAACAGACTAAAAATATGCTGACACATTTATTGTTAACATGGCGATAAATATGTCGGCATCGTTTAGGAGAAGATATAGATCTTCTTGTCCTCCTAACAGTACTGGCAAGATAACATCCAAACGTTTACGTTCACAAATAAGCAGAGGAAAAATTGTTGAAAAAATTGACTTTCCTCGAAGTCTACAGTATGGCGAAATAGTGGTGGACAACGTACTGTTCTTGCATGCGTTCAGCGGTTGTGACACACATTCGCTGTTTTCATCGTAGGAAAAATTAAGTTTATAAAGACACCATTACTTTGGGCTCTCTACGTTATCTAAAGATCCGTGACGAAGAGAAAATTTGAGCTTGCTATATTATCCTCTACTAGACAAGCTGCACGGAAAAATTCCTTTCGGACCTGCCACTAAGTTTAGGTTTGATATGATATACACGGGAGTTCGGAGTAATGGGTTGGGAAAGAAGCAAAACTGGGCTTACTCCTGTGATAACAACAAAAGATCCGCTACCCGAAGCACTTCTGAAATTTACTCCGTGCAAGTGCAAGAAGGGGTGCGGTCGAGCCTATGGATGTAAGAAGACAGTCTTAAAGTTTTGTAAAAGCAATGCATAAAGATGGTAGTGGATTTGCATACCTGAAAGAGAAATTCCCTAAACTCAGCGAGGCAAAAATTAAAGAGGGAATATTAGTTGGTCCACAAATACGGGAACTAATGAAGGATAAGAACTTTGAAGAAAAACTGAATGATCAAGAAAAATTGGCCTGGAAATGTTTTGTGAATGTCGTCCACAATTTTCTAGGAAACCATAGATCGGAAAATTACAAACATTTAATTATTGAACTTATGACCTCATACAAAGCTTTAGGTTGTAACATGTTCTTGAAAATACATATGCTGGATTCTCATCTCGATTTCTTTCCCGAAAACTTGGGTGCTGTGAGTGGCGAACAAAGCGAGAGATTTCATCAGAACATATCATTAATAGAGAAGCGTTATCAAGGGAAATGGAGTCCAGGAATGCTAGCAGATTACTGTTGGAGACTGAAAAGGGACCTACCAGAAGCCAAACACTCACGAAAATTATAACTATTTATTGTACATTAAGTACTAATTTGTTTAAGTGTAGGGGATTTTTGCACTTTTCATGAAAATACATGTTTTGATGTCACAAAGAAACCTGATGTGTCAATTTTTTTTCATTGATATATTATTGTTTTGTGGCCAAAATAGATTCAAAATTAAATTTTGTAGACCAGTGTTATAGGTTGCCAAAAAGTATGTTATGGAAATCCGTGAAGACACTCCGCGTATCATCCCCCATCAGAAGCTGATCCCAAACGGTAGATGATATCTCGAAATTTAACTGATTTATAATTAAATGAAGTGATGGAAATCTCTTGGTGAAACATGTCGAAATATAAGCAAGTAATAACAAAAAACACACTTGGTATTGTTTCACAAATAAATATAATTAAATACTCGATGTACATTTCGCCTTGCGGCATCGTCAGGAGTTCTCGAGAAACTAAAGTAAAATTTAATATACTGTAACTACCTACTTCTAACAAAAATGTAAATAAAAGTGTACAAAAATAGAGAATTATGAAAGGGTCATGGCTTATCTGGAAAGACCGTTTTTACAAGGCTAGGGTTTATTAGCGGTGAATTTATGAGTTCTGTTTGTTCATTAAGAACATTGTCTGGTTGTAAAAGTAAACTTTCTTTTATAAAATAACCTTCTAGAAAATTCATTTTTTTACTTTTATTTAAACTATACAGTACTTCTAAATTGTCTATTGAAAATTGATGTCCCGTGTCTAAAACATGGTTAGCTACACTTGAATTTTCATAATTTAATTTAACGGCTCGCATATGTTCTGAGAATCTTAATTTGAAATTTCGCCCTGTTTGACCTATATAAAATTTACTACAATCACTACAATTAATTCTGTAAATTCCTGATTTGTTTAGTTTAGGATTCGCTGTTTTATTATTCGTTAATTGACTTTTTAAAGTGTTATTATTATAGAAGGCTATTTTAAAATCCAGTTTCTTTAAAACATTACTAATTTTCATACTTATACTACCTAGATATGGAATTTTAACCCATTTTTTAATGTCAAGTCCTGGGATGGGGGAAATGCTGATTTTAATGTAATTGATTTGTTCATTCTATTGACTAATTTATCTATTAGAGATGAGTTATAACCATTATTTTGTGCAATTATGTTAATAGTTTTTAATTCGTTTAATAACGTCAAACATGCTGCGTTTAATTCAATGATTTATAGACTATTGAAAGTACCGATGAACACATTTAACTTTAATAAAGAATTAAAAACTATTAAAATAATTGCACAAAATAATGGTTATAACTCATCTCTAATAGATAAATTAGTCAATAGAATGAACAAATCAATTACATTAAAATCAGCATTTCCCCCGTCCCAGGACTTGACATTAAAACAATGGGTTAAAATTCCATATTTAGGTAGTATAAGTATGAAAATTAGTAATGTTTTAAAGAAACTGGATTTTAAAATAGCCTTTTATAATAATAACACTTTAAAAAGTCAATTAACGAATAATAAAACAGCGAATCCTAAACTAAACAAATCAGGAATTTACAGAATTAATTGTAGTGATTGTAGTAAATTTTATATAGGTCAAACAGGGCGAAATTTCAAATTAAGATTCTCAGAACATATGCGAGCCGTTAAATTAAATTATGAAAATTCAAGTGTAGCTAACCGTGTTTTAGACACGGGACATCAATTTTCAATAGACAATTTAGAAGTACTGTATAGTTTAAATAAAAGTAAAAAAATGAATGTTCTAGAAGGTTATTTTATAAAAGAAAGTTTACTTTTACAACCAGGCAATGTTCTTAATGAACAAACAGAACTCATAAATTCACCGCTAATAAACCCTAGCCTTGTAAAGACGGTCTTTCCAGATAAGCCATGACCCTTTCATAATTTTCTATTTTTGTACACTTTTATTTACATTTTTGTTAGAAGTAGGTAGTTACAGTATATTAAATTTTACTTTAGTTTCTCGAGAACTCCTGACGATGCCGCAAGGCGAAATGTACATCCAGTATTTAATTATATTTATTTGTGAAACAATACCAAGTGTGTTTTTTGTTATTACTTGCTTATATAACTGATTTATATTTGTTTAAAGAACATTTACCACGAGTTTTTATTCCCACTAACTGACATAAATGATCCGACATGTGTGTCTTAATCACAGTGGAAGTTACAACTTCATTACTTTCATTTGTAAATATATTATCTATACATGTTGCGCTGATTTTTTGCTTATTTTACTATCCTCCGTGATAATGTATTCGAGATTAAACATATAACATATTTCCAAAAGCAATTCTTTATATTTAGTATTTGTATTAAAATCTATGTTGAAGTCACCTGCAAGATATATTATCTTACCTTCTGTTGGTATAGACAACGCTGTGTAGAGCACCTCCAAAAATATTTCCATGTCACCGGCAGGTGGTCTGTATACTGAGATGATAACCATTTTCATGGTATTTATCAATGTTCCTCCTAGCTCAATATGACTCTCTCTGGAAAGATCGCAGATTTCGGTGAGTGCTTGGGCGTCGTATGTATTTTTAACCAATATGACTCACCATGCAATAAAGGGTTAAGAATATCATGGAAAAAGAGTGCTTAGGAAAGGATTCGACAACGAACTTTCGTAATTCATATAACTCTAATGTAATTAATCTACTGGCGTACAACAATATCTTCATTACATTTCCGTTAACGTCTGCATTTTTCCGGCTCAATGAAATTTCGTGGAAAAAGGCATTAGAAAACTGCAAATAATTGCGTCAAATTAAAACGTTTCAGTCGACTTGGGAATTGCTATCTTCTGAAACAGAAGCTGCAAGTCAGCGTTCGCCTCAATACAACAGTGAAAACTACGTCTAGACGACTAATTGGCTGGCGTGTAATGGGTGATTAAAATGGAGCGATTGCACCATTATACTTGCAGCTCTTTAAAAATGCCCCTGATATCGAACTTACTGATTCGGAACGGTCCCACGGAGATTATGAGAACTTCGCAAAACAGCGGGAAAACATTGTCTGGGAAGGACGTGCAGGGATTTGGAAATGGAGATTTCAAAAGCAAGACTTGTGTTTGGACGTTGTCCCGGAAAGAATTTTAATTTGTTTTCTTTCACGCTTGAGTATGCTGAATAAATTTATTTTTAACTTGAATTGATTTAATGTATTAAAACAAATAATATAAAAAAACCATTCCTCACGGATATGTATACTCATTTTAATATATTCTGAAGAAGATTTAAGATTTATTTTTTATTTTGAAATTTTGTAGAACGTCACATTTATATTTTACTTAGTAAATATTCACGACCTTATGATTTATAAACCGATGTTTGGGTATGCCGTTATATGTTTATTGACATATTGCAAAGAAGATTCAATAAATATAAGGTTAATTTCAATATTATCTGATTTTCTAAATTTGTGTAATTTAATAACTATCTTATAGGTAAATAAAAGGGTTTAAATTGAAAATATTTCGTATTCTCTTAATATTAGGAAATAATAAAAAAATATGGAAGAATATAATGATGCTAAAACGTACATTACCTTAGTTTTTTTTCTCCGAAACCGAACTACTCGTATCAGAGCATTTACCGTTGGTAAATTGACATTAACTAGACACTAAAAACACTTATTATTAATATAACACATTTTGTTTTTGAGTTTAAAATCTAATTAACTGTCAAATATAGATAGTGAATGCCAACTGTAGTTTTAATTGATGACAATGCCACTGTGATGTTAAATATCTCTAAGAGTGCACAGGACACTTAGTTTAGTGCCAGGAAGGTAAAAGAAAATCTCTGGTAATTTTAGAACATTTGAACAAGGGATCTGGTTCTTATTATAATACATAGTTATTTCCATCCTCCTCTGAACTGGGCAAATATTACCTTTTGACTTATTGACGATTTCTATATTTTTTCTTTCGTGATATATTGTTTAAGGTAAACATATTCCTCGTATATATCAATTTCCAATAATTCAAGATTTCGTATCATTTTATTAATTAACAAAGAGGCTGTTTCAACTTGACTCCAAGAAGGGATTTCATTTAATATCATAAAGCTGTATGTTTCCATCTCCTGAAATACTGTTTTTCTCCGTTTGTCCAAATAAGTATGAGCAGTCTGATAAAATGAAACAATAGCTTCTCGAAATTCAATAACTTCGTGTTGTGACACGTCTCCGCTCACTTAAATTTTTTCTCGATTTTTTAACATTTATTGGAATAAAATTATCCTCCATCTTACTTAATTTTGAAGTTTTCAGAGCATCCGTTGAAGCAATTACATCAAATACATACGCAATTAGATTTGCAACTGTTGTTATAGCTTTATGAAATACTAAAGCATGAATGTCAATAAAATGTAATCAAGCTTCTGCCACTGGATTTTCAAAGAATTTTAAAATAAGCATGGGACACTTTTCTTGAGATTGAAAATAAGCCGTTAGTGGTAAAAATATTTGAAGTACCCTTACAATGGCGGAAAGTAATGCTAACCATCTTTTTTGTGAATACCCGAGTATCCTCGAAGAATCGTTTAATGTTTCTACTCTAACAGTATAAGATTTAAAGTTAAGTATATCTTAAAAATAATCATTTCTATATCAACTGGCAAAACAACAGCTGATATTCTTACAGTATTATGGATAATATGCGCTGCACATCCAACTCCAATTAAACCATTGTTAAGGTTTCGTTTCATTTTAACAAAAACATTATTTTCTCCACGTCTATCTACTCCTCCAAAGATAGAATCCGTATTATCAGCACAAAAACTAATAATTTTTTCTTTTAAATTATTTTCTTCAAGACAGGTAGTTAAATAGTTGCTAACAATATCGGATGTTAAGCATTTAAATTCTAAAATTTTTACTCTAACTCCATAACTCCAATCTATAAACTTAACAAGTATTGTAAAAAAAAATATTTCCTTTTGATTGGACGCATCAGTTAAGTTTGAAACGCATGAACATTTTTTCAAATCATTGTTCAAAGCTCTTAAAGCTAAAGGCATAAACACATTTAGTATTATTGTTTCGGCATTGGTTCGCGCACAGGTAAATTTAGGCTCAAATGCCACTTAACGCAGCTTGGACGTACAACCCAAGACCTAAAGTTGTGGTAAAGAGTATGGTGTGCAGAATACATTCCGCTGCAGCTAATTCTTCTTTCCTATCACCAATTTTCTCCTCTTTCAAGAAAATCTTTAATGACGCGCTAGATGCAGCAGAAGACTTTGACATTTTGTATGTATTACTATTTATATGAAATTTAATACGTCTACCATGGCTTATTGAAAATTTTGAAGAACATTTATGCTTGTAGTTTTTTCAATAAACGGGTATTCCTTCTGTAGGTCTTCATCCAATGTATACTTTCTTATTTTTTTGGACTCATTACTGAAAATAAAAAAATGGTAAAAGTAATGTTACTTGCATTCTAGTACATTTTCGCTGGGGCTAAACCGACTCTCGTTTAATCAGTGCGTCAAGGATATCAGCTGTACTTTTGATAAATTGCATTGAAGAAAATGTGGCTTCACTTAAGTAAGTCGATCCAAAAAAATATTTTAGTTCTGTGCACAATTTTTTAATACTGGATATTTACGTGCTTCAACTAATTTTAAAAATCTCTTGTGCATGTTCATAACTTTTAAAGCAACGTCATTTTGTATGTCTACAATTTCCACTTCAAAATTTTCTAAATTTGTTGCATAAAATCTATACATTTCGGCACTTAGAGTAGTAATGTCGACATTAATCATAGGATTTTGAAAGAAAAATAAAATCGATTCCAAGTCGTCAAACTGATTAAATCTTTCCTTAAACTCAATTTTTAATTTTATTAGATAATCAACATACGTTCGAGAATCTAAATGTTTTTCTAGGAATATTTTCGAAAAATGCGTCAAAGATTTTTTGAAAGTGCTAACTCCAAAGGGCTGATTTACCTTTAAATGCATTAATAGCACTTCCCATATCTACCAGATTTTTAGTTTTATCTTGTAGTTCAAGATTTAACTGATTTAATTTCTGAAAAATATTAGCTAAGTAAGCTAAGTCACCTGGTCAATTGATCTTTATGTTTATTATAAATTTCCCCTTTTTGCTCAAGAAGTTCTTTTATTTCAGTAATCAAATTAAGAAACCGGTCTAATACATTGTCTCTGGTAAGCCATCTCAATTCTGTGTAAGTTATTAAATTTGAAAACTCAGCATTACCATCTTCCAATAGCTTTTTGTCTGTGCTATAATGGAGAAGCTCTTACAGAATTTATAGTTTTTCTTATGAGGTCCAAAATGTGGCTAAATGGAAGAACTTTAGTACACAGAATTTTCTTATATATCATGCAATGGTAAGCAAACAAATATAGAAATGAGTAATCTTTTCTACATAAAGTCATAAATCCTTTAATTTTTACCGATCATTGCTGGGGCTCAGTCAGTTGTAAGTGAAGATGGTAGGAAAGCTGTTACTCCAAAACATAATTTTTAAAAACTTGATAAATATCTTCACTTCTCGTTTTTTCCTTCACTGGCTAAAGGCACAATATTTATTCTTTCACAGAGTCCCCGTTACATCCAAAATTTCGTCCATTTGAAATGAATACCAAGAGCACCTATTCATATCATCTTCAAGGATCTTTAATATGGGTAAATCAGTTCTTCTTTTAATTGTATTGCATGACAACTGTAAATCGCTTATTAACCTAATTATTGCTAGCTTATTAGAAAAAGTGTCAAAAAGAAAATCGGGACCAATAAGTAAAGCTTGTTTAAAAATTCCCCATTTGATTATGACCTCTTGTTCTTCGCAAACAATGCGCTATTTTAAATTATATTATAGTTAAATTTTTTATTTATTTGTTACCTTTTTGAACAATAATTGTTTGCTCGACAATTCCTTTTTGGAAAATGTATAATAAGAAAATAGTCGTTTACTAGGACTTGCCTCAAGTAGACTGAGCATTCTTCATTGTTAAATTAATAAGATAAAGTCAACTAATAAATAAGTAATAGGTAATTTCAAGAAAATGTTGCTTAAAAGTTGGATCATGAAATTGATTGAAAATAAAATAATAAAATTATTTTAATTTATCGAGAATCGTGTAGCGGGGCGTAATAATTTGCCTCCGGGCGCGGGGTTGTCCACCCCTGCTATACAGAGTGTTGAAAAGGAACTAATATAAATTATTAGCGTAATGTAATGATATGGCCCCACGTTGGGCGCCATATTGAACAGGAACTCCTTAATTATTTGTAAAGCCATATTGTAAAGCAACCCCCAATAAATTGTCCTTTATATTTTAATATTTTCTAAATAAAATAAAATGTGAATCGTTTTACCTTGCTAGGTCATATTCCCAGGATTATCCAAGTTAAGAGATATCAACAAAAAAATAATCTTCGGGCATAATTAAATAAAACAAAATTATATTAATTTAAATAACAGTTGAATTAGAAACCAAGATTTTTGCATATATTAATACAAACACAAAAGAAAGCATACACAAAATAATATCAATTTTAATTAGAACAAACACGTTATTAAAATACTTTCAGAGCGCATATAATACTGAAAGATTAGTTATGATTTATTTATATATTATCGTTTCTCTGAAATAAAATGCATCATACATCATTGGTTTTCCACCGCCTCTCAGTATTTATATCAATACTAACAACCTAGGTCTTAACTGAAAAACAAACTATGCTTAGATTTAATATATATCTACTACGCAAATGATATTTTTTTAAAACCACATTGGCAAGTAATTTTACAATTGCTGTTTATCAATCTCAGATTAATATATTATTTTATTACGTCTCTTAATTAAGACAAATTTTAACATTTAAGTTTATATGGCACTCGCGCAATAATAGTTTTAAATACCTTTCATATATTTTCCTCCTTCTTTCACTGAAGAAGATCTTCTTGATGTCGGTATGTTTAGTGGGAGTCCTCCTTCGACGGTAGAGACACCTGTAGTTTCTTTTAATTGCTATTCGCACAATAATAACTTTTTACATTCAACACTTAGTTGGCGGTCGACCTTTATGTAAACAAAAAACTTATTTTATTACATTTGAGGTTCAAACAAAGACAATTTAATACATTATCGACCGCTATGTGTGGGTCGACTTACTTATTAATTAGAGGAATTTATATTACTTTTAACGGTCTACTTAAACCGGGCTAATATGCCGGTGACCGATATCTTCGAAGGTCCTCAGTCGACTTGTTTCTCTGAAGTCAAGGAGCCGGCGGTCTCGACGTAGATACGTGATTAATATGGATACTTAAAATTATAAAAATATGAAATTAGATTGTACCGTTACAGTGTTTCAGCTGTTATCACTCTTGTTATATTATTTTAAGTTTAATTATTAAACAATTTCTGACCTTTACAATTTTGCAATATTTTTTTTGTCATTTTGTTTTATATTTCAACTTTTTTCTATACTGCGATTATACACACCTCTGCGATCGAGATGTAACCTATTAACCTGTTTATTTGGGACAATAATTATGTCACATTTTATCTGAAGTAATTGAAATACCCAGTTTGGTAACAAAAATAACAAATAAAGTAAATGTAATTAAATTTATTTATTATGAAACAGCTAAAATACACTGCATGACATGGAAACTGCAACACCAAGAAGGGGTGCGGATTTTTTGACCAAACTTGGTAGAAATGTATAACTAGTCAAAGGCAATAATTGATTAAAATTTCAAAGAAAAAAAACAAAAGACTAACACAATTTAACATAATTTTTATTAATAATGTGTTGAACCGCCCCTATTAGTGTCACACTCCCTCACTCTTCGTGGCATTGATTCGACTAGGTGGTCGATATCCTCTTGGGGTATGGTGTCCCAAGCAACCTGTAATTCATGCCGGAGAGCTATTAGTGTCTGCGGGGGATTGGCTAAATTCATAAGTTTTCGTCCCATATTGTCCCACACATGTTCTATTGGCGAGAGGTCGGGGGATTTGGGTGGCCATGGCAAGATATTGACATGAGCCTCTTCCAAGCGATTTATAGAAATTCTCGCTACGTGGGGAGGGGCATTATCCTGCTGGAAAAGTGGGTCTTCGAGCGTTTGAAGATATGGTAGAATATGGGGTTCTACCACCTCATCAATGTAACGCTGGACGTTCATGGTGGTTTGGATGAACACCAATTGAGACCTACTCCCATATGCTATAGCACCCCATACCATAACATCCACTGCTCGATGCACATGCCTTTCAACGGAAAACTGAATATCACGACGTTCCCCACGTCTTCGTCTGACCCTCATACGGCCATCATCCCTAGACAAAATCGAGATTCATCACTGAATACCACCCTGTGCCACTCCACGTTCCAGTGCAGTCGCAATCTACACCACTCCAAACTTTGCTGTCGGTGTTGAGCCGTAAGTGGTAACACAAGATGTGGACGATAAGATTGTAAGCCGAAACCCCTAATTCGACGATAAACGGTTCGAAGGGTTACAGGACGACCAATATTACCTAACCACACGTCAGCAATTGATCTGGTACTGGAAAACCTGTCTCTTAGTGCCATTAAGCGAAGGCGGCGGTCCTGTATCTCATTAGTTCTTCTTCGGCCTCCGGTTCCTCTTTGGCGTCTTTCCTGACCTTCCCTAGTCCATGATTGATAACAGCGCATAATGGTGGATTGGTTCCGGTTAAGGCGATTTGCAATTTCCCTGTATGAAAAACCACCTTCTCGCAAACCAACAATTCGATCTCTGTCGAATTCGCTTAATTGGCGATAATTTCCACGTTGCCGCACTCTAGGCATAATAAAACTCTTTAAACACGTTAAACAAAGGTATAATAAGACAAACCATTGAAATTAATTTCAAACAAACAATTAATACACACACGTTAAACAAAGGTATAATAAGACAAAACCGTTGAAATTAATTTCAAACAAACAATTAATACACCACACATTAATGTCAGCGAAAACTGAATGAAGTGTCAGATGTGTCATGACCACTTGATCTATCGCAACAAAATTTTAATCAATTATTGCTTTTGACTAGTTATACGTTTCTACCAAGTTTGTTCAAAAAATTCGCACCCATTCTTGGTGTTGCACTTTCCATGTCATGCAGCATATGTATATGATAGAGCTATAGAGTGTTACAGTATCTTATTTAAGTAGATGTATCATTGTGAAAATAAGGAAGTAATAAAATTAGAAATTTGCATTTCTTGCTGAGTCGGTGACTTCACAGCTATTCGATTAAATTAAAATTTCCTACGTCCTACATCAATCTCCTCTCGAAGGCAGCCAATGTCTGCTGAATTTCCCTTTACGTTATCTTATCGGAAATAATATATCAATATAAAGCAAGTGATGAAAATATAATCGTTTACCGTGGAATGCCAGCAAATTCGAGAGCTTTCTTATCTATCAAGCAAATAAATTCTTGTCGAAGATGGAAACGTGTTCACAAATTAAAGACGTGTCAGCGTTTCTCGAACAGAAAAAAAAACGTGTGCGTTACTATTACCGCGCTTTAAGCATACGTGTGTGCCTTTGCCACTTGATTGGGATGTGTTGACGTAGTCGAATTCAATTTATTGCCAGCAGTAACGGCTGACGTTCGATGATAAATCACTGTAGTCTGATCTTTGTACGCTTGCTACCGCTTTTAAAATTCATCCCGTTATGCGGGAAGAATGCGTGAGACGTGTCAAAAGAGATTTCTGTCAATCGGCAAGATTAAAAGCGATCGTTTAGTGGAAATTTATACGTTATCCTCGCACCACAAAGGATTCGTTTGTCAAAATTTGAACGAATGTTTTATGATGTCATATCTTAAGCTCATATATCACTTTAAGTTTTTTTTTTATATTACACAATAAAATCCAATGCTAATCTTTTGAGAATAATCGTACCGTCTCTAACCATTAATTTCGAATTGGATGGAATACCCATAAATTTATTACACGATATACAAAAGGTCATCAGAATAATGTACAGCACTTTTTTTCGAGTACCATTTATGTGCAATGTGGATCAAGGGCGTACCACCAAACCAAAAAAGAAGCTGAGCTATATGTATACAGCGTGTCCCAGAAATAGAAAGAGGAGTAGCAGAAATCGGAAGCTAGATTGTGTAAAAACGTACCCTCAAAATATCAAGTCTTTATTCGTGCGCAGACGGCAGAAAAAAAGATAGAGAATTCAATTGGCCTTACGCCGACCCTGGACTAAATATCCACCTGCTTAACTTTCACAATCGGTCTTTTTCAGGACCACCATATTACTTATGTTAGAAAAAAGGAGGTGGAATAGATACTTCATAATAAGTATCAAGCCATTAATTACTTTAATTTTACACCTGCTAGAAAAAAATAATTACATTCTTGATATTTACTACGATTTATTGAATATTCTAAAGTAATAATAATCAGCTGTTTCTGACTACAAACACGTTAAAGAGCAACAACCTTCCTACTTTAAAAATAAAAACAATCTTTTATTGTCTGCAATAAAGTGCGTCGCCCATCTGGGTCAACAACCGACTACATCTGCGTTATCTAGACGCATCGGGCAAAAAATGTTTTATATGAATGAGTACGATTTAACGTTTTTTCCTGTTTTATACAAATAAAAGCGTATTTTTCTATGAATGCGTGTTCGTTTCTATTTACAAATGAGCATTCTTACGTTTATTTATAAACATACATTATGTACCAGGTCCGTAATGTAATTTTTTTATCTAAAAAACAACATAGAAAATTAATGGGAATGATTGGTCTGCATAGTTGCAATAACAGAATAGAGATGATACGTTCAATAGCAGTCAATTTCATGTGCGAATTTGGGTCAAAAACAAGTCTATTTCAAGGTTTATTTGTAACTTCCAGCATTGCAGAAAATCAGTTTTGCAAAGGTAGGTGGTTGAAAATGGAACTAAAAACAATAATGCTCTTTTAGACGAAATCGGATACTCATTTTTAACTCTTAACCAAAATTCGGGTAACTTTACCTTGGCAATGTCCGTTTTACACCTCCATCGCAAGATTGAGGTAGGTGCCATAAATTCTCGGCCCGACAGGCATATACAGGATCAAACGTGTTCAAACTACGTGACGTCATGCATGCACATACGCGAGGTGTACACTATAAATATGACGGTTCGAAGCCTAGTAGTTTTTAGAAACCAGCCAACCAACGTGACTAGCGCACGAAAATGTCTGAAGTAACGAAAATTGAGGACCGCGCGGTTATTAAATTTTTATCAAAAGAATGGCGTACACCTTATCACATTAAACAACGTTTAGACGGCGTTTAAATAAGATGCTTCCTTATAATAAGTAACGTAATTTTCCTATATCTAGCTTGTTGTCGAAATAAGTAACCAGTGAGACGCAAAAATAAATTCTTTTTACTATTATTTCCTTACAGTGTTAACATAGTGTAATGATATCACCACGTATATGCCATGAGTTTGATTTTTATTTAGTTCTTTTAGTTACGATAATAAAATTAGTGTGCACAGGAGAGGAAGAACGGAAAGACTCTATTCTAAGATATATCTGTTCAGTTAAGATCTACATTGTGTATCACATATATGTCATGAGTTTACTTTTAGAATTTTAAAAGTTCTGCTTCAAATAAATATGTGACTGTTTCAGTATCACATACCCTTCAATTGTAATGCTGCTTTCTGCTTTTCTTGCGGAGATCAACAGAATGTGATATCTAATACGATGCTGTTGTGGGTGCCTAATCGCGCAGCGGACACTGTCCTCGATCGACGTACCTTGGCAACCTCTGCGTATTGATCTAGTTAATGTTTATCTGATTATAATTAAGTGTGTATTTGAGTGTGAGGATCGAATCAATGCTCTTTGCGTGTAATTCATGTAGGAGATGCTCTCTTCCAGGTAAGTCGTACTATTATTTTACTCCTTTCTTTGTCTTGTCTAAATGTTAACGACATAACAACAGCAAACAATAATAACATCGACTTTTATATACAAATCAAAATTCTATTCTTCGGAACGTTATGAACAAAAATTAAAACATAATATATGAATTCTCTTGAATTATTAATTAGCAAAGACGTCGGCAAAATCTGAAATATAAAATTATAAGAGAACGAAGTTGCGCGTGTCCGTTAATTGTTTTATTTATTTTCGGATGTTAAGACTCCTCACTACTGAAATCGCAATATTCGTTGCATAGCACATACTTTAATAACCGAAGAATGTCCGAGTACCTATTACATATAAGGAATATAATAAATATTTGAAATAATAACTCAATATCTAAGCGAATAATAATTCATTTATGATAAAATATTTACACATTTGTGGCCGCGGGAAAGATGTTTACCAGAATAACATTCACTGTAATGTGGGTTGCCTAATTTTAATTTATTTTATATTCATTTAAAACAAAGTAAAGAATAAGTTGAACAAAAAATAAGTGCAAAGCGGCGTAGCTTTTTATTCAATTTTTAACAGGAACTAAAGCAAACAAATCCGCTCTAAAGTATTTTTGAGAAATCTCGTTTTAAATATTTTGACATATTAATTAATTTTCTTTAATTAAATAATTTTTTTCTAAGTTTGATTATTCAGCGGGGTAGATTACTAAATTCTTCATAAGTTGACGATGAAAGGTTTTCTCCACATTTAAAATCAACAAAAATGTTTTGCATCAAAAATCTGCTATTTTTCAACTATTCACAGATCCACAACCGACAAATTTATAAGAGATAGAGTTTTCTTTTGCTTCCATAAATCGAATTAATATCGCATCTAGGCGTGTTTGTTGTGGGTGATGAAATTGGGTGGTCTAATCAACAGGTCATTAGGTACAGCTGATTAGACGGAATTGAGGGATTAATCAACAAGTCATTAGAGACAGCTGACTAAACAGAACTATGCTGTAAAGCAGATCAAAATGTATAGTTAAAATATATTCGAAAATTGAGGCTCTTATATTCCCACGGCATGTCTTGCGCATTCAAATAAATCGTGGTTCAGGCAAAAAACATGTATTGTTCACGTGAACAAGTCATGATTTAGTCACGTGATAAACACGGCTTTGCTTTATTAAAATAATTAAATCCTTCAAAAAAAAACTCATACAAAAAAATTATACATATTGCCGTGGTCTCTTGCATATTTAAAAATAAGAATAGTATTAAGAACTAATTTAAGTATTAAAAAAATAAAAGAAATAGTAATATCAACAATTTTTATTACAAACTGAAGATTTCAATATGTTTGCAATACAAATAACACAAGTGTATGATGATAGGTTGCATATATATTTAAGTATAGAAAATTCTGATATCAAATGAATTTATTGTTCTAATTATAGGTTAAATAAGTATATTAAAATTAAGTATTATATAGGTACAAAATAAAGATAAAATAAGTCTAATATATTCGTTTTGTAGAAAAGATAAACAAGAAATATGGTTTGTGTACAATAAAACGCAACATAAATTTTCTCAAGGCGTAAAAATTGCATTAAATATTCTAAATAATAGACCTTTGTTCAAAGATAAAAAGGTACTTAAAGCAAGCAATAGAGAGAGAGAGTGATGTTGAAAGATGGAACAGTGAAGAGAGTGAGTCATTTAAACGCCATCAAACTGTACGAACAGGATCAAATACGTTATTCGAGAGAAGAAAATATTATAGAATAAATAATGCATTTAAAGTATACATAATGTAATAAATTTTATAAGAGGGATTTTTATAAATCATGCTTAAAAATTGTAAAAGTTACCTCAAACTTATAGCTATAGACAGAAAAGGATATAAGTATACATTCTGACACGATACGATCAGCAAATGTTTTTTATATAAAAGACAGCTGTGCAAATAAAATATATAAATTCATGAACTTGTATGTGTAACACAGAAGCTTCATAGACTGTAAAGACTTGTATGGTTTGGAGACCTACAAAAAGAAATATAGTAAAAATTTGTTTATAGTTTTTTGCAGATAAATATATCACCATGTGATACCAAGTCTTGGGTAGAAATGAAAGACAACGTAGTGGATACGACTGACCGTTGTAATGTAAGTAATATGGGAAGAAGAATTCCTGTTATCTGCAATGTATTTCCCATGTTACCGAGTCCAGTCTCTTCTAAAAAGAAAAAATTAAGGATTATGTTAGTGAATGGGAGAAGGAGGTATCTATCAAATGATGAAAAAGGCAACGAGTTTATAAACAAATACAAGGAGGGATTGTATTAAAAGGAATATACCTACCTTGAAGATACCGAATAGTTTAGGGAAAAGACTTTTAAATAAGCAAATGGTTTAAGGTGTTGACGTTTAAGTGAATGAACTGTCAAAAAGACAATATGTGCGCGTGTGTTAGTGAAGCAACGACAACTTGAAGAAAATGAAGGGCGGAGATTTCACAGATGATGCAGGGTGACAACCTAAATTTTAGTTCGGTGGATGGCGTAACAAGCGTTACATATTTTTTTTCGGGTATGAATTCAAGAACAGGAATGAACAAGAGGAGATTCTGATTTCGACTTCGAAAGATAAAGACTTTTTGAAAAAGCTAATGAAGGTTTAAGCGTAGGGTCATATACACAACGACTATATATATTTATTCATTTTGTATTAGTATATTAATTTCATTTTCATTTTAGTTTCATTTATAATAATAATTTTTCTTTTTGATAATTTTTTTTGTATTTCAAAATGGAGATGCCTAAGGCAGAATTTGAAGAAATGTTTAATGAAACAAAGTGAGTTTTTCAATTATAAAGAAATATCAATGCTGCAATGCGTTTGTTGGAATACTATGTGAAAATATTTATTCCAGAATAACGTTGAGCAGTAAGGATAAAATAGATATTGTCCTGTAAATAATAATTCGTTAGTTTTTTATATTATATAACACAGAAAGGATTATTAATGGTGTTGGGTAATAAGAAAATACAACGTGCGAATGTTTATTTTCAAATACCGTTATCAGGCATCATTAATTCTCGTAATTCATTTTTGATTTCAAATTTAAAATAAAATATACAATTAGAAAAGGGAAATGTTTCTATGTGGCGGGTTTTGAGACGCTGGTTGCAAGACGTGCGAATGGTTGTTGCCAGTGATCAATTCAAGCTTATCTTCGAACATGGACCATTGCGAAGTTCTAAAATTATCGGGGCATTACGTGCAAATATAATGTTTTTTATAAAATAGAATTAGCACAATATTTACAGATTATCGACATTCAATTGAGTTTCTTTATTTTAAAACAGGATAATATTATTTTTTTTTTGATTAGCATTATCGATATATTTATTCTATAAAACATTACAACCGAGAATGCGGCACAAATGTTTTGTTTCAATTATATGCTTTTTATAATTTTTTGTGGTTAATATAGTATAGCGATGCTATCTATTATTAATATTTGAATAAGTATGATTTTATATAGACTTAGATTTTTCTTTAATACAAATTATAACCTTTTCCCTATTTGAAAATAAGCAAGAGATTTACCAGGAGAAAAGAAAGCTGAATACAATGCCAGAACTCACGCGTACTTGCAAAGTACGTGCTGTTTAAAAAAATAAGTGAATATATCAAATATAATGAAAATTATCATTATTTTTATAATTATGTTGCTGGTACAGCACACATCAATATATTACTTTTAAAGATCACATATTTACAGATATATAATACCGCGCGATCATTTAAATTCTAAATTAGAGCAGGCTGTGAAATTTAAATTAAGTTGGTATATAAGTACTAATTTACAATTTGAATTGTCAAAGTGACGTTTCAAAATGTTTATTAATCAATAATTGACATTCTGGATAACCTAATAAAAAAATCCCGCCTGCTATAATTTAGAATTTAAATGATGGCGTGATAGTATAGAAAAGCTGAATTTATTAAGGCAAATTAATATTCGTATTTGTAAAATTTTAATAACTAGAAGTTCAGCATTTCTATACAATGACAGACAAAGCTTTGCTACACAACCAAAATTACTTTCATTTAATCGATTTTATTATTTTGTAAATGCGTTAAGCAATAATAAAAGCAGCAATGTAACAAGAACGCTGGTCGTATTATAACAAAATACAGCAAATGCATGGCCTTAAATATACAATTTAGTTGAATACGAAAATGTATAGCACATTTACCTAACTACACATTAGATCTTTTCGGTTACAACCCTATTAATTGCTATTCCCAAGTCGCTGCTCGAACTTGCAGAATTGCCGCTGTGAAATTTCCCTTATGCTTAGCAAACACTACTAATGAATCTCTGTGTCTGGACGAAAATCTATCCATTAGGTAAATAAACTTCAGAGCTATTTGCGACAAGTACTCGACGCTTCTGTACTGGCAATAAAACTTCCCATTTACGGAGTCGCTGGTAGTAAATAAAGTATGTGCTTCGTGTTGTTGCCAGAATTTTCCTGTTCCGCTTAAGAGTTCCGACTGTTATTGATCTTCTTAAATTATAAATTGTCATTGGGTGCTTGAATACAACTACGGAGTGCTACGTGTGGGAAGCCCGATGTAAAATTGTAAGATGTCACCAACAGGCGAACGTCTTGTGGAAATAACAATAACTCGAAAGAGATGTGTTGGTTGTCATATGAAATATATTTTTAAGGAAGAACAAGATTCATGTAGACATAGGGTACAAACAATATTATATTTACTTCACTGACAAAATTTCAAAAACAGATTCTCTCTAAAATACAAGGAAAACATTAAGAGGGGCCTTTACCTACAAATAGAAACGTATGCAACTTATATTACTCGCGGGACGAGTCGACGCAAGGGGGTTTGAGTGGGTGGAGCTACACGTTATGAGGTTTCGATCCGAACGCTTCGGTTTTATTCATAGATAAAGGAATACTATAGATAGGATACATAATGTATAAAGAATTAAAAACTTACGGAACTGCCCTCTTGCGGGTCTAGTCACGTATTACTTTCATATACTTATTCATATTTTGAAATATTTAATTATTATTTTTGGATGTGAACAAATTAAATGGGTTCATTTTCACTTCGCTTTAATGCACATCTTAAAGTCGGATGAAAATTAATACATTCAATTTGTTTAGAATAAAAGAATACTCTCTTTTTAATTTATTTTCAGCCATCACAATAGTACAACATTATTTCTCATTATATTGTACAATTGTAATGATAAATAGATCTAGAAAGAAATAATAAAAAAGAAAATCTTATAAAAAAAACAATTTCAGAAATGATGAAGATACTTTATTACAAATAATTGATCGATATACAAATACATACATGTGTATAACTAATAATAATATATAATAAATTATGTACATAATCAAGTATTCTTAATTTTAATGAAGAACTTCTTGTGTTTAATATATTATTTTCGGACAAGTAATTTCGGTGGGTCTGTTGGATAAAGTGTAAGTGTTTTACCTTACAATATCTTGTTAATGTTTTTTGTGTAGGTAAATAAATGAAATTGAATAAGTAATTTCATAAAAGTATTTCCAGCATCATGCATCACACATTTGAAATTACTTTATCAACATTAGATTTTATTTCATACAGCAACACAATAGAATAAAATCATTCCTTCAATGGTATATGGCAAATGTAGAGATGAAACACTATCTTTTTTTAAATTTGCACCATGGCACCCTGCTCAGCGAAATATATATCGCATGGTTTATAGTTTTCTCGGACTTTAGTAGTTGCTTGCAATTCTAGTTTTGGATATTTTTTAAAGCTGGCATACATAAATTGAAAAAAAATATATTATACCATTTTAAATGAGAAAGTTATATTACAATTCTATTAATTTAATAACTTACATTTGTATCCTTTGGAAACAAGCATTTTCATGCTTTTATTGTTGTTATGACATGACGGTAAACAATAAAAAAAAACATTATTACTTAGGTACCTTATTAGCTGCCATATAACTTTATGATAAAAGCAATGAAAAACAACATACAACAATTGATTAAAGTAAAACAATAAATGATGAACATAAATATATAACCAAACTATAGCACCCAAATGAATTTGAAAATGGTGAACAAATCTGAACATTAAAAGGCAATGTAACTTAAAAATAGTACTACTAATTACTCTCTTATTGGAAGTCCTCTCGGATATCTTGGATCTACTAATTCTGGAAGAAGTTTTTCTAAATAAAAAGTACACAACTTGCTTTCCATTTTTGTGTGCCAGAAGTCATTGTTTCGCTGTATTCGATCCCATGCTATGCCATGCGGAGTCCAAATGACAAAAATGCAATATTCTATATCTGTTATTTCCAACTGTCCCTGCACTTGGTAATAATAATCGTGATTACTTTTTAAAGTTATGTTACGATCTGCAGAAATATTGCAGAATTTAATTATTTTTTGTGTGATGGCCTCTTGCGGAGTTAAATGCCTGGAATTATGTGGACACTTAATTTCAATTATACCATCACCGTCTAGAATTAATGCATCCGGTGATGCTCCTAGACATTTAAGATTTTTATGAATAAAGAGTCCGCATTTTCTAAATTCAATTCTCAATTCATCTGCAATATCTCTGAGTGCTTCTGACTCATGAAATTCTCCCCATCTTGTTGCCCTGGTTCCGCGAAATTTTGAATATAAAAGGTTTTGCACCAATTTTGCAGGGCTTGTTTGAATTCTCATTTTGCACACTTTGCCGAAATTCGAAGCTGTTAAGCGTTTTAATCTTTCAGCATGCCATAAACTATTATTTCTTTGGAAAGTTGTTTTTAACTCTAAATCAGGTATACCATTTAAATTTTGCAAAAAGGAGTTGGTTTGCTCTTCCATGTCAGTCGAATCCAAGTCCAGCTCTACGGCTAACCTTCCGTAATCTAGGTCAGGCCCTGTCGTCCTTGTTCGCTAAAATGATAAATGTTACTGAAAAAAATACACAGACTGTATACCCACCTTGACGCTAAACACATTTCTTCGGAATTTGCACTTCCGCATACGTAGAAATTTACCTTCGTAGTGTTTAGTAAATTTTCCAGGACTTCTCTGGGTGAATTTTTTATTGATGTTCGTATAAAATCGTGTTCTATTATTATATGATGCCAAGGCAGCCTCACACCTAGCACTATAGGAATCACGTTGAATGAAGTTGCAACGTTTTCCACCGATGAATTTGGCTACAACTGAATTATATTGCTCTGCATGATTATTGTTTATATTATATGCTAGACTGTCCGCATTTTTTATTAAAATGTCGTGAACTAGTTTTAATATTCCGTCCCACAAACCAGCTTCTTTTATTAATGCACAATTGATTTCTTCGTTTTCTCGTTCTTCACAACGTGTGGTGGTAGCTTTACAATTTGTATGCTCACCGAATATATGATTTGGTGTATTCAAAAAATCATTTACTAGTGCATTTTTTTTCTTCTGAAGATGTTTCTGTTTCAGATGATCTTTTTTTTATTGCAGAATATACAGCAATCCTAAATCTTTCCAAATTTTTTTTCAATAAATTCCGCGAAATTAAATTATATTCTTTTTTTGTCGACAAATCCTTTAATTTGCTGTTGAAATTTCTGCATATGTGGTTAGTGCATTCAATTTTTTCGATTGGCTGATTAATTCCATATGGACGAATTGTTCTTAGTTTTCCAATCACACTACTGTCCCCATCACCTTTTTCAAAAATTATTAGTATTATAATTTCTAATTTGTATTTCTTTCATTACCTATAACACTCACGTATTTGGCTCCATACATTTGCATACTTTGACGAAACCCTTGCACGATTATATCGGCCTCCATTGAGTTTGCCGATCCTGACCAATTTTTGTAACACAAATGATCTTTTACCTCAGTCCCAGCGTTTTCGCTTTTTGCACATATTATGCAAAATACATTTCTTACTGCCATATATATCACTTTTCGAGTATAGAAACCCACAATGCATGCCTAATAAGAATAATAATAAGAATTAGTGGTCGAACTATGGGGAAACAAGGGGGTATGTCTCTCAACTTTTCTGAACTGACAAAGATTGGAATTTTATTAGTAGGTACACCTAACTGTATATAATAAGAAGAGAGAAAGGGTTATATTATTTCTACGTTAATGACATTTTCTTTAAAACAAAACATTCGCTTACCATCCCAGAAAGCGAAGCAAAATTAGACTTATATGATCTTTTAGCCCAAGTACCATCAACAACTACAGTTAGAAGTGGAAACCCATCACTATCTAGCTCTCCTTTAGATATAGCTTCAGCCTTCTCTGCTTCTGCAGCTTCCGCCATTTCTTCCACGGCATTTTCTTTTATTACTTCATGAACGTGCTTTTGTATATCATAGTACGTTCGCGAAGACATGGTAGGCATATTCATAATTGAAAAACGCTCTTCCATTTGAGTAAAACTTTGTCCCGTGCACAAGTTTCCAAAAACCTACAATGCACATTTTGAAGACAAGCGTTTGCGGTAGCTATTTAGCCATACTCAAAATAATATAAGCATCTCCTTGAAAATTTTGACTTTTACACTAATATAGACATAAATAGCTTAGATTACCATAACAAAATCAGATTATTGTTTTCTCGGGGGACACCTAACATTATTTTGAGTCTAATTTCTATGTACATTAAAACATATAAAGAGCAAATACTACAATAACACATAGACACCGTAATCATAACGACTTCCAGGTGATTACAAATTTTTAAATCTCTTACCACAGCTTCATTTATGCCCATATCTTTTGAGCTATCACGTTCAATGTTAGAAAAAAGTTTTTCAATTGCACCACATATGTTACATTTAAATACAAATTTACAATTTAATCCATTTCTCAATTCTTTTAAAAAAGTCATGTTAGTTGAATTGCATCCATATGACGATTCATGGCCGCCAAAACTTTTTAACTGCTGAATTAAATACAAAATGTCAAATATTCTACGTCCTTCTATATTCGTTTCGTCATTATCGTTCCTGGTTTCTTTTTTTACAAGAAAATTACCTTCCTCGGGTTCATTTTCAGTTGGAAGCTTGTAACTGTAATAATTTGTAAATTTGTAAATAATGTCCAAAGCCTACAGTTTCGATTGTAATACGTACTTCCCATTACCTTGTGAGTTGCCTAAATAGATGTGTTCAGCTTTTCCAACATTAACCCCTTCAGGGGATGACAAATCAATGGAAGTTGCATCAGACCTAACCGCAAAAGCGTATGTATTAGACGCGGACTGTAAGAAAGGCAATCCAAAGCTACCGTGGGTTGAAAATTTTAATATACACATAAAATGAATCGTCAAATATTTAAATTCTGAAATCTACTCGCATATTGGTATTATGTACTTAGTTAAATTAAATCGAATTAACAAATATCAAAATAATGTAAATAAAATTGTAGACCAAAAATTACTTACCTCGTATTTTGATTTTTCATACGATTTGCATGCTTACTTCTTTGGATGGTTGATTTTTTATGATAATCCAATTTTCGCTTGCCCATAACTTATATTATTGTAGCGTGATTCGTTCGTTAATTTAAAAAAACAGAACACGCAATTATAGGAGTAACTATCTAATATCACTAATTAATGTTATTTACGTATATTTATATCCAACTCATTAAATAGACACATACATTTATTTCTACAATTTCTCTATACTGTCAGTCATGTCAATTTTAGTTTTATTGACAAACCTTGTCTCCATGACACCCATTCGCATTTCGTGACATTACACTCGAATATTATATGACATTTCGTTTTAATTACAAACTGTCACTCTGACTTGGAATAGCCGACCGATTCCGATAGATTTTCGTCTTCGCTAGGACTAGCAGAGATACCGTAATGTGGGGATAGACGACGCAAAAGCTTGGAAAAACGACGTGTAAAATGTGTGTGACGATGTTTATTGTTTAATGTTTTTTATCTTCAAAAATAATTACAGAAAGTTTTTTCTTCTTTTATGTCGTGCATCAAATGTGCAGCTGGCGCGGGGAGGTCGTTTTTTTCTTTTTTTGTATCAGCCTTAGTTAGTAGACATTCATAAAATTCATGCATTTTTGGGGTTATTTCTAAGACACATAACTTTTTTAAGAAAATAAATTAGTACAAAAACGGACCTTGCCATTATAAATTGATGCCTTTTGCATCACTAACCCAAATTTCAGATTCTAAAATTACAAAATGAGTTTAAAAAACGCGAAACGGCGATGCCTTAATTTTCGATAGGTAAACGCCCCTCTTAAGAAAAATAATTGTATCCTTTTTTTTTACTCTAATCAGATAAATATTAATGAGAATTTGAATTTATTTAAGAAATATTCAACAATGTATTACTAGTTGTTTTGATAAATTAATATAATGACACTGAATAAACTAAATAGGAAATATAGCTTATTAATAAGTCAGTCAGGGTCTGCTGCCATTGGGGGGGGGGGGGGACCAGACCAAAAATTATCGAACGCTGTATGACGGGTTGTCTGAAATACATGAAATTTATTTGAGGAGTTTCGAATGCACGTACAGCTCACAGATTGAGAGCTGACCGGTGAGATGCCTCTCCCACAAGATGCGCAGTGAATTCTTATAATATTAGGATAAGCACGAGCAGTCTGGAAAAATTGTCAAGCGTTACACATCGAATTGTGTTTCCTATAGATGCATCTCTTTGCAGTATATTACAATTTCTTATCTGCATTTACTCTTTCGTCCGACTAATGTATGCGATGATGTACAAATGTTATCATTTTCTTTTTCCGAATACTTTCTCTGTCTCACACTGACCTATAAGTCGCGCAGCGAGGACTCCGCCCAGCGTTCATCACTCGGTCTGTGTACTGTAGCTTGATACACCGTCCATGTACAACAAGAGAAATAATTTTCCGTACACTTCGCGGATATATAAAGTGGTATGGGCGTGTTCGTCAATTACCAATGCATAATGAATGCATGAAATGCAATGAAAAGCAAATTATGAGTTCGGAGAATATACAGCAAACCATATGGAGTATAATTAACAAGGAGTCAGAAAAAAATGGAAGATTTTTAACGCAAAATCAAACAAAATTGACTACAGATGATTTTTCAAATTACTTTCTTCGAGTTGGAAATAATATACGAAATCATATTGATGATAGTGGGGAAGATTCGAATGAAATGCTCAAGAATACTAACAAATCGCCAGTTGATTCGTGTTAAATTGGACATGTTGATGTTGAGGAAGTGATCAACATCATCAAAACTTTAAAAAATAAAAAATCGAAAGATATATATGGTATGAGTGTATCCTTGTTAAAGGAAATAACAAGGGAAATTGCAGAACCACTAACATATATAATAAACTGCTGCTTGAAAGAAGGAATCTTTCCAAAGCAAGTGAAGCTTGCTAAAATTACACCTGTATATAAAAAAAGGAGAAAGGAATAATGAAGAAAATTATAGGCCCATATCTGTTCTTCCAACTATATCAAAGGCTATGGAAATGGTAATACGCACGAGATCGGTTTCATTTCTCGAAAAACAGAATATTTTTACTCCATTACAGCATGGCTACAGATCTGGAAGATCCACAATAACAGCGATGCTAGGAACCTTGAGTGATATAATGGATGCTACAGATAATTATGAAACCCCGAAAATAGTGGCCTGTGATCTTAGCAAGGCATTTGACTCGGTGTCGCATGGACTGCTGCTGCAGAAATTGGCTTACTATGGGGTGCGAGGTATCGCACTCAAACTGTTTAGGTCTTATCTTGAAGATAGACAGCAGGCAGTAGAATAGAACCATGAGATATCTAGGAGAGAATCAGGCAACAGTGGAGTTCCCCAGGGGTCTATTCTTGGCCCAATATTGTTTATAATATATATAAATGATATTCCCGAAAATGTTGATGCCAAAGTATGCTTGCATGCAGATGATACCTCCTTCGTATTGAGGAAAGGGGGTATTGATATGGTGTATGAGCGGGATCGCATAATACTTCAAATAAAAACCTGGTGTGATGCAAATAAGCTAAAACTAAACGGGGAAAAGACACAAACACTTACTTTTTCATCAGCCACGCAGGGTGAAACGCTAAATCTTCTGGGGGTCATAATGGATAGCAGACTTACGATGCTGTATATGCAATAAGGAGGATCAAACAACTGGTAACTCATGAAACTGCGAAATTGGCGTACTACTCGAACTTCCACAGCATAGCATCGTATGCTGCAGAAACGTGCTATGCGGGCTCTGCGCGGGTTGCGACCGTGTGACAGCTGCAGGGGTGTTTTTGCTGAGGAGGGGGTTATGACTATTATTAACGTATATATAATGGCTTGTGTAAAGTATATACATACAAATAAAACCCAGTTTATGAGAAATTCCGATAATCACAGCTACCATACTAGAAGTAAGGATGAATTAGTGACAGCGCGCCACCGATTGAAGCAGACGCAGCAATCGTTCAGTTATTGGGGTGTGAAGCTGTACATCAAAATACCAGACTTTGTTAAGGAGTTAAGTGTGAACAAGTTTAGTAAAACAATTAGGCGTTTTTTACTGACTAATGTTTTCTACGATGTTGAGGAATATCTGTCACACGACTTCAGGTGATGCCTCTGTGCATTCATGTTACTTGTGTTGTCTCATTATTGTGTACGGTTTTTTTATTCTATTAGTATGATATGTGCATTCATGTTACTGTAATTAGTTATTCGGAAGTTTTCTTTTTTCTGAATTTTATCTTTACACTATTTTGTACCTGACATGCCATGTAAGTTTTTTTGATGGCGAAATAAACTACTACTACTGCTACTAATAAGCACGCCCCACAGTGGTCTGAAACGCCCGCAAAGCTGGTCAAAACTCGAAAAAGGTTCGGATTTGGCTGAAAATCAGTATGCTTTAGTTTTTTTACTTTCTGATTGTAGATTTGAGGTAAAAATGGTAAAATGCAAAATGGGGAGTTTTAAATTGCCAGTTTTATGTTCAAAAATACCATAAAATAATATAAAATTCGGCTTAATACATTTTGTGTTGTTTCTCATTATACTTTTTATAATTATACTTACGATAAAGATAATAACAATTATGATATCAATAGTAATAATGATAATAATAATAATAATAATAATAATAATAATAATAATAATAATAATAATAATAATAATAATAATAATGATAATAATGATAACAATTATGATTTTTTCTTGGTAATTGCACTTTAAATAATTCAAAGTGACTTCTTCTAAGTTACTATTTGGTTCGGATCGTGCGCATATTAAATCTTTTCAAGATTAATTAAAAATATGTAATTATTAGGTGACATATACATGTGACACGTCACATGTATAGGGCCGCGCAACCAAATACAAATAAATCAATTGCGAGGAGAATCGCAGAAAGTCGCACCTGAATTTTCGATTTTCTAGTTAGTTAGACATTCATCTGGGAAATGAATCAGCGAACAACGCGTAGTCTCGCGGAAACATAACTTTTTTGACAATTTCGGAAAATTTTTAATAACAAATTATAAAAAAATTGTTTAAAAAAAGTAAAGTGTCAAAACATTATACCAATCTTCAGGCGCATCCTCCATCTTCTTGTTGAAGATATTTGCACGTTCACGAATTTTTGTGTGCACTTCAAATGTTGTTTTTCTCGTTTATTATTGAACGTTGCACGTAGCAAGTTTTGACAACCGCAACATTCACACACAACTACACGTCCCGTAGGCGCGCCATCTATCTGCTATTCGAGAAATAGACGTGCAGGCACCTCGTTGACCGACTACCACACAAGAAACTATTTGAAAAAAAAAATGTTTTTTTAGGTTTTGACCAACTTTTTGGACGTTTCAGACCACTGTGCGCCCGTACAATCCAATATCTCCGCGGAGTGTACGGAAAATTATTTCTTCTGGTGCACCAGCAATATGAAGTAAATTTTATACAAATAAACAGAGGTTGCAATCATTTTTTCCATACACAAGATTGAGTATCAATTGAAGAGATATGGAAAAGAAAATACATGTGGTATACCTATGCAAGCAAATATATTTGTCTATGTTAATTTATAATTTATTGCTTAATAACATTGATGCGTCTACTTTATTAATCTTTCTTTTGCTGTATTTTATTTTTCAACGCCGAGAATGAATGTTTTATTAAGATTCAGGCGAAATTTGTAATTATTCTAATAATATTTGCCAGGCATAATTAATAATAATAATAATAAATGTCTTTATGATAGTATTAACAAATTAGCAAATACAAGAATAATATAACAAATGGCAATATATGGATGCGATTAATTAGATATTAAGTTTTCTTTTGCAATAAATATATAGTATTGATATTATTATTAATTATTAAATTGTACGGCGTTTTAGTCATCTTTTTTTACAACGATTTTTATTTGCTTGTTGAAGCTTTTTAATAGAATGAGCACTGTTTTGCAGAAAACAAAAATATTACAAAATTGTAATGTGTTATCAATTGCTCCAGAATCGAGTGTGTGATGGCAGTAATCGACAATAGCGGCTGCTGAGTTCGTTTATGTTGGGCAATTACATAGACAAGAGTGTACAAGAATGATTCGTTTATTATCGGTGATATGCTCGGCGTCTGGGAATATATCACCGATAATAAACGTATCAGCCTTGTCTATGTAATTGACCCACCTAACCGAATTCACCAGCCGCTACTGGTAATCCATGAACACTTGAGCAGATATTATTGATGTCCGTTGGCATATTGTGCTTTATTCTACTGCTTTTTTCTTTCCTTTTTGTATTACTTTTACTTTATCTGTAATATTGCTTTTCCATTGCGTTCTACAGTCTATTTCACGTATATGTTTGATTACATACTCGCTGATTGTCAATTCTCGTGTAATTGGTTATAAACTGTTGGGCAATAAACAATTAAGGTTATTATTATTATGCAGTCTTCAAAACAAAACCACTTCCAATACATAACCCAAGATGTTACAGAATGTTATGGAAAATTGTCAATAAATGAATATTTACATTCACGCCATAAAAACGATAAGCAATCACAACAGGGAAAGTTTACGACTGTTGTGCAAGCAACGCCTGTCACAAACATACTTGGACAAATGGAGGGGCGTTATTAAGGCCGCAACATAAAGAGATTTTGCTGATTCTACGAACCTAAAAGTTCCAACCTCTACCTGGCGCCATCTACCCAAAGCATTATAATCTAATTGGTAATTGCGGAGCATTTTTAAATCATGTTCTAAAAATATGAAATAATGATTGGATTATTAACATTTATTTATTACTGTTATTAAAATTCGATTAATTTGACAATTATTTTGTACTGGTAGGATGTTCTACTTAAATTTTCTAATACTATAGTGGTTCATTTAATGTGTGCTACATATTTACTGTAATATTCTGGAAATTACAGCGTGTGGCAATAGAAACTATATCTAATTTTTCCACCAAAAGAATTGGCTGTTGTGCTCATTTAATTCTTACCAAAACAGCCTGTACTAAAACGCAAGTAATTTTCAAGGTACTTCGAAAAAGGAGAATTGATTATTCGTAATGTAATATAAGGAAAATTCTTGGTAAATAGCCATAATTTTGCAATTTTAGGTTAACATTAGAAATATTATGATATTTGTAGTGTCCAAAGAGACAGTTTTTGAAATTCTAGGCTGTATAGATGCAATAGGTAGACGTTTCTGGTCACTAATATCTACAATAAGTCTGAATATGTAAACTCTAAGGCACTTGAAGGCTAATTTAGTATAATTTTAAAAAGGATATTAGAAAAAAGGATTATTATGATATTTCAGTATTGTCAATTTTTTTTGTGAACAGTGTGCATAGAAATACAATACAATCAAAGAATAAGTTTAGAGAATATTATACTTTTATCCTGTTATTTGGAAATATTCTGATTTCTTTTAATAAATGTATATGTATGTACGATGTAGGCGCCGTAAATTCTCGGCCTTATATACAAAAACGAAACTTGGAACAATATAAGAATTCTCCCATACCCGGACTAAACGGTGGATGTTCCCATTCTTGAAAGCCGCAATCGCAGATGGCGGCATGATGACGGGAGCATTGTCGTGCAATAATCGCACACCTTTTGTCAATTTTCCACGACGTTTTGCATGAATACTGTCCCTTAATTTGTGCAATAAAGACGCCTAATATGTGCCGTTCATACCTATATTGCGCTCTTTAAAGTCAATTAGCAGAATACCCTCACAATTCCAGAATAATGTGGCCATCACCTTTTTCGTTGATTGAACGACTTTTGCCTTTCTGGGACGATGTTCATCAAGTCGCCGCCATTCCATGGACTCCCTTTTCGATAGAGGATCGTAAAACAGCGCCCACCTCGTATGTATGTATATCAGTTTATTGTAATATGTGAGTATATTGTACGATAAAGTTATAGTTTTATTATGTATTAAAAAGTTCATTTAGTTCTGTTTCTGTAGAAGTACATGTTTCCACATGTTAGGCTTAAAGGAGGTGCAAATGATGCTAACCGATGCCAGAGTTAATGAATATTTTATGAGAGAAATATTGCGATGTAGAATAGGAAAGGCTTTAAAATCTTCCAACTCAGTTGAAGGCGTCGATTACGTTAGCTCCTCAACATTTTCAAAATCTAGGAATTCATCTACAAAATCCAAACAAACACTTTACAACATAATTAATCCACAATTCATTTTACCTCTTAAAGTATTAGAAAAAATAAAAATCGAAAAATGTATGTAAAATTGCTATTATTTCTTAAACTAGTCAATAACTTAAATTTCAGCAATATTTTTTTAATTTTACTTAGGTCTATTTCAATAAAAAGTGAAAAATCATTATTTTTTGAGTTTATTATTCTACTACTAGATGGCGTTACATGAGGATCGTTATTTTGAGGTCAGCAAAATCAATTTCAACAACGTCAATCCAAGTTATGTTATCGCTTTAAACTCGCGCAACGGTAGAGAAATCTCGTTGGCCATGAAACATAATAAGCCTAGTGACATCTTTCGTAGCGATTCCGAACTAATCAAGAATATATTAGGCATCAAATTTTATGTACGCTTGTGGTTCAGTCCCCATATCTTTCCCTCACCCTTCCTAATATTTCAATCGACATAACCTAGAAATAAATGATTATTGATTACTAAAATAAAATCGGGAAAATGTAAAACTACTAAAGTAAAATGAGAACTTTTAAAGTATTGTAACGAAACCAGTCCACATTAAAAAGAAAGGTAAATATTCGGCGCGACTGGTAAACAAGTCGTAAAGCAATAAATCATACATCTTACATATCTACTGCGAAGCGACGGTTCTCGAATACTTCCCGGCATGTGGACAAAAACCCAGACTGTGCCCGTATATTCTCGAACTTTTACCTGCGGATATAAAAGCAGTTGAACCGATGGATGAGTCATTTCGGAATAAGAGATTCAATAGTCTCGTGTGGAACAGTGAAGATAAATAAACAAACATAAATAAATAGTTCCTTGAGTGGTAGTCGAAGAGTAAACATAAATATAAGTAGTACGAAATAAATATAGTGGTGCGGTGTTATATAAATAGAAGTGATATAAATACGCTAGTGTTACATAAATATACGGACGTAAATATTAGTAATAGAAATAAATATATGTGTTAATCTATTTGTAATAATTTTAAGTGCGATGCATTAGTTTTATATTTTTATATTGTAATTAATTTTACGTGTGTGAATATACAGACTGTTTTAAATAAATAAATTGCACGAGTTGTTTATTGCGAACCCGAAAACGCTACAGTATTTTAATATAAAAATCAAAATATATACAAATTCTAAAATTAATTAAAACGTAAATTTTGACAAGTTTAAGAACCCCTAACTTACTCGAGTTAAGTAATTCTTAATAGATTTTAATAAACCTTTCTCTGTGTTGTATGAGATATTACTACAATTTGTTCACACTGTCCTTTATTAAATAACTTCGCTAGAAGTATTTTATTAGTTTTGAACTTAATCGTATCTCGTGTACTAGCTCACGTCGAATATTAAAATTCATTAAGTATGTACAGTGTATATCCATGCTCATGAAGCGCGAAAGGCGGAGTATATAATTGGTTTATTGAATATTACATCGTCACACTCGGGAACGTGACGTGCAAGACAAGTTTTCCTTAAAGACTTTAGGCATTAATTATTGAAATTTGACTCCCGGCTCGCCAAGAAAGTTCTTAAATAACATTTTCCCCGTATAACAACCCCGAATTTCCAACATTCTCTAAAGACGCATTAGTCTACCCATTTGACAAGCACGTAGAACATGTCCTGAAGAATGGAACGGGGGATCACAGATAAATTGGGACAGGCGAACCATATTGTCTCAACTCTTAGTTCTGACCGTTAACAATCCGAATCGTTAATTTCTATGTCGTCGGTCGTAGACGTAACTTGTCTACTGCAACGCACAGTAGCATTAGAAAGAAAAAGGACATTACCGCCGAAACTTTCGCTCTTAGGGAGAACTTTTCTTTCGGCAGTAAATCGAGGAGACGCGCTTTGTGATAAATATTATCTGAATGCTCCTTGAGACTAGAAAAAAGTTACTTCACGCTGGGGAACTTAAATGCGTGCGTCTCCGCATTACATAAAATGAAGTAAAATACGCTTTAAGAGAAGAATTTAGAATGTTCTGAAAGTTTCGGCTACCTCTTAAGGGCCGGTCACTTATGAAAACCATTAGTTTTTACATTCTATCGTGTGATATCCCATCTCTTAAGAGTGTGTGCAATATAAAATATAATAATACTAGTTTAAATAAAAATAAAAATAAAACACTTGAAAACTTTCCACAATTTTTATTCAGTCTTTGCGACATATTGCTGTGATCTTCACATTATCAAAAATAATAGTATTAAGAATTAGTTTAGTTATTGAAAAAGAACACTAATTGTATTCAAAAAATCGTTTATTAAAGATTTAGTATATAAGTTCAAGACAAGTAAATATAAGTATAATGGGTTGCCTATATTTAAAGACAAACTCTTGTATCAAAATAAACATGAATTGTTAGTATATTTTAGTTAAAATAAGTATAAACATTAAGTACAAAACAAACACAAAATAAATCAATAGGCTTTATGCTGTCTAAAAGACACATAAATGCCAAATGAATGTATACAAAACTAGACATGTTCGAGAAAAATGATGCGGTCTTGAAATAAATAAATTGAACAAATAAAATATTGATTTGAACACGAATAATGCTGCCAATTCATAAGAAAAAATAGTAGTAATAAAAATAAATATATATTAGATACGTACACGTTAAAAAAGGATATAAATCAAAAACATTTCCAATGGAAATGTCAGATCGTAAATAATAGTAGAAATTGTGTAAATAATAGTAGGGTAATTCGAGGAGAGTTGGACCACTTTTTTTGAAAAATCTGCAAAAATTTTATTTTCAATGGTGAGGTAATAATTACTCGTGGGATCCTAACATAGGCTTTATTTATTCTTCTAATTGACATTCTTAAGAAGAAAATTAAACGTTACATTCGAACAAAAAAAAATAAAATAAAATGTGACTAATCAGTCCGTCTCTCCTACAGGGCAAGGAGAGATGGTCCACACAATAAAAAAAGAAGTAAAATAGTATTTTAAACAAAAAGAACAAAAAACATATATTGTAGTGGCATTTAAATACAAGAAAATTTTTATTTCTTGGCATGTTTGCCACAAATATCGCAAAAATTCAAATATTTGGTGCAGTTTTCGTGCATCCATCGTCCACATCGAATACACTTGATCCAGTCTTCAACTTTTTTTGTTTTTATGTAGTTCTCCCCACAACCAGCGCAGGTGGTTTCATAATCTTCATCTCCACTATCTTCAGAGTCATTCAATTCTGGACTCTCGTAATCCATCGACGAATCTGAGTTTTCAGGCGATTGAATTTTTTTCTTGGTTTTCCTTTTCATTTGATTTTGTTTTGCACCCATCTTTGCTGAGTTCTTTACATTTTTCTTTTTCTTCTGTTTTGAATCACTTTTTTCTTTCATGGCTTTAATATTCTTACTTGAATTAAGAACTGTTGCCACATTTCTTCCACGTTTTCTTACTTCACTTAAGGGTTTAATTTCTGGGATCGGGGAAAGCAATTTTCCTGGAGTTTTCTTTGGTGTTTCTACCAATACTTGATTGTTAGTCCGAGAATGTTGAATCGGCGGAGTGCAAGATCGCCGAGTTTCATATTCGTGTGATGGGCCCGGTTGTGGTGAGTTTGAACGATTCGGTGATGGTTGGAATGAATTTGGTGGCTGAACGTTATCATCATCGAGCATTAAAAAGGCATACTCAGGAATTGCATCTTGGTTAAGTGGCACAACACCAGTAGCCCTAAAGGCAGAAATGGCATTTTGCGCGGTGGCTGCTTTGTTCCACGAATCTCCAAATAGTTTTCCAAACACTGTTCTATTCAATTTTCTTGTTGGTTTGATTCTTATAAATTTATTGCATTCCGCATAGTAATGCGACTTCAACGATTTAAAAAAAGCTCGATCCAGTGGTTGCAAATAATGAGTGGTATGACCCGGAAAGCACAATAGAATTATCTCATTTTCTTCAGCAAATTCTAACACATCAATCGAATTAGTATGCGAAGTGTGTCCGTCCAGTAGTAAAAGTACTTTACCAGGTCTTTTTCTAGGGACAAAATGATTTTTTAACCAATCAAGAAAAATTTCACTGTTAACGTATGCCGACTTGGGGGACATCCTAATAGAAGAACCAGGTGGCATACCGTCAGCCCAGTTGTCCTTCTTATTTTTCCCTTTAAAAATGCAATACGGGGGCAAAAATGACCCTTCAGCATTACAACAAGCTACAACACTGATTGTTTCTCCTTTTTCGCCAGAAGTTATAGCAGAGATGGTTTTAGAGCCTTTTGCAGCGACCACATGTCCGGCCTTATTATTGAGTTGAAGGCCGGTTTCATCCATGTTGTAAATATTTCCGGGTTTTTCCAATAAGTCGTTTTCTATAAGAGTGTTTTCTAGAAGTTTAAAATAATCTGATACAGCTTTTCTTGACATTCCCTGTGAGCGAAGAAGGGATACTCCCTCCGACTTTCGCACCGATAGATCCGGATGGCGCCTTAAAAACAACTGAAGCCAAACGAACCCTGCTTTACCAGTGGCTCTGTTAAACTTGTGTTTAATATTCATCTTTTCAGCCAAGTCATACGCCATTCTACGGAGTACATCCCTGGTAGGAGCAAAACCAAATTTTTGAAGCTTTATGATATGTCGCACTAATTTGATTTCTGCATCCTCGCCCAAAGACGATGGCGGACCGAGACGATTTTGTTTCGTAGGATTACTATTTCGTTTTCTACGTTTCAATGTGGTTGCTGGTATTCCAAAATTTCTAGCAGCTTCGTTCAACCCCATTGCTCCATTTGCTACTGCAGTTAAGGCATCTTGAAGTGCTCTGGACGTCCAGTTTCCTCGGTGTACATTACCTTTCCTTGTGTAAATATTTGGCATATTCGGTCCTACAAAACATTGGAGCTTTACGCTTGTACTTTGTACCTACCTATACTGTTATAGACTATTTAATGGAAGTATTTTTTTTTCAATAAGAACTGAATGTAATGACGCCGTGTTTAAGAAATGTAGGTAAATTTTATTGCAAATTAAAGCAGGTCCAACTATCCCATAAAAAAATGGTCCATCTATCCTAAACGCATAGGAGAGATGGACCACTTCGTCTTTTCATTGGTAAAGACGAATTCGAAGTTTTGTGAGATTAGGTACGTCTACGAAGCCTATACTAATTAGATAATTACAGCAAAGTTCTAAAAACTTACTATAAGTAACGCAGTTGATGAAAACGTCCGAGCGCTAAAAATTTTCAGCAGTCGTCAAATAATGACTCAGTAATAACACAGCTAATTCTTAATATATCTCAATGCTCTCTTCCACACACAAGTCGTTTGAGACTATGCAGTTCGCTTATGGTAGCATAGCGCCATCTGACAAGAAATAGTACAGATTTTCGAACTGGACCATCTCTCCGCGTGGTCCAACTATCCTCGAATTACCCTAGTATGAATTAAAATATACACTTGTTAGTTCTTGTATGTATAACTCACGCGGTTCAAAGACAGTGGAAATGGTCATGTGTGGTTTAAAAACCTGCAAAAGAAAATAATACAATGTTAATGTTATTATAGCACTTTACAAATTGATGGGTTACCAGAAGAATTCCTGTGGTGTGTAATGTGTTTCCTTTACTGCCGAATAGAAGGATTTCTAAAAGAAAAATAAGGATAAAACTGAAACATGGTAAACGGAAATATGTTAGCAAATGATGAAAAGGGTAATGCATTCATATACAAATACAATGAAGGATTATACTGAAGAAGAGAGAATAAAATATACTTATCCAAGAAGGTATGCAACAAAAATTGTAAAATTTTTATAACAAACAGTTTGGGGCGTCGCCATTTGTGTGTATAGCTGTCAAGATGATAAACGTATATTGGTTCGAGCGTGACAAATTAAGTGGTCACGCCTGTCACGCGACCGTAAAAGAACCGTATTTTTATGAAATTTTCCTGGGGAAACGCTTGATGATTTTTGAATTTTCCCCACTTCAAAAAGCATGGTTTTAAATATTCATAACAATTTTTTTATTCGAAAAATATTCATAAATATAATGTACACAATGGTTTGTGCAGATCGCTGTTTGGGAAACATCTTTTGCGGTGACCACTGCTGCTTTGAAAATAGATCACCTGGAATTAAAAACCAAACGCCTTCAGTTTGAGTAATAAATTATCTAGTGCTTGAACGAAGGATTTGATGAAATATTGATTTTTGGAAGAATGGCGGCAATTTGAAGTTGAAATGACATTTTCGGCAAACAAAAGTGCTCTTTTTTTTATTTGAAAAGGAACCAGGCATTGGAAAAGAAATTTCTTCGTTCACACACTAGATTTTGATGTGTGGATAAAGCTTGTGAAATTTGAAGTTGATCGGTTCAGTAGTTCTTGAGATATAGTGGTCACCGATTTGGAAAAAGTCGTTTCGCAAAAAACGCGTTTAAAGTTTTAGTATAGAAGTGATCCATTGTGACTCTACTACACACTCCACAGAGAAATACATAATTTTGTTAACAAAACACGCGCGCTCTGCAGGTCCTAACTTGCGTAACTATCGTCTGCAAAGCATCACTCAAGGACATTTCCATACCCAGCCCGTGCAATACTCTAACGATCTGCGGATTTCTTCTCTCGATCAGACAGTCATTCTTGTCAACATTCAATTTACAAACTGTATAACTTTCTCAATTTTTAAGGAATCAACTTGAAATTTTCAGAGAATATTCTCGAAATGTTAAACTTTGAGGATCCATCAAAAACCAAAAATCAATTTTTTCGAAAATTTCAGACAGGCGTGAGCCCTTAAAGAAAACAAACGAGAAAATTTCATCACAGGCGTTTTTGAAAATAGAAGCCAACCTAAAGTTTAATTGAATGAGAGAGGCGCTAAAAATTGGCGATAGGAATTTTTTTTTTTTATATATAAGGCAAGAAACAAGAATGAACAGGAAGATTTTAAGTTTGTAATTCGAGAAGTAAAGACGCTAATTTTTGTAAAAGATTAACAGATTTAAGATAGCTAAAGTGAGGGCAGGGTTTATTAGACACTACATATCGACTCACGATTCAATCATTTGTATAAAAGAGTTAGAGTTTAATTTTTAATTTAGTTTTCTTTTAAATAATTTCATTCAATTAATTTTTCTTTTCTTTGCACTAATTTTAAAGATGGAGGATATCAGTAGTTAGAATTTGACAAAATATACGACGAAATGATGTAAGATATGAGATGAATAATTCAATTTATGGAATATCAGATAAATATTATCTTGTTTTATAACAATATTTCTTTTCATTTTTAAATATTAAAAGGGATAGTTAATGTTGTTAGACGTGCTGAAGGTACTATGTGAAAATATTTGCCTTTAGTAAATCGTTGGGCATCATTAATTAAAGGAATATTATCTTGTTTTATGACAATATTTCGTTTTCACAAAAATAATAAATGGATAGTTAATGGTGTTAGACATGCTGAAGGTACTATGTGAAAATATTTGCCTTTAGTATATCGTTGGGCATCGTTAATTATTATATAGTCACTTAATTTAGTAATTCAAATAAAATAAATACGAATAAGCAGAAATGTATTTGATGGACAGGTGCTAAGCTGCTAGAGGTACAATGTGAGAATGTTTAGAGCTAGCGATTAGTATAAGCCAGTTTCAGAGCATTCACGTTGCAAGGTTCTAGATTACCAAGGCATTATGTGAAAACGTATCTTTTGGTGAAATAGAGTCGGCTTCGTATTAATAAACAAACTATCAAGAATCAATATTTTTTTTTATTTAAAGGAACAAGATAATTATTCTTTCAGTTATCATTATAGATGTATAAGTATTTCACAAGCATTATAACTCTAAAGTGAATACAAATGCTTTCCTTTTCTTTTTCTTTGTAAAATAAATATATATATATATAGTGTTGAAATGTTATTAATGATCGTCAAATCTTTACAAAAATATAAATATAATTTTTATATGAGATTTAAATACTTTGTTTAATTTTGACCATATTCCAAACAAAACTAGAAAAGAAGTGTACCAGAATATAAGAAGCAAATCACTGTAAGAACTCATAAAAACATAAATAAAAATTATATGCTGTTAGGAATAAGTTTATATACAGACTATTCTAATTTTTATTATTCATCAGCATTGATAGAGTCACAGCAATATGTTTCGGTATCTTCATACCATTTTCGAGCTTAACTAACACGTCAATTTGTGTGAAGGGTATTATATATGCCGTTGTGTTTATTGCCTCTTTGTACATAAATGTCTATTATGGGTGTGTGTGTGTTCGTTACTTTCTCTTTTCTTTGAATTGATTTTGTAATTTCTAATATTACCAACAAATTTAAGTATGGACCGTTGTTTACATTATGCATAAGTTTACAACTATCTATATTGGGAAAATGGAGATTATCTATACAATGTTCGGCAAGGCCTGTATTTCTAATATTATGCAATACTGATCTTTTATGTTGTTTTAATCTGGTTTCGATCTTTCTGCCACTTTGTCCGATATAGATAGCTTTACAGTCTATGCAACTAATTTTATATACACCTGATTTGTTGGTAAGCTCAGTTCTTTCCTTGTTATTGACTAACATAGCACCTAAATTGTTTTTATTTATGTTAACTGTTTTGATTCCTATTTTCTTAAGTATTCCGTTAATTTTATAATTAATCTGTGGAATGTATTGTACAATATGCCATTTCGTGTTGTCTTTTTCTATTATTTTAGGGTAAAAGTGTATTTTGAGTTTTTCTCTTTTTTATGTTTGATAATGTCATCTACTATTTCCTCTTAAAATCCATTATATCTAGCTATAGTTTTAATTAATCCAAACCTAATAAGTTGATATAATTTAGTTTTGGTTTAATTGTAACTTTACTTTTTTTTATATAATATCTACTATAGTGTTTGTCTTATAATTATATAGTTAATATATGTATTGTGTAATGATTATGTGTATTTACCAACACTATCAACTATCGTATTTTGTTTATACATTTTATTAAAATAAAGAAACATGTAAGTACAAAGCATTCTGTTAGATGTTTTATTTTACCTGATATTTGCGGCCGAAAATATCTATGAGATAACTAGCCCTTCTAAAATCTCCGGCCGAATTTACATACAGGCTTTTATTGCCTGGCCTTTTTCCGGCCGAAATTACATCCGCCCCATAGGACATATATTATCAATTAATGAAGAAGATGATGAAGTTTATGCTAATTATCTAAAACAGTGTAAATCCGGAATCCTGAATTATGCAATTTGCGTCGATATTATTTATGTGGAAAAGGGCACGTTTCGATAAATCAATTACTTTTAATACATTTCTTGTATATTTCAGCAAAGAATTTTAATATATTTTCAAGTGAATTGTATAAGAGATAAATAAAGTACATTTTTCCTCCTTAACGTTTCGGTATATATATAGCAAAAGAAATTGTAATACGTAAAACAATGTGGACATTCGTACATAACTGATTTTTTTAAAAACATAAAACACTTACGTTACGTATTCTTGAATTAAAAACTTAAATTATTATTGCTTCTTCTGTCATATCATTTTTCTTTATGTTTTCTCGTTTATATCTTGTGTTTTTTCTTTGAATTTTATAGTATGTCTGTGCTTTTCATATTTATTTACTTTTCAATTATTGAATATTATAACAGTCGTTTGTGGATTTTACTACTATTCTGACATTTTTAAATTATGTGTGTATTTTAACCTATGTCTGAATTTTAGATTTTTATATTAATTACGAACAAGAGAAATTGAAGAAAAGGGAAAAAAGAGAAAAACTTTTTTTAACTTTTCTCTACAAATACTATATATATATATATATATATATATATATATATATATATAATTTTATAACTTTAAAAGTATATACAATATCCGCATTTATAATGTCAATTGCAGAAATGGTCGTCTTTTCAGTGAAAAAGAAGTCAATCTTACTTGATAGGAAAGTAATGTTACCGGTATTATCGTAAGTTGCACTTATAAAATCTTCGACTCCCAAAGACACGTATTTTTTCTTGCACTTTAAAAAGCCCTAAATCTCCTAGAAGTATGCAATCTTTTCTGAACTTCCATTAAGTAGACGAATTGCCAAGACAATCCAGGTTACGCTAACGTAACATAGTAGCTATTCCTATTCTCGAATATCTCTTTCACATAAAATGCAGATAGATTTAGAAGATTAGTGGCTCTTTGAGAACCAGATTTGTCGAAGCGCATCTGTACTCGGATTTATACGTTGCCAAAGTTCTATATAGGTATATTTGAAGGTTCTTGGAAATTTATTGCCGTAATTAATCCAGTTATCGGCTTAAGCCGTCTGTATAAATTTCCCATAAACGGACTTCATCTTTAAAGCTATAATGTTTACCTTCAGATAAAATATACCGATGGGAAATTCTTCTAAATTAATTACTTGTTTGAATCGAGTATTACTTTGTTTTAGTAATTTCTTCTCGGTATGTGAAATAATTTACTTATTTGTTGTGAAATAAAGGCTGAGGAAAACGAAAAAAACACAGGAGTTTGAAATCCACATATTTATTAAATAATTTTATTATATAATTATTAATTACTGGCTATAGGGACGGCCATGGAAGCAGATCAATATTAGCATTATTCAAAAACTCCATAGTGACCCCTGAGGCGTGTGACCGTCCATTATTATGTTGAAAATTGGAATTACCAGTTCTTGCAGATATAGGATTAACACTGTTCTCAATACAAGATTTATAAAACAATTCGCATTTAATGTTCCTGGAATAATTACTAAAGGAGATCAACTTCTATGGCAGATAGGGTCCCACACCATTACACCTTAAGTTAGAACCAGGACGTCTTCTGATCATTCTGCGACCATCATGAGACCATAAACAAAATCGAGATTCGTCGCTAAAGACGACTCGATTCCGTTCCTCATTCCAGTGCAACGTATCATTAGCCCATTCCAGTCGTGCAGGTCGATGACGTGGAGTTAGAGGTAAACCAAGAAATGGACTGTACCATCTAAACCGAAAAGATGGAATTCTTCAATACACAGATCGTATGTAGGATCTGTTGATGAACCTCTCCATCTGTCACCAATTTATCTTGTTGACGAAAACGGTCTCTAAGAGCCATAAGCCGAAGAGCACGATCTTCACGACCGGTGGTGAGTCTAAGACGTCCAGGCCATGTACGTTGTCGCTCTTCATTATGTTCTGTTCATCTTCGCCAACATAGAGTAATTGTAGCAACACTGCGGCCCACACGATTAGCCACATCACGAATTGATAAACCGGTCTCCCGAAGCCGACTATTCCACCATGTTCAAAAGCAGTTAATTGATGAAAATTTGCGTCGTCGAATAGGAGGCATTTATTCCCACTATAACACTAATTGATTCTGCACGTATGCTTTATAGTAACAATCAAATAAACAACGCCAAATGAATGTCAAAAGAAAACACTAGCTATTGTTTATTATTATTTCTATGGTAACTGTTGTATATGCGTTTAGAGCAACATAATATATTTGTTGTATTGCGCCTGCGCGACATCTACCATCCCCACTTATAGCATTACACAAATCAGTAATAGTTAAGACACCAGCTCTATAACATTGTGCATCAACATTAAAGTATAATAATATATGCGTTTAGAGCAACATAATATATTTGTTGTATTGCGCCTGCGCGACATCTACCATCCCCACTTATAGCATTACACAAATCAGTAATAGTTAAGACACCAGCTCTATAACATTGTGCATCAACATTAAAGTATAATAATATATGCGTTTAGAGCAACATAATATATTTGTTGTATTGCGCCTGCGCGACATCTACCATCCCCACTTATAGCATTACACAAATCAGTAATAGTTAAGACACCAGCTCTATAACATTGTGCATCAACATTAAAGTATAATAATATATGCGTTTAGAGCAACATAATATATTTGTTGTATTGCGCCTGCGCGACATCTACCATCCCCACTTATAGCATTACACAAATCAGTAATAGTTAAGACACCAGCTCTATAACATTGTGCATCAACATTAAAGTATAATAAAACACGTATGGCATTTTGAATTACCCAACATAACATGGCGCAGTCAGAAAACCGATTAGTGAAAAAACGACGAAAAGTAGTGAAAAGCAGACAGTAAAAAAACGATTAGTGTAACACTCAGTATAGTGTTATAAGTATTGTAAAACATTTAATAATACAAGTCAGCAGTTTGACTGAATGCGGAAGCTTACGACATGCATGCTTGCTATCCTAATATGGTAAAATGTATATAGTAATACGTAGATAGGAATCTAGGTTACCAATATCGCACATTCCTTTATTTTAGTCTATATATATATCTTGTACATATATTAACGGACACTTACAGTTACGATTATAATTAGATTTACACAGTATCAAGTAAATAAAGACATATCGAACAATATGGTGTTATTAATTATATAAACGAACCAACAAAGTATTACATGGCGATCCATGCCAGTTAGTGCATTACAATTTTAGCACTAAGGCTTGAGAAGAAAAGCTTAGGTTGATGGAATTTAAATATTTAAAATGGAATAAGTTTAAATTTAAAAATTTTATCGAAACCATGTTCGAAGTTTATGGAACGAGAAGAATATAATTTGACAATGTAATAATATACACAGAAAAAAAATGGAAAGAAAGTCATTCGTCGAAATGAGTGCTGCTCAGAGTCACAGCGTCACAGTCAGCAGCGTCAGGAATCAACATAGAACCATAAATCGTGATAATTTAAAATAGAGATAAAAATGTAAGTCGTTTTATGTTAAATTTAGTTAAATTGTAATAGCAAACACGCAACTTTGTACTAATATAGTGTTAATTGTAAATTAATGTGAATTTTAAATTTGTAACTTAATTTTAAGTAATTGCTAAGTCTATCTTTACTATTCATGACTACGTGGGAACAAATTAATTTAAATCTTTTAAAATACAAAGAGGAAATAGTAGGTCAATCCAAACGCGCGATAGAAAAGGAAGTTCCCAAAGGAGAAACTACTAGACAAGAAATTCGAGGTGCTCTTATCATATTATTTAATGATACTACTAGTTATATAAATACTTTTTGGCATAATTTAGATAACGAACAAAAAATTTCTGTTAAAAATATATTTAATTCAATTAGAGAAAAAGTTGTTAAATCCTTTATTTGCTTAAACGTTGAGTACCTAGTTCCGACTACTTGTTTAGGGAAAATAGATTGTTTGTTGGTAGACGAAAGCTTCATTACAGAGAAAAAACCCGCAAATATGACGACACCAACGGAATTTTTTAATTTAGCAAGCAAAATCATGCCCCACGAATTTGACGGTTCACTCGATAAATTGCAGTCCTTTATAGACGCGTTAAATTTGTTAGACGCTAATTCCGAGAATCATGCAAGCAATGCAGTTGCCTACATTAAAGCGCGCTTATCCGGTAAAGCTCGAAATATTATTACAACAGAAAATTCGTTGAAAGAAATTATTACTACTTTAAAATCCAAAATTAAAGGCGAAAGCTCGCAAGTATTAGTAAATAAACTACTTAATTGCAAGCAAAATTACAAAGATGCTTCAGTTTATTGCACAGAAGTTGAAAAATTAGCACATAATGCACATATTAATTCTCGGTGTTGAAATGAACGAAATAGACAACACAAAACCCAAAGTAAAAATAAAAAACCAAAAGATATATCTTTAGAATATAATAATTAGAAACCAGACTTCATATTTTATTCTAATAATACACGAATTAGACAATTATGAAACTTTAAAATTGCCCATATTACAATTCAAAATATTATCTACATCACTTAGACTGATGATTAGGTATAAAAGAAAATTGAACGTTCAAAAAACATATCCAATCATTAACGGTACTATTGCATTAGAGCAAATACTACCTAAGCTAGAATCTATAGCTGATGATTGTAAGTTTAATGAATTAAGACTAAGCTTAGCCGACGATATTTTTAAACAGTATACTGTAAATGAATTTAAAGAATTAGGGCACAAATATCTTAATAAACTTACCATTCTACTTTGCAGTGAAAAAAAAGTGATCACTAATAAAAATGAAAAACTAATGCAATTAATACAAAAATTCCACAATAACCCTTTCCTAGGAGGTCATTGCGGTCAAAAACGGACTTTTAAAAAACTTAGAGCTTCTTTTAGATGGAAAAATATGTCACGTGATATTGCTAATTTCACTAAAAACTGTCATAAATGTCAGATAAATAAGACTAAGATTAAACCCCCCGAACCATTAATAATTACTCCCACTCCCCAAAAACCCTTTGATATCGTTTCTATCGATACAATTGGCAAACTACCCAGATCGGTTGAAGGTTACGAATACGCTGTAACAATACAATGCGAACTAACTAAATATATAGTAATAATTCCTATACAAAATTCGGAAGCAAATACTGTTGCAGATTGCATAGTCAAAAATTTCATTCTTATATACGGACCCATGAAGGAAGTACGAACAGATATGGGCACCGAATATAAGAACGAAGTATTCAAAAATATAGCAAAATTGTTAAGAATCGAACATAAAACTTCAACCACATATCACAGCCAGTCGATAGGTGGATATGAAAGAAACCACCGAGTCTTAAACGAATACCTACGTATATACATAAATGATACAAAATCTGATTGGCCAACATGGAGTCAATATTACGCATTTTGTTATAATACTACCCCAAATACTTATCATAATTACACACCATTCGAATTAGTGTTCGGTAGAAAATCAAACATTCCTGAGTCGTTACTAGGCACACAAATTGATCCCCTGTATAATATTGATGCATATGAGCAAGAATTCAGATATAGAATGCAACTCGCACAGCGAAGGGCGAGAGAGCAACTCGAAAAATCAAAATTTGATCGTAAAAACTATTTAGATAGTAAAGCTAGTAAAATTGATTTGAAACCAGGTGATCTAGTTACAGTAACTAACGAGGCTCGACACAAATTCGATTCTTGGTACAATGGTCCTTTTGAAATTGTCAATACTCACGAGGCAAATTGTACAATTAAGGATAATAAGGGTAGACTTTCCACAGTACACAAAAATCGTGTACGCAAATATAATAATCAAGATTGTAAATAATAACTAAATATAAGATAAAATAAATGCAATGTTTTAGTATTACTTAGATCTAAGATTTTATTGTTAGTTAAATAAGTTTAAAATAAGCAGTAAGGAATAACAGGTATGCATGTCTTACCTGAAAATCATATTTAATTACTTTTGAAAATAGAACACCCAGATTCCTGTAAATGCCTCTTGCAAGTGGCCATAGCAAGGGTCATTCTCCTAAAAATGGGTGGTGTAACACTCAGTATAGTGTTATAAGTATTGTAAAACATTTAATAATACAAGTCAGCAGTTTGACTGAATGCGGAAGCTTACGACATGCATGCTTGCTATCCTAATATGGTAAAATGTATATAGTAATACGTAGATGGGAATCTAGGTTACCAATATCGCACATTCATTTATTTTAGTCTATATATATATCTTGTACATATATTAACGGACACTTACAGTTACGATTATAATTAGATTTACGCAGTATCAAGTAAATAAAGACATATCGAACAATATGGTATTACATTAGTCAAAGAGACAGTAATCAGTGAAAAGAATAATTAGTGTTAAAAAGAAAACAAAAACTGGTCGGAGATCATTAGTGAAAATAAAGATTTATTTGGGGGAATAGGACACATTAATATTAAGCCGTATGAGTTAAGAACTTAAACCGGATTATAGGCCGCATATAGCCGCAAGTAGACAGATTCCATTTCAATTAAATAAGCAATTACAAGAAGAATTAGACGCGATGATCAAAGACGAAATCATAGAACCAATTACAGAAGCCACAGCCAAACAATAAAATTAGAATTTGTTTGAATCCCAAACATCTAGATGAGGCCATACAACGGGAGCACTACAAAATCCCCACATTTGATGAATTTACAATAAATTTGAGTGGATCAAAATATTTCACAGTTTTAGATGCAAATAAGGGATTTTGGCAGATTCGTTTGACCATCACATTGAGGCATCACAGTTAACTACGTTTGCAACGCCTTTTGGTAGATTTAAATTTTTGAGGCTACCATTTGGTTTGGCATGCTCGCCTGAAATTTTTCAAAAAACATTTAAAAACGAAGAATTTAATAAGAGAAATCATGACTTATTTGACGAAGTGTTAGAAGAATACATAAACAGAAATCAGAACCAATCGATCAACGAAGAAACGCATATGGTAACCCGCGATTTGACTAAAAACAGTGAAAATGTCTTTCAACCAGAATCAAATCAAAACGAATTACAGAATTATAAAAAATCCTAATACGAAAATGTTCCATGTACCATGCTCCATATCTTTGCACGAGGTTCCTAAAGATCGGACTTTCAGTCTTGAAATAAGCATTATTACTTGATATTTGCTGACAGATAGAGCTACAATTTAGAAGAAAGAAGAATTGTTGTTATTATCCTTTCGTTAAAGTTTTCTTTTTGATTTTAAAGTTTGTTTTTAATATTTGTTTATTAACTTATTTTGACGAAAAACACATCTGACAACGGTGTAAAACAATAAGTAGGCAGCCTAATGTTGTTCTAGTCAAATACATTACTACTGTCAAATTTTGACACTTTGTAATCTACCTATTTCATTCGACTTGCTTATTTTTCGTGTTTATTTGTATAGTTTTAATCAGTTTTCGGGTTTTCGTGTTTACTAGTTGTTCTGTTTGTTTATTATGAATTTTACGTTCAACGAATATGCCGATATGTACATGATATACGGTTTCTGTCGTGGAAATGCTAGCATGGCAGGGCAGGAATATCGAGAGCGTTTCCAAATCGGAGGCATCCAAGTAAAAATGTGTTTCGAAGGCTGGACCAACGACTTCGTGAAACAGGTTCGTTTATTCCAAGAAATGCGAACGCAGGTCGACCAAGGCAAAGGCGTACCGTGCAACTAGAAGAGCAAGTTCTAGCCACAATACAGGAAGATCCCTCTGCGAATACCCGTCAATTAGCTTCTACACTAAATATTCCCAGTAATAAGACTGTTCATTTGGTTCTACGAGAAAACTTGCTTCATCCATACCATGTTTCTATAAAGTTCAGCCTCTTTACGGAAATGATAACTTATTTCGAATCAATTATTGCAATACAATCTTAAATAGAATTCAGGAAGAGGGTGACTTTTTAAGACGTATTCTTTGGAGTGATGAGTGCACGTTTACAAGACATGATGTGTTTAATACTCATAATTTTCATCATTGGGCAGATGAAAATCCACATGAATTTCGCGAATACGGCCACCAAAGAAGGTTTTCTATTAACGTTTGGCTGGGTATAATAAACCACAGGGTAGTTGGAACAATTTACTTACCAAATCGCCTAGATGCCGGTGAATATTTAAAAGTTTTAGAACAAGTTATTGATGAGATACCGCTGAACGTACGCCGTAAAATGATTTACATGCATGATGGAGCTCCTGCGCACTTTGCTCGTAATATAAGAGACTGGTTGACTGAACACTTCCCAGACAGATGGATTGGTCGTGGCGGTCCCCTTTTGTGGCCTGCGAGATCCCCCGATCTCAATCCATTAGATTTTTTTGTTTGGGGTTTCATTAAAGGTAAAGTTTACGCTACACCTCCACAGGACGCTGACGAAGTTAGAGCCCGAATTGAAGCCGCAGTATTAGACATCACACCAGAAAGACTTGAGCGAATAGTACAAACGATACCACAAAGATTGCAGCTATGTCTACAAACTGATGGATTTCAATTCGAACAATTATGTAGGTAATAATTACATTGATTTCTATCAAGAAGATGTACAAAAATTATTCAATATTATCAAAAAAATTTTAAACTTTGTAATATTTTCCTAATAAATATGTAATCTAAGAAACCAATTTTATTTCGTTTGTTTCTTTTTTAAATTTAAAATGTAAGGTTCACATGACGGCGTGTAAAAATGTTCCGAAGATTATAACTAGCACATGCGTGTTCAATGTTGCCAAATGTATGTTTCTTTCAAATTCATTCTGAAGATAAAGGAAGCCTGATACATCGTTTTAGGATTAGGACTTTTTACTCAAAATTTGACCAAGAATGTCGCCACGTGTAGTGGGTCCGCCAATTTATACACACCTTGTATACTTATGGTGGCCAGAATATATATCCTTTTTCCTAAAATGTAGTCAGCTGAATAAATAGAATTTTATTTCAAAAGAAAATACCGACTATTAACTGAACATTGTTTACATTGAGTTCATTTATTTTACAGATTCCTACATACTGCATTCTACCTAACAGCCTCTTCCATACATATCTATATTTCAAGCAAAACAAAATCGTTTTCATGCTAAATGACAATGAAAAATTAATTCTAATTACAGTGGAGTTCAACAACAACAACAACAAAATAGAATACGTATGTGGTATGATGCTAACCGGGATTCGTACGTTTTCTAAATAAACAAGGGTGAAAACAAAGGAGGTGGAAAGTGAACAGAAGCAGGGAATAACAAATCAGGATTATCTGGTTCACGCAAGGCTTAAATTAAACAAGTAGGTAGTGCCCAAAGAGAGTATTGAAAAGCTCCGAGTTAAAAAAAAGGAAAACAAAAAATTAGGAGGGAATTTGTGAATAAGCGGAAAGAGGTTTACATTAATTTTTTCAGTGGCCTTATTTTTATTTTCTGTACGGTTTGTGTTAAATTCATTTCATATTTGACGAATGCCACAGTTCCATGTTAATAATAACTCGTGAATAAATATAAATATTTTTTAAATGTATGTGTATGATGTATACACATTATACAGACTTGAAAATTCGTTAGTACTATAGGTAGATACTTTATTTTTCGTAATTTTAATATGTACGACCGTTGGATAAATAATAAATGTAAATAACTCCATATCAAATTTGATAAACATCGTCTATATATGCGGCTTCTGGAATTACATATAATGCTTTTAATTATAATTAAATACGCTTAACAATTTGTATGTGAATATACTACCGTTGATGAGAAAAAAATAATTAGTAATACATATATTTACTATTCAGATATTTTGCAAATATAATGAATTAAAAAAAAAAAGAAAAACGAACCCAAAATATATATACCGAATGAAGGAATGTAAATTATCTACGTTTATTACAGAAAAATGCATATGTGACTATATTTCAATAATATTTTATGATACAACTGGCCTCACCCAATTAAAATAGGCGTTAGTAATGAATCATTAATATAATTAAACATATGAGGCCCGTAGATGTAAAACTCGGTAAATGCAAACATCATAGTTGTACGTATCACCAAAAAACAATTAACTAAATATGTATGTATAGTGCTTATATAAGCTTCCAGATGATGATGAGAGAGGTCGCACACATCCTGAAGTTGGTTGCGGGCGTTCATTTTGAATTTATTTTTTTTTACCAAAACTCGGTAAATGCAAATTTAACGAGTTTTGCTAAAAAAATAATTTTGCACTTTCGGCGTTGGTAAAAATCGAGTTATCTTATTCATTTAGTCCAATGTTTTATACAATGTAACAAAGTAATTCTTGGAGAGTAAGCCATCTCACACTATTAATAGTGTGAGAGCGCTTACTCTCCAAGAATTACTTTGTTACATTGTATTGTAATAGGTACGCCACCTATGGCGTGTTCATTGAATGCACGTACATCTACAGTTGCCCGATTAGTAGTTGTACTACGGAGGGTAACATTACCTTGCGATGTCGCGCTTGTGTAACAGATGCTGCTGGGAATCTCTCATGGCATTAGGTACGTAAGTCGACTATTTCAGGTAATCTAAGTTTTTAAGCCATTGTGACCACCAAATACTTAACAGCAGGAGTCCCTCAAGGCTCGGCTCTGTCTCCACAACTCTATGCAATCTACAGGGCGGACATTCCAAAATCAAACAACTGCATTCTAGCCACATATGCCGACGATACAGCGTTGCTCTAAAAATCACTAAACCCCACACTGGCTGTTACACATCTTCAAAATTCACTCAATGAGCTCATTAAATGGTACGACAATTGGAGAATCGCCAACAACTCACACAAAAACTCAAGCAATAGTTTTTCAAAAAAAATCAAAAGCCCTAGTAGGGAAACTTTACATAAACCATATCTCCATTCCATGGTCCCCGATGATCAAATACCTAGGGATCACACTAGACACCAGACTATCATACGCACAACACATGAGACTCACAGCCAAGAAGGCAAAGGCAACCCGAGGACGCCTTTGGCCCCTACTAGGAAAATTCAGTCCCCTCTCCCCACATCTCAAGCTTCAGATCTACACACAAGCTATCCACCCCATTATGACGTACGCATCCCTCATATGGTTAAACGCAGCCAAAACCCACATCAGATCCCTACAAGTCATCCAAAATGTTTCACTTCGAATGGTCTTCCGAGCCTCACTCTACATGAGAAATTCTCAAATTCATACTGAAGCCAACATCCCACCAATAGCACGAATACATCAAGGAACTCACTAAATCTTTCTATGACAAGATGGAAACACACTCAAATCCAAGCATCACCGAAACTAAACTAATTTATGACCCCCACACATAGTGGAAATATAAACGCTCAAGGCTCACAATAGACATTTCATATCAAGAATAGAAGTAAAAAGCTAATAGCTTAGCTCATAACCCCCAAAAAGAAGAAGAAGAAAAGCCATTGTGAACAACACGTTCGTGCACTGATGAGACCATTGTAAAGTCGAAACAGCTGTCTGCACGTTGTTGTTCGCAATGCTAGCTTAGAGTAGATGTGCATTCATGCATTTATTATTCATATACGAAATTTTTCGTGTATGTATACTTGAGTGAAATGTTTTATTGTAACTTGACTTTTTTAAGTTAACAAACTGAAGCATTTACACAGGAAACTCTTCGATTGCAGGAGAACATGCTTGAGCAATTTTGTCCCGAGAATCTTCCTCTTCAGAAGTTATCACGTTTTGAGAAAGTACAATGTTCAAAAAGACTGGGTCATTTCTTCTTCGTCAAACTTCACCGTAATGAGTGATCAGTAAACCTGTCATTGCACTTTTATCCCCTGATAGATTTCTACCAAAACAAATAGGAGTGGGATTGATGGCACAGTTTGTGACCTTTCTTCATGATGGTTTTTCCTGTTCCAGTGGTCACGTTGTAATTGGTTTCGCCTTGAGCCAAAATTATATTATTTTTTGAATCTTTTGCAAATACACTCCGCAAAAAAATTATGAAATCACCAATTTCTTTTTGATTTTTTTTTATTCTTCCAAAATTTTATGTTCTTTAACTAAGTAGTTCATAAACATATTAAAAATAAAACAAAATGGAAAGAAAAAACCAAACACCGCAACTTGATAAACATAACAACTGAAAAAGTGATACCAACGTAAAGAATTTATTTAACGGAAAGTTGAACTAATACCGAGTATTTCCGCCTCGGGCCCATATTACGACAGCCATCCGCCTAGGCAAAGACTCAATAAGTCCTCTGATATAGTCTTGACTCATCTGGTTCCATTCTTCAGTGACAGCTGTTTCTAGCTCTTCTAGAGTTGTTAATGAAACTTGTCCGTTTCGTAGTGCTCACCCAATATAGCCATAGACATGCTTTATTGGATTCATGTCCGAGCTTCTAGCTGGCCACTCCAAAACACGTATGCCAACCTCATTTAGATAATTTTGTACAATGTTGGCGGTGTGGGTCGAGCGTTATCATGTATTAAACGGGAATTCAAGCCTAAGTAAAGTGCAAATGTAACAACAAGTGGCTCTAATGTGCCTATTTGCGGTCATAGAGCCATTATGAAGAATCCCCAACTCTGTGTTAGCCTCGGAAGATACACCTCCCCATATCATAATCGAACCACCTCCGAAATTTGTTGCTTTCCTGAAGTTGCACTAACTGAAGCGCTCACCATCTCTTCTATATACTGGCTATCTGATGAGAACAGGCAATACCTAGACTCGTCTGTGAGCAGAATGTTAGTTCAATCTTCATCGGTCCAATTTTGATGATCTTTCGCAAATTGTAGTCTGTGAACTCGTTGTTCTCTAGTGAGTAAGGGGCCTTTGGCCGATATTCTTGCACGTATACCTTATTCTTTAAGACGGTTCCTTACTGTCGTAACATTTACATTTCGAACGGTAAACAGCTCGTTTTTTATGTGTCTTGCAGTGCAATGCCTTATTCGCAAGGCTGTAAGTCGTATAAAGCGATCGTCCCATGGCCGTAGTTGACCGTTTCCTACCTTATCCTGGTCTTCTGTTATATTCACCAGTTTCTCTATACCTGCGCACCAGTTTCGAAATTATCGATTGCCGGACACCTAACATGTTAGCAACGTATCTTTGACTCCTACCATAGTTAATTAACGTAATGGCTTTGACAACTTCTTCATGACTCAAATTGCGTACATTACGCTTTAGGAGATCGTCATTCATCTTTACCAAACCAGGCAAAAGGGTTCTACATGAATATACGTGATCATGTTAAAAGAAAAAACTGTAGTTCCAAACTTGCCAATTTTTGAAGGAAATGAAAAGATGTAAAGCACCTAAAGCTCACGAAATTAGAAAAAAAAGAATTATCTTCAACTCAGTGAATGACAATGTCGTGAAACCAAAACAAACAAACACTACTGCAAAGATTTACTTTTCAAAGATAAGGTGATTTCATATTTTTTTGCGGAGTGTATAAATCTCTTTGGTTTGTTGCACTGAAAGTGCCACGATCCAGGGAGTTTAACATGTTCGTTGGACTCTTTTTTCCAGTCAAGAATAGACAACTGCTATTTGTTTTTAATGGTACAGTGTTTTGCAATAATTTCGTCGTATTGCTCAGGCATCGTGATTATACTTCTTTCTTCACATCTTTTTCAATGAATCCGAACACTCTGCCCGGCGGCATAAAAAATGGCCTACAATGGGAAGATCATCACCAACTTCTTAATATGAGCGGGAGATTTAGTCAACAGCCAAACAGACGGCATTGTCATCGTCGTCACATTTTTGTTTTGTCCTCCATATCCATCCACAAACAAAACAACATTCGCTGTGATTTGTTCAAAAGCAAAATTGCTTAACAAATTATAAACTGCAGAAGAAATAACATTTGGATCTTTTACTCCGCCAATTTCTGTCCAAACGCAGGATTTGACGTTGGTAGAGTTAAGTCTACTTTTGAATTTCCATGTACGATAATGAAATTAAAGTAATTAATTTGCTGAGAATAGTAACAGGTTTGCTCGGGTAATTTCGGGAGTGCTACATTTTTTTGGCAATCAAATGAGAATATTGCGTTGTTCAGGTATTGATTTCAAGGCTGTATAAAATGCACGTGCTTTAAGTTCATATAGTTTTTGTCCAGCTATTAAGAAAACGATTTGCTCTGTTGTTAAGTTTTTTGCTTTCATATTTTCGTGCTGTCTTAAACATGGTGAACACACATCAGATGCGGGTGTCCCAGATGCTAAATTATAAGTTTTAAAAGCGCAGGAAAATTCCAGTTTGACGTGACGATCAGAAGAAATTTTATTTTGGTACATCTCCCATAACTTGTTGAAATTAAGCTTGCATGGTAGGTACAAACGATCGTGGCCGGTCTTGCTGCGACAATAATGCGACTCAGTACAACTTAAAGATTATCAATAAACTCTTTTACAGCGTCTTTCTTCATATTGTTCTTCTCTCCCACAAAAAAAAAATGTGTTTCACAATGACTTTGTCGTATTTCTAACCTATTAATTTCATATAGTTTGCTACAGGTTGACTTCAAATAATTCACAGCGCTTATAACTGTGACGATTTTTTGTGAACCCGTGTTATATATCAACATAATCATATAACGCGAACCTGATCGGTTATACATATATCCGCATTACCAGAATCTATAGACAGTAATCAACTAGTACAATTATAAATGTTTACATTGTCATAATTACATAATATCCTATGCAAACACGATATATGTACTTACTACATGTTCAACAACTTTCTAACAATATCAACTTAATTTTCCCGTTTACGCGTGAACATAATCTCCAAAAGCTTTCCACAAACATACTGGGGAAGCTATAATCCCCCCCCCCCAAGAGACTTGCCTACTACCCAGAGAGTGGCTGCGCTTCTAGCTTCATACCGGCGATATTTCAGCTACCACAATCTAATAAATCTCCGAATAGGCGTTACTTAATCGCCTTTGTTAAATGTAGTGGTTTGTTCTTTTAGTAACTGTGGTGTGTTAAATTTTAGTTTTATAACTGTTAATTCATGTATATATTATTTCGTGCTCACATTTTCTTCCATGTAAAACAGCAACGTAAAGGTAAAGAAAATATTTATTTATTTGTTAATAAAAAAAAACAATTACTTACATATATGAATATAGGGATGGTGTCGCCAATTTAATACATAATTAACGAAAATCCTTTGCAAGTTAAATACAAAAACTTCTATTAGAAGAAATCCGAAACATTTCATTTAGACACATATTCAAATCTACTAGTGGTGTTTACGAAACACCCGCAAGTATTGTGAAAATATCTATACCCTTAAAAAAAGGAAGTTCTGTGTATAATTATTAGCAGCTATTTGAATGAGGGTATATTTCCAGATGGATTAAAAATTCCAATTATTAAATCAATATGTCAAGAATTCAAATTTGTCCAACAGGTCGTTAAAATTAGGAAGGGCATCGGTTCCATATTTGATCCACGGATCACTCGAGGTTGGATAATACAATCAAGAACTAAACCCATTATAAGAGGGGGGAAAATTAAGCAACTAGACTAATTTTTTCAATTTCTTTAATCGAATAGAATTATAAGTCAGTATTGTCTCTTTTATAATAACAGCCATTTCAATGTTATTGAGTACCTATTTCAAAATGACGTCCCTTAAAGTGATTTTTCTATCTTGAGAAAACGAAAATGCCAAACAAAGACCCAAGTCAGGCAAATAAGGATCTGAAGAATCAATAATGTCTTTATTCGCTTAGACGCTCAGGTGTTCTTGATGTTTGGTCACACACGCATGAGTCTTTCTCGAAATTTTTCAAGAACCTCTCGGTAAAAGTGTTAATTGATCATTTCGCCTTGAGGCGGAAACTCTTTTTGAACGATTCTCTGGCTATCGAGAAGCAAATTTCTATGCATTTACTCATTCTGCTTAGAAGTAGTAATACTTGCTAGTCCGTGAATTTCTCATGAAATGAAAGATTATAGTGAGGGTAATCAAAAAACTATTATTTTATCTGCGGAGAGGTACGGAACACAACCTAATGTTTATAAATGTATGACGTAATGGTACGGCCTATTTTATAAATTAATATTATAAGTTTATGATGATTAAATAACCCAATAAATAATGTTTTATGAATATTTTAAAATATATTTGAAATCAATGAGTATATTACGGTAATTTTAATTCTCATGTAATCATAGGTATATGAATAAGTTTTATTATATGTAAGCATTATGACGCCTAAAGTTTATGTTAGTGAGATAAGCGCTGCGATATTTCTAACTACTCACGTTATAAAATAATGTATATGCGTGAATTGTGAGCGGGATTACCCAGACTATTTAGAAAGCGGGGAATCACAGGCGTCCACCTATAAGAAGGAAAGTACGTGTTGCAATCGTATGAGTCGACAGCTATACTTCAAGTCGAAAAACGAACTGGAGACAACGGCCTGAAGAGTTTTTGATAAGTAAAATTTAAATAAAGTGTATGGACTCCAGTAATTATAAAAACAGCGGCTAAATAAAGTATTTTTACAAGCAGAAACTTGTAAAATTAACCGCATAATGAGTATACATATTAAATGTGCACGTTCTTATATTTTTTGTGATAAAGATATTGTGCTACAATTGGCAGTGTCGGCTGATTCTACACGTCTTGTTCGTGTATAAAGAAGATTCCACTGGAATGCGTCGAAGAAAGAAGAAAGAAAAAATAAGCTTTAAAATAAGGTATTTTAAAAGATTATTGTATGTAAATGTATTTTGAAAATAAAGAATTAAACATAATATTTCAGTTTTCAAACAGAGACGAAAGAAATAAATATATTTATCTGGGTGAGATAAATATATTTGGTAAATGAATAACGTCTCCAATGTATAAACTAAAATGTAACTTGATACATTTTAACGATGTTTTTTATGTAGGTGAATATATATATATATGTATATTTTCTATTCTTTGTTGCCGTATTTATATATTATTTAAACTCTTGATGAGCATTGGGCATTTTCGGCATTAAATAAACATACATTAGTTTATAATGTTTGATTTATTTTTTAACGTTTCGACCTTTCTTTTGGTCTTCATCAGAAATTATTTAAATTTTAAATTTTTGTATACCTATATCAAATTATTTTTGTGTTATCGCATTTTGTATGTACATGGTGTATGTTGTTTCAGAAAAATTGTTTCTTACCTATTATCATTTCTGATGAAGACCAAAAGAAAGGTCGAAACGTTAAAAAATAAATCAAACATTATAAACTAATGTATGTTTATTTAATGCCGAAAATGCCCAATGCTCATCAAGAGTTTAAATAATATATATGTATATATATGAATCTTGTAGCCTAAGTTGTTATTTCATGCTGTATTGTCTTTATTTGAATATAATTAATGATTTGAGTAAATATCATTAAAGGTTATAATTGTAAAAGTATATTTAACGTGTTTGTTAATGTGTTTTGTTTCTTTTTTGTTAAAAGTAGTTCATTGTAAAAGATTTTATGTTGTTTGTAATAATCTATCAAATCATTGGTTTCGAATATAATTACTATTTAAATTATTCTTAGGAAACTCTTAATTTAGTTATCTCTTTTACACAATCGCCCTTGAGATTAAGAATTGAGCTAGCAGGCAAAACAATCTATTTTATTTTATTTTAAATTATTATTTTTAATATAAAATTTTATATTAATAGTTCCATTTTACTTTCTTATACGTAGTATAAGGAAGTATTGTGATGATGAAAATTTTCGACCTCGAGATTTTTGCAGATGTCCACGTTTTGAGGTCCCCTGATACCAAAAAAGTGGTTTTTAAAAAATGTCTCTCTCTGTGTGTGTGTCTGTCTGTCTGTGTGTCTGTCTGTGTGTCTGTCTGTCTGCCTGTGACCACGATACCGGTCAAACCGCTGGAGATATCAATTCCAAATTTTGTATTTACGTGTATAATCTCCCTCTTGAGATCTGATTAGTTTTTCAGTAAAATCGGTAGACCGGAAGTAGCAGTTTACTTCAGTAAAAAATCGAATTTTGCCAATATTTCGTCAAATACTAAGTTTATACAAATTTATAAAGAATTCATATGTACTTAAAATTAAAATTTAGAACAATATTATTTAAAAAGTTTTTCGAAATTCCTACCGGAAGTAGGTCTTTTACTCTTATCGAAAATCGGTTTTTTGCGAATATCTCGCAAGTCATGCTTTCTAGGCAGGTACATTGCGAGTATAAAAGTATTTACATGAAAATTTTAAATATCTTTTGTATAAAAAAATTTTCAAAATTCGGACCGGAAGTACCACTTTTACTCTTACCGAATAGCGGTTTTTTGCAAATATGTCGTAAATTATGCATTCTATATATATTTATTAAGAGTACAAAAGTATTTAGAGTTGAATTTGCAATATTTTTTGTATACATGAAATTTCAAAATTCGGACCGGAAGTAGCACTTTTACTCTTAGCGAGTAGCACTTTTTTTCGAATATCTTGCAAAGGATGCATTCTATAGCGATTTATTAAGAGAATGAAAGTACTTAGAATAGGATTTTGAATAATTTTTGTATAAAAAAATTCTAAAAATTGTATAGCTTGAAATGCTCATACGTATAAGAAAGTCGTGTGGTGGCCACACCTCATTTTTTACATTATAATGAATTTAAATTGAGTTGTACCTTTACAATGATGAGCCCCGTACATATCCAGTCTTTCATTGGAAGTCATTAAGTGTAGTCCAGTGGCGGATTATGAGTACGTTTTGGCGGAGCAATTACATAGACAACACTTATTGGTTATTATCGGCGATATACTCCGAGAAAGCTAGCATATCACCGATAATAAACGAATAAGTCTTATCTATGTAATTACCCCGCCAAAACGTACTCACCAGCAATCGTACGCATAGTTTATTATTTTCTTTGTGCCCTCAGTAAACTTTTCAATTGTTTCTTTAATTATTTTTTTGGTGAAAATGAAAAGTGTGAACACATGGATGTTAAAACTAACATCAAGCAGTAAATAATTACTGTGACTTACATATATACCTTTATACGTAAAACGTATATGTATATATGCATGTGTTTGAGATACACACATACATTAAGTGCCATTGTCGATAATCGAACGCACAGACACCGGTGTTTCGACCTATGAGGTCTCATCAGTGTGCGTCATCATTTTAAGTTTTCTTGGATTTCTAACCCTAGGTAAGTTATTTGTTTTCTTTGATGGATTTTCTTGCCTTTAAGTTGTATATCTAGTTTTGGGTTTTGTGCTTTATCTGAGAAGATCATAAAGCTTGTCTTATCTTCCTTTATTGTTATGAGATTATTAAAGCACCATTCATCTACTTGCTTCATATCATTATTAATGTGGTTTTCTATTACTTACTTACTAATTTAAAACGTAGGGTTATGATCCATAACAAGTTTACATTTGCAGTTAACTTAATCGTTTATATATTTTTTGGAACTTAATAGTATTTGCAAAACTAAAGTTGTTTTTTTGGCAGTTATCAATTCTTTATCTAAAGAATACGTCTATGGTTAATATAGGTCGTGAATTCGCAAACGATTGCAGTCCAAAACCAACTATTTCAATCTTGTATGCCAAAAATTCCCAACGATTTTCCAACCAATAAGAAGATAGAATCCAAATAATTTTTATACTCTCATATCCTTTTTCTTGTTTCGAATATGATAAATTTTACAACGTATACGACCGCTTAAATTCTTCCCGAAATGCTGTGAATTGCGTATATGTATCTGCAGCTTTGTTTCGAATCATATTTAAAGCTACGTACCGACTAAATTTGAATATATTTCGCATAATAAATGTGCGATATAATGATCATCTCTTTGTCTGACAACAATTTGCGGTGAAATATACAAAGGGCGGAATAACTAAAATACATTTTCTGCAAACTTTCATTTGTTCCGTTTGCTCGAAATGAATTCTCCACCAACCACAAGACCGTGTACATTAATTCGCTCGTTTTGATTTTATTTCCGCCCTCTACAGAAGACGAGAGTAATCTCTCTAAAATCTCCTGTTATGAGAATATCGAAGGGAACACAAAAAGAAAACATAACGAAAAAGTATCGACTTTCCATTATTATTAATCTTACTTTTATCAAATGTTTCTTGTGTGTCGTCCTAGTGCGGCCACGTCCACATGCTTTATGTAATAAATTGCTGGTAGTATATCTTTACCCTCATGACTTATTTATCTCAAATCCAGTTGATAGCATCACAGGGTCATGACTTTCAATACGGGAAGAGGTTTTTCCGCGCAAGTACGATATCCGAACTAACCGGATTTTGTTAGCTATATGGGTGGAATAAAACCGCACAATACACGCCGAACATTCGTTTTCGTTTTATTAAATTCAGTATCAGTATGTTTTCAGTATTATCTTCAAGTACTTACATAAATGTGTCTACAGTGGAGGAAAATACTGAAAAGGTTTTTAGTAAGTACATGTATTATATGATTTATAAGAATTCTTACTCAAGACTAATATCTGACGTTCACTGTAAAATCAAGATTCATTTTCGGTTTATGAAAGCAAAATTGAGAGAGGAAATAGACTAATTAGTTCAAATATAATTTTTAGGATTATGCCACAGCAATTCTCACAATAATTCTCTTAATTTTAGAAAAAATTTATAGAATATAAAATGCACTATTTTCATAGATTTAACCCTTCAAGACATGAGCTATGGGTAAAAACTACCGAGATTTTTGAAAATTTCAGTTATTCATTTCGTATACTATTTAGACCCCATCGTCCCTCAGTATACCTGCCATGAACTCCTCCAAAGTGACGACCCTTAGACCAGTGGAGGGCACCGGGGGGTTCTGAGTGTTTAATATCAAAAATTAAGTACAGACAAAAAATAAACTCAATATGTTATTTAATTAACTTGTGTGAAAATAAAATCCATTCGCTGTTCCTTACGATCACTAATTCATTGAAATTTTTTCAGTGGAACATATTGCTAAGGCACATAGTCTGCTTTCCTGCATGGTATTTCTAGAAAATGTTTTTATTCTGTTCAAAGTAGAAAAGCACCGTTCACATCTAGCTGTGATCATCGGTATGGTGCACATTATTTTCAATAGCTTCACAGATTCGGCAAACGTAGTTGCAGTAATGTTAGAGCAGATGAAGCAGTTCCAAAATCTGGTCTATTATACAAAACAACCAATTCATGCTTAAAAGTAATTGAATCCAAATTAAAAGTCTTCACGGCCATTTGGAATTCAGTTTCGGGAAAAGAATTTTGATATGTTGAGAATAAGTGTGGTTGAAAAAGAAGAGCTATAGGTAGGTGATCACTAAACATAAAACTGTCATCAATATTGTTAATAATAATATCGCATACATCTTTAGCCACCATTTTGTGTTTGTCTTCATAACGGGGTCTTCTGTTCTGATGACACAAGACTGTATTTTAATAATGTCAATTTGACGATGTTGTAATTGGTTGTAGAGAATTTTGCAATGCGGCATGATTTTATTAAAAAAATATAACACGTAATTGAAATCATAATCAATTAAAATGTTTTTCAAGCCTGCAGCTTTCCTTATTGTGGACTGGTCACTTGATTCATCATCTATGATCCGCGTCAGACATGTGATAAGATCTTCTTTATATTTGAAGACACTCACAACACATCTTGATTTAAAGTTCCATCTGGTTGGTGTATCTCGCGGAAGTCGATTTTTAACAACCTCATCCAGTATAGCAGTACGCTTTGGGGATCTTGTAAGAAAAAAGTAGAAAAAGCATCTAGATTGCAAAAGAAAACTTTCACTTGTTTGTTATGTGAGGGAGTCCGTTCAACTATCAGATTTAACTGGTGCGCGTAACAGTGAATATAATTTGCATTTTTGTAATGTTACCGGTGTAATAATTCACACTCCGATTCACAATTAAAGAGAGGAGATGGCTTTAATAATTTACTCTTTATTGAAATAAAATGAATCTTTTAAACACCGTAGATAATGTGTGTCAATTTTGTCAAAATTGACACAACTCGACTAACCGTCTCTGTTTTTTTTATGTCATGTCAAAAATGACAGAACTAGGAAAAAAAAACATGACAGTAATTTTAACATGAACTTCAAACACCTGCAAACGCGTCGTAGTGATATGTATTGGTAACAAATGGCCACCCCTCGGATAGACGCCGTTTGCAGGGTGTTTGAAAAAAAAATTGTAATCAAAATTAACTTAACAATTTACTATGGGAAAATTGTCTGTCTTATAAGACTATAGAGGTTTAGGACGCACTCGCGAAGAAAAAAAAAATGGTTTTCGCACTCGCGGTTTGTTCATTTGTTACGCATTAACAATGGGCGCTTCCAGGTGCTCCGGATGGACATCAGGCTCTGGGTGGTATTGTTGTTCCTGAGGAGCAGTAGGCTGGTGGGCTGGATTGGCTGGTCTCATGGGCCGTACCTGGTCAAGGTGGTATTTTGTTCGCTGAGCGCCTGGACGTTGGACCCATATTGCTGTTGGGCCAGCGTTCTCCACCACAGGGTACGGTCCCATCCACTTCTCGGCGAAGTGTTTGCCCGTCGGATGGTGTGCCTTCACCATCACAAACTCACCGGGTCGGAATATTACGGGCAACGGCGCGTCGAGTTGTGCGTACCGGTGCTCGCGATATCGTAACTCATTGGCGTGTACCTGTTGTATCCTCTGGTCGGCAGGTACTGGGCGCCCTTGTGACGGATCTCGCCATTCTCCGGGTCTGTGAATATCGAACCCGAATAGAGCTTTGGCCGGAGAATAACCCGTGGCAGCGTTTTTTCGGCATCGCAGGTTGAAGAGAACTTGATCCAACTTCTCATCCCATTGCTTGGGGTTTGCATCAACTAGTAAGATTCGGAGACCCTTCTTAAGTTCCTGATTCCTTCTCTCGACCGAGTTGGCTCTAGGATGATAGATGGGTGTTGTCCAATGCATGCACTGCCACTTTCGAAGAGCCAAGTCCCATGCTACCGAGATGAACTGTCGACCATTGTCAGTCAATATGGCCTTTGGAAAACCAAACCTTTGAAACACTCGGGTTAAGTAATCTATGATTGTAGTACTGGTAGCGCTTCTCACCGCGCAAGCTTCCGTCCAACGAGAGTATAAATCGGTAACTACTATACCAAATCTGTTCTTCTTCCTAGACTGGATTAGCGGACCGATGATATCGACAGAAACTACCTCAAACGGCTGTTTCGGTGAATGTGGTCGTAGTGGAGCTTGAAACTGTGGCGGTCCTCTTTTAAACGCATTACAGATCCGACAGGCCCTGACATGCTTCGCTACGTCGGTTTGAGCGGTGCTCCAGAAAAAACGTTCTCTAATCGCTCGGTAAGTCTCTTCCGCTCCAGGATGACCTGCGGTAAAATGATCATGATACTGGTTTAACACTCGCTCGCGGATCGTAGGCGGTATCCATATCAACCATTTATCATCCAGACGATATCTTACAAAACCATCCTTCAATGCCACATTCGGATGTTCAGATATTGCAGAATTTCGGGCCAAATTGCCCACCATCTCTAAGACCTGTGGGTCCTCCTGTTGCGCGTCTAAGATAGCATCAATCAAAGGCTCATCGACCTCAATAACAAACAAGTTATTTGTGATTTCAGTTTCGGAGTTGCTGGAGGCTTCGTTGGGAAGTAACCGCTCGATGTCAACCAACTCAGCGGGCACTCTGTCATTCCCAGGACTTCGAGAAAGCGCGTCTGGCAATTCATTTTCTCTACCAGGAATGTGTTCGATGCTGTAGGAAAATTCTTGTAACAATAATGACCATCGCATTAACTTGGACTTGGTCTCCTTAAATTGCTGAAGCCAAGTCAGTGCTTTGTTATCAGTCCTTAATATGAATGGCCTATCCTCCAAGTAGGGACGATAACGTTTAATAGCCCAGATAACCGCCAAGCATTCCTGTTCATTACAGTGGTATCTTTGTTCGGCTTTATTGAATCTTAGACTGGCATAACTTACTACATTTCTAAGGCCCTTGTTTTCCTGGTAGAGGACAGCGGACGCACCTATTGCGCTGGCATCAGTCTGCAGAAAAAATTGCTCCTTAAAGTTTGGTCGATGCAAATATAAAGGCTTGGTAGCCGCCTCCTTTATTGCTTGAAACGCACTCATCGCCTCTGTAGTCCATTTGTAAGACTGGTTCGTGGCTAGAAGATCCGTGAGGGGAGCCATTATCCTGGCACAATCCTGGATGTAATCCCGTAACCAGTTTATCAAACCAAGAAACCTTCGTAGACTCTTCCGAGTGCGAGGGGGTTCGGTAGCCTGGATTGCTTCAATATGTCCGGTCTGGGGATGGTTCCCATCCATGGTCACCACGTGTCCTAGATAGTCCAATGTTTGACTTGCGAAATGACACTTACTCTGGTTCAACCTCAGACCATGTTGAGCCAGTCTCTCAAAAACTAACCGTAGGTGCCGTTGATGCTGCTCCATGTTCTCTGAATACACGATTATGTCATCGAGATACGCTATGGCAAACTCACGAAGATACCCAACTAGAACATCCTGCACCATCAGCTTCTGAAAGGTCGTCGGAGCTCCCTTAAGACCAAACGGCATGACATTAAATTCATAAGATGCTCCATCCGGAGTAGTAAATGCCGTATACTGCTTGGACGCTTCCTCCAACTCAATTTGCCAATACCCATTCCGCAAATCAAGCGTGGAGAAAACCTTGGATGTTCCTAGGTCCTTGAGCGACTCTTGTACAGGAGGTAAAGAACTGACCTCGTCCTTCGTTCGACTATTCAGTCTTCGATAGTCAACGCAAAATCTCGGGTCGCCGTTCTTTTTATTTACAATTACAATTGGTGAATTGTAGTTACTATGACTAGGGCGAATAACATTCGCCGCGAGCATTTTCTCTATCTGTTCACCAATCACACGCTTCTTGTCCGGCGAATATCGGTAGGTAGACACCCTTACTGGTGTGTCATCGGAAAGTCGGATAACATGTTTTGTAGTGGCGGTTGTAGTAATGACCTCCCCTTCCTCGAACAATTCCCCAAAGTCATTTAGGGTTTTCTGGAAAATCTCCCTGTCCACTATTGTCCAAGGTGTATTGCCCATGTCGACCTGGATATTTCTGGTGGGGTGTTCCTAGTACTCTTGGTGTTGAAATGTAATGTTTCTCTTCTTTCTTTGCCCACATGCATGCACCTACGTGCCATGTCGATTACCACCTTATTTTCTGTGAGCCATGGACATCCCAAGATAATGGCGGCACGCATGTTTGATATCAACGTTGCGTTGCATGTGAATGTATAACCACGAGCTGTGGCCTTCAATGTGCCTTCATGATGAGCTTGGAAGGCAATACCCTCTCGGATCCAGGTGAATGTTATTGGGCGAGTTTCTCTAGCTACTCCAGTCATATACTCAGATCTCATGAGGTTCCTGGTAGCAGCTGTGTCGATCAATGCTACCACCTCTTGTCCATTCACCTGAAGCCGTATTGAAGGCAAAGCTACCTCGTCGTCGTTAGTTATTAGGGCCGCTCCTGTTACTGCTTCGGGACGGCCCCTTGCTCTTCCCCCTGTCTTTGTTGAGGTTGTGGATGACGTTCCTTGAACTCTTGCGGTTGTTTTGGGCAATCTCTATTCAGGTGCCTTTCCGGACAAAACCAACATCTTGGTAGAGAACGACCCTCGGCTAAAGATCGTGTCACTTGCCTGGTCTCTTGATTTGGCGTCGTTGTGGGTCTTCTTCTAGACCGTTTTTCCCATATTTTATCTGCATCATTGAGTCTTGACCAACGTGAGCACTGTTGTTCCATCTCCTTCATTGTCTTTGGTATAACTTGGAATAACTGTAAATTGGACTCTTTGTTCATCCGATCAATGATGTGCAGAATCAGTTCCTCTTCAGGCCAGTTTGGCTTTAACCGGAGACACAACTGCTTAAGGCGGTATAAGAATTTGTCAGGTGACTCGCTTGTACTCTGCCTTGTGGCATACACTGCTACTTCTAATGCTGTCTTACGCTGATGGCTGAGAAATTCATCCTTAAATCTCCGTACAAAATCTTCAGTAGATAAAAAACTTCCCATATAATAGGAAAACCAGTCCGCAGCTTCTCCCTCTAAATGTGGAAGTACGGCTCCGTCTATATCCTCTGGTACCTCCAACTCCAAATGCTGTAGGTAACCCTCCAGTCTTTCGATAAATAACACTGGGTCTTCCGTTATTCGTCCATGGTAAGGACGTGGTGGTGGTCGGTTCATCGGCGCTAATGCTGGCGCGACAGTTAACTGTCTTAGTGCCTCAGCGAGTGTCGCCACGGCTTCAGCATTAACCACTGTCTCTGCAACAGGCGGTGGCACTGTCGGCTTATCAACCTTCTCAGGTGTAGTTCCCTTCTTTGGTGAATAATTAGCCAAAATTTCCCGTGTTACCCGTTCGGCGATTTGTTCCATGAGGGAAACATTATTTATGACAGGCGAGAATGAGCGTTCGGAAACGCTAAACTGTCTTTTCTTCGAGGATCTTTTCGGAGCCATCTTCACCTGGGTTCGTCAATGCTTTCTGCACTGAGAATTTCTGTACGTCTAATACAGAAAAACTCTGCCACACGATGGCGCGCCAAATTGTTACCGGTGTAATAATTCACACTCCGATTCACAATTAAAGAGAGGAGATGGCTTTAATAATTTACTCTTTATTGAAATAAAATGAATCTTTTAAACACCGTAGATAATGTGTGTCAATTTTGTCAAAATTGACACAACTCGACTAACCGTCTCTGTTTTTTTTATGTCATGTCAAAAATGACAGAACTAGGAAAAAAACATGACAGTAATTTTAACATGAACTTCAAACACCTGCAAACGCGTCGTAGTGATATGTATTGGTAACAGTAAATATCTTTAATTTTTGCCTGAACACCGTTGTTTTTACCACTCATTACTAAGGCGCCATCGTATCTTTAGAATATTAATTTTGCAGCTATTTGGTCCAATTTATTTTTCCTAAGTTCTTCCAATAAACATTTGCTAATGCTATCAGCAGTATGATTCTCTGGTTGCAGAAAAGACAGACATCGTTCTTGTATATTTCCGTTCAACTCGTATCGAACTATAAAAGCTAACTGGGTAAATGTAGCCGAATCTGTCGTCTCGCCTGCTTGTATAGCAATATACTGAGCTTCGTAGATACTGTACAGCAATTAATTTTGAATGGTTTTTGACAAGCCCATAAAAACTCTATTATTAGACTTGTTGATGTGGTCCTTCAGGGTGCTGTGAATTACTGCCAACAAATTAACCAATCCATGAAAAATCCCCGGATTCGCACTGTCTTGTGTTTCGTCATGGCCCCTTAAAGTGATTTCAAACATGCCACAAAACTTAATGCAGTCTATTAATTTTCCAAGAATATGTCTGTTTTTACTGACGTTTTCATTGTGCTGAATTATATTGAATCTATATGCAGTGTTCAGCTGGCACATTGTATTTACCCTCCCCAAAACTAAATATTCTATCATGTTACTAAGATGTTTTTCACTTACTTTATGTGTTTTTACTTTTTCACCAAAGTGTTTTAAATCCATAATACCTTTAGAAGTCCAGACAGGGTCGCTTTGTGGAGAATTCCTAATTAAGCACACATAACAAAAAAAAAGCATTTTGCACGTTACACCTACGCAACCAGTCTGATAAACTGTAAAAGCTTCTGTTGAATTTTCTCGTCACGGTTTTATTAGTTTTCGAATTGTGATCTTCTAGTTTAATCAATAAATCTGGTCTAAGGGGACCTAGATTTTTCTATCTTAACGTCATAGCTCAGTGTGTTATTTTCTATCATTTCGATTATGTTACTAACGCAATTCATAGTTGTATTTGCACCGATAGAAATTACAACATGCACTCACCGCTGTATATTACATACTGAATTTGCGTCACCGGCACCACAGAGAAGTGCCCTCTCGCTGACATAAACCCGCTCTCTACCCACGGCACTTTCATTGCTCGATTCCTAATACAGACGGTGCAGTCGAGTGAGATGCCCCGGATCCTACGCCAGACTTCGATTTTTAAACTCAGCGCTGAGGAGACGGACTGTTTCTTCCGAAAACAAATTATTTGTTATCAAAAAATTCAGAAAAATTATATACAAATTAGGTATTTATAATTAATTTATCTGTTAAAAGAAATTTTTAAGGAGGAGGGCGGCAGTGCTCCGTTGCCCTCCCTGCAGCAGCCGCCACTGCCTTAGAATTATTATATATTTTTAAATAGTGGTATTTAATCGATTGTTACATTATCATTTGACTAAAATATATCCGCGAGCGCAACCTTACTTTATACGTATGTGTTACACTGGACAATGGGTCTTTGACACCACTGACCAGTAGCGGCTCGTGATTTTTTGGGACGGGAGGGCACCGGGGGTCGTTCTAGATTATTATAGGTACCTATACTCTAAACTGTTCTAAAACATTATAAATAGACAATCAAAAAGAGCCGAGAAATTTGAAAAAAAATACTTTTTTCTTGTTTGAGGTTGTTCTAATTAATTTAAGTATTTCTTTTATAGTTTTGACCTATCTAGATCAAAAGATGTTTGTAAGAAACTTTGTTAGTCGAAATTCTGGCGGTTGGTCCAGATTGTTTTAGGTATTTCAAAGAAAAAACCAAAATCGGCTGAGATAAATGGAAAAACGACCACTTTTTTGAAAAATTAAAATCCTAACTTATTTATTTTAGTTGTTTAAATCTTTATTCCAAAGAATATCGAAGAAAAAATCGGCACCTGCTGAGATATTTAGAAAATATGACTTTACCCATTTCCTCTTTTATGAATTGAAATTCTGATAATTTTGTCAGGTTGTTAAAGGTTTGTTCTAAATTGTTCCCACTTACTTGAAAGAAAAAGTCCAAATTGGCCGAGATAATTTGAAAAGAACGATTCCTTCATCCAATCCTCCTTTTTCCTAAACTCAATGCTTCACAGTTGCAGTTGGCAATAATTTTCCTAACATTATTCCAAAAGATCTGGAAAAAAATTTTGATCGGAGGAGATAATCGGAAGCGGGTTTATCTTTTTGAAAGATGACATTTTGACTATTGTGTTAGATTATCATCTCATAGTTTTGTTCTAAATAGTTCCAGAGGAAAAAGAAAAAAGTAAAAATAAAGAGAGGTGCTTTTACAAAAATCGAAATTCTGCACGGTTGCTGTAAAAAAGTCATGAAACTCGAGATAATTAATAAAATTGATTTTCTTTAAGTCCGTTTTTTTTAAACAAATTGATGTTCTGATGGTATTTAAAAAATTGATTGGTTATTTTAGGTGTACTCTAAATTGTTGATAGAACAAAAATCAGCCATTAAATTTCACACTGCTTCCTTTTTTTTCGAAAATCAAAGTTCTGACGATTACTCCATATCCTTATATGTATTGTAAACGTTGTTCCAAGATCTCTCAAGCCTATCTCTTATAGATCAAAAGATATTGGCAAGAAACTAAATCGGAAAAAATGAACATAACTCCCTTTTTTTGAAAATCGTTATGCTGATGGTTGTTCAACGTTGTTCTAGGTTTGTTCTAAATTACACAAAAGCATTTCAAGGGAAAAATATAAATCGGTAGAGGTAAAATGGGAAAACGACTTTCTCTCAGGCCCCCTTTGTCGGAAAATTGCAGTTGTTTCAGGTTGTTGTAGTTGTTTTAAATATTGTTCCAAAGAATTTTGAAGGAAGTATCAAAAACTGACGAGATAATTCCTAGTATCCATTTTTCGAAAATTGAAATTTTGACAGTTGCTTCAAGTTGTTCTTGTTCCAGAGAACAAAAAGAATACAATTGGCCGAGATAATCGAAAAAAAAATGACTCTGTCCCGGTATCACTGTTCTCTAAAATAAAATTTTTTGGAAACACCGTCAAAATGCTCGATATTTGATTGGTTGTGTCAATAAAAACAAGGGGCGTAATTTCACAAAGTCCATAAATTCTGTTGAAAGGAATGTAATAAGTTAACAACCGTTTGTTCATAATTTTTTCGTCAATACTATAAAAAACAAATAATGAATCCATTCCAAGACTCCATAGATATATCACTAATATAATGTCTTTCGATAACTATGTAGCAAAGTTTGTATCTTCTAACTTTATTCATAAGCAGTTATACAACCCCATACATGCCTACGTTACAAACACTAATTCTCACCGTAAGGACTATTCAAACCAAATCTGCTCTATTTCTTTCAATATAACATATGCTACTAACACATTTAAACTTTAATGAAAGCAGATTTAATATTAATTATTTCTATGTGTTAATTAAATACGAAGTCAAGGCTTTTCATTAAAGAAACAAGAAAGGGGCAGTTCTTCGTTTTTAATCCATTTAGGGCGAGCTTCAGTATACAAAGTGGATACACTTCCTAGTTTAATGAAATTTCATAAATTTTCATTAATCTTGACCTTGTTTTCCGAAATTGAATTACATTTATTTGAATAAAGAAAAGGGCGCTTTGCTCGGGATATAAATAAACAGCGTCTTGTCGACTTACGGGAGCAATCTCCTGCTGTGCAAGCACCATTAAGCCTCATTACACCACCAATGATAACACTAACCATAAAGAGCCAGGTATTTCAATTTAGGACCAGGTATATACGACCTGCCCTCGTAAACCTGTTATAAATCAAAGGACGTGTGCCACAATGTTGTGTTTAAAGCACGTGTCAAGGCAGGGCGGTATATTGCAGAGAAGGAATCCGTAAGGGCTTTGCCGTCTTTCGACTTTTAAAGACCACCTGGAGATACAAAAAGTAGGTCTTTTTAAAGAACACGAGTTTATTTTTTTTTTCTTTTAGAAGAAAAGCATCCCGTCTAGATGGTTTTCTTGTATACAATGGAAACGTTCATTGTTTGTGTGTTCTTTGTTTTGAACCTCGTTATTTATAAGCAAAGAATGTGTGACCTAAAATGTCCTTGAAGTGTCTTTGTAAAATCGTTTGATGTTTCACAATTTCTGTGTGTCCAATTATATTTAATATATTTTAATGGTGTAATGTGTAATAACAACTGTGAAAATTAGATGCTTTACAAAAAATTAACAAGGTTACACTTTTTATCAATATTCTTATTTAGTATACTATACTTTGTTCACTGAACGTATAGAGTAGCAAAAAACGCGTGATCAATGCATGATTTTTAATACTGCCTTTCTATTGTCTCTGAGAGCTACATACAAATCCTAAAACACACGATATAAATTATCTGCTTTCTGTGATTTTGTCACATGATTGTGACTAACATTGTCTGTTATTATGAAATATCCCAAGTAGCAAAATCACAATTTTAGAGAAGGATGAAAATATATATTTGCTAATGTAGAACAAGTGTGCATATAGTGATTTTGCTACTAGGGACATACTTCTTGCTTTAGTATTTTGTATTGTTCTTTGTGCTTGCGCAGCTTGTATTTGTTTAAGTTGTTATTGTTATTATTCTCAGACTTTTAAAGACTCTATTAGTTGTTAAAGATTTATTGAAGGTAGGATCTATAGATCTCGTAAACAAAGCAAATGGTTTAAAGGTTAATTATGTTTCAGATTCCAGAAGTGTTGAATTTAAGTTACTGTTTTTACCTGTTTATACAGTACTGTGCAAAAAGCAGCCAGAACTGACGAAGAAACGAGTAAAGAGACATTTTACAGCGCTAGAAAAAGAAACTGCACTGAATATATTTAGCAAACATCAACAAAAATGCACAGCTGACTCTAAGACAATTGACTTTACAACTGAAGCTGCAACTATCTGCTCTGCAAGTGTTTTTAATATTTTGCGAGAACACAATGCACAAGATGTGAAACCACCAAAAGATGGATCCATTGAGTCTTGAAATTACAGAATTTAATAGATGGTATTCCACCTGTACCAAGTACGGATGTTATTGTATATTTGGTTTTAATACATATTTATTTCACTAAGTACCAAAAGAAAGTGTTCAAGAGTCTCACCGCTTACATTTATTAACAACTTATTTATTTTATGTGGCAAAGTACGTGTTTTTGATTAGGTGAGATAAGAAGTTAATTTAAAACCAATGGATGTGTAGTGCATTATTGTGAAATGTGAATAAATACTTTCGGCTCACTCTACATGCATGGCCGATAACAGCCGAACATTGTAGTTATGTTGGTGCATTATTATTTCTAGTATACAAAGAAAAAGAAAGCCACTCATGCATTGATTAAGGATTAATTATTTAAACTTGTCTTTAAATTTACAATAGCTAACAAAATAATCAGAGGATTATTTAATAAGATTTATTTACTAGAATAGTTTCACTTAATTAATATAGAAGCAATAGTTAATAAATAGCAATAGGAAAATAAGTTTAATCATATAGAAATATTATGTGTAAGATTATAAAAATTTATTATAAATATTTAGCGTAAAATGTACCTATAATAGTTTAAGACTTAAAAAAATGAAAATAAATTTTAAATATATTAATAAATAAATTTAACTTATTATTAAAGTTTTGTGTTTTGTCTGTAACGAAATGCCTTTCTAAATTCTAGAATAATGGCCACGTTATACAGGAATAAATTAAGATTATATAGTGCCATAAATAATTATAAATACAATATCATTTACAACTTAGATATGTTAATTAGAGCATTAAATACAATCACAATTTTATCTACACTGATTAATTTTTGCATATTATTATACTTTTTTAACAGATATTGGAATGAGATATTTAAAGGTGCTAACGATTTCTTCCTTTAGCAAAAGCTGGAATAACTAAAATTCACTTACAGAATTCCGAGTGTTTCCTTTATTGTAAATGCTCTTTCTCCTAGAACAACATATTCTGGGTTAAGATTGTTGCAAAAATTACTTCTTCCATTCATTTGACAGATGTATGTCACCCCGAGCTTCACTAATGTAGCATTTAGTTCCCTGAGGAGTTTTTGCTATTAAAATTTCTATCGTGTTTATAATTAGAACAGTACTGCTGCTGAGCTAAATTATTATCTAGTTTTCCAATGAAAACTACAAGGCAGGCAATAATTACAGCTGTTTTTTTCTTGAAACACTTCCTTGAAACATACTGCAATACAGAACGTTCTGGTCACATAATTATAAGTTTTAGCCTTTGATACACAACATCATACTTAGATAACTAAATAATGACCTTAGAAAGTTAATTTAATAAGATAATTGTTTAATAAGAGCACTTATAGTCAAATTTTAATGATACAAATCTGTTTGTTTACCCACAACACCCATATTGAATTTGATTTGTCAGGTCGTTGGATTGCCCTATTTACGAATATTTTGTTGATATGGGTTATGTTTGAGTTTTGCTTATTTTAGTTAACTAAAAAGACAAAAGATGCATTTTTTGTAAAATTAAATCGGTTCAGTATTTTATATAAACTAATAAATTGTCGTTTTCCAAAATTTGAACACGTATATAAAGATTTTTTAAACTTCATTGATAATATAAGTACTCTATTGTAAATTGAGCTGTGCACGTGTTACACTCGTGGACAGCTCGTGATTACTCTATATGTTCAGTGAATGAAGTATAAATATAATAATTACGATTCATTAGGAGACAAGAAAACTCATAAAAATATTATGCCAATCAGAACAGAAGAACGAAGAAGTTATACTTTATTAATAACAATCTTTGAATGTCGACGAGTTCATGACAAAAAGACACAAACGCCACTGAAGACACTTTATGCTTTAACCTAAAATTTACTTGACAGATTACTTGCTTATTTGGTTAAAAACAAGATAATTTAAAAGTTCAGCTATACTGTTCTTTTACCAAAACAATAGCTTGACACTTTAAAGTTAATAGCTTTTTTTACAAAATCATTAAAATTAAGAGCCTCTCGGTTGTACAGGGTTATTCATTATAAATTACCCACCCTTCATGAACGTTATTATTGCATATACAAAAAATGTTTCAAATAAAAGTTGTGTGGCTGAGATTGAATTTTATTTCCATGCTATCAAAAACACAGTGGCGTGCAGATACAACGGTATGAAAAAAATATATTTTTTTAAATGGAATATCCTGTATATTTTTTAATTTTTATAATGGTCTTTTCACTCTGATTTCAAAAATATACCGTATGATACCGGTATATTATATCGTTTTCGAGTTATTAAATATCGTAGTTAGTGTACTATGGAAAAGTTAACATGATTAAAGTAAGCTATGAAAATGACAATTATTGTGTTTGATGAATGGCATTTCCTTAATAAAGCAGTCAAAATGGAAATGTCATTTATCAAACACAATAATTGTGTTTTTCATAGCTTATTTTAATAATGTTAACTTTTCCATAGTACAATAACTACGATATTCCACATTTAATAACTCGGAAACGGTTTAAGATACCGGTATCATATTGTAGCGTTTTCGGGGTCGAAATGAACAACTCGTGCAAACGTTTTCAAACTAATCACAATATAAAAACATAAAATAAATGTAACGCACTTAAAACTACTACGAATAAATTAAAACACGTATTTATATCTATCACTACTATTTATGTCTGTAATATTTATGTATTTTGTGAACTATAATAAAACTGCACCGCTCACTTATTTATGTTTATTTGAACTGCACGACTACTATTGAATGAATGAATTCCTTGCCCACCGGTAGTATTTATATCTGTAGACAAAGGGTCTTGAGATATACCAGCAAATTCTGGCTCTCTTCTACCATATTCCAGACTTTCTGTCGCTGACGTAGTACATGAGTGCAGTTGATTTACGACTTGTTTACCGGTACGTTTTTTTGTCGTCGCCCGGAGGTCTGCTTCTTTTGTGGGCTTGTTTCGTTACAATATGGTATATTTTTGAAATCTGAGTAAAAAGACCATTATAAAAATTTAATAATATACAGGCTATTCCATTTTAAAAAAAACATTTTTTTATACCGTTGTATCTGCACGCTACTGTGTTTATAATAGCATGTAAATGAAATTCAGTCTTAGCCACACAACTTTTATTTGAATTTTTTTTATATATGCAATAATAACGATGATAAAAGGTGGGTAATTTATAATAAATAACCCTGTACCTTATCTAATGCCGAATGTCGTTTGCGCCATTAATTGCTAGAAGCCGTTGTACCAAACGAAATGAAAACAATGGTTTAACATCGCCGTATATGCCCACATGTTCCATATAGGAAGCAAACAAATATATTTTCGAAATTTTTTGGGCAAAGATATACTCGTAGGAATGTATCTAGAAATATTGTTGATTTAAAACTGGATCATCCTCGACATACATGAAATTGAGATAGAAATACTTGTCATTCATTGCCCAGTCATCAAAAATAATTGAATTTTTTAGAGTTTGATCAAAGAGTGTATTACAACCATCACTGTAATCTTCTTCTTCTGGGTTGCGTTTACACATGATGGCTAGCATTCTCTTAGTGCGACTAGAAGCCATTTCTGCAAGTAAAGAAAAGGCCTTGCAAAAAACACCGTATTTTTCTCATAGTAAGAAAATTGATCAAAAGAAATAGTTGGTTATACTATTTATATAGAAAACAACCTGTCACTTTTGTTTATTTTAAAAAAAAAATTACCAAAACCAAAACTATTCGCGTATTTTTAATGACATATCAATTCAGTGTAGACAGTGGCGCTAATGCCATACAGATTAATTTCAAATACTCCTCTAATGGAAAATGCGACATCATCTTCTTTCATTGTTAGGTTTGGCACAAAGACCACATTTTCAACACTATTTGAGAGTAATACCTATGGGACATTATACGTTACTGAAACAAGAAAGAAAGATAATTTTAAGTATTAATGATTACTCGCCTTAAAATCATCTCCAAGTCGATGATAAAACGCACAATATTCATGACACAATAACAGGTAACAGTAGCATAGTAGCAAGATGGCGCTTGTGATGCGAATTGGTTAATATCGCTTATACGTTGGTTGTATTCGATTTAATTGATATCAACTGTACATTGAACTATTCTCAGTGAAATTTCATTTATTTAGTAACTATAATAATAGTAGTAAATGATTAGGTACGGGTACCATATGTATGAAAGTTTCTGTGGACTTGTTCTAATTTTTCTTTGCGTATGATAGTAACTAAAACAAGTCCATTCTGGGGAACGTCATTGTGTGCATCCATATTTTGAAGAGTCTCTTTCTGCCTTAAACTTTTTAAACTCAATAAACATCGACTTCTGACAATTCAGAAAGAATCCATTGTTCACATTATAATCGCTTGGTTTCCTTAGTGTACCACCATCTTACAGTTGATCATCTCCTTTGAATTAGAATTCACTAATAACGACGTGTCAGCAGCACACATAATAAATCCCTGCATAAGTGTAAGACAACTGGATTTTTATCCCCGTCCAATCTATCGAAAGAACTATTAAGAAACCCCACTATCGCGTCTTCTGTATATTGTCCTCGCCTAAAACCAAACTGGTACGAATTCAAACGGTTACACCGTTAGTAAAAATAAGATAAAACTTTTTGCGATGGCCTTTTCTACTACTTCGGAAAAGGCACTTAAAACAGACAAAAGCTGATAGTTATCCTTTCAACAGAGACATAATCCGAGCAATTTTGAATTCTTTGAAAAATATAACTTCTTTAAATGAGTGATTGGAGTTACTAACTTATGGATGCATTGATTCAGTATATTAGTAGTAATACCAGCATATCCAAAGGCATAAGTATTTTTAAGGTTCTTTACTATCTCAGGCACCACATCTTCATCAACTGGATTATCAAGAACGAATTTATACTTACCATAACAATGGCATCATCAAAAATAGGTTATCTTTGCCAAGTTAGTTTATATGTTATTGTATTAAAATAATCATTAAAAATATTTACGAAAGTTCCAGAATCATACCAATTCGATTTATTTTTAGTGTTCTTATTAATTATCTGCTATGCTTGCATTTAGTGAAATAGACGAACTTTTAAAAATTGTATTATTCTGCATTAATTTCGCTTCATTGATCAATCCCGTAAAAATCGGTTCATATTTAAGATAATATCTCTTGATGTTATCACCACCGCTGAGAGAAAAGACATATAACGTGGAAAATGGTTAACCACAGCCAGAGATGACCGCTTCATAGTGTTGCAAACTCTGTGGAGCAAACGTCGAACAGCAGTGCATACCAGAAATGTTTTTAGAGAGGTCCGAGGAGTGGAGGTAAGTGAATGAACAGTGAGAAAAAGGCTCACGCAAATCGAACTAAGCTCACACGTACTGGCAAAAGCTCAAATCTATGAGGTACGTTATTGAGTAGCACGACTAGCTTTTGCCTATGTACATGAGAATTGAAATATTGGCCAATGAAGTTCGTTTTTGCGGAAGACGATCGACAGGAGGGAAAGAATATGGCGACGTTGGGGAAAGCGATATTCCCAGTGCAATTTTACTAGAAGAGGAAGTACCCAAGGTGGAGGCCCAATTATGATCTGGTCTGGAATATGTTTGGGAATGTCCACAGAATCTTCTTCTTGTTCTTCTTATATATCAAATTGGATGTGTGTGTGGCGGTGTGTGTATGTTCCTTATAGACTCCCAAACCGCTGAACTGATTTTGATGAAATTTTCAGGAAAACTCTAGCATAGTCTGGAGCGTATTTCTGTGAATTTTGGTGCCGATAAAAATTGTTTTTTTTTGGGCGTAGCAGCGCGCGCTGGGTATCGGTAGTTAGTGATAATTTATAAGGGAACTTTGACTGGTTCGTGATTGTGACATGGCAAACATGATACAAGACCATACAGTATCTTACCCCATATATTGCTTGCACGCTCTGTAACAAACTTTTTAAACGAGACAGGGAAACCTATGATGGTTTGGCCTGCTAGACCTCCCGACATCAATCTTATCGAAATCGTCTGGCACATGTTGGGCAAAATGGCTAAGGCTAGAATTTCAATGCCCCAAACTGCACAAGAGTTGCAAACTATCTTATTGGAAGAATGGAGTAATTTGTGTCAAGTGTTGGTTGATAGTAGTATCAGGAGTATGCCGAAGCGAATGACCACATTAATACGAATTTGTGTTCTTAATCATATACAAAAAAGAATAATAAAGGAAAGAAATTGTTAAAACGCTGTTTACTTTCTGATACTACGTAGACTGGAAGTAGTAGTTTACTTCAGTAAAAAAAATCAAAATTTACCAATATCTCATCAGTTACTAAGTTTAGACAAATTTTAAAAGAACACAAATCTATTGAAAAGTGAATTTTAGAAAGATTTTATAAAAAATGATTGTCGAAATTTCTACCGGAAGTAGATTATTTTGTCCCATCGAAAAACGTTTTTCTTTTTTTGCAAATATCTCGCATATTCTGCATTCTATACAGATTTACCTGAAAAAGAAAAATATTTAGGGCTCGAGTTGGAACAATTTTGATATATATTAAAAATTCATTCGGACTGGAAGTAACACTTCTACTCTTATAGAATAGCATTTTTTTTTTGAATATCTCGCAAATTATGCATTCTATGCAGATTTATTTTAAGCGCGAACATAATTAGACCTAAATTTGGAACAATATTAATTTAAAAGAATAGCTGTTTTTTGCAAATATCTTGTAAATTTTGCATTCTATACAGATTTATTCGGTACCCAAAAGTATTTCGAGTTCGATATCCAACAATTTATATATACAAAAAATTTCAAAATTCGGATAGGAAATTATACTTTTACTCTTATCGAATAGTATTTTTTTTTTGCAAATATTTCTCAAATAATATTTCTATTGATATTTACTAAGAGAATAAAAGTAATTTAAGCTGGATTTGGTATCATTTCTCTATAAAAAAAATTCAAAATTCGTACCCAAAATAACGCTCAGAGATTTATTTTATTGATGAATTTAGAGTTAATTTGGAACAACTTCTGTATACACATTTCGTAACGCACATACGTATAATAGTCGTCTGGTGCCCACACACATTTTGTTGCTTTCTGTTACATTTTTCTAGAAATTAATTATTCTGTTTTATTTTGATTTTGATTGTTTTGTAAGATTTGCAGGTAGATCTTTTGTTAATAATGTAATGGAACTAACTTTACATTTGGCGTTGTTTATACATACTGTGTTTATTTATGGTCAGTCTAATTTAGAAATACAAATGTCAAAATTGTTTTGTGTGCTAAAAAAATCGAACAAAGAAAAATACTCAAAGAGCTCGTGTAAATATTGGAATTGTTGCCCTGCTTCTGACGAAGGGTTTTTTCGTTCTTTTGTTGAAATGTGAACTTGAGGGCTACTTTTTCAAATTACCAAATGTCACATTCGGATCGATATTGGATGTGGCGTATATATTCAGTTGAATTGTCTGTCTTCTCTTTATCCTTTTGTGATTTGGATACTCTTAAAAGACAGTGTAAATATAACATGTATGCAATTGTGTAATTGTTTTTTTTTTGTTTGGTGCACTTGAATATGGGTATATGCGCATATTTGTTGTTATAATTTGTATAAATCAGGTATATGAGTAACAGAAATGTATTTTTTGTTTTTATTTATTTGCGAAAGTACTTAACATGAAAAATCCACATGAGCATCTTTATACAGGGTGAGATAAAGGCTTTTTGACGAAAGCTAACAGTAGATTGTACTCGCTAAAATATAGCAAAAGGTTTTAAATATGTGCGAAAACGATCAGCTGAGGATATACAACAATTTTAAATGAAGATTTCTTTCCATTATTGCAAATCGGGTGAATTTGCGTATTTCAATGAAAATGCTTGTAAGTGATACAAAATTAAAGCAGATGTACAAATTGCTGTCGCCAAATCCATCGCACCAAGTCCGTTCCTTCCACTTGCAAATACACCTGGTATAGTTTGAATTATTTCGCAAGCAGCTAAAATTCCTCTGTGGTTATTAGTCACGCTATAAGTAAACATATTAAATAGTAAATTATTGAATAAAGTTATTTACGTTACACAAGTTACAAATTAATAATTTTTTGAAATCGAACCAAAATAATGTATTAGTTGAAAAATTGTTCATAAATAAAGGTAATTTATTATATAACCTCTCGTTGAATATTAGTGTTGGATGCTTCCAGAACCACTAGTGTTTTGAATACTAGACATTTTAGTTGACCCCCAAAACAAAATTTATTAATTATCCACCAACTCAGGGATTATTGCTCATTTGTTTATCAAAAGAGCCACAGTGTGGTTATAAATGAATGCAAAAAAGTTGGTAGATTACAATGGTAAACCTAGAGTAAGTCTTGCAACAATGCAACAAAATGAAATTGACAACTAAAACATTAGTGAATCATAACAGATGAAAGAATGCGAGTTTTCTGTGGTGCTTGCGGCTAATCAACACTACATTAAAGGACAATAAAACCACGCCCATCTACAGAACAACCCATATATTCTAAAAATTAAATTAGTATGAAAACACAAACTTACCTCAAATTGCGTTACGTAATTCACAATAAAAAAAAAAGAATAACCTAACGTTCAAATTGCAAATTAACGGTAATGGGTTTTGTGTGTGGTCATACTATTTAACAAAGAAAATGGTTTTGCATAATATTAGGTGAGCAGCAAGACGCTAAAACGGATGTGTCTTTGTTATTTCAAGAGAATATCTTTTCGGGAGATGTTGAGTGCAGACAAAGTGACAGCTCACGTGGTAGCAAAAAAAAAGCGTAAAATTATGTTATGAACAACGTTGGCCGAACACCAACCAAATAATTATCTGGAACACATCCGCAATTTCTTCCAACACAATGTAACCCAACGATATATATACAGGGTGTCTCAGCTTTTGCGTTACAGGCATTATCTACTTTCCCTGTATAGTTATCAAAAAACTTTTGAAATAAAAGTTACTTGATATTATGATGTGTCGAAAAAGACAAATAGAGGATTTTATTTGCTCGTGACCTTGAAGGAGATTTTAAGGGGAACTTTGTTTTTTTTAATGGATATATGTATTTTTTAATATTGCATCTTATTTTTCAAAAGCTAATAAATAACTTTTATTTGATGCATTTTTTATTTTGCCGTGTCAGTTTTGACACAATTCAGATAAACTTGTCAAAAGTAAAAAGTTGTGTTCTGTCAGTCAACAACTGTCAGTCTTGCTTAAATCACAAAGATTTGACTTGCGTTATCCGCAGCTTTTTAATATGCCACTTACATACAACTCCAACGAATATGTAGATATGTTAATAGTCTACGGAGAATGCAGAAGGAATTCCCGAGAAGCTGCAAATTTGTATCGAGAAAGATTTCCGGAACGTCATCATCCATCACATACAACATTTAATAGAGTAGAAGCGAAGTTACGAACTGGTTCATTTCCCTCTACCGTAAAACATGTTAACCATAATGCTCCTGCTAGAAATGAAGAAAATGTAATCAACATTTTGGCTTATGTAGCTGTAAACCCCCATGTTTCACTTCGACGTTTGGCAGAAGAAATTGGCGTTAGTAAAGCTACAGTACATAGAATTTTAAAAGGGCATCGGTACCATCCATTTAAAGTTCATTTATCACAAGAATTAAGACTAAACGATTTACAAAGACGCCTGGATTTCATTGCACGATTGCAAGTTCTAGAAGATGAAAATCCAAATTATCTTAATTGTATTTTGTGGAGTGACGAAAGTCGCTTTCACAATAATGGTGTTGTGAACAAACATAATGCGCATTATTGGTCCAACCAAAATCCGCGGTGGATGGAGGAAGCACGCTTTCAAACAGTGTGGGGAACCAATGTATGGTGTGGAATGTTTAATGGGCATTTAATTGGACCCCACTTTTACGAAGAAACCCTGACAGGACAACGTTATTTACATTTTTTACAAAATGTGCTTCCCGATTTAATGGAAGATATTCCTCTTAATGAAAGACGAGACATAATTTGGCAACAAGATGGTGCTCCGCCCCATAATGCGCAAATTGTGACGAATTATTTAAATGCGCTGTACCCCAATGGATGGATTGGAAATAGAGGTTCTATCCCTTGGCCTGCTCGTTCCCCGGATTTATCGCCTGTTGATTTTTTCATGTGGGGTTATTTAAAGGAATTTGTATATCAAGTTAGGTCGGCAGATCTTGATGATCTGAAAAATCGAATTCGCATGGGATGCCGGATTATGACTCACGGAATGATACTTTCATCTTGCAACAGAGGATTAAGACGTCGTTTGGAAGCTTGTGTCCACTCTGATGGAGCCCAATTTGAACATTTATTAAATTAATGCCTCTTGTTTTGTTTTCTTATCCAACTACATACACTAATTTGAGATATTTATTATTGAAATACTTACTCTTTATTTTTTTAATTTTTTTTGCACTGAATTACTTACTTATAATTATCGTATTCCTTTAAGTTAATAAAAATTGCTTTTGACAAGTTTATCTGAATTGTGTCAAAACTGACAAGGCAAAATAAAAAATGGATCAAATAAAAGTTATTTATTAGTTTTTGATAAATAAGATGCAACATTAAAAAATGCATATATCCATTAAAAAAAAACAATGTTGACCTTGAAATCTCCTTCAAGGTGACGAGCAAATAAAATTCTCTGTTTGTCATTTTCGACACATCATAATATCAAGTAACTTTTATTTGAAAAGTTTTCTGATATCTATACAGGGAAAGTAGATAATACCTGTAACGCAAAAGCTGAGACACCCTGTATATATATTTAACGCTCGGTTGTTATCACAATTAATAAGGTATTGCAACAGCACAAATCAAATATGCGAATAATTAAAGGGTAACGCCATGTGGAATCGATGTCCCGACGACAGTAACATAAGACAATAAACGAATCGGTCGCATAATCCTGCACGTAAGGTGATCTTATACCAGTATAACAAAAAAGGAATAGAGATTAAAGACGCTACAACATTTAAAAATTAGTGAAACACATTTAGAAATAAAAGCCTAATAGTGGAAATACAAATATAGTACCGACATCTTCTATATATTGAACACTGAGGAGAACAACTAAGAACATCACCAGAAGATGGTGCGGTAAGTCAAGAAAGTAAATAACTAATAACTACTTAATGCGAAATTATAAACTAAACATAAAGATTCTCACTTCAAGCTAACGTACACGGGCTTCCAAATATAAAAGGACAAGAAATTACGCCATAAAAATAACAAATCAAAATTAAAAATGTAGCAATTGGTATATATGTATTTGCCTCTTCTCTTTTCAAGAAACACTGAGCAGCTGTTTGTCTTTTGAAATGTTCCGGTATAGTCAATATTTTAAACAAAATATAAGCGTTTCTTAAATAAATATGTTAATAAACACAAGTAAAAATCAAAATATAATAATTATATATACCGCATGTGTCAATTTTCATTAGCCATAGGCGATCAATCCATGCAATACGTGGCAACGTGGTACCTCTACTTTACTTTCCACTGCCACCGACGCGACAACTGACACATGCTCGCAAATACAAGTTAGCAGTAACCATTGGACCACCGACTCAGGTGTTTCTAATGCGTTCAGAAATAATATTTACGAGTTGCAAGGATTTGTTTTTCTTTTTCCCTTCAGAAAATGCAGAGAATTATTGAGCTGCGTTCACGCTGCATGACACAAACAAAAGCGTAATTCTAATAAAATCAAAAAATAACCCTAATGAAATAAATAAAAAAGGATTCCTCCTTGCACAGCAAGTTATTGCCCTAGGCGGTCGTAGAAATTTACTCTTACGTTTTCTAACATGTGAGCAGTTACTGAATTAGCAGCCTCAATTATTTTTTCTCTCAAGGCAACTATTTTTTCTGCTCTACCAGCTTCATGGGTATAAACAATATTTTTTAAATATCCCCACAAAAAAAATCATTTGGAGAGAGATCAGTAGATCGCGGAGGCCATTTGATGTTTCCCGTTCCAGTAATAAGACGACCAGGGACCTCAACGTGTTCCCAGCTAATCATTGAATGTAAAATCTGGGTCGGGATCGGAGAATATCGTTGTGATGTCGGTTGTTGTCGGCATTGGTGACGGACAGTACGGGTACCACGTTGCCACGTATTACATTCATACGTATAGATCGCACGTAAACATTGAATCCCTATACCTAATGATATTTGACACATGCGGTATAATTATATGTGGCTGATAGCAAAACGTAATATGTTCTAATGCATTTGTAAATTTTTGTCGCCATAGCGCCATCTACTCCAGTCTTAGACCGAATGAGGTATCGATCTCTCACATAAATTAAAATAAAGTAGGGCCCCAGATGGAACCTTGCGGAATCCCGATTACTAACTCTTTCGTTACCGATAACTGTCCACAATTTTGAAAATGTTAGCACAATCACCTCTACAAAACATAATTTTGCGAACAGATATCATGAGAGGCCTCCACGAACCGTGATTTACCCCACTTGATTTTTTCTTATGAGGATACCTGAAGGTTATAGTCTACGAGAACATTCCACGAAGTTTTGCAGATTTAAGAAGAATATTGAAGAAAAAATCAGGTTTATTCGTCAACAACTCCTTTGATATTTATCCAATACATATAATATTCAACAAATAAAAATTATTTCACTGTGTACTTTTTGGTATCAATAAATAAATAACTGCAATAAATATTTTTCTAATTATCGTTTGAAATAGTTTCATCGTTCAGGGACAGCCTGTATTTACAAAGCTTACTGTTCGATACCCACATAAAATAAAAGATATGAAAGTTGAAAATAAAAACTTGAATACATTTTGTAACCGATATTTATGTATGTATGTAGTACAAGTTCGGGTTTCCGATCACACAATTATTTAGTTTTTGACGAGAAGATATCACAAACGTGCCTTCTTTACTAGCGGCAAAGCGCGCAGTTTATTTTTAGAATCGGATGCCCGACGGACGAGACTGGATTATAATCGGTATTCCCTTCGAATACACCATCTAAAATGAAGAGTGGGGCAGAATTACTACTTTTTCTGTTAGTCTGTGTATTCAAGAAACGTGTATTTCGTTTGTAGTTAAATATCGAACATTTACTTCCAACATACGATAAAGTTTTCTGCATACAAATATGTAAATATTATTACCTTCGTCTTAAGTAATCTTTGCGGATTCGAGATATTATACAGTAATGTTTTACCATTAAATTATTCATACAATTACAATCGAAAAATTGGGGGTTGTTCTCTTGACTTGACATATTTTATTACATAAATTTACATTAAAATTGGAGTTTGAGGAAAGTTGTACTACCAACTTAAGTAATGGAAATATTAAAAATCACTAAAATGATGTAAACAAATATCAATCTTAACGAACTAATTATGAATATCTACCTAATGCAAATCTATATAACCACTAAAATCTCTACTAGATTTTAAAAATAGAGAAAAGTTGTTTGTAAGAAATAATTTTTTCTAAATTTTTTAATAGATATTTCTGATAGGCCGAGTAAATGAAACAACACATTAATAATAATTAGAGGTGAAACGGATATCCGGGAACTATTCGGTATCCGGCCTATCCGGCCCTGTTTTCACTGTCCGGCCGGATACCGGATAGTAACTCAGTATCCGGGCGGATGCCGGATAGTAATATTCTAGAAATTCTCATTATTTTACACGAAGAAAATGATACCACACTACGTTATGGACACGGTTTATTTTAATAATCACTCGACAAAAATGTTTGTTTTATTAATTAGCTTAATTAATACTCAAAATTAACAAGTGGAAAATTATGGTGAATGAATACCAAATTTTCTGCATTTATTGGTATTCGTATACCAGACCAGCTTCTGAAAATAGCCTTTCGCTGTAAACGCTACTGCCAGGTGCCGAAAGATAAATTCTAGCAAACCTTGACAACTGTGGGTACTGATTTAAATTAGATGACCACCAAATGTATGGGTCGTGATTGCGATCGATTCGAGGTGTCTTCAAGAAAAAGTCAATCTCGTTAGCAATTGGATTTTGTTTTACTTGATCGCGACATTCGCTACTATTATCCTTTGCCACTTCATTGAAACAGTCCCAAAAAGTGTCATGAGCTTCCCGTGTGAAGTTGGATCCAGTTTCATCTTCTTTTACTCGTTTAGCAGGTGTTGATGACGGCGATGATCTGTTGCTATCAGAAGAAGATTCATCGTAAGAGTTTTTTATATACTCTATCATGATTTTCTGTCGGGTTTTTCAGTTTCAAGAACTCCTAAATAGTCTGACTTGAACCTTGGGTCTAAAAACGTAGCAATTAGGTAGTTTTTATTCTCTTGTAAGGATTTAAAACGACTTTCCAATTCAGCTTTTAAAGATGCTCTCATACGAGGTAAGTCTGAAGTCCTTTGTGCAGTCTCGTTTTTATCTAAATACTTTTTCAATGCAGAAACATGCGGAATCACCTCGGATATACAGGAAAGGCCAGAACTTGTAATTTTGGTGATTTCTTCGAATGGTTTTAAAAGATTTATGCACTGCTCCATCAGGACCCACGGTTGTATTGTCAAATTAGTGAGTGTGCCATGTTCAGCGATATAAAGAGAGATAGCCCTTTTTTGTTCCAACAAGCGTTCTACCATGTAGAAGGTAGAATTCGCGGTAAATTTAACTCTTTTTAAATTGCAAGCAATTGTTCTTGTGCTAAACCTGAATGCTTGAAATGAGTTACTAGACGTCTTCCAGTAGCAATCATGTCTAATACTTCAGCTTGGACCTTCATTGACTTATTGAAAACTAGCAGAATCATACTCTGCAACTCGAGCTCCCTTCACCATATTAGCGCCACTATCATGGATTAGTAAATGAATTTTATTTTTCTCAATATCCCAGCGAGCAGCAATTGCGTTCAGTTCCTTTGCTATATTTTCTCCAGTGTGTGATCCTGAAAACGGTTTCATAGCAAGAACGCCGTGTTGCAGCTGAAATTCCGAAGTCAACCAATGGGCTGTGAAACTCAAGAAGCTGGAACTATTGTGCAGACAGGTCCACATGTCAGAAGTAACAGAAATAGCAATAGCTTTTGAAATGTTGTTTTAATTTTGTTGTGAATTCTGTTGTAGATATCGGGAACAATTTTTTGAGAAATGTAAGTGCAACTTGGTAATTCATAACGAGGTAGTGCTTGTTCTAGAAGCCTTTTGAACCCTACCTTTTCTACGATACTGAATGGCTCGTTATCTATAGCAATCATTTCTGCAATTAAATAATGATATTTTTTAGCTTTGGCATCATTCACATCCCAAAATAATTTTCTTTCAAAGGACTCCGAGAGTGTTAGTTGTTTTCCTGCTGATGTTGAAGGTGCACTGGTGCTGGGAACGGAATTTCATCAGTTTTACTTTTATTTATCAATTTGAAGTTCTCTAAATGTTTGGACTTTAAATGATTACTCATGGCTGAAGTACCTGATGAATGACAAAAAACATACTTTAAAATACTGTACCGATTCACAAAGTGCTTAAATAAAAAAAAGAAGTCACACACAACCTTGCATTCATAATGTTGATGGGTGTCGTTTCAAAGAATTTAAATTATTAATAAATAAATACAGGGACGCAATGACACAAATTACCTAGTCCCAAAGTAAGCTTAGTAAAGCTTAGTAAAGCTCTAAAACTTACGTACCTACCTTTTTTCCTTCACCACCTCGAGAAATTTGAACCTGACACAATAAACATGTCGCGTACTTGTTATCGTCTCTGTTTAAATCAAAATATTGCCAAATTGGCGATCGTTTTTTTGACGATGACATTTCTTATTAACAATCAAACTTAAAATCACGCCGTCAAGTGAGAAAACAATGGAATAAACAAACGAACTGAGAAACAAACACAAACTAACACGCGTGATAGATAACACTTGCACAAACCCCGAGTCGTTCTGATCGCCGCTCCCGTAAACACTCGAAAGGGCCCGAACATTTCCGATCTCGTTCACCGCGCCCATTTCAAATAAAACTGGTCGCGTCATGTAACACGATAAAGGGCCGAATATCCGGTTGCCCGATATCCGGCGCTCCGGCCTTGTAGCTTGCCAAATATCCGGTATCCGGTATTCGGCCAAACTACTATCCGTTTCATCTCTAATAATAATTAATAATTAACTGGAAAGTTGCAGACAAGGAAAGCATCTGGCACCGATGGAATACATAAGACCGGAAATGTTAAGATACGTGGTGGATGAAGGTACTGAATTATTATACAGAATTATAATTATAGCTTAGAAACACAACACGATACCGAAACACTGGAGACCGCCAGTATTAGTCCCAGTACATAAAAATTTAACAGTTGTTGCAATTATCCTGGATTGTCCCTGTTTTGCGTGCGAGATATACGAAAGAATTATAGAAGAAAAACTCAGAAATAGGATAGAGGCTACAGTGGGGGGATATACACGCGGGTTTCAGAGCTGGTAGTTGAGTAGACCTCAAGGTTGGATCTTTGGGATACGCCAAATTATTGAAAAAATAAGAAGAAGCAAACAACAACTACATGTTTGCTGTATAGACATAGAAAAGGCATTTGACAGCTTGCGCATGGAAGAAATCTGGGAGTCATTGCGCAAGAGAGGCATAGACGCAAAGTTGATCAAGGTCGTGTTTGGTCAGAGTTGGCGATAACTCTTCAAGACGATTTAGAACTTCCAGATGAGTAAGACAGGGAAGCATACTTAGTCTCCTATTGTTCATACTTATTATGGATCACATAGCATGAAAGGTTAACTGAAATACGACAGAGGTACATCTAGGGTACCATAAAGTAAGACCTATCAGAATGAACGAACTTATGTACGCCGATGGTCTACTGCTACTATCGAAAAACAAAAATTAGATACAGTAACGATTTCATAAGTAGAAGGTAGACTTAGAGGAATATAATCTTAGAATAAACCTAGCAAAGGCGAAAATAATAACTATTATAGAAATCATAAGATTGAAGTAAATCAGTGTGCTCAAAAAGACAAAAAGAAGAGTATATGAATCAATTTTAATGCTAATGCTGATATACCGTCGTAAATCGTGTGTATTGACGCAACAGCTGAAGAAAAAGGGAGAAGTCTGTGAGGCAAGAGTGCTGATAAAGATCAACAACAAAGATAGCTCCGGCATATAGTTAGAATGAGTGAAGAGAGAAAAGAACAGAAAACAACTTCGCTAAGCAAAAACAAGAAGCATTGCAATCTCAGATGGGCTAAAACGAAAAGATTCAACTGGAACAGTGCCGATAGATGCCTAGGACAGCAAAAAATGGAGATGGACTATCGCTTTGACACCATAGGTAGAAGAGACTCGGGATTAATCAGTAAGTAATAGCCAAATATAAAAAAACAACAGTCAAAATTAATTAAAATAATAATAATAGAGAGTAGTAAAAACTGAGGCACACCACATACAACGGATCAAAAATGTAAGTTTTTTTTCTTCTTAATATTTAATACTAGATTGTTGGAGCTTAACAATATAATAATTCTAAATTAACTATCTACATATTCATCAGCGCCTACTATTGTACCATTACGTGCAATTCATAATTAGAGGAAGAATCACTTGCTGGATTCGAGATCATGGTAACGGGTGAAGCAATTTCTAAAACAAACCACCATTTGAAAAATTTTGAATGTTCAATAACACACTTCTATATGTTTCGCATAAACATTTTGTTCCGCTTTAATACAGCAGCAAGTGAGGTGTATTCTTTTCTTTTATCATAAATAGTACCAAGAAAGCTTAATACCTGCTTTTCTAAATGCATTGATATTTCGAAAAATATCTTATCTTTGGGAATGATGTATACTTACGCGAATCTTGTACTGAGTAGAGGTTAGTGTGTTTGAAACAGGAACTTACCTGTAAATAAAAGAAAAAATATATTAATGGTGTCCAATAGGAAAACTAGTAATTTAGAGATAAAATGTCAAGGCACATGGACGCCCCAGGCAAAGTTTTCGCAACCAAAAAGGCCGGCGCGCAGTATGCAAAATTTACACGTTATCTCCGTGGCTATTTAAGGTAGGTGTTAAGATACCAATAAAATCAGTATTCTAAATTTCATTTATCAATGTGCAATAGTTTCCATGGTACGAGGATTCAAATTTCAATATTTTCGGTTGGTACTAACTGACCAATTGAATCATAGATCATAAATCTAGGGTACTTCCCATTAAGTTACAGCTTTGAAATTTTGTACATTGATAGTGTCTAAGGTGCTGGTTACGGGAACATCTATTTAGTATTATAATTATCCTTATTTTAATTATCTACTACGCGGCAATGATGGGACACGTAACGTACGGAAAATTGGCGGAGCGAGGGCAAAGCATAGCACTGACCCCGGCCTAATGCGCGGAAAGATCAACATCTATAGAGTACCATGTCGTGTCGGTATGAAGTGCAGATGTATGTCACTATTAACTGAACAAAGAGTTATAAAATTCTACCAAAAAGATTCATATAGAAAAAATGGTGTTATATTGTCTTAAAAAATATGTGAAATATAGAAATTATGCCAAGTTATTTTTTTAAATGTATACTTTTGGTGGGATCTATACTAAATCTAAATAAATAATAAAGGAATGACGGCAACAAAAATTCGAGACTTACATTGTAATTATAAAAAGTAGTTATCTCCATATTTGTATTTGTATAATTCAGAGTGTATTCGCAAAATAGATATTGTGCTTACACAAAAAGTACGTCCGGGGAGGAAATACGAACGCCGAAATGACACTGCATTACTGACTTGTTTCAATTTAACTTCATGGATCGTTTGTATGTATAATAAATTCTTGCAAATAACAATTTTATTGGTGGTGGAGCATCAAGTTATTCACCTCTAATGATGTTTTCTATTTCACGCCTTATTTGTCGTTTGATATTGATTTTCTTCTAGAGTAAATAGTATGTATGTCAAGAATGGATCAATTTCTTTAGAATTTTAAACTTTGCTTTTCGAGGTGTGTATTATTATGGCTAATGGTCATAGAAATTCAATTGAAAAAAAAATGACCTCTCATAAAACCTACCCTGAACGCTTTCGTCTTATTGCTTGGTGAAACTTACTAAGATTGGCATTTACAGAACACAGAACATGTTACCGACTACTGTTGCTGAATATTATGGACATGAATAAGTTTTTGAAGTTCGGGATTCCCAACGGTAAGATTTATATCACAAATATTATGTCAACACGTAGTTTGGCCAAGCTGTACTGAAGATAACTAAGGGTTTTAAAGACGTGCATATAGTAGCCACTCACACTTAGTACTTGCCATTTTCATTTTTACTTTCCACCTTTACGCTTCATTAACTATTTACTTGGGTGTCATTTTCGCTTCGAACTTTTAGATGCATTTTGTAGAGCTGTTTTATTTGTAATTTCGGCAAGGAATTTTAATAATTGCCACTTGGCTGAGATTACACAATATTGAGTGCATTGTTAACCACTGATGTTTTACGCTTGGAAATCTTTGGATTTACATTCTAAGGTAATACTACATATATTTTTTTAATCTACACATATTATTGTTTTAACATACACCTTCTTAGTTATACCACACTGACGAAACCAAACGAGGTAGAAACATATATGTGTGTGTACCGACTAACATCTATGGACTCTTTTATGTTTTGATTTACTTACACAATTCTATACTATATCTTAGACGCATAGTATTACTGTGTGACGGGATTACTCGTTCGTCAAAGATTCATCTTGGCCTTCTAGTTGACTCACATAAATAATATACAACAGCTCTACTCGTAATTTTTAATAACACAGTTTGCATCGTTATTATTTGTGTAGTTGCATTAAATGCATCCTTATGGTAGTCCTAAACCTTTTGGTGGGACTGTATAAGTAATACCGGCTGTCCTATGCTTATTTAATTAAATTTTCAATTATACATACTTGATTTTTCTTTCTTCCTTGTCGTTATAATTTTTATAAATTAAAAGGATGTATGTGTAATAACTTTAAATTTAGAGAAAAGTGTAATATACTTTAACCGCGAAAGTCTCTGCGAAGTATGCATGACGAACTTGCTGGAATTACGCACAATGTATTAACTTAAATTCGTTAAGCCGCAAATTTTAGCGCGCTAACGTACAATGCATTACGAACTGAACATTAAACACCAGGTTGTAAACTTAGTTTATCAATGCAGCAAATTACATGAACTGACAAACAGCGTACTGCAAACCATGCTTTATGCCTCCATTTGTTACCAGTTTCGTGTATAATGTACCGTACATTTCAATTTTGTGTCATAAGTGAAGTTTTCTAATGCTTTCATCTTATATTTGGTACGACATATTTGTTTCCTTCAATTCTTGAGTCAAATGCTACTAATTTCAGAATGAGAAAAACGAATATGAAAAAGAAAATTGTTTATTAGTTCTTCTTTTGTTTGTGATAGCTAGGGCGCGGACACGAACGGTTGATAACTCATCGCCCATGGGCGCACTATTGAAATGTTGTATTTTTAAAGAGGTTTTAATTTTATTTATATAATTGGATAACAAGTGGCTGGTGATCTATAAAATACAAAATATCTTATTATTTTGTTCATTTTGTAGTTCAAGTCGAGTAAAGGAGTATTAATATTTACTAGCAATACTTTCTCAAGGTTCTCTTCTGTAAGATTTGTTCTCTTTGAATGAAGTAAGTCCTTGTAGATACAAAACGTCCTTTCTACATCGCAGCTGGTTATAGGTGCGTACTGGAAATATTCTTTTATTTAAGCGTATTTAGCAGTTAGATTTTGTCATTGTCCCCATACACAATTGCCGAAATGTTATTAAATCTGGATTTCTATTAAAAAGGGCGTCTAACTTTTGCCGAGGGCTACATCCGAAATCACTTGGAATACTTTTGAAATTATTACTAGCCACATCTAATGTGGTTAATCCGTCTTTCCATTTGAGCTTTCGATTTTTAAAGTATGTGATTAGTTTAGGCAAATTTCCAAAGTGTTCCTGATCGAATAACAACTGATTTTTTTAATTTGGGATTTGTGTTAGTTCCTTGCACTCAGAAATATTTCGAGCATCGTCATTTAAACATGTAATGAAATTCTTTACATAAAAACTAGTAGCTTCCCCATCTAGTTATTACTGGCGAGAGAGGCAGTGAGAAAGATGGATGTTTTTCCTAGTAAAGAGCTACTCTCAGTAGTTGATGAGGTAGTACCACCAAAATGATCATATGAACAGTTTTTTTGTAAACAGTTAGATATTTGTAACATGAACAACTTCAAACAATTAAAAAGAAATTATCAGTTCATAGTTAAATATTCATACACACAAGACTTACACATTTGCACAATTTTATGCATGACAAACAGAGGGTTCAGTTTGGGAGGAAAGATTTATTATGTTCTTCTGAAAACTTCTTTTAAAGCGGATGAAATTTTCTTTTAAAGCGGATACAAGTCTATCAACTTCCGGATAGGTGTCTCTGTTCTACTCACAGATTCTGTGCAGAGTATGTGCTACACAAGTAATATGCAGCATACAAGGATATGTTTCCTTTAAAAGTCTGTCTGTTTTTAACATATATGCGACACTGTCACTAACAACAGTATTTTTTCCTTGTACCTGTCGTCTGAATGAAGCATTTTGTGCAAATTCTCGTCAATGGTTTCAGCAACCGTTTCCGCATCAACTTTTATATGGAATAGTTGAATGTAGTACACCAGCTACAACATTTACCACACAGCTTCCTAATATATCGACAGTTTCGTCGGCTCTGATTTGAAAGATGTCTTCTAATGCATTCTACTGTTTTCGTGAAGCACATGATATTTGAGTAAGGTGGATTCATCGGGAACATTTCGACTAGTATATTTTTGAAGAAATGTTTTGAAAGTGGTATTGTCAAGTTTCTTTAATGGGATACTAACCGCCATTAAAGCTTCACAGAGTTCTTCGTTAAAATTGTCAGCTTTCTACTGGTCCAATGTCTGTCTATGTTTTAGCGATGCTTAGTGACGTTGTACCTGCACTTTTTGGGCATTGTGTAACGATATTTTACATACTTTGCAATAAATATCGGAATCACTGACATGAATGGACATACAATCAGTATAACCCTCAATCCAACTCCCCATTGTTTCACGATGTATTTCTCGACGTTCTTCCATATCATAGTAACATAAACAATGTTCTAGATCTAAATAAATGATAACTAAAAATGTATGCGTATGTTATTGAAACTAAACGAAATCCAGTGCACACTTACGTCTAGATAATTGGGAGAAGTCGATTCAATGAAAAAACGAAACTAACGTAAGTATGAATAGGTATATACATATATGTAACTTTATTTCTCTTGGGAAAGATAAGGTAAATATAATAAATGTTAGAAACCCCTCGCGCTTCTACCTACGCCGATGAAGAAAGGATTTTACTCATAAATGCCTTTTTTGATGGGCATTTTTTGTTGTCGTTTTCAATAACTTTTCAAGTAAACAACAGATGTTGTAGTTCACCATATGACTAATGCTATTCAGTAAATGTGTGTTGCTTACATTATTTCTTTGCTCCGTTGTAACTCCGTCGTAGTTTAAACTTGGGACGTCCGCGCCCTAGTGTATTTGATTTTATTTAACAAAACAAAACGATACATTTTTATTAGGAATGCCAAAAACATTCAAAGTCTGTTTGAATTTTTTAATGAGTTACATTCTAACACTTCTAAAGTGATGGATGATTATCAGGCAGTTGCTAGGGTCTGAAGAGAATCATGTGATGATTTCGTGATATCTATGTCTTTTGACTTCTCTCTAGTATGTCAGTTCCGGACCATCCCTAGAGAGACTAGCAGAAATCCGCCAGCATTGCCTCACTCCAATGACTGATATCTTTCTTCCATTACAGAAAATATTGATGGAATATTTCTTCGTGTTCATCGCTGACCACTAATTCCACAAGTAAAAGGAGAAAAGTGTACATGTAAGTGGAGAAAATACATTTTAAGGGATATATTGCATCCGAGCTGATGGTATTTCGCAGATTTACTGTTTACTGTACCAACTAACTGTAGTTTTCATTTCATCTCTTTTGTTTTCTAAAATTCTATGAATGACTCCCTTTAAGACTTTCTAAGCATCCACTTCGTTCCCATCCAAAACTCGGTCAAACATGATACAAAACTACCTTCCTTTACTTTGTCATCACTTAATCTAGGGAACTTGTCTCTTAAATACTTAAATGCATGTCTTAATTTTTTGATGAAATTTTTCATCAGACCCATATTATACCAAACGGTGAATGAAATGGAGTTCTAAAAGTCATCGCTGTACTTACGAATGCAACTGGGGGATACTAAATACTGCTTTTTCTGTATGTGGTATGAATAGGAAATTGAATTATATTCAAGCTGGCTGGCTTACAAGAAGTCAACACTAACGAGAAAAATTTCTTTGCTGAGCCTCACGTGGACCCAAGATATTTTCCTATTTTCCTCTTGTGATCAGCATATTTGATTGAGTCTAGGAGGCTTGCCATGTTTGCATAAATAAGTCTCCTTCATGTGAACTACATGACCAATAGAAATGGAAGGAAAACGTTTGCTGTTGTGAAGTAATACAGCTTTCAAGCTAAGCTTGGATGAGTATGAATAGCTCCAATCAGCTGGATCATGATTCAAATTCATTTATTTCATCGAGCCATTAACGTTTCAGCAAACACAAGACTGCTTTTCTTCTCCAAAAAAAAAAAAATCAGATATCCTTATGTCGATGTCTGTACTGTAAGATCCTAACATTACGTTGAAGAAGATTCCATTGCTACAGATTTGAACCTAGAAGTTCTACGTTCTTCTTCTACAATTTAAGATATTCAATAAGATCATTTAATTCCGATTGACTTGGTCTGTGCGGCTTATCAACTCTTTTTTCAAAATCGGAGTCATGGGATGCTGAAGGCTTGTCGGCTTCTTTTTCTTCCTCCACATTCTCTTCATTTTATACTTCAAGCTAATAATTTTGGGGAGGAGTAGGAACTGGTAAACTATCGGAATGTGGAATAGGTCGAATAGCAGATGGGAGATTAGGGTATTGAACTTTTCCTATTTTCTTCATTGGCAAGCCTGCCTTTATAGGTGGAGGTCAAGCAGTTATCTGTATGGTTTGCAGGCTCCAGCCAAACCATACGCGCAGCACAAGCCATAGATCGTTTTCTTTGCTTCAGTCATTCTTTTAGTATAACTGAACAAGTCTTGCAATGTATATGTGGATATCCTGGTCTGCAACTTTCATCCCAAAATATTGTTAATAGGAAGCCTTCATAAGAAGATTCAGATTCCGTTTCTGTGACGAACATGTAATTTCATCACAAATGTAACAAACATTATTCACTGAATTTACACATTTTGGTGGCGTTTTGATTTTACACTTCAAAAGCACTCGAAAAAGAGAAAGTCTGCACTAACGCAGCACAGAAAATATGAATATAACAGTCACAGTAGTAGTAGTAATGTTTATAACCTACAAATATCTAGAGAGCCTTGTGTTTTGTCATGTAACAGGTGTGACAAGTCCAACAACAAAATTACCCCAAAACTAAAAATATCGGTCGGGAAAAATGAAATGACAAAATTATAATAAAACCCCTGAGCTTTACTGTGCAAAATTACTTTGACTAGTAAGCTGATTATTGCATTCCATGAGGTATAACAGCCATCTACTTCTCTATAATATCAACTGAATCAAAGCTCTATTATTGTTGATCAGTATCGGAATTATATTTCTCTATAAGACGGATGAAAATCAAATTGAGGGAAATAATTTAAATTTCTTTTTGCTGTGGAAACCACCACGTGTGCACGCGTGTACATTTTCCCGTAATTTCCCTGGAGAACGTAAAACTCAAAACCAAATCAGCTTTATCTCTGGCACTCATCTGAACTTCAACGTAGACAGTGACGAACGCCCTTCGTTTCTTGCTGGAAGCTACGCTTTTTGTTCAGTTCGCACGTAACGCCTCCTATAATAACAACCACCGCTATAATAGCTTCACGCCTGGTTATATTTGAAAATGATTCAGCACACGGTAGTCCTAAGAGTGTTTTGCAGTGTATTTTTACTACAAGGTGTTTGTTTTTATGACTTAAATATCTCTAGAAAAGGTGAACAGTTAATTAGTTGTGGGTTTTAGTAATTTTGTGGTTATAAATTGTATTTACCGCAGTTAATTAATTTAAATTGGGTAAACATATTTTAGATGTGAAAAGGTTAATAATAATAGTTTATGAAGTGCCATATATAAAGAATAGGAAATAAGTTGAAGAACTAGTAAAGGAGATTGTGTATAGGTATTACAATACGTATATAAACGTTACATACTAAGTTTTTAGTGTTCGCAGAATGGTGAGGTTGGATTGCATTTGGAGAGCTCTTTCGTGTCGTAATGTGTTCTGTGACTAATTATTAATATAAATATAAAGTTCACAATCGCGGCAATAGTCTTTAAACTATCGTCGACCAAGCAGCTTACTCGGAAAGAAAGTGTGAAATATGGAGAAAATCGACTATCCCGCCGCCATATCACAATGATTCCAGACCGGCAAAAAGTCGATTTTGAGAAAAAATTAATTTTATTATATATTTGCAGTAAATACGCAATTAAATAACCAAATTTTATAACAATATAGTATCTTTTACGAAAACAATTATAATACGCTTTGAAGAATGTTGCATTTTGTCACTACTTTTTGATTACTGTTATACAGGGTGTATTTGAAATAAGGGAACAGAGTATGATTAATGGAAAGATGTAATTTTATTAGACTCAAATCCAAAATATTTTGCGCAAATTCCCTCGCTAACGTGAGAAAAAAAATTACAAAGATATTTTTAAAATATTCGTCGTGCCACTGCACTTAAATACGACTGTAGGGTATGGAAGGGAGGGGCGGGGTACTAAGTAGGAGTGTGAAGGCGTGCGAGGTCAGTCTCGTTCGATTGTTACATGTGAATGTTTCGACTGTGGTTTACACAACACACGAACTATTCGATATGTGTACAGGGTTATTGACTATATTTGGACCAATAGATAACTTTGTTATTTGAAGGATTAGAAAAACGTTTAAATTAGGAAAGTTGTAGGATTTCACTCAAGGCGCTAGAATTTGATATCAGAAAAAACAAACGAACGTCGTAAAGCCGTCAAAAACGGCTAACTTAGTTTTTTTTTAATGGAATACCCTATATAATGTTACACAATCTGATTCTAAATAAAATTTCGAGTATATTCCATTTATATAACATATACCTACATTCAACTGTTTTCGCGCTATCGCTGATTGAAAATCGTACTACTAATATGTTTTCTACACCCTTCGTATATGAATTTACGTAAGTCATTACGGGGTTTCTATGGAAACATAGTAGTAGTACGATTTTCAATCAGCGATAGCGCGAAAACAGTTGAATGTAGGTATATGTTATATAAATGGAATATACTCGAAATTTTATTTAAAATCAGATTATGTAACATTATATAGGGTATTCCATTAAAAAAAACCAAGTTAGCTGTTTTTGACGGCTTTACGACGTTCGTTTGTTTTTTCTGATATCAAATTCTAGCGCCTTGAGTGAAATACTACAACTTTCCTAATTTCAACGTTTTTCTAATCCTTCAAATAACAAAGTTATCTATTGGTCCAAATATAGTCAATAACCCTGTACATACATTTATGGTGAAACAGGTAGAGAACTTGTCGGACGTATAGGTTGCGTTTTCCTAATCGTCGAGTCGTATCTTACAAGTGCGTAATGGATGTCGTCTTCAGATCAGTTCACAAATTTTACAACACAAACTTGTTTTTGTGGGAAATAAGAAGTAAAAAGTCGTTGAATTTAATCATAATAACAGTAATAGTACTTACTATACCTTTATTGCGTAAACTGTTTACGAATAACAAGAAGCAGAAGCAGACATTTATCGCAGACCTGAAGATGGCAAGTGTGATTTTGTCGAAACGTAGTCAAGAAACCAGCATCGGTCGTTCCAAAGACCAAGCAGTGGAAACGCGGAAGAAAACCCGAAATCCAGTGACAACATATATATATATATATATAAAATATATTACAATTCTTTGCCAATTATACAAATGTATTGAAAAATTGAAAATCTTCTTGGTCGTAGTGGCATACAATGAATTAAAAGTAATAACAATATGACAACTGGTTGTCAATTAGAAACAATGACAAATATAAAATGTAAATCAAAATGTATAAATGAAAATGTAATCAATAAGCATAGGACAGTCGAGATTATTTCTATAGTCACATTAAAAGGCTTGGGTCTACCACAAACTGTTCAGTCAATCCAAATATACAAATAACAACGACGCAACTATGTAAAGAAAGATTTTAAGAGTAGAACTGTTGATAATATAACAATATAGAATGTAAAATAGTCATGTATAAATGTAAATGAAATATATTACAATTCTTTGCCAATTATACAAATGTATTGAAAAATTGAAAATCTTCTTGGTAGTAGTGGCATACAATGAATTAAAAGTAATAACAATATGACAACTGGTTGTCAATTAGAAACAATGACAAATATAAAATGTAAATCAAAATGTATACATGAAAATGTAATCAATAAGCACAGTCGAGATTATTTTTATAGTCACATTAAAAGGCTTGGGTCTACCACAAACTGTTCAGTCAATCCAAATATACAAATAACAACGACGCAACTATGTAAAGAAAGATTAAGAGTAGAACTGTTGATAATATAACAATATAGAATGTAAAATAGTCAAAGGTAATATAACGAGAGCTTGACAAATAGTCGACTATTTCATTGTCATCAATTTTTCGAGTGTGCGCTACTGTCAATTTGACGAGACCAAAATTGGCATTAATAATTTGACTAGAGCACGAGAGCTTTAGCTCGAGGGCTTTAGTCTTTAATTATTAATGCCAATTTTGGTTAAGTCAAATTGGGAGGCACACGAGAAAAATTGAAACAATGTAATAGTCGACTACTTATCAAGCTCGAGCTATATTTGTTAAGATTATTTCCTAAACCAAGTTTCATAATAAAAAATGAGTTGTCAAATCGATGTGATTATCAATAATTTCATCCGAAACATCGCTAAATCTCTTTTTGTCGGACATTTTCATCTATTTGACACGTATGCCACTTAATGAAAAAATACATACTTGATTTGTTACCTACATTTAAAATAGTCGATTTGTAATAGTCGCTGATATCAAGAACCGGTACCTTTCATTGGTTAATTTCAACTTCAGTTTTGATTGTGATTGGACAAAATTTAAATTTGACAGGTGAAGGAAATAATCATGTATAAATGTAAATGAAAGCAAATAAGCATAGGACAATCGATAATTAATTGACAACCAGTTGTCATATTGTTATTACTTTTAATTCATTGTATGCCACTACTACCAAGAAGATTTTCAATTTTTCAATACATATATATATATATATACATAATAATATTATTTGTTTCAGTGATATGTGTACGTACAAAGAAAACATACATGTGTGAAAACGTCAAAATGAAAACTACAAAATATAGGTCACAAACCATTCATTCAAGAAGTCCTCACATGAGTAACAATTCAATGTTAATAGTAATTCCTTTAAATTAATTTTTTTTTAAACCTTTCTGTTTTATCTCGGATGGAAGTTTATTGTATAATTTACAACCACTGTAAAGAAGATTTCTTTGAAAAAATTTTGTTCTATGCTGAAATGGCGGCATGTAATTATAATTATAATGACACTACTTCCAATATGTATATATCAAAAAAGGTTAATGCCATATTTGAATTCAGGGCATCAAATTCAAGTGAAATCGGCTCCAAATACACCGGCACCAAAAAATTGTTTGTCGGTTTTATCTCTATGTCATATCTTTTTAACTACAGTTTCAGTGAATTTTTAGCAAAAGGTAATGTATTTTATATGTAGTTCACAAAAATATTATCATTACTAAAGTTTTATTTATGTGTTTTTTGCCAACTCCACTATTTTATGATAATTTTGATGGCACAAAAAAAAAAATAACACAGAGTGTTTTGATAATAGAATTTATTCTATTTGCCAAATTCATATTGTTATTTTGTCAATTGATGCTGTAAATATCTGCTCTCTTCTGCAAAATTACGATAAAGCTGACAATATGATAAATACTGATATAATAATACAATAAAGACATTACTTGAATGATTTTAAGTGGCTGGGGCATAGACAAGCATAAATGTCTGAAATAGCATTGTGGAAGATTATTCCAAGCTGTACGTATAGCTTCCAGAAGTTTCTCCCTGTTTTGAAAATGTAAACGTAGGTTTTGTATACTTTTGACCAACTTTCCCCACATATTTTCTATAGAGTTCAAATCAGGAGTTAAACTCGGCCACTCAAGCACGTTTATATTGTGGTTTTGGAACTATTATGTTACCCTATAATCAGTATGGACTGGACAATTGTCCTGTTGAAATATAAAGTCGCCTTCTGGAAATACTTGCATCACTGAGGGCAACATCACATCTTCCATTGCCTAATATAAACGTCATTTATGAGACGTGCTTCTAAATGAAATAATACTCCAGGACTTTTGCAGAAATCCATGCCCATATATTTACCGAAAATCGGCGACTGGTTTGAACCTTTTGTGTATATTTTACATCATACCGCCGACGCCTTGGTCTATATACTTTAACTTGGCCAAAGGGGGATGATTGGAAGGTCTTTTCATCATTAAAAATTACGTTTTCCAAAAGTTATTTTCATTCGCAAGGTACTGTATGTCAGTGGATTCTTTGTGTCTAGCTGTAAGTTTGATCTTTCTAGCAGCAGCGTAATTTTTTAAATTCGCCTCGCGAATACGATGTCGTGAGGTGAAAACTGCAGCAAAGTTAGGATGATTGACTGTTGCTGTTAGAAAACGGTTTCTTTTAATATTTTGGACCAACGTAAGATCATCCACCGGTCCACCAAAAAAAAAAAAAAAGATACAAACCATGAGCTAAAATTTCTTTCAAAATATGAATTTTGTATGGCATTGACAACTAGAATTTATTGATCGCTCTCTCTCTGTATTATTAAAAATTATTTAGGAATTCAGATTAAACAAAATATATAAGAATTAGATAGTCAATCCGATCAACTCCATTATTGGAAATAATCAGTAGGTATATTGTTCTTATATAAAAAAAATACTTATAATATCACGGGAAACCATTTAAGTTTCTTCATTGAATTTATATGAAAATTAACTGCAATAATAAAATATGTAGGTAATTCCCTACAATGAAAATATGTTCCCTCATTTTGCTGCTAATATAAATTACCCTAAATATCCTTTAAGAAAAAAGAAACTCAATAAACGTCAAAATTTCACGGTAGTAACAGAGGTTATGTTAATTTTACGGTTATTGCCGGGCGTTTAGATTAGAACTCCCAACAACTCTGGAACAGCATATTTACAAACAGGAGCGAGCCCCTTACGCACAGTCGTAATAAGGCTGAATGTTTGTCATTTTTACCGTCACTTTTATTAGGTTGATAATTGAAATTATAGACTTATTTACGAGGCTCAGTTGGTAATAAATCGGCAATGGAGTTCGCGCAACCGGGGCGGAACGTAAATCACGAAACGGAATATATAAACCGAATTTTAGTGGGGGCGCCAATGTAAACACAAGAAAATAGATAAGGAAAGAGAGGGCAGTGAATGTATAAAGTTTTGGTGATGCTGCCATAAAGAAAATCGTTAAGATATGCTGAATTTATTAAGGAAACGCCTCGTGCAGATTTATGTCAATGAGTATACGCCATATTTTTGATGTGATACCTTCCGCTTATTAAATTTAGTATTATGTTGATATACAGCATACATCAGTAGTACAGCTAAAGCCAAAAAAAACGGGAAATGCCAAAAAATTTGATAGGTTTCTTTCAATTTTTGTATACCGTGAACATGTTTTATTAAAAATAGGTTAAAATATGTTGACGGTATGTCAGTATAAAAATAAATAGGTTAAATTAGAAAAATAGTATTTTAGAAATATACTAGAATCGCTCTCGCAACCGACATGCGCCACCAAAATTAAAATGGCGTCAAATTTGAGACGTTGCAAAATTTGATCTGTCAAGTAATATTAATTTTGATACTATAACCCTAAATAATCAAATAGACTTGTGATTTTAGCACTACCGACAATAATTCTTGCTGTTAATAATTAAATATAAGTACAATAAAGGTAAGATTTTCAGACAGAATTGAACTTTTGGGGTTCATTTAAATTCAGAAATGTATTAAGTAAATATGTTCCAGTTAGTTTTACTATAGACAATAAAGATATATCCATTAAATGCATTAACATTAAAGTAATTTTACATGCAACAAGAAGGTCAGAAAAGTATTACACCAATTATAAAAACTTTTTTTTTGCCAGATTCTTACTGTTCACTATGATTATTACCATTATCACTGGTGTTCTAAAAGCAACTTGTTTGAAACATATCTCGCAGGTATATCATTGATTACAACATTGTTTTTGCGTGCTAATCAAACATTTTTGATTAAGCTAAACTCATCATTATTATTTAAGCTTTAAACTAGTATAAATTCTATCCATTCTTCTATTACAGTCAACGTTTTTAACCCTTCTTAAATTTGAAAATTTTCTAAACATCACATGTGATCTTCAAATATTTATTATTATGTGACAATCACTTGCTTCTTCGATTAGATAACTGTCTGTCTTATTACGGTACCATTGTTCTGTGAACATGCTTTAAACTAGTATACATTTCTTGTAGTTAAAGATTATATTTATTGCTGAATTAAACAATTCAACATCTTAAAGTATTTCAAATGTTGAGTATTCATAAGCTGAATCTTTGCTACTGATCAGAATTCAACTTACCAAGCAACTTTAAATTATAATGCAATAATGAACAAGTATTTTTACTATCCCAATTTATAATGTACTACATTAATATTATTACAATACCATCACATATTTTTTAAATTATATAATCTTAATTCCATTCATAACAATAATTACAAAATTAAAAGCGTACAGAAAATATACAGAAGTTATTTTCGAAAAACTAAAAATAATATAACAGAAATATGTTTTAACTGCATTCCCCTATGCAAATGCTTATATTGTTGTCACATTACTAAACTCGATCATTATTTTATTCTGGATCAATTTCTTTGAGAAACACTAAATTCAGTTATTTAATTTTAGAATCGGCACACTTTATTCCACAACAGTTAATTTCCTAACAAGTTATAGTTTCTAATAGGAACACGTGTCATGCCTAACTTTTCCTAGTGTTTCTCTATGCTTTCCGTCTATGTTTGAAAGACAGGTGCTGACATCAATCATCCACAATTCTTCTATTAGTCAACATAATTATACCTTTTTAAGTTCAAAATTTTCTAAACAGTATGTAATCTTCAAACATTTAGAATCTTAGTGAGAGTCACCTACTTCTTCGATTAGATAGAATTTTTCTTCAACAGATCAATGTAAGTACAAATTATTTTAACTATTGTAATCTTCTGCTGAAGCATTATAAACAAATATGTTAACAGATTCCGAAATCTGTCTTTGATCTTTGATATAGATACTGAATTTAAACCATCTCCAATTCTTTATATGCAACATTCGTTTTATCAATTGATTATGCTAGATAACAAAGTAATTACAAATAAAACCAAACATTTCTAATAAAACTTACCTTCTTATATAATTTGGTTTAGATCAATATATTCGATTTATTTCTGAACAGGAAAGTGTGCTGATTAGTTTTTAATGAGGTTGTTTAAGAAAGATTTGCTTCAGAATAAAAATAATCAGCGTTTCTTATGCCTTTTATAAGCAAATTGGAAAACACGTTCAGACAATATTTAGCTTGTATTCTTTTGTCAGATATTAGGTTATAAAATCCAAACTGCAAAACATGTACTAATATGCAATGTACCAGTAAAATCTCAAACAGGTCATGTAATTATGTGTAATAAAAGTTCTTTGTTCAGTTTCATGTACATAATCTTGCTCTTTGCAGATCGTTTGCAAACACAGGTTGCAAATAATCTTGCGATAGTTGGGATCACTTGACTGCTTCAACTACTCGCATCGCCATCTGGTTACCATCACAAATTACTAGTTCTTCCGCGGTGCCAGTGTTAAGCTGTTTTTTGTACGGTGTAGGATTTAATACTTGAAATTTTCTAGGGGGACTTAAAATTGTGATAATAAAGATGACCACAATGTCTTCACATTAATATTCGCTACGCTTGTCAAGTGTCATCCGCTCCGTGAAAATAAAAATCTGACAACAATGCTCAGAATGGCCATGTATTAAACAAAATATTGATATAGAAAAGTAATACATATTTAATAATTTTATCTATAATATTTAATTCCTAACTGACTTTCATGTAATAGTATTTTACTAGCCGTAGCTATTTATCCTAAAATATTAATTACTTATTTGAATTTTATTGTTCTAAAATTGTTCCGGTTGACTGGAATTTGTAGTGGTATTGAATTAGCATCTTTAGTTCGTAGTTTTGCCATGTCGGTTGCGAAAACGATCCGGCTATACTAACTAACATAACAAATTAATATTTAATCATAGCTCTGTTCTTCTCTATGATGGATGTTAATCGTCTGGGCATAGACGCAATCAGGTTTTGGCAATACTGTTGTGTTAAATTTTGCCATTCCTGATTTATGTTATTTATAAGCTCTTGCCTGTTTTAGGGGCGAAAATTTGTCCGGCGCATTCTATTCCCCATTAAGCCCCATACATTTATATGGTGTTAGCATCTGGTCTCCTCAAAGGCCACTGCAAAACGTTAATATTATTTGTTCTCAACAAGTTTTGTGTAAGTCCTGATGTGTGTATTGGACAATTGTCCTGTTGGAATATAAAATTATTATCAGGAAAGAACGGAACAACTGATGGTAACATAACATCTTGAAGAATGGTAGTATAAATGTTTGCATTAAGCCTTTCCTCTACAATATATAGTACCCCCGGACCTAGTGCACTAACCCAACCCCACAATAACTGAAAAACATTTAGAGGTACATTGATGAGTATATTTTTCTTTTGTCTTTATTAGTTTTGAAATTTTTTTCATCAGAAGATACTACCATATTCCAGAAATTTTCTCTTTCAAGAAATTCTAAAGCAAATCCTACCGTCTGTTCTTTATGGAAATCGGTAAGGAAAGGTTTCATGGACGCATAATAGTTGTCCAATTCAGTAGAACGAATTTGTCGACGTGCAATGCTTTGTGATGCTGGAAAATTCGTTAGATTAATTGCTTCTACAGCAGTGGCCATAGGCCTTTCATTTATAGTTTTAGGCCGACCCGAACCCACCTTTCGTTTTATAGTCTTCTCGTTTTCCCATTTTCTTTTATTCTCCAGATACTACTTCTTCCCACTCTAAAATCTACCGCTAAATTCATAATTGTCCTACCATTTTCCATGTGTGAGACGATTCGGGCTCTATCTACTTCATTTAATTGAGGCATAGCACAAGTTGGTATAAATTTAATGACATTGATTTAAATATTTTTGACAGATATGTTGTCAAGTTGGCAATTGACAAATAGAACCCAATTTAAAATAGGATAAATATCATTTCCACATTTTTTTTGGCATTAATTGTATATTTCTTAGCACAAAATAATAGGTGTAAAATTTGAGACAAGAGAAATATTTATGTTAAAGAAAGAATTATACAGGGTGTCCAGAAACTCTCCTGACAAACGAAGACCGGAGATTCCTCAGATAATTTTAAGACAATTTAATCCAATTCACCCTAGTCCGAAAATGCTTCCTTCCTAAGGTCATAGGCGTCCGTTTTGGGTAGGTAAACGGTTATTTTAACGCATAACTTTTTTGTCTTTAACTTTTAAGCATTTGTGACACTAGATTATTAAATTTTCAGGTATTCTACTTTAAGTCGGTAGGATACACCGTTTTCTAGAAAAATCGATTTGAAAATTTTTCGTTTTTTCGTCATTAAAATTCAATTTAATATTTTTTGCACTAGTTCGCTCTGAACTGCCAACAGCAATAAAACCTACCTTTTTAATTGTCAAATTGTTGTCAGTTCGCGAAGTTGAAATGACGAAAGATGAAATGACGAAAAAAATTTTCAAATCGATTTTTCTAGAAAACGGTGTATCCTACCGACTTAAAGTAAGAGTACCTTTTAGTACTAGAATACCTGAAAATTTAATAATCTAGTGTTACAAATGCTTAAAAGTTAAAGACAAAAAAGTTATGCGTTAAAATAACCGTTTACCTACCCAAAACGGACGCCTATGACCGGTACTAGAAATTCGCAATTGATGGAATCGATTTATCTCTGGAAGATAAGTAAGCATACCAGTTTTTGTTTTTTTAAATAGAAGCGTTCGGGAGATATTAAAAAAAAACTACTTACAAGGCGCCATCTTCAAAGAGCTCTAGCTCCCTTAGGAAGCATTTTCGGACTAGGGTGAATTGGGTTAAATTGTCTTAAAATTATCTGAGGAATCTCCGGTCTTCGTTTGTCAGGAGAGTTTCTGAACAATCTGTATATTGATTTCTCCTTTGAATATGAAAAAAACTAGAAATTCGAATAAATATTTTCGTTTTACTACAGGAGTGAGGTTAGGTTGAAGGTGTACGAAGTTATCCATGATGCTGCCAAATTAAAATCAATATGCTTGTAGACATATTTTAAACGTTCCTATATATAAGTATATTAAATTTATTAAACCATTATTGAGTAATATTTCCATTGTACAATAACGTAAATATAATTTCCATTGATTATGGTTAATGTGAACTTGAATTCTTGGAAGTCGATGGAAAAAATTAAGAAAATTGAAAAAAAATCATTTTACCTGTTTATTACAGCAACGGATTTATCGACAAAACCAGAAGGACTGACGGGTAACAGTATTTTTGACAAACTTCTTAAATCAGTTAAATAGTAAAAGTTTGATGCTTTCAGGAGATATATACATGTTTAAAATTAATCGCAAGAATATGACAACTAAAAAAGTACTTGCGCCATCTCAGTTTGTATATGTAGCACTTTCAAAATAATGAACTATACCAGTCAAAAATGTATATTTCATTGAAAGTTATGAAAAGACTGTTTGTCTGTATTTTGAATTAAATTAGAGTCATACAATCTACATTTCTACAAAGAAGGAAACGTACCTTTTACAAAAAATGAAAGAAAGAAAACTTGACAAAGAAATTAGACAAAGACATGTGCTTAGCGTGAGGGACCTATTACAGGATTTCTAAAGGACAAACTAAATCCGTCTACGGTCAACAGAATGTTCACAAAGTGGAAATAACACCAGATCTAACATTTTAGAGATAGAAGTGCCAAAGGACTTATCGTACTTTGGACGTGTCTTTCCGAGCAAATGGTTTATTGTAATTGATTCTAAAAGATATTTATAAGTATGATGTTAATCAGAAAAACATTTCCGTTGATGATGATTTCCAGTCTTTATGGATTAAGCAATTGTGAATTTTCAATCATTAATTAAAAAGTAATTTATTTCATACACTATATGTACATTTCCTTTGTCAGGCAAACATCATCGGTAGTATATAAAAATAAATTTATTCCACGTTATATTATATAGGTATTCTATCGGTTATTCTGAAAAACATTTCTTTCTCATCCTTATTATAGTTGTGAAGACCTCACTAATTCTAACAGTACTTTTATTACATGTAATAAATTACCGGCGGTGTTTATTGGATGTCTAAGGGGTATGACTTAGAATTCAGTTCTGACTGAGTGGAGATATACCATAAGACCGCGTGCGTCTGCATTATCGCGATACCTGTAGAGTAAGCGAAACAGATAGAGATGCCTGTGTATTAGAACGGTAAACAAGTAGACGCAGTGTTATACTGGATTACAACAGAGCTAGTATTTCGCATATGCCTATGATGCACTCGTATTTGTCCAAAAAATCGACATTTATACGGTGTAGTCGGGCAGTCGCTTCCACATATGGGCGTCAGTTCGAGTTTTATTATTGCTTAAGAATAACATTTTTTTAGTTAATTACAGGTTAATTGCAATGTTGAATTACAATTCTGTTTTAAGAAGTAAATATTTTATGTTTCAGTATTTTATTATAGTTGAGTTTTTAGATTATAATATTTGTTGAAAAATATTATTTTAGTTAAGAAGTTTTTTTTATTTTAAAGTCTAGGAGTTATTTATTATTTATTTTTGCTCTTTTATGTTGTTTATGAAGCTGTGATGAGTTACTTCACTGACATATTATCAGTGATTATCTGATGCTTCAAACAACTACAAATAATTACTTACAACGGGAACGCATTACCTATTATACTGCTCTTCACTTGATTTGCCTACGAATACATTTATACGTATAACTTATACGCCCGCTGTCGGTGTGGCAATTCAAGTTGGCACGCCCATTTATAGTCGACCAGTAGTTACTAATACATGCATCGCGCTATGAACGGCGGCCACACGGTATATATATATGTATAATAGTAGCTAGAGAATACAATCCTGGGATCTCGGGATCCCGACTGTTTTATGATCCCGAGCGAGAACACATACCAGACTTAACAAAAAATGAAAACATTACTGAGCTGATAAAAAAAATCCGCAAAGTTGTAGTGTATTTCAAAAGATCACCATTGAAAAATGAAACAGTACATCAAAAATATGTGAAGATTGAACATGAAAAAGAGGTCACTTCTTTTGGATTGTAAAATCAGGTGGAATAGTCTTTTAATCAAACAGTTAATTGATGAGGCTGATACATGTTGAAACTCCATATCTAACTGAATAAATAAAATACTTGATTCCAAAAATTATTTAATAATATCACTACAATATCGTTTCGCCAAACTTTGACTTCATCAGTTGATGAGTAACTGATCTTTTAATTATGCTGGAGCGATTTTCTCTTTTAAAAACCTACATTCAAAAAACTCTTATAGATCTCAATATTCTCAATCATCCAATCCGTTTAGAAGATGCTGATTTTGACTTGTTAAATAAAATTGTTGATGTGCTGACCCCGATTAAATTAACAGTAGAAGCAATCTGTCGGCGAGAAGCTAATTTATGCACAGCTGATGCCGCTTTGAAATTTCTCATAAATCATTGTCTAGCAAAAACTCAGCACTATATTGATATATGTGATTTGTCCAATACTGTGGTGTATTTTTCGATTGCATAAATTGCGTATTCAATATGCATATTCTAAAAAAGAAGCTTATTTCAAATTCCGTGCCAATATGCTGCTAGCGCCATCTTCGTACACGTTCATTGATATGTCACAAGGATAGAAGATCCTAGATATTTTTCTATCCAGTAGGTTTGGATTTGTTTAGTATGTTGTTGGACTAAATATCGTGATTTTCACTATGGAGGTATATAATCTGAGCAAATATATTATCAAATGGTATCATTTAGATTATTTTATCAGAAGGTTTGTTGATGTATGTTAAGAACTTAACATATTTTATTTTATTTTTTATATTATTATTGTTTCATGCTCTATATATGAATGTTTTGCTTTATTTTGATGTGTTATTATATTTTTGTAATGTATGTTTCATTTTTGTTAACTTTTAATTACATTGTCAGTATTTTTTACTTACAAATATTGTGAGCATACTGATGCGGAGCAGCTTTCGGACGTATACAGTCTCAGCGGCCAGTTTATTGCCTGCCGACCCGAGAACACGGCTATACACCGAAGGCGAGGCAAGGCCTCCTATGTATACGCACGGACGGCAGTGTCTGGCGTATGTGTATATGTAGGGACCATATAGCTTCTCGAGCGATTCACATGTATATATGCTGTAATCTTATGTTCGATGCAAGAGCGGCCCCGAAATCTCGGCGCACACCGAAAAGAAATGTGTATTTGAACTGATATTGAGTTTTTTTTTAGGGTATTTTCAAATTAGGAACTTTTCTTAACAATGTATGTATTTAATTATTGATCCGACTATACTGTTGCGTCTCGTTGATACTCGTTCTTTGGTATAATAGTGTATGACCTAAGAACAAAATTATAATCTGTATTTTAAGCCGTCTGCCCCTAGCGATAAATATTCCATGCTAGATGCATACATAATAACTGACGCAAGTAATAATTTCACGAAAAACCGCAAACTAATTCGGAACAGAAGACATAGAGCATTGTCCTCAGGAATCGTGTGCTTACCATATGTGTAGACATGTATTGTACATACATATTGTAAACACATACATAGATACGTATTGCGGAGCAGAACAATTCAATGCAAATTGTTAACATTACATATTCATCGGTGTGCTCAATGCCTTCGGAATTTGACTTATCAAACAATGGCCATTATCGATTCCTTATTATTCCCTGCCAGCTAATTGAATGAACGAAAGATATCCTTTGCATATCCTACATTATTGTACGTTCATTACCCCCTCGAGAAGCAATCACGATAGTGTTCGGCGTAATTTAGATAATGTACCTAAAGTGCATTTGGAAGTTTCGTATTTGTATACGTCTAGTTCTATATTATTTTAACCTGGGAAAATATGAGTTGTAATTAATCTTGTGCTACAAGGAACGAGCATTATAATAATGCACATGGAATCTTTCACATTGAATCAATAAATTATGCATGTAGTATACTGTTAATATGTATTCCCTTATATTTTGCTTATTTGATGGTACAAGGATAGGGACACTTTAGTAAAACCAATCATTTATATGAAGCAAGGAAAAAATGGATAAGTACTAAGAGAAAGCATGGCAGAAATATATATAGGGAAGAAATAGGCATGCATACAATCAAATGTGTGTCAATAGCATAGGAAATCTACACAAGTCGATAATTAAGAAGGGGAGAAAATTAAGGCAGATCAGAGAGAAAGCCATAAAATTCAACACCCCTGCGTTTCTCTGCTTTACAAACTTAAGTAAGGCCTTCGATCTAAATGACGTTATTACAGACCTGAAAAGGAAAAACGCTCCTGCAGAATAATTACAAGGATAATAAAAGACCTGAACACCGGAAATATAACAAATCTGATGGTGAATGACATATTAATAAAATAAATAGCAATCACAACTGGAATAAGACAAGAAGACAGCATCAGTCCACCATAATTTAACACGATAATGGACAAAATCTGTGGTGGATCAAGATATCGGATGTAGCTAGACAGGATAAAGGCTATATGCTACGTCGATGATTCTGCACTTATATCAGAAAGCAAGGACGAATTGTAACGAATGGTGCATGCCTTTAGTATCCATGTAGGAAAATAGAATATGAAGATATCTACAACCAAAACAAAATCAATGACGATATCGCCCACTACGATGCAAACTTGCTATAGACAATACCAGCCTCGAACAAGTCATACACTTCGACTATCTTGGGTACAAAATCACAAGCTACGAGAACCTCGCAGAAGAAATTAGACTACAAACCAATAAGGCATCGCTGATCTCAGGCCACCTGAAACAAATTATCTGGAAAAAGAAGCACATTAGCGTGAATTGCAAGGTAAAAATATACAAAGCATGTGCTAGACTGGTGATGATCTACGGCGCAGAATCAATGACGGAAACATTCTCGGCAAAAAGAACTGTGAACAATCACTGGATACAGCCTACAAGACCGGACAAGAATCACCCTGATCAAGGAGGAGTGTAAGGTGGGATATAAAGAAGATGCCACAGGAAAGAATGAAACCATCATGTAATAAAATTGACGGAAGATCGGTAGGCCAAGATCGTTAGATATAACAATAACCACATTGCAAACAATTCATTGGAAGACCCCCCCTCCCAAAGATTGAAGGAAAAAGGAGCTGGCTATTTACGTCACAGGAAACTAAGTGAAAGCGACGCCAGTAATAAACAGGCTTTTTGCCTAATGAAAGAAGAATAAGAAGAGAAAATTAGAAGTTATTACTCCTATGAAACACAAGATATAATCATTCTACTCTTGACTTAGCGAATATGAAGAAAAATCCTCTGTAGAGCAACCGTAAACATGTATTTCTGACTCATTGGTGATCATCAGTCCGGCGTAACCAAGGAATAAGGAGGCACAACCTTGGAGATGTGTGCATACACGAAAGATCGTCAGGTGACAGACCGTCGCTTGTAGCTACAGTTAGAAGATCCTCGGTTTTGAGGACAACAACCAACATTGCCACGAGGAAGACATTGTCAATCTGTGTGTCAACCAAACCCAGGAAAGATAATTCAAAAACGGAAGAATTACTGATACATAGAAAACAGGAAATAGAAAAATATCGGGTGAATACCGCTGTAGAGCAACCGTAGACAAGTGTTTCTGACTCATTGGTATCAGTACGGTGTAGTCAAATGATAAGGTGGGATATAACCTTGGAGATGTAAGTATACAAGAAAGACCATTAGGTTACGGACCGTCATGTGTAGCTTTATGTAGAAGATACTTGGTTTTGAGGACAACTAACATCGTCAAAAGGAAGACAATGTCAACCGGCGTACCATCCGAACCCAGGAAAGATAAATCGAAAAGAAATTTTCGCAAATACATGAAAAACATTCACGTATCCGCGATAATTGCTTTTTTGATTTTGCGTTTTGATTCTCCCCCACTCCAAAAAGAGGCTGTAAGCGCATTGATATATTTTCATTGACTTTTCCGGTATAAAATTAATGTTCTTAACTTTGCTGCTTTTGTTATATTTGGAGGTGTCAATTCTAAGTCATTATCACCATTACTCTGCATATTAATAAGTACATTTATTGGAAATAACTATGAAATTATCCGTTAATATACAAAAATGTAGATGGAAACTAATCTGAAGACATTTCATTACAATGTCGCTAGATGCCAAATTTCTTAAGCTGTCTGAAAAATGATTGTGATAAAAAACAGTGAACCTGAATGAACCGAACACGGAATATTTCATATCGCATTTGTTGCCTAGCAGCCGATACAAAATGAAATTTCATATAAAATGTACATAGCTGTTTATGAATTGAATTTACACTCGTCATATAAACATATTTCGACGTTGTAGAAAAAATACGTCGGTACATATAAGCTTATAGTTTGACGACATTAACTACACTTACTTCATTATCTGAAACAGACAAACTATTAACTTTGTATAGTAAAGAAGTGTAGACACAGTTTTCAATAACTTTATTATTATATACAGCGTGTTCCAGGATTGATGTTACAAGAGGTGTGCTGAACTAAAAACCTTTGAATCTCAATTTGATCTTTTGTAAGTAAGCTCTGCTTGGTTTGAAACTTATTTTTAGTATAGTTTCGAGTTTGTTAAATCACATAAGCTTTGACAGTTGAGTCAAGATCTATTTCCGTTTCATACAATAAATCTTACTATTATTACATTTTGTATACTTAATTTGTGAGGCAAAACATGGAGTGCAGCGAAAAAGATGGCCCTGGATAGGAAGAAATGGCGTCAATTTGTGTATGGGTAAATTGGAATGAAGACCCGACACCCGAAATGGGTATAAGGGATACGATTATATATATATATAATTTGTGAATAAATATAATTTTATTTTGGTGAATCTAAAAAATAACGATCTAATCAAAGTAGGTAGATTTTCCTGAAATTTTGTATAGAACCATAGTTTGTCAGTCTGAACATCTTTTCTTAGGAATATTTTAGCATACTGTGAACGAGAAAGGTACTATACCTGAAACGGAAGTAGATCTTGCTCAACTGTCAAGGCCTACGTGATTTCACAAACTCGAAACTATACTAAACATAAGTTTCAAACCAAGCAGGGCTTACTTACAAAAGATCAAATTGAGATTCAAAGATTTTTAGTTCCGCACACCTCTTGTAACATCAATTCTGGGACAAGCTGTATATCTAAATGAATAATGCTCCTTAAAAGAACTTTTATTGTGTTTCTAATACTAAAACAAGATGCTCGAGCATGCTATATTGTAAGAGGTCATAAATAACTTCCCATAAAGTCTTGTTAACTTACATGGATATCGATTACAATTCAGGCTATATACCGCAAGATGTATTATAATATTATACGATTTAAATCAAATACAACTTAACTATGTATTAAACATTACGCGGCATAATAAATCTTCTCCAGGTACCGAAACTCCTCCCAAAGCAATTTCCACCCTTTCAAATTCCATCTACTTTAATGATTAATAGATAGGATAATGAATTCATGCCTCATTAGGTACATGAAATGTCTTTAAACCAATATTACGGTACACGTTTCGGGTTACTATAATATGATATAGTTCCTGTATGAGGAAAAGAAAAATATGCAAGCCATACTTTAAATTTACGGTATTATCAACTTTTATTAAAAACAGTTTTACTTAAAGGCCTTTAAATTAAATGCTCATGTAAGTAGAAGTTCTGTATTATGGAATGAATCAATATTTACCCAAACGTAACATTTTGAAAAGTTTGAACAATTCGAATTTAGCACACGTGAACTTGTCTGAAGTTTGTATATTTATGTCTGTGTCTGTTACTTATTGCGCCATTCAATATTAGACAACGCTAATTGTGTCTTATATCCCTGTGTTGCTGTTGACGTATCATATTATCACTGTTTGTCTTTAAATTTAATGTCAAATAAACGAAGAAATGATAATGAAAATGGTCCTGACAAAAATTTTAGTGAATTAGGGACAAGGAGGGTGGGGTACCTTCCATCCCAAGACAGTGTTTGATCCATATTCGTACCTAAAAACTTTATTTTACTATCGCGTTCTATAATGAAATAAATAAATGTATATCCAATTGAGCCTTATTTTGTATTGTATGAAAAACCACAAATTTTGTCTTGCCATTACTTAGATATAACTTATTAGCAAACCATATGGTATATGATAATATCAGGGAAATGAAATACAAATTTAACAAATTTTTAAAATTTTCTTCTTTTGACTCGAAGAAAATGGAAAATTAAGATAAGAGAATGCAAAAAAACAATTCAGCATTGTGTTTGTAAGATTTCATAGAAAGTATTATTTATTTTCAAGGAAATCCTTGAATATTATATTTTTTCTATCAGAACTTCATTTTTTATTTTTTTTATATTTATTGTTGATACGAGGGTCACGCTATATATTTTGAGATACAAGAAAACTACAGGTCTTTTTACGAAAATGATTTTATTTATGTTCATAATAATCACCTCCTGCATCAATGCACTTTTGTAACCGAAGCTTCCACAACGTAAACGCTTGATGTCAGCCATTTTTTGGAATGATCTCAAAGAACTGATGAATTGCTTCATCTATCTCATCCTCCGACGTGAAACGTGGATCACGTAAATGTTTCTTTAGGTTAAAGATCAACCAGAAATCACACATGGCCAAATGAGGCGAATTGGAGGGTGGATTTTCAATGACTTTTACATAATTTTCACTGTGTGACGATGCATTGTCGTGATGCAATATTAATCTGCGAATGTTTACTGACACAAGAACTGCAGATAAACATTTTGTGGGGTACCAGTTTGCTGTGACTGTACGTTGATTTTCCAGCCCTTCACTTTTGGGCCATTGTTGGTGTTGGTGCATCTTCGTGGATCCACACAAGTGTCTCCTGGCGGGTAGGAATATCATAAAATGGAATGTAGGTTTCATCACCTGTTATTATTTTAGATAGAATACGATGTCCACCATTATTTAACATTTCTAACGTTTCTCTGCCTTTTCGAAATCGTTAAGCGTGTGTGGCACCCAACGAGTAGCAATTTTTTCATCCGAAGGTGATCATATAAAATTGAATTTACTGTTACGGATCTAACACCAAAGGTTTACCTCAATCGCTTGATAGGTTCATCTTGAATTACCATAGTTTCCAGCGTTAACTAAAGAACAAAGCCAGCACTTGCCTCATCACCAAGCGATATGCGTCCTCTTTTAAATTCGCTATACCAGCGAAACACAGTTGCACGTGAAGGGCTGTCATCACCAAATGCGAGTTGCAATCGTTCAAGACTTTGTTGCTCACTTAAACCGACCTTGAAATCGTAGTAGATTGCGCGCACATGTTCTCTTGACAAGTCCAAGTTTCGATGACAATATGTACCACGTCTGCTCTATTAACTTCTCTAGTTTCGTGGCATCTCAAAATGTATAGCGTGACCCTCGTATTTGAGAAGTGAAACTAAACGCTAAGTAAACCATTCAGTTTCCTTTAGTTAAGTTAAGTTAAAGCACTCCATTCGTTATAAAGAAAAACGCAGTCAGAAATATTTTACTTCTCGTATATGATATTAACTAACAAATTATTAATTTACTTAGAGTCTTTACCTTCAACATTACACTACAACTAGACAAAATCAGGAGGTGTGGCCACCACGCGAGTTTCTTATACGTATGAGCGTTTCATATTATACACAAGTTTCTCTAGATTGTTTTAATTTGTATCTTCTTAGAAAAATAAACCTGTGAGTAAGTCGAGATTTTAAGAATTTTTTTATACAAGAATTATTAAAAATCCTATGTACTTCTATTCTCTTAATAAATGTCTATAGAATACATACTTTGCAAGATATTCGAAGAAAATAGTGTTACTCGCTAAGAGTAAAAGTGTTATTTCTATTCCGAATTTTGAAATTTAATTTATACACAAAATATCCTAAATCCAGTTGTAAATACTTTTGTATTCTTGGTAAATATATATACAGAACGCATAATTTACGACATATTTACAAAAAGTCGCTACTCGATAAGAGTAAAAGTGTTACTTCCGGTCTGAATTTTGAAAGTTTGTTTATACAAAAGGTATTGAAAATTAAGTCAAAATACTCATATACTAGTAATGTACCTGCCTAGAAGTATGCTTTCGGTAGGAATTTCGAAAAACTTTTTTAATAAAATTCTTTTCAAATTTAATTTTGAGTTCATTTGAATTCTTTATAAATCCCTTTAAAATTAGTAGTTCAAAATTCGATTTTTGCGCTGACGGATACTACTACTTCCAGTCTACCGATTTTACTGAAAATCTAATCAGATCTCAAGGGGGAGATTATACTCGTAAATACAAAATTTGGAAGTAATAGTTATAGGCGTTTGACCGCTATCGTGGTCACACGCAGCGACAGACAGACCGACGAACAGACACACAGAGAGAGAACGAGAGAGAGAGAGAGAGACACTTTTTAAAAACTAATTTTTCTGTATCAGGGGACTTCAAAACGTGGACATCTGCAAAAATTTCGATGTCAAAAATTTTCGACATCACAATACTTATACTACGTACCTATAAGAAAGTGAAATAAGTTAGTCCATCTGAACAAACTGCTGTTGTATAGTACTGAGGTATTAGATAACAAACCAGTAGAAAACATACAGATCTAGTTTGACGCAATCGGCTTTTCCCTTAGTACTTACTAGTAAACTAGGGTTGTGGAGGCGAGATATAATCTGTTGACCTCAGGCATACAAAACAATCGATGGAATAGTTAACACTGCAAAGTTAAGTAAAGGTAAATCACATTGATAATAACTTCGAAATTTATTTAGGGCATAATTTCCACGATGTAGAATACGACTTGTCTGCATACTTAATTCATATTGTGTGTATATTATTCCGCTGGCATTTCTACGTTCCACAGAAATATTACTATCTAATTGACGACGACACACGCGTAAATATATATTAAGAAAGAAAAATAGCTTTCAGTTGTACGGCGAGCATGACAGTTATAAAAGTTTTATTTTTATGCTATTAGTATGATTTACAGTTTCATGACATATCTAATAAACTAAAACTAATTACCAACATTTATCATAGAGCATTATACATACATATTGCTGTAACCTCAACATTACAAAATTGCATAAATATTTTAATGAATGCTGAGAGTGCATTAATATCATTAAAAATTTTCACATATAAATCTATTCCCTAGCAGCATTCGATTTATTCCTCTGAGTTCTAACAGTGGTCTTTCTTCTTTTACTCTGGTGTGTCTCTTATTTAGTTTTTTTTTTATTTGGATAAGGTCAATAACAAAATAAATTTTAAATTTCATAAAAATATTTATAGTCAACTTTATTTTTAATAAACATCAAAAAAAAACATTGCCATCATGTGGGTATATCAAGAATATTTCTTTACAATAATAAAACATAGAAAAACATAATTTTATATATATATATATATATATATATATATATATATATATTGATTTGAAAAAAATATTATCTTGCTATTTTTTATCCTTTAACATAATAATATTTATAGATTCAAAAAAATAATTTTTCCCATACGAAACTAATTTTTATTTCAACAAAGACATACATTCGCACATAGTGCCTTTGATGATCTAAAATTTTGCAACGAGAGAATGTCTTGAAAATGACCTATACCAATCGTCAAATGCAAATATTCGCACATAGTACACTTAACAGATTGGCGCTTGCCCATCAGGAATATTCCTGTCTATTCGCATTTATCTATTTAAATTTTTAATCAAATTTTGACTACAATAATCGTTAATGATGCCTACTGATCCACTGGAAGCAAATATTTGAATATAGTACCTCTAGTGCCCCCAACACCATTAACAATCTTCCCACAATAACAAAAGAATCAATGCAATTTAACAAGACAATATTTATTTTTTTAAAATTAATGATGTTCAACGCCTTGCTAAAAGTAAATATTTTCACATAGTACTTTTAGAGTACGTCTTACATCACCAATTATTCAAAATTGTATATTCATTTCAAAAACTTACTTATGTTCATCATACAAATTATCAAATTCTTTTTTTACTCATGTCTTCCATTTTGAAAAATCTTGTGATACAGTATAAAATGAAACTATCAAATGCAGAAAATTAATTAGCAATAACAAAACTAAAATTAAACTTGAATTCAAAATAAAACTTAATACATTCAAAACTAATATAAATTTTTATCGTAGTGTATCAAACCCCTACTCTCATTTTTCTATTTTAGAACGATATCAAAAATTTTTGCGTCTTATTAATTCAAAAAATAAGATTCTCTCCCTCCTTCTTCGGTTTCGCCGGCCTATATAAATTAAAACAAACGATAGCTACGCATTTACAGCGCCACGTCTATTGAACTAACATTTACGTTGGTATCGTCTGATTCATTTTTATGTCCTTTAAGTTTTTCCAGTCACATAAACACATAATTCGCACGTTGACAGTTAATGTTTATAAAATACTCAAAAATTGTTCACTGAGATTATACACACACTTTCCATTCTTCGTCTTCGGTGGGTATGTTTTTTACTATTCTTAATACCATCCTTCATTGTACCTGTATATGAACATGTTACCTCTCTTATCCCTGGTTATATATTTTCTCTTCCCACTAACTAAAGTTATTCTCTACTTCTTCTTATAGATGCCTTCCTTGGATATAATTGGAAATTTGTTATATACTACTGGTCTCCTCCTCACCAAAGCCTTATTACAAGGAGTACTCACTTCCATAGCACGGCTTGCAAGTTCTATCCAGTCTTTTTCTATTTGTAGTATGTCGATTTGTAAATATCTGCGAACAATATTAATGTTATTTCTTCTTTGCAGGTTCTAAAATAACCATACATCATTTACACTGCTATCTTTGAAGCCTTTGTGTTTATGCATACAAAATTTTGAAAATGTATTTTACTTATACATTTGGTATATACATAAAACGTATCAATATATTGTCTCATATAGAGAATACCTTTCTATATATCCTTTTAATATTTTTACATATAAGTATCATGTATTTATTATACTTTTAAATATGATCATAAAACCCTGTCATAAATTAAGATTATTGTACAAGTTTAAAATATGTTTTTATCCATTTAAATTGACGTTTTACTCTCGGGCATGCCGAATATGGCCTTGCTTATACAATTTTATGGCATTTAAATGATTCACCCTTTTAATTGTTCCGTCTTTCAACATCAATCTCTCTCTCTTATTCACTTTTGGTACATTTTTATTTTTGAACAGTAGTCCATTTCTTAGAATGTTTAATGCTATTTTAACACTTTTAAATATGATCATGAAACCCTCTCATAAATTAAGATTATTGTACAAGTTTAAAATCTATTTTTATCCATTTAAATTGACGTTTTACTCTCGGGCATGCCGAATATGGCCTTGCTTATACAATTTTATGGCATTTAAATGATTCACCCTTTTAATTGTTCCGTCTTTCAACATCAATCTCTCTCTCTTATTCACTTTTGGTACATTTTTATTTTTGAACAGTAGTCCATTTCTTAGAATGTTTAATGCTATTTTAACACTTTTAAATATGATCATGAAACCCTCTCATAAATTAAGATTATTGTACAAGTTTAAAATCTATTTTTATCCATTTAAATTGACGTTTTACTCTCGGGCATGCCGAATATGGCCTTGCTTATACAATTTTATGGCATTTAAATGATTCACCCTTTTAATTGTTCCGTCTTTCAACATCACTCTCTCTCTCTCTATTATTCACTTTTAGTACATTTTTATTTTTGAACAGTGGTCCATTTCTTAGAATGTTTAATGCTATTTTAACACTTTGCGAGAAGTTTGGCTCTGTTTTCTTATATTCAAACCATACCCTGTGCTTGTCTTTTCTATAAAATATAGAATGCATAGATTTATTTTGTGTTTATTTTTATTCATTAATTCTTAATATATTTAAACTTAAATTTTATATCTACATTTTTCATAATGACATTGCCCCTTAAAAGTTATGCATCCCATTATTCACCTACTTAACTTTTGACTTTGTACTTATCCTATCAAAACTATATTTTGAACAAATATTAATGTTATTATTCTAAAACTTAACTATTTAATAATTTTCATAATTCTTAAACTATAAAGATCACGGCAATATGCATGAAATAATTACACGTGCTTGATCGAGGTATACATTCGTTTTTACTGTTGATTTAATGACGGACATTTTTTTCTTTAAATGTGGATAGGTAGTTTATGTTTTGCTATCAAAAAGGTAATGAAAAACTTATATTGTGCCCCCATTCATCAAATCTAACTCCTGTAGACTTTCAGTTATTTCCAAAAGTTGTTTCTATCGGAAATATTCAAAACTTCAATACAGACGAATATGTTTTTGCAAAGTAGAGCAGTATTCCAACGACCTTAATATCAATGACCATAAAACTAGTATAACAGCACTCCAACACCGCTGGTCAATGTGTATTAGCCCAATTTTTTTTCTAATTTTGCTGTTTGCACATTTGCTTAACTGATCTTTTTGAACATGTTTAATGGCAATTGCTATGCCCCACCAACCCTGCCTGGGATTTGGAGTAGGTAGTCAAATGACTACACTGTGACTCCGTGATAAAAGTGTGACTTAGTTTTATAGGTGAACAAAAAAAAAACAAAGAAAATCTTGATATTAGGTATTGCATTTTATTATTGCTATCTACATTACTTTGAATGAAAGTTTAAAAAAAAATTTTTTTATTTTTAAAAGGCAAAGGCGAACTTTGCACTTGTTACACATAATTATAGAAATACCTTTGGGCCAGTGCTCAATATTATCGTATCGGATGGCACTGATGGGCCGAACCTCATCGAACACGCTCTCTCTTGTCATCCTCTTCTTTTTGCGATTGCGTGTTGTAACGGTACATCCTAATTTAATGATTTTATAAATTTTAAATACGAATATGAATTATATTTTAAAGTTATGTATTAGAAACCAAAACGATATATTTCTTAGAACTGTTTACTCTAAATGTATGATTTAATATCTAGTTTGTTAAGCTAATGTTCGTATTGATTACATTATAAGACTTGAGACGCCGAGTATTTATGTTATGGCGGGTGAAATGTGACATTAGCGTGTGAAACTGTAACTGCTATACGTGTGAAGGGTGAAGAGAGATGTGGGTCTCAGGCAGAGTGAATTTCGATGAAAGAAATAAGTCAACTGAGGACCTCTGAATGTATCGGTGACCGGCATATTACACCGGTTAAGTAGCCCGTTTTATAAGCAATAAGGCCCTTTAATTAATAAGTAAGTCCACCCACACATAGCGGTCGATAATGTAATAAATTGTCGTTGTTTGAACATTAAAAGTAATAAAATAGGTTTTTTGTTTACATAAAGATCGACCGCCAACTAGGTGTAAATGTGTAAAGTTTAACATATCATCCTATAGGATGTTATTTTGTGCGATTAGCGTTTAAAGAAGATACAGGCGTCTCTACCGTCGAAGGAGGACTCCCACTAAGCACACCGACAATAGCAAGATTCTCTTCAGATGAAGAAAGAGTAGAATATATGAAAGGTGGAAACTGTTATTACGCGAGTGCTAGATAAAATTCAATATTAAAATTAGTTAATATAATAATCAAAATTCGGAAACATATTTAATAATTTGAAAAGATCATTTTCGTTGTAGATATAATTATATCAATCTCAGCATAGTTTGTGTTTCTCCTACATTGTTAATATATGATATAAATACTAAGAGGCGGTGGAAAACAAACGATGTATGACGCATCATAAATAATCTTTCAGTATTATATGCGCTATGAAGTTATTTTATTAATGTGTTTGTTCCAATTAAAATTGATATTATTTTGTGTATGTTTCTTTTTGTGTTTGTAAAAGTATATGCAAAGATCTTGGCTACAAATGTTACTTAAATTAATATACTTTTGTTTTATTTAATTGTGCCAATTTATGACCGAAGATTATTTTTTATTAATATATCTTAACCTGAATCGTCCTGGGATTACGAGCTAACGATTCAATTATTTTATTTTATTTAAAAAATATTAAAATATAAAGGGAATTATTAAGAGGGCCATTAGTGGCCATTACATTATGTTGTATAATTTATATTTGATTCTTTACATTATGGCTTTGCAACTAGCCGTTATTAATTTAAAAGTGTTCTATACAAACTTTTTAATTTTTTGACAGTCACTAATGTAATGTCAACTGTCAAATTGCAAAACAATATACGCCAGAGCGGTTGTTATTGTATTTCTTTCTCCATCTAATGAAATTTTGTATTTATCTATCATTGTTTCCTTGGGTTCCCTTCGTTAGTAACTCAGTTATGTTCTCTTTACATAGTGAAGGGCGGAAAAGTATTTATTGTACCCACCGCCTGTAAAGTGACATTTGACGCATGCATCGCTCGACCAACAAGGAGTATTTCCCGGTCGGCAAGACTAAAAATTGAAAAAAACACCGGCTCTTTGGGACATTTAAAAAGAAATCTAACGTTATAGTAATAAAATTTAGTCTATAAAATACTACTTCTCTCGACTATTTTTCACTAAAAGTTGGGGAAATAGGAGTAATAATTAAAAAGTCTTCCTATAAATGTATAAGCGCCATCTATTTGACGACCTCGTAAGCGACATTCATATTGGCAGTTATTTATTAAACCAAAAAACGCAATAAATGTACTATAAATGTATATATATATCCTACTATCATTAGCGCGTCCGTACATTGTAAATTTCCATTCAATATAGCGTCCGCCTACATAAAGCGTCCGTATATGGACGCTCTATGCACTTTCCATGTAAAACTTCGTTGACAGACTTACATGGTAATATAATGTTGTTTAACAAAATTTCGGAAGACGCTATTTTGTCGACACTATGCATGTAAAGTAACCATTTCGCGTATACTATTAGTTCAGGGTATTTCTACGCGAGGCGCTGCATCGTGTGCCGTATATTTTGAAATATACTCATATCTTTTATATTCTCGATAATCGAGCGTCCGGACAATTTGGCAACGCGAACAGAATAATTCGTAAAGGACACTGGTCTTTATGGTAGATATGTATATACGTAAACATGCATGTATCATAAACTAAGGTGTTTTTTTACTTTTTTTTCGTAGTATAAAGAGGTATTGTGATGACGAAAATTTTCGACCTCGAGATTTTTGCAGATGTCCACGTTTTGAAGTCACCTGATACCGAAAAACTGGTTTATATATAATGAAAGTTATAAAACCGAAAAATTCTACTTTAATATTTTATAATAATAATTTTTGTAGACATTTAAAAAATATTGTTGGCACAAATGAAGTAAATTCTTATATAAAGACATGACCATAAAAGTCTAATTAACCACGAAAAAATTTAAAATTAGTGATATAATATTTTCGTTGAATGCAATAAGCCGAATCTGTGGAACGTGAGTGACAGGTAGCGGAGCATCTGGTGGGTTATCTCGTCAGGCGCTGGTTGAATGTAAATTTAGCAAGTGTCTAGAAAGCAGTTTTGTTCCATTTTTATGTTATAATTATTTCTTTTAAATAATTGAGTGTTCTGTTATAACTAACTAACTGAGTATACTTTGAAAGCCATGTTTTGTACCTATGTGTAACAGTGGTTATAAATCCAAGAAGGAAAAAATTTAATTATTTAAAATTCCCAGGGACAACCTTAACAAATAGCAAAAAGAATCCTTGTACTGAATAAGAACTTACCTAAAAAGACTATGTGTATAGAAATAAGTTTAATGCAAATTATATTATTTGCGAATTAAAAAGTTCACATAGTTAAATAGGTCCTTTATTTGAAAAACCTATAGTTTAGTAATGTTATTAAATATGTTTTACGATGGCGTTTACAGTTGATAAATGTTTAAGCTACAATAAACGATTATTGCAGATTCAACTTCATACAAACAAATTAAGAGTTAGTGCAATAAAAACAATTTTTCCAAACTGCCTATCTCAAAGGAAAGTAAAAAACGACGAACAATTGTAACACACTATTCAATTCCAAAAACATAGAACAAAGGTAGATATGGACGATAAAGTAGATGATCCAGAGCCAGTGAGTGGATAGCCCATTATAGTTAAACGTAGGTCAAGTTTTCAAAGTAAAAAAATGAGGTGTGGCCACCACACGACTTTCTTATACGTATGAAAGTGTTAATTCCGGTCCGAATATTGAAATTTCATTTATACAAAAAATATTCCAAATCCAACTCTAAATACTTTTGTACTCCTCATAAATATATATAGAATGCATAATTTACGACATATTTGTAAAAAATCGTTATTCGGTAAGAGTAAAAGTGTTAGTTCCGGTCCGAATTTTGATTTTTTCTTTTATACAAAAAGTATTGAAAATTAAGTTCTAAATACTTTTATACTCGTAACGTACCTGTCTAAAAAGCATGACTAGCAAAATATTTGCAAAAAACCCGATTTTCGATAAGAGTAAAAAACCTACTTCCGGTATGAGTTTCGAAAAATTCTTCTCAAACTTAATTTTAAGTACATATGAATTCTTTACAAATTTGTCTAAATTTAGTAGTTGACAAAATATTGGCAAAATCCGATTTTTTCACCGAAGTAAACTACTACTTCCGGTCTGCCGATTTTGCTGAAAATCTAATCAGTTCTCAAGAGGGAGATTATACTACTAAATGCAAAATTTGGAATAGATTGCTATAGCGGTTTGGCCGCTATCGTGGTCATACACAGACAGACACACAGACACTCAGACATTTTTTAGAAACCACTTTTTTGGTATCAGGGGACTTCAAAACGTGGACATCTGCAAAAATCTCGAGGTCGAAAATTTTCATCATCACAATACTTTCTTATACTACGTACAAGAAAGTAAAAATTGTTGGTTTAGAATTCTGATTGATCCTAATAATTATCACTCATTGACGTTTTCCCTGTAGAAACGCAGGTTGTTTCTCTAATAAACAACGTGTATCAAAAATTAGGGAAAAATGCAAATTTCTTGGCATTGCAGTCGAACTGGATTTTTCATATAGTGGGACAAGTTATAATCTTTTTTTTGAGTTAACTACAATAAAGGACAACGTTGTAATGTAGAAAAAAATGAGGTGTGGTCACCACACGACTTTCTTATACGTATGAGCGCTTCAAATTATAGAATTTTATACAAAAATTATTCAAAATCCTATTCTAAGTACTTCTATTCTCTTAATAAATCTCTATAGAATGCATACTTTGCAAGATATTATAAAAAAAGTGTTACTCGCTAAGAGTAAAAGTGCTACTTCCGGCCCGAATTTTGAAATTCTTTTTTTACAAAAGATATTTAAAATTATCTTTTAAATACCTTTATACTCCTATTGTACCTGCCTAGAATGTATGGTTTGCGAGATTTTCGCAAAAAAAATGATTTTCGATAAGAGTAAAAGACCTACTTCCGGTAGGAATTTCGAAAAACTTTTTTAACACAATTTTTCTCAAATTTAATTTTGATTACATTTGATTTCTTTATAGATTTGTTTAAACTTAGTAATTGACGAAATATTTGCAAAATTCGATTTTTTCACTAAAGTAAACTACTTCCGGTCTACCGATTTTACTGAAAAACTAATCAGATTTCAAGAGGGAGATTATACACGTAAATACAACATTTGGAATAGATATCTACAGCGGATTAACCGATATCGTGGTCACACACAATCATTTTTTAAAAACCATCTTTTCGGTATCAGGGGAATTCAAAACGTGGACATCTGCAAAAATCTCGAGGTCGAAAATCTTCGTCATCACAATACTTCCTTATACTACGTATAAGAAAGTAAAAGTCAATCACTTCTGTCTGTGTTAAAATTCTTCGACCGCTATCGTGGTCACACATGCACAGACACACAGAGAGAGAGAAAGCGAGAAGAGAGAAGAGAGAGAGAGAGAGAGAGAGAGAGAGAGACCTATTTTAAAAACCACTTTTTTGAAATCAGGGGACTTCAAAACGTGGACATCTGCAAAAATCTCCACGTCGAAAATTTTCGTCATCACAATACTTACTTATACCACGTATAAGAAAGTAAAATTGCCATTTCTGAACAATTTATATCATCTCCCCATTTTTTTTAAAAACATATTCTCATTAAAGACCTTCCTTATGGTGGAAACACAAACTCTACAGAAAAGTTGCAAAATTTGATTATAGCTTTTACTTTCTTATACGTAGTTGTGTATTGTGATGTTGACCATTTTCTACCTCGAGATGTCTGTCTGTCTGTCTGTCTGTCTCTCTCTGTGTGACCACGATAGCGGTCAAACCGCTATAGGTATCAATTCCAAATTTTGTATTTACAGGTATAATCTCCCTCTTGACATCTGATTAGATTTTCAGTAAAATCGACAGACCGGAAATAGTAGTTTACTTCAGTGAAAAAATCGAATAACTACAATACAATAACTACTAAGTTTAAACAAATTTATAAAGAATTCATTTGTACTTAAAATTAAAATTCAGAACAATTTTATTTAAAACATTTTTCAAAATTCCTATCGGAAGTAGGTCTTTTACTCCTATCGAAAATCAGTTTTTTGCGAATATTTCGCAAGTCATGCCTTTTAGACAGGTACATTACGGGTATAAAAATATTTAGAACATAGTTTTCAATATCTTTTGTATAAAAAAAATTTCAAAATTCAGACCGGAAGTACCATTTTTACTCTTATTAAGTAGCGATTTTTTGCAAATATGTCGTAAATTATGCATTCTAAATATATTTATCAAGAGTACAAAAGTATTTATTGCTAGATTTGCAATATTTTTTGTATAAGTGAAATTTCAAAATTCGAACCGGAAGTAACACTTTTACTCTTAGGGAGTAGCACTTTTTTTCGAACATCTTGCAAAGTATGTATTCTATAGCGATTTATTAAGAGAATAGAAATACTTAGAATAAGATTTTGAATAATTTTTGTGTTAAAAATTCTTAAAATTGTGTAGTTTGAAACGCTCATACGTATAAAAAGTCATGTGATGGCCACACCTCATTTTTTTCTTTTACTATTGCATAGGCATAATAAAATTTATTCATACAGCTGGTCGTTAGATAAATTAGTTTAAATCAGAAAATGTATGTTTCAAATATTAATGAAAAGACTAAATATGTAATTATTAATTGCGAAGAACGCCTATATAAAAATGTTAAATATTTAGAACTGAATATTATATCTATATTTCAAATCTTTCTGAATATAGAATTTTGTGTTTAGCGAGTCTTTATTTTGAAGGAATATCGGATGGTTATTTGGAATTTCCAGACATTAATTTTTCGAGGGAATATTCTTCTCTATGTATGAATCAAAAAGAAAAAACAAACAGAAACTACTGTGATCTGTTCTGAACAATATAACCCACTATGTCGCCGAATGTAGATAAATGTGTTCATTGTATTCAATTGCTAAGATATGCAGTACATATATTTTTAAAAAGTAAGCATGTAGACACATTGTGACAACATTGCTGGACTCTCTAATATCTACCAAATGTAATGTAATATACCCGATGGAAGTCACAATAGCGAAGAAGTGAAAGTTAAATGGTATATTACAGGCGCTTCATGCACGAGAAAATAAAAGGGCGCTACTTCGTCAATAAAGTGAAATGAAACTAACTTTTTTTATCTGATATTTAATTTAGTGATAATACTATACCTGTTTTGATCAAAAACACAAAGTATATGCAAAATATTAACGAACTAATTAACTTTTCGAAGGCGGACGCTACATTCATGAGTTCCGTAAGGACGCTATATTGTTAGTAGGATTTATATATATACATATAAAAATAAATACGTCATGTTCGCCATGCGTAAGAATATAATAACTTAATTTTATGGAAAGGTGATTATTATTTTATGTGTATTTTGTATTAGTTGATGGACTCTGGTTGAGTATGAGTAGCTTTAGCTAGACTTCGCCAGTTTTCATCAATGTGATTGTTTACTTTCTCAAATAAAGGCAAATTATTATTATTATTATTATTATTATTATTATTATTATTAATAGTTAAGCATTTCATTAACATGAAATGCTTAAATTAATTAGGTAATCTATTTTAAATAAGCATTTCATTAACATGAAATGCTTAAATTAATTAGGTAATCTATTTTAAATAAGGTATGAAAATAATGACATTAATCAATAATATTTTTTTAATTTAATGTTCGTACAAAAATATTGTACAAACCACTTGCGTGAAGACATCTTCCAACCATTCGGGCAATTAAAAGCATTCGCTTCCTGCGTTCGCTCGTGCTTTCAAAGTGCGCTCATGCGGGGGAAATAGTCTTACCGCACATGGTTCGTAAATAACTATTACAGCTTCCAATTTTAAGCACTAGGTTTCACCATTAGGACTAATCTTATAAAATGTGTAAACAATTAACGACGGCGTGAACAAATGGATTCTATCGTCTTGATCCCTCGGAGAAAAAAAATAATTTTGATAATTTTACATAGGAATAATTGAAAAAAAATTGTAGCCGTAATTCAGATATTTCATTTTAAGTCTGATCGTCCGTCAAATCATTGTTGTATTTACTTTTTGATAATCTATTTTTAAATTACAAATAAAATTAAAAAACCCTCAATTCATTAGTATCCTTAACGATTTTTCTAAAAATCTAAAGGAGTTAATGTTCTAAATGGCAACTTTGCCTTTAGTCTATGGTCACCTGACTAAAGGCAAAGGTACCGATGCATTCTTTTTTATCTCGTTAAAAATGTAATAGACTTTCTCTTTCTCATCCCTAGTTCTTATTTAATCAGAGTGCATAACTCCGTCAATTACATTGTGTTATTGTTCAAAGTTAACATTATTTAGATGAAGTATTTAAAAGCACATTCAGTCTTCATATCAGTAACCCCGTTCGCTTAAGTTATTGAAAATTTAACTCTTCGAAGCCTTAATTGTTATTGTCAATTTCACCGCTTTGTTTGCCATTGTTCCAGAGAGTATTCGGAAATGAAAAAGTAGTTCATAAAACAAACCGCGAACCAATAAACGTCCATGGAAATTGTAATTTACGATCGAATGCAATTACGGCCCTTCCGAAATACACCCACCACTCTACAAATGATTAATAGATTTCATACCGAATTGACGGCCCATTAGCCATTGGCGGAATGTATTTGATCCTGGCGAACTACGAACGTACTTTTAGAATCCGCCTGCGATACTAATGCGATGAAGAATCTGTGCTTCCATTCAAGAAACCGATCCGACCAGACCGTGTACCGCGAACGAGGGTCGATATAAAAAAATAAACAAAGACGAAACTGGTTGAAAGAGAAAAGACGAGAGATGTATGCATAAAAAAGAAGAACTTCCAGTCTTAGGTTGTCCGTTTTTATTTAATTTTTTGAACTGAGTTTATACTTTCTTAGTTTCTTTTATATAACGGAATAGATTTAATAAAAATTGTTAGGGAGCCCGGAGAAATACTTTTCCTGTTAATATAGTATGATATGCCCGCAGTTACTGTTGATATAAATGGTCTTTAGAATGTATTTCTGTAATATTCATAAAATATTGTTACGTTAAATGTCACCCCAAACATTTTCTGCTTTCTTACTCTTTTTTTCAAAGTTGGAGCTAAAATATGAGAAAAAGAAGTATTTATAATGTAGAATACGAAATTCTAAATTAGACTCAGGAGAAACATATTTTTAGTTAGCCAGAAAGACGGCAACGCGCATAGGGTGGAAAATAATTAGTCCATGCAATGCAAAGTTATCTTTTGATGAGTTAGATATTATAGGCCAGTAAATAAAGTCCAACATTTTAGTAAAGTAAAGTTCCAGTAATAAAATCAACATTTTATTTTAACTTTATGATTAATTTCAAAATCAAAATAGTTATTTATGATAGAAGTGTTAAAAATGCGATTTTATTTTGCGAGTAAGAATTACGACACGAGCGAAGTGAGGGGAGCAAATTACAACCAAGCCTTGTGATCTGTTCTACAAGAAATCTGCAGTTGTATCCAGGTTGTCAGCACTAAACTGATGGGTTCTAAGTCTCTAAAATCTTTAATATCATCTTTTTAGACTGTGGTACCACAATTATCTTCGCTTTCTAATATATATACAGGGTGGTTCACCGGGAATTGAATCGATCAATTGCGGAAAAACTGTAGCTAGGAATGATCTGAAGTTTTGACACTATACTAAAGTCGATGGGGGCCATTCGCCTAAAATATTTTCAAGATGGCGGCACTTCGGGCTATGCCCGAAGTAGGCACCAACTTCTTAATTTTAAATAGAATACCTTGTATATTGTCAGGTTTTTAGATTCTACGTGAAATTCTAAATATATTTCATGTATAATGTCATATATCTAAGTGTAACCCTTTTTGACTTATTGAAATTCTTATGTTAAATTAGACGTTTGCAGGCAGAAGATCAATAGCACTTTTTCCATATAAAGATGAATTTATTATTTAATTTGAAGTAAATTGTCTCAAATAGATCGTCTAATTAAATACTATTTGTATAAAATTGTTACAATTATTAATACAGAGTGTGCGAATTATACGCCTGAAAACGAATTTGGAAAAATTGCCAAATGACAATTTTTTTAAATGGGAAGCGGCAACTTTTATAATTTTATCTTATTCTGCATTAAAAATAAGGGTCACTTTGTATAAATATGTCTATTATAAAAATTGGTAGTTTTCGAAATATTGGCAAGTTAGTGTTTTTATCTTCTACAATACATACTGTTTGCATTAGTTCTTTTTTCATTAGTTATCCATGATAGTGTTTACAAAATTATAAATTGTTATTTGTTGAAGAAAAGTCATTTACCTTATCATTATTTCAAGTCATGCCGGAGCGCTTAAATTATACAAACGATGATTATTTAAATTTATTTATTATTTATGGGGAATGTAATAAAGTTATGTTAAGAACATGTGATACATTTCCATTACATTATTATCGTTATTAATAACTCGTTTATTACCTTGAATCTTTGCCCTCCCGGATCCAAAGTTTCTAAGTTTTTATCATTATTTCAAGCCATGCCGGAGCGCTTATATTATACAAACGATGATTATTTAAATTTATTTATTATTTATGGGGAATGTAATAAAGTTATGTTAAGAACATGTGATACATTTGCATTACATTATTATCGTTATTAATAACTGGTTTATTACCTTGAATCTTTGCTCTCCCGGATCCAAAGTTTCTAAGTTTCCTATAATACGTTTAACGGTATTGGTAGATGGTTTCCGTTTTTACAGATATCGAGTTGCAAATGTATCACATGTTCTTGACATAACTTTATTACATTCCCCATAAAGAATAATTAAATTTAATCGTCGTTTGTATAATTTACGCATAACTTTTCTTCAACGAATGACAATTTGTAATTTTCTAAACACTGTCATGGCTAACTATTGAAAACAGAACTAATGCAAACAGTATGTATTGTAGAAAATAAAAACACTAACTTGCCAATACTTCGAAAACTACCAATTTTTATAATAGACATATATATACAAAGTGATCCTTATGTTAATGCAGAATAAGATAAAACTATAAAAGTTGCCGCTTCCCATTTAAAAAAAAAATTCTTTTGGCAATTTTTCCAAATTTGTTTTGAGGCGTATAATTCGTACACTGAAAGCTGAATATATTTTAGAACAATATAACACTTATCATCCATAACTTCAATTTACATTAGAAAAATAAACAAACAATGAAATACATTTTTTAGATTTAACATTAATTCCTCAAATAATCAAATTTTAACAAAATTATATCAACAACCAACTTCTTCAAGCAGATATTTAAATTGTAATTTCAATTAAAAAACGCGTTGTCTTTTCACAAATAGACAGAACAATCAAACTAACAAGTTCTAAATATAGACCAAAAATCCTACAACAAATGAATGACATATTAATTAATATCAATTATCCTTTAAACTTTATAAATTTCAGTATTAAAATTTGAATAAATAAATTTTTGTGTTTTTTTTTCAAATAAATCTCGTTTACATAATGAATAATACAATGGAGTGTTTCAGGTAAGTCATCATAAATAGATGCTGCTGTATCTTCAGAACCTTCCAAAATTCACCTACCAGAAGATCGCCTAATTTATTCTGGATTTTACTTAGGAAACAACAAGAAAATTATGGCACACGTGTTTACTTGTATTCATAGACGTATTTTCATTATATTCTTTGAAAATTAAACAAAAGTTATCTTGATTAAGATTCAGATTTTAGGAATTGTATTATGTAAGATGTTTTACCTTTATTTACGTCGTATATATTATGTAGTTTTCAGAAGACTGAAGTATTCGAAATCAACCTAGGAGTAAGACAGGGTGACGGACTATCAACAACCTTGTTTACTTTAGCATTGGATGCAGTAGTCAAAGAATGCAATTTCCAGGGAACAATAATCAATAAGACGAGACATGTACTTGCGTATGCAGACAATCTCGCCATACTAGCTAGGGACAGGAGAAACTTGGAAGAAGCAATTCAAAGAATCGATCAAACAGCAAAAAAAGAGGCCTAGTAATAAATCAGGAAAAAAGTAAATACATGGAAATAAGTAGAGTAATTAGAGATACTACAACCAAGGAAGTAAAAATTGGAAATTATAAGTTTGAAATAGTTGAAAGCTTACGTAGTTGGGAGTAATGATAAACAGTGGGAATGATAGAAGTATAGAGATAGATCATAGACTTCAGGGTGGACATAGAGCTTATTATAAATACAAAGAAATACTGAAAAGTGAAGTGATAAGCATAACCACAAAAATGAGGGTATTCAGAGCGACAATTCGACCAGTAGTGATTTTTGGGGCAGAGTCCATGAATCTGACGATCATGGAACAGGAGAAACTGAGACGATTTGATCGGAAAATTGTAAGAAAAATATATGGTCCGAAGAAAGTGGCAGAAGCAGAATACAGAAGGTTAATGAACTTTGAAAAAGAAAACATATTAAAAAAAGAAGATATTGTAAAGCTCATAAAAGTACAAAGATTACTCTGGTTCGGACACATAAGAAGGATGGAAAATAACAGAGTAGTGAAGAAAATTACGTCATGGAGACCATACACAAGTAGATGAAGAGGGAGTCCGAGAAACAGATGGGAGGATCAGGTGATGGAGGACATTAAGAAATTGAAGATACGGGATTGTAGGAGCAGGGTCCAGGACCGAGAGGCGTGGAGGAGGATAATTGAGAAGGCAAAGTTGAACAACAGCTTAGAATAGGATAAGAACGTGGAGTAACTCACCAAAAGAAAATATGAGCGGTCACAATTCTTAAGGGAATGTACGACCCCATATATATAGGTATTATGTAGTTGAAGTTTTGCAGGTGGGAAATATTCATGACGTTCGATAAGCCTTCTGTCCTTTGCAGGATGTTTTGACATATAATTTGGGCAATTAGGCCAAATACATGGTTTTGCACACAGCCGGCTCTAATACTAGCCATGCACAGTGTAAACTGGCAACATTGCAGGTGGTCCAGCTTTTCTCTTTGACATCGTAATGTCAGCTGTTCACGTTCGGTTTCGGAGTGAATATTTTGTTGATAATTACCGATTGTGCATTGATTAATCGTATGCGATTGAAAAAACTAGTTTGTTTTATTATTAGAAGTACAATAATTGTGTTGTGGCAGACCATGTTTCATCTATAATACAATACACTTGGTGTCAACAACAACATAACCTAACATCCTGTGTAACGTTTTGAAAGCCGTAAGTTAGAAGTGTTATTGCTTTTTTAATTGTAGAATACGTTAATTAATTTGTTTTAGTGTTAAATATGCCTCGACGGTGTTGTGTACCGCAATGCAAGAGCAATTACGACTCTGCTTTAAAAACACAAAGTGGATGTATTACAACCTTTAAATTCCCAACAAACCCGCAACGTCGTGACGAATGGATTCGGGCAATACCCAGGAAAGATTGGCAGCCAACAAAAACTGCAGTAGTCTGTTGCAAACACTTTGTTGTAAGTGATATTGTGTCCGTTGATAAACATCTGCAACCGGATGGGTCAATCAAAGAAATTTCATTGCGATACCCACGATTAACTGAAACTGCTGTTCCCAGGATCTTTCCCAATTTGCCTGCGTATTTAAGTAAGAGGCAAGAGAGTAAAGGAATCAGTCCAGATCAAAGACATGAAGCGCAGTTTCAGAAACAAAGAGCAAAACTTGATGAATTTCTTAAGAATGATCGAATAGGTGATTTCAACAATTTCAAAACTGAATATTATAAACGTATTGATGTTCATAATTGGAATGTGAAAATCACCGACAGTTGTATATATTTTTACATAATTTGTTTCGATGAAGTTTTAACAGTTACTAGAAGTATTAAAATAGACAACAGTTTAACAGTAGAAATATTTTGTAACAAAAATAAGTTGTCCTATTCAGATTTAAATTGGATTGTTGATGCAGATTTTAGATTAAACAGGTGGTCTCAGTTTCAAAACATACTGTCACATTCCAAAAGTGCTGTTGTTCCAGTACAAAAACCAAGTATTCATGATCTTTTAAACAAAAGTTTTAATTTTATTGAAAAAGAGGTAGAAGCAAGTTGCGAGCAAGAATTCAAATATACTAAACAGTTGGAAGTGATTGCAGATCAAATAAAGCAATTAACAATTACCAAAAGAAGTTATTCTCCTGCTACATTAATCATGGCATTCTTGCTTTATTCTCAGTCTCCTTCGTGGTACAAATTAATATCAGACTTTTTTTTACTTCCCCATAAAAGATATTTACTGCGTTTATCAGCAGATTTGAATGTATCGCCAGTAAATGATGCCAATACAATAAATTACCTGAAAAATATTATAAAACCCTTGAGTGATTTGCAGCTAGTCGTTGTGCTGCTAATTGATGAAATTTATGTCACTGGTCGACTTGATTATAGGTCTCAAAGTATTATAGGTACTGCTTATAATGACGGAGAATTGGGAAAACAGCTTTGACGTATATGATTTCATCAGCCTTGGGGAACTTTAAAGAAGTGGTCAAATTACTTCCAGTACATAACATAAAAGGTACTGATATGATTCCAATAACAAAATACATTATTGATTTAATACAAGAGTGTGGTTTTGAAGTTTTATGTATAATAAGTGACAATCACGCTATAAACAGAAATTTATTTAAAAACTTGGCTTCAGATGGCAAATTTCCTAATCCAAAATTTCATGAAAAATCAATTTTTGTCCTTTATGACTTTGTACATATTTTTAAAAATGTGTGGAAAAACTGAATAAATCTCAAAAATTATGAACACACTTTTGTATATTATGGTTTTGAAGATGACGAAATTAAATATGCAAAATTTTCGCATCTCAGAGATGTTTACAATAATGAAAAATGTTTACCAGTAAAGCAAGCATATAAGCTAAATTACAAATCAGTTTATCCTACAGTTCTTGAACGGCAAAAAGTTAATTTAGCTGATAACATTTTTCATCAGTCAACTGTAGCTTGCCAAAAAAGTAAACCAGAATATAGGGATACTGGTTATTTTCTCGGTATCATTCGTAGCTGGTGGGATATTGTTAATACTCGCAGTACCGTAACAGGCAGTAAGAAAAGAAATGAATTCGCAGAGCCTATCAAGTCAAGCACTGACAGTAAAATACAGTTTTTAGCGAAGTTTGTAGACTGGCTGGATAGGTGGCAAAGCATCGACAATAATAATGGTTGCCTAACGAAAGATTAATGCTATTCGTCACAGCACATTCATATTTATAGATTTTGTAAAATATTGTTTTTCAACTTACCACAATTTGCAATATATATTGGCTGGCAAGTTTACTACGGAAAATTTGGAAAAGAGGTTTGGTCTTTATAGAACTTTGGCAGGGTGCAACTACAATGTATCATACGATGATATTCTGGGGTCAGAAAAAGAAATTAGAACAAAACGTGTTTTTAAGCAAGTAAGTTCTTCTTGTTCAATTACTGAATTAAAGTCACAATTTTTTATAAACGAAAGTGATAATTGTGATATCGATTCAAAATCGTCTATGTTCTTAACTGAAGACCACAATGATCCTATGTTAGCAGATTTTGTAACTATTTTAGCTACGGAGTATTTAGCTGCTAGTGAAATAGACAATTCTGTAATAACCTACATAACTGGCCTTATAGCACATCAAGTATCACAAAAAGTTGACTGTAAAGTGTGTGTTTCTTTTGTAAGTGACAGCGTTGGTAATATGACACAAGATGATTATTTTAACATTTTGCAAAGAGGAGGATTAAATATCGCTAAAGATAGGGTAAAATATGTATTTGTACACATGTACAGTATACTAGAATATATCATAAACGATACTGAACTTGAATCGAAGTTTTTAAAAGCACAGAAGCAAAAAAACATTCTTTGTGCATTGACATTGAGAAGTATAAGAGATTCATATTTTTATCTAGATTTTGAAGAGAGCTGTACATGTGGTGAAAGATTCTCTTCAATTTTAAAGTTAATGTGCTCTGTTTTTAGTAATATATTACTTAATAATTACGTTAAAAATAAAAATAACACTGCGGTGGAGTCAAATGCGCAAAAGAGGTCAACAAATTCTACTGCAAATGCCCAAAGAAACAGCATTCAAATAAAAAAATTAAAAACTTTTTAATTTGACAGTAACTGAAAAACTGCATTTATTTTTATATTTAAGATATTATGTTTAAAGCTATGTATGTTTGGAGAATTGAATAAATATAGTTTTTTGTAAAATGTCGTTTCTGTACAAGCGTTTGCCACTCTAACCTCTAGCGCACGCCACAAATAAATGTCCAAGCCCAAGTTCGGACGGGTCGGACCACCATCACCATCCAGTGCGACGTTGCCACATGTATGGTCATGGCTAGTACCACGCGATCATTTAAATTCTAAATTATAGCAGGCGGGATTTTTTTTTATTAGGTTGTCCAGAATGTCAATTATTGATTAATTAACATTTTAAAACGTCACTTTGACAATTCAAATTGTAAATTAGTACTTATATACCAACTTAATTTAAATTTCACAGCCTGATCTAATTTAGAATTTAAATGATCGCGCGGTATTAGAGCCGGCTGTGGTTTTGCATTGTATTTTAAACGAGGGAACTGAAGTGTGAATACTACAAAAACCGCGAAAGAATATTACATTGATCAGTTAAGTCTGATGATCAATTTCTCTACTGAAAACACGTATATCACAGAAAATTATCCCTCTTCAATATCTCTCACTCCTATCGAATACTACTACAATAATTATGAGTTCAAAAATCAGACATTCGCCATTGGTATATTCATTTATTGAAGGAAATTTAACATTCAAAATAATACGTAAATAATTTAAAATTTAATTGTTTGTTAGTGCGAGGTATTATAGCACTCCACTCTTTTAATTTGTTTATGGACATCTTAAAAAAATACGCTTTTTCTACAATAGCCACTAGTCAAAAATGAATGTCAAACTGTGCATAGAGATCTGCACGCTAGCAAGATTGTTTTCGCGCCAAGCGCCTTTTCCATCTTTCTCGCTACTTCTCTCACAAGATCCTCCCATATCTCGGTATCACATTTCCGCATTTTTCTTACAAACTCCGGACGCCACCGGAAAACCCCGGCAGCAGGACGACAACGCGCGTGATTTATAGAGGTGGCCCCGTCTCAGACGTCTAAGTTTGACGAAGTACTTAAAATTGATTAATAACTGGTAAAGATTTCGGGCCCTGTTCTCTGTAGAAGTTCGGTGCGTTCGATTTATACTGAGAAGGGGTCGTTTTCAGACGGGGCGAACTGAAAGAGGACGCGACCAGGGTTCAGGAATTTTTACGCGAGCTTCTAATGAAATTCTCGAGAGCGCGCTGCTCGAGTGTTCCTTTTTTGTTTTGAGTGGTTATTTATACTGAAATTGATTACCTTGGAAATCATTTAAGAGGGTGTCATATAAAAGGATATTTTATTCGATATTTCTGCAGATTAAAACCTTTTTCCATCAAAATTTAAATTTTTTCGAGAGCTGTGAATGAGGAATAAATTATGCGGAACGTGTAATTTATATATCCTACTTATTATAGTCCTATCTACTAGACTTGAGCTCCAATGAGTATGCAAAGTAATTTATCAATACCCTTGCCGCATCATCCGCACGCTCTTACTTGCATGCTTCAGGGTCAAGTATAGTCTGGTATTTTATGGTTATATTTTTTTTTGTTTTTGCTGTTTCTTATTATTCATGTTTGCTTTGTTATCTTCGCTTTTCTCAATTTTACCTTGTTGCGTATTAAATCATTCCTAATTCCTCCAAAAACAAACTTATAATCATGCCTCAAAATTTGGTTGGACTTTAAACAGCTTTCGCATAGATATCGGCTTCATGCCGTGTACAGCTCACAGATTCAAGAGCTGACCGGTGAGATGCCCCTCCCACAAGATGCGCAGTGAATTCTTATAATATTAGGATAAGCACGAGCAGTATGGAAAATTTGTCAAGCGTTACATATCGAAGTGCCGTATGTTTCCTATATATGTATCTCTTTTCAGTACATTACAATTTCTTATCTGCATTTACTCCTTCGTCCGGCTAATGTATGCGATGATGAACAAATGTTATCATTTCCCTTTTCCGAATACTTTCTCTGTTTCACACTGACCCATAAGTCGCGCAGCGAGGACTTCTACCAGCGGTCAGCACTCGGTCTGTGTACTGAACAAATATGATATAACAGACAATATACCGATGTCCCAGGGGGTCGGTAAAGCCCATTATTGTTATCTAATAATGTAGATGGCGAATAATTTTTAATACAAAAATTGTAGGTAATCATAAGCTCTACAATTTAAAAATATTTTCATTTATACAGACTATTCGAGAACGACGAACCAACACAAACTTATATTTTTTTTTAAATTGAGTGCTATACAATCTTTTACATTTTATGATAGCCCTTGAACAGTTGATTAAACTGACATCAACTTGTATTTGTCGATTTTCAACCGTTTCGGAGATATGGCGATTTTTCGTTAAAAATTATACAACATTTGAAAAGTTACTATGAAATAACGATTGATGATGAAATACCTATTATGGGCTCAATTAGTAGAGATATCTTTTAAGTACGTAAAATTAATGTTTATTTTGACATATATAAGCATGTTCTTTAGAATTACACACCATTCGCTAAAGTTAAAACTTCTCAAAAAAAATAAATGGAGCAGCCTGTATATTTATATGTCATTGGAAAAGTACTTAAAATTTACTAATTAAAAGTATGTACTTTCTTCCGCCTGTGGACAATATTGCAAAAGTTATAGGATATTATATCTAAATAAACCCAATTACGACTTAAAAATATATGTTCCCATGATTTGCACTATGAGTATAACTAAAATTAATCGAAAAGAGTTACTTCTAATATTTTCCGTTTACAAGTACCTAAGTAGTTTTTATTAAAATTTTAAAACTTCATGAATTAGCAATAGTATAAAAAATATCGCAGTCGCTGTGTGTCTAAACTTAGATTTATAGCTTCAGTTTAAAGGGAATGACAGAGAGATCGTAGAAGGTTGACCGTGCTGCTTCATAGTCATTTGCCGCATATATCATATTCTGAATTGTATTTCGTCCGTGCGACATCTATTATTTTACGTATGAACTACTTTCAAGCATTTTTTTAAAATTCACTTGTTTTAATATTACGTCGAATAACATTGATCTGGAACATATTAGAAGTTCAGCGTATTGGTCAGTATGTCAACAATGGAAACCATCATCGTCCCATAAAAGTCAAGCTGAATAGCACGAAAGATGTTCACACTGTTATTAAGAATACCTCTAAGCTACGGGGCTCACGATCTTACAATCGTGTCAATGTTTCATTGGACCGCACTCGAAGACAAATTGATTATTATAAGAAGATTAAAGCTGAATTGGATGCCCGTGTGGAGGGTGGAGCCACAGATCTCAAGATAAAGTACAAGCAGGGGATTCCGACCATAGTATCTTTAAACTAGCGAAGCCCAGCAGAGAACTATCGATTTATTATCAAAACGTGCGCGGTTTAAGAACAAAAACTTTTGATTTTTTATCCAGTGTTGGTGTCAGTGATTTTGATATTATTTGTATTACTGAGAGTTGGCTTTCAAGCGATGTGTATGATTGTGAATTGTTCCCCATCACCTATACGGTATTCCGTGCCGACAGAAAGTTTGAGATTGTAAACAAAAGTCGTGGGGGTGGCGTTATAATAGCGATTAGATCAAATATTTCTTGCTACATCCTTAATGTCGATCTTATTAATGAATCATATCCCCAAATAGATATTATCGGATGCTCTGTCAAATTACTAAACCAGAAGTTCATCATCTATGTGATATATATTCCTCCCGATGTATCGTACATAACACTCGAAGAATTTCTGCTTCTGTTTGAAGAATCTAACGTTAATCACACAGAAAAAATAATAATTCTAGGTGATTTTAATATTCCTCATTTTAACAAGCACTCTCTAAACGACAACAAAAGCAGTGCGATGTCTAACTTTCTAAGTTATGTTGGTCTCATGCAGATCAACACTATCGTAAATAATAGAGGAAGGCTACTAGATTTAATTCTGACTGACTTTCACAATATCTTGGTGACTAGGGATGATATGCCTCTAGTCAATGAAGATTCTGACCACCCAAGTTTACAACTCTCACTCTCCCTTACGTACCCGACTAATCCAACTTTACCTAGTAACACCAACAACAGAAATTACAATTTCAAAAGGGCTGATTTCGTTAATCTATACAATGCGATTTTGGGCGCTGATTGGTCATTGCTTGACAATTACAGTAATATAGATGAGGCTTGTAGTGCCTTTTACGATATCTTATATAACCTATTCGATTTGTACGTGCCTCTAAAAAGTAACAGTAACTATCGTTACCCTATCTGGTTTAATCGTGACCATATTAGCGATATAAAACTAAAGAATCACTACCATTCACGGTATAGGGAGACGAAATCGCGTAATGATTTGAATGCGTTCAGGGAGTTAAGGAGGAAAGTTAAAAACAATTCTAGGTTGCTGTTTAACAAATACTTATCAAATCTGCAATCTTCAATTACTACTGACCCTAAACAATTCTGGCAATTCGTACGTGCAAATAAGAACGACTCAGGCATTCCTGGATCAATTACTAATATTAATGGGGAGATACTGGATCAACCGTCGACCATCGTTGATGCCTTCCAAGAATATTTTCAATCTATTTTTCTTCAATCTTCATCGAAACCATCAACGCCTCTGGATCCACACTCGAATTATCTACCGATTATTGTAAATACAATTTCAGAATCGGAAGTTCTTCGCGAACTAAAAAAGCTTAAAAGTACTTTTACTATCGGCAATGACAGCATACCTGCCTTCTTTTTAAAAGACTGTGCTAGCGTCCTAGCGTGCCCATTAAGCCGTCTTTTCAATTTATCTCTCAACACCTCAACATTCCCTAAAGTCTGGAAGATTGCAAGGCTTGCCCCAGTATTTAAGAAGGGTGACAGATGTTCCATCGAAAATTACAGACCGATTGCCATTATAAATAATTTAGCCAAAGTTTTTGAATCATGCCTTTACCACTCTATCTATCCTCAAATAAAACCCATAATATCTACGGATCAGCACGGTTTTGTTACGAAACGTTCCACTGTCACAAACCTAGCAATCATGACGCAATATTTATCAAGCAATCTTGACAAGAATAAACAGGTGGATGTCATATACACGGACATCTCAAAAGCATTTGACCGTATAGACCATGGAATTCTCCTCCATAAGCTTGATGTTATTGGATTTTCTACGCCTTTACTTTACTTTTTTGAAACATATCTCACTAGCAGAAAGCATTATGTTTCCTACAGAGGCCATACTTCCAGTAATTTTTCACCATCTTCAGGGGTACCCCAGGGAACTAATTTGGGTCCTCTATTGTTTCTACTATTCATGAATGATCTTCCGTTGGTGATTCAATGTCCTAGATTGCTTTTCGCGGATGATTTGAGATTCTACTCCTCCATTGGATGTATCGAGGATTGCGAATTGTTGCAGGAGCAATTGTGTGCCGTTCGAAACTGGTGTGAGCATAATAGGCTGAACCTGAACGTGTCTAAATGCAGGGTGATGAGTTTTTCTCGAAAAATGAACATTATTGCTTATGATTACCATCTTGATAGCTCATTTCTTGATCGTGCTCAATCAATTCTGGATCTGGGGGTGACATTCGATTCTCGTCTCACGTTTTCTGATCACATCAACAATATATGTACTTCGGCTTTACGAATGCTAGGCTTTATTATTAGAATTACACGCCAATTTACAGTGACTGATCCTATTATTACCCTATACTTTTCCTTTGTGCGCTCAAAGTTAGAATATGCATCTGTAATTTGGACTCCTAATTTCAAATATCACATTAAGGCCCTCGAACATGTTCAGAGACGATTCCTAAAATATCTTTACTTCAAAAAACAAGGTGAATACCCCATACAAGGTTTCAGCCATAGAGCACTTTTGGATATGTTCGACTTCGATCCACTAGATGTTAGACGCAATTGCTCTGACCTGAAGTTTCTTTACAATCTATTACATAATAAACTTGATGCACCGGAATTACTTAGCGATATCAATTTCGTCGTGTGCGTTCTATTGTGAAAGATTTAACACCAACATTCAATTTTCATCACCTATATACCGTTTATGCAATAGTTACAATGCGTTATCGGATTCATCCACCGACTTGAATTATGCGCCAATCAACACACTCATTCACAGACGCACTGCCAACTTACATTATTTATAGATTATAACTGCGTAGTTTTATTTACTTTAATTTTAGTCTGCAAATATATATATATGTACATACGTTGAAATTGATGTTTTTGTCCTGTAATTAGATTGTAAATCTGTTGGGCAAATATATTATTATTATTATTATTATTATTATAACTCAAGAAATACATTCAGTAATTGAAAATATCTTTATAAAGAATATTTTAACACAAACATCGATATTACATATAACAAATAATTTAATACAAAGAACGATATTGCATATAACATTACATATTTAGAAATATTATAACTATGTTCAAAATAAGATCCTTCATTGTGTAGACACACATTTATACGTCTTTAGAGAATTGAAAACATTTTGAATCATATCTTCTGTTGCAGCTACGAAACTAAGTCTCCACAATAAACTTATCTTGTTTTTCCGTGGCATTGTCGATTTCAACGCAACCTTAAAATTAATTAAAAATGATAATGATATTCGTATAAAAACAAAAAAAATAACTTACAGTAAGAACAAATTGTGCCTTTTATTGCCTTGAGAAAGACAGTTTCTAATATTCAATTAAACGCAGTAAACCAAGGGAAAAAGAAACGACAAAAAGCTCACATGACTGACAATTATCTATAAATGACAGAATATTGGATTGACAGCCGCGTTAGCGAAGTTATATACAAACTAAATATTCATATTACAACAATGAACATGTGGCAAACTCCTGCTAAAGTTTATATATCGACGACCCGCACGGTCAACCTTTTACGATCCCTCTGTACATGATTTTACGTTAAGTGCAAAATGAAATATTTAAAATTGAAATTAATAAATATGTTTTATGTTTTGGGTGAAAGTAATTGTTTGCTGGCACAAAGATATGCAACCAAAAGTATCCAAATATGCGACTGCCATCGATGAGTGCTTTTCAAAAATTGTTAACAAGATTTGAAAAAACTGGCGTATGAAAAAGGGAGCCGTGTTATTGCTGCCGTAGAAAACAGACGCACAAAAGGTTCTTTTGTTATGCGTGCAAGAAATCCTCGTACAAGCGTGCGTAAACTAGAGTCCTTGATATGAGCAAAAACTTAATAGAACCTTAAAGAAGTTTAAATTCTATGTGTATTATATCAAGATCTTCACAGGAAAGCTTTTATAAATAGGGTGCCTTCCGTAATACGATGTTACACAAAATAAATCATAATCACAAAGTTGTATCTCAAATTTTATTTTGTGATAACTACTTTTAAGAGTAATGATTTTATAATTAGCATTTTTACGCCACTGAGAATCCGCAATTTTTGTTTTATCGTAAATGTATTTGTTTTCATTTTTATAGATTTTAAAAACTAGAAAATATGAACATACTATAAAACCAAAGATTTTTTAGTTTGTTAAATGATAACTTATAATTAATGTGATGCTTGAAAGTAGTTATATGTTCTTCAAGATATTGCGAAAGTTAAGAAGTTTTCAATAACATACATTTAAATACTTCTATTGATGGTTTCCTTTTCAACTGAAGTTATAAATCTAAGTATGTATAACTTTAAAGTAATTTAAAATATAGTCTAAGTTTCATCGCCATTCACACCATCAAAGGGAGTAAAGCAAGGATGCTGTCTGTCCTCCAACCTTTTTAAAATTTACCTGGACGCGGCCTTGAAACATTGGACCAAGAAATGTAGTCCCATGGGAACATGGCTAAATGACAGACCGATACATACGGTACTATTTGCAGATGACCAAATAGTAGTAGCGGAGGATCAACAGGATATGACATACATGTTTATCAAGCTCATAGGAGAATATACTAAGTGGGGCCTGCAGTTAAACATGGAGAAAACCCAATATATGGTCATAGGACGGAAAGGACGGGATATAGAGTTAGACAGCGGATCAGTAAGAAAATGTAAGCCGGTATGAATACCTGGGGGTCACAATAGACGAGGACGGAAGAGACGACAAGGACATAATGAAGAAAATAGGCAGAGCAAAGAATATGAAGAAAGCATTACATCCTACTATGAGGAACAAGAACCTGACGAAAAAGACAAAAACGAACATATTTAAAGCAATCATTGAACCAGTTATGACATATGGGTGATAGACAAAAGAATGAATCAAAGGTTTCTTTCGGCGGAAATGACATATTGGAGAAGATGCTGCGGAATAACTTTATACGATCATGTCAGAATTGAGAACATCAGATATAGAATGGGGGTGAAGGAGACTATTATAGATGCTATAAATGGGAGGCAGCTGAGGTGGTATGGACATCTGCGTCGAATGGAGGAAGAAAGATTACCAAGAAGAGTATGGAATTGGAATCCACCTCAAAGGAATAAACGAGGCAGACCAAGAAGGAGATGGATGGGAAATATAGAAGAAGAAATGAGGAAGAGAGGTCTACGGGAGGAAGAGTGGAACGATAGAGATAAATGGCGCTTAGAATGCGAGACGCGGAAATAACTGCAAAAACTCGCTATATAAAAATAGTCTAAGTATAAAGATAATTTTTTTTTTGACACAGAGCGGCTGCGATGTTTTAACTATTGTTAATTCATGAACCTCCAAACTTTGCATTTCATGAGTTTTTAAATTTTAATAAAAGTTACGTAGTATTTGTAAAAAGGTAATATTGCATACATTTTTAATTGGTAAATTTTGAGGACATTTCAATGACATGTAAATATACAGGATGTTCCATTTATTTTATTTTTAGAATTTCTAACTTTAGCGAATGGTATGTAATTCTAAAGGACATGAAAAGGTATCTCTACTAATTGAGCCCATAAAAGGTATTTCATCATCAGTCGTTATTTCATAGCAACTTTTCAAATGTTGTACAATTTTTAACGAAAAATCGCCATATCTCAGAAACAGTTGAAAATCGACAAGTTGATGTCACTTTAATCAGCTCTTCAAGGCATACCATAAAATGTAAAAGAATGCATAGCATTCTATTTAAAGAAACATAAGTTTGTGTTGGTTCGCCGTTGTGAAACACTCTGTATAAATTGAAATATTTTTAAATTATAGAGCTCATGATTATCTACAATTTTTATATTAAAAATTATTCGCAATCTATATTATTAGATACCAATAATATACTTTGCCGCTCCACTGGGACACCTGGTATATATACTTAACTAAAAATACAATTGTGCGTTTTTGTTACATATTGAACAATTCCTCATTCCAACTCGGTTTTAACAATTCGGACCATTCATTAAATAAATTACATGACAAGCCGATATGAACCTCTTCAATTTTCACGCCGTATATGTGTATTGTGTATAATTTCAGCAGTATATTGTAAATATCTGTTTTTCTATTTCAACGTAGAAACAATAAATGCTGTTATTTATTCAAACAGCACAAATCATCATGCCTGAATATGTAAATTATTTACCCTGCCTTTATAATTTACCTTGTTTATTAATTAACATGTATAGATTGATTTTTATACACTATATTTTTTGGTTAATACTTTAGTTGTGATAATTATAACTTTTATATTACCATGGAATCTGAAAACCACTTCAAGTTGTTTAAAAAGGTTTATTAAAAAAAATATTTTAAATGTTTTTCTGGGATTCAAGGTTTTTATCATGTTCGATTTTATATAAAAAAAAACGTGTTTCACGTAATACAAAGAGGTTTTGCTGTTACTCCAGTTTCACAAGTTTTCTGATCGAATTCTGTTATCTATCCACAATACCTACTCATATTTATTAATTATTTAGGTGGTAGGGGATAAGGGTTATAAAAAAAATTTGTTAGTTTCTCTCTGAGACCATTCAGTGTTGACTTAGAAAGCTATAGAAAACGGTGCTGGATCATAAGTCCTTAAATAAAATATGCACATTTTTAATTCTGACCAATAACAATTTTAGTGGGTTTCTTAATTCTTTGAGATTAATAATAATAATAATAATAATATACGTTTATTAGCATTTTGCTTTAAATTTTACATATTCTTATTTACATATACAAATAGAACTTAACACTTGCATAATAAGGGAGTTTTGAATCTGATTTCATTTATCACATATATTATTACTTCATCTAGCAATCATCGATGTGCTAAGAGGGTAAAACAAAAAAAATACTCTTGTGTAAACCAAATCTTAGGTGACATTTTTTTCTAACCTGACATTTTGAAGCAAGGTTAAGACTTGAAAAATCATTTGAGGCGCTTCTTACAAAAACATCTATCGTACAGAAATTTTAATTTTGCGGTTGGTGTTAATTTAAATCTACGAGGAAAGAATAGAACAGGAGAGATAATAAACTGGTGGGGGAATTGGTATTATTTAGACGGAAGTTACCACTTTAAGGCAGGTCAGTTATGGCAATATTGACCAATCAGAATTTATAAAATGAGTATTTTGAATAACTTGTCACATATCCGGTATGTTTGATTATGTGTTCAGTGGCGTAACATATAAATTCTAGGCATATTTTCTTTTTATGTCTTCTTTAATACAGTTAGAATAAATGTTACTATATTAAAAAGAAAAAACAGATTGAAAAAATAAAGCACTCACGATGTTTCTGTAATTATTATTGGACTAAGAACCTATTTTGAATGATTATCGAGAACATACGAAGTGTACATGTACATACCCAGTACAAAATATTTATCCACGCTTATGCATTGCGGCGGCCATATTGAGTTACCACTTTGGACAAATATTATTATTAAGGAGACTCTCTCCTGTTCTATTCTTTCCTCGTAGATTTAAATAGTTTCGGGAACCCCTAATCAACTAGTGTTCCCGTCTTCTGCAAAAGATACATAGTCCGAAGTTACAGTATAGTAAAGTTTCACTAGTTCTACAAAAACAGCCTTTGTCCATTCGAGATTCTACAGAAACAGCCATAGTCCTGGACAAAGACTGTTTTTGCAGGATATTCTTCTTCCGCAGTAGTTGACCATACACATGTTTCAGACGTTCACAAGTTATAGAGATTTTGTGGTTACAAAATCATCTTCTAGAACAAGCAGTTCGCCTCATGATAGAAGAGGTAAACATCAAAATAGATTTAAGAAAACACCCGAACCTGTTTTATAGGTGACAACATTTCTAGTCAATCTTTTAAAGCACAACAATCTTACTATTCCAGAAGAAAGAATCCCGATAGTTTATATCTACCTGAAACACTTTCTGTAAGAGCTATGTACAAAAATTAAATTTACTATTGAAACAGAAAAGCTTAAACCACAGCAAGGAAGTATTATGTGCATAACGTCTGATTACATGCAAAATTTACCTTTACCTCATATTCTGACTGGTTATGTTTTCTTTTCCAGTCAATTATGGTATTACGTTTTTGGAGTGCACGATTTAGCAACTAATGATGCGGGAGTGTTCGTTTATGACAAAACCATTGGAAGAAAAGGCCAAAATAATGTAACTTCATTGTTTTAACAGCGTAGATATACCCAGTGATGGATATCCTGGTTAAAATAAAAACCTATTTAATGGTTAGATTTTTATACGCATTAGTTCATATACTCAAAGTATTCAAAACCATAACGTATTACTTCCCCATTCTCGTTTACCAAATGATCAAGATTTTAGTTTGATTGAACAAAAAAAAAACAAAAAATTGTCCAGAAGTTCAGGTTGATTGGGATCAACTGATATTACAAGCTATAGAAAAACCTTATTTTTTTAATTTAGTAAAAGTCTAGAAAGAAAACTTTTTTTAACATATCCGAAACTTTAAAATCGTATTTTATGCCAAATCGTAAACCACCAATGAAGATTACTATACAGTTGCGAAATCGAATTAAACTCTGTAACGAACTGGCATTTTCTCCTTTGTATCAAGAGGAAAATCAAATAAAGCCCCAAAAGTTAGCTTCTCTTAGAAATCCTGCTAAGTGTCTGAAAACTCATGAAAATCTAATCCTGAAGAACCAGGTACGAGTTCCGCTGATCCTATTAAGGTGGAAATCGACAACGATGATAATAGTAGTGGCGATGAAGACTAACTAAACATATGCCAAAGTACAGACTTGTCAATTATTTCTACTGAATTAACAAATAAGAAATGAGTTTGTATCCTTAAAAATTATTGTAATAAAATCGTTAGAATTACAGTGTTTTTAATTTTTTTTCCTCCAAAAACAACCATAGACCGTCATATAAAAATGTTAATAATTTTTTGACGGAAAATGAATCAAATTCGAAAGATGAACTGTTTAGTGAAAATGTAATTAAATATTATTTAATTGCAATTGAATTATTGTATTATAAAAAAATATAAGAACGAGAGAACGTTTTCTTTGATTTCCCAAATAAAGCAAATTGGGACCATGGTTGTTTTTGTAAAAAGCGCCTCATATACATAATAAATCTAACTAGAAATATTTTAAAATAAAGTTCTGGTAACAATTGCTTTTATCATTTAAAAAAGTTCTTAAAACATGATAATAAACAACACAATATATTTTATCGATTAAAATATTTTAATTTTAACAAATGTGACTATTTAATTTGTTACACGAAGTAAATTTATTCCATTAATCACATCTTCAATGTAATTATTTATTTAAACTTTACATACAACACTAATTAAAATACAAGTATCGAAATCCATTTTTAAAATGGCGAACAGTAAAAACTACATAAGCGTACTTTTATTTATTCACATCTTGAGTAAGTATGCTTTTTATGTGTTTCATTTTTGATTTTTATATGAGCTCTTTGATAAATTTTCTCTATAACGTATATATTTGCATATAATAAGGTTTATACTTTTATCGCCAACCGTCAGTAAAGCGATGCGTTACCATAGCGTTTTACGGAGGTAAACAAACACTTTATCGTAATGTACAATAAAGTACTTTACCTGCCGCTAATATCTGTCAACGTAGCCATGACTGATGACTTAAAACATAAACCGTTTGTCACTATCATAAACTATTATATCTTTATTTTTAAAATTAACAATTTTCACGATTGGCGCTAATGCACCACGTCAGTAAAGTACCTTTATCGAACTCGTCTTTTACTCGACGCGCTCGCTTCACTCGCTTGGCTCGTAAATCAGACTCGTTCGATAAAGCATCACTTTACTGACTTGGTACATAACTAACTATTATCTTGTGCTTTTAGCTTGATATGCTGTGTCATGATTTTTTCTATTGTCCAACTTGAAATGCTCTCTTCAGTAGATAGATTTCTAAATGTGGAAACTGTGCAAAATCTTGTTTATGAACAACTTTGTGAGCAGCTTTAGATATTTTCTTGCTTCAAGATGACTAATTTTTTTGTATACGTTTCACGTCACGTAGTGTAGTATCTTGTGATAATATTATATTCAAAATATATCAATATTTACTATGAAAATTTGTCACACATTGATCATTTTTACATGTCTCCTTGATAGCATACTTATTTGTGGACCTTATATGTTTAAAATGGAAACGTGACACCTTATTAATGTAATTTAAACGCTTATTTTAAAATCCTTACATACATATTTAAATTTTGTCTTTGTAATCCTATATTTTCCACCTCTTAACATTAACCATATTTTCCCTTTTCCAATTTCACTACAATGAACATTTTTATCCACATAGTACACAAATTTACTATATTTCCTCCTATCTTGTGTCATCTTTTACTCTTCAGTCCATGTTACACCTTGCTTTTTCAAAATGCTGATATGTTCATTGTTCCATGTTTCTTTTGGCCTGCCTCTGATTCTCTTGCCTTGGCTTAGTGCCTCCCATACTTTTTTCTGGTGTACTATTTTTCATCTTAAAGAGGTGATCTCATCAACTGAGTTGTTTTTGTTCTCTACTTTCTCTAGTTACTCTGTTGAATGCTTTTTCCATGTCCATAAAATCAAAGGGTTGCGTTTTCGGAGTCGAAATGAACAACTCGTGCAAATGTTTTGAAACAGTCTGTATATTTATGCACTTAAACTACTACAAATAAATTAACACACGTATTTATTTCTATCACTACTATTTATGTCAGTAATATTTATGTATTTTGTGAACTATGATAAAACTACACTACTCACATTAAACAAACAGCGGAAAGTGTGCGAAGAGAAGCGGTAGCACAACACATACAGCAAAGTGAAAATAAAATAAAAACAACTTGGGCCATTATAAATAATGAATTCCGACTTGGCAAATCAAAACGCTCCAACACAGACACAACGATCAGCTCAAACGAGTTCAATACGTTTTTCTCAGAGATAGGAGATAAAACCATAAAAACAATACCGGGTCCAACACAATTAGCTACTACGCACCTGCGGAAAGCAGGAGATATGATTGCAAATACAATGTTTCTGGGACCAGTGACGGAGGAAGAGGTATTTTTAATTGTTGAAGCACTAAAAAATAAAAGTACAGCTGATATTTATGGCATGTCGGTGCATATGTTAAGGAGGGTACTTCCGGCATTAGCAGCCCCAATAGCAAGCCTTATAAATAGCAGTTGGTAGATCGACGGTGACGGCTCTAGTAAACATGGTGGACCAGATTGCAGAGAGTTTAAATTGTGGTGAGGAAGTGATTCTTTCTACTTGCGATCTGAGCAGGGCGGTCGACACCCAATCAGTCAACACTCTCCTGAAAAAACTATACTGGTATGGAGTGAGAGGACCACCCTTGCAATTTATGGAGTCCTACTTACGCAACAGGGAACAGGTGGTCGTCTGGGATGGAGTGGTATCGGAAGTACGAACAGTAAGCACCGGAATTCCGCAGGGGTCGGTACTGGAACCGGTGTTGTTTATAATTTATGTAAATGACCTTTCGAGCAACGTCGGGGCGGGAAGGGTTAATCAGTTCGCAGACGATACCTCGATACTGACTTCAGCAAAGACCACGGATGAGGTATGGGAAAAAACAGAAAACGCCATGGCAGAAGCGGAAGAATGGTTTGGCAGCAATAACTTAAAGATTAACAAGAGTAAAACCAATCATCTGAAAATATCAAAAAAATCGAACACTTGCACCCAAATAGTTAGGTTCCTGGGAATAGAAATAAACAACAACCCTAAATGGGATTCCCATGTACAAGTATTGCACAATCGTTTAGCATCAGCCATATATCTCATACGAAGAACCAAGCAGGTATCGAATTACCATGCTGCAAGAACTGTGTATTATGCTCACTTCCACTCCAGAGCGTCATAGGGGATACTGGTGTGGGGTTCGTCTGGAGCGACCTTGAAGATATTCTTACAGCAGAAAGAGGCAGTAAGAGCGCTGACCGGGGCTGGATACAGAGACAGCTGTAGATATATTTTTAAATAACACCAAATATTAACCTTACCCTCAATATACATACTCTCCTGTCTTCGTTACGTCCATGGATCCCAAAACAACTTCCAGAGGCACTCTGATATCCACACCTACCCAACAAGAAACCAGAACAAGATGGTGCTACCAACGCAGAACCTGGAGAGGGCCAAAACAGGAACAAATTGCTACGGCATTAGATTCTACAACCATCTGCCGGAATCCATAAGAAGCCTCAACGAAAGGAAGTTTTACCAGTCTGTTAAGAAAATTCTTATGAGAGAGGCCTTTTACACCTCAGAAGAGTTTAAGTTTCAGCTTTAATTATCGTTGATAAATAACAAGAGAAATTTTAATGTAAATTGGGATATAATTTAGCATATTTGATGTAATTATTTTATGATTTGTTTTCTTTTGAATTTTATTATGTTGAACAAACCATTGATAATTGATGTATTATTTGACCTATTATTTGATTGTTTTATTATATATTGACGATTATTGTAAATTTTATTACAAAAAAAATATACTAAAGTTATTTATGTTTATTTTAACTGTTCAGTAAATACTGCGCACGACCGGCGGCATTTATATGTGCAGACAAAAGGTCTAGCAAATTCTGGCTCTCTTCTACCATATTCCAGACTTTCTGTCGCTGACGCAGTATATGAGTGCAGTTGATTTACGACTTGTTTACCGGTACGTTTTTGTCGTCGCTCGGATGTCTGCTTCTCTTTTTTTGTGGGCTTATTTCATTACAAAAGGAACCTTTTTTGTCGTTAGCCAGGATTTGTTACATAATGTCTTTAATTGTGAATACTCGTCCAGTGTTGGTTCTACCATTATCCTAAGCTCTCATTTCAAAATCTGTGCTTTGCTACGTTCTTGTTTGTCTCCTTTCTTGTATACTACTTATCGTCCAATATTTAGAAACTATTTCTTCTTCCCGTGCAATATTACTTATCACCAAAAGTACTTTTATTCCAAGATCTCCCATATTTTTTTAGCATTATCGAAAAATATATTAACATTAAATATCAAATCATAAATTGATTCTTTAAAGACTAACACATTCCTGATTCCAACGCAGAAAAAAATGTAAGAGCATTTTTAGCTCATATACAATATGTATTCATAATTTCATTCAATCACAATGATCGACTAATCGAGAAGGAAAGCTAATCAACTACGGCAAGATTTAGATAAAAGAAACACATAATACCGCATATTCGTCTTGGTCCGGATTGAATAGGGGCGACATCAACTAAAGGATGCCTTTCCGCGTAACCCAATTCATTAGGGAAAAATTGCCCTGGCGTAAATACTAAAGCTCCTTCGACCCAAAAATAAAAATCCCTAGAATAACGAGTGGGTCATGGAAAGAGTAGAATGTGGTTGCCGTCGACGCTAGCGACGCGTAGCGGGATTCTTTTGTTCTTGAACACAATTCGCGATCAAGTGAACATACTTTGTCGCATCCTATCCCGTCACATAAATACTTCTTTTCTTTGTAATAAAATTTCTTTTTAGTTTCTGTCGGCGGCTTCCGCTAGTTTATGAGTGTTTGAGAGTTGTTCCTTTAGTCGGGCACTAATTGCCGTTTGTGTACCTAGAAGCGGGAGTGTCTTTATTTTAATATATTTCTGCGAAAGTTCTAAATAAAATTTGTTATAATGAAGGAAAATCAAGATTAATTTCTTTTATATTTTCTCGACCTATTTGCTCAAGTTAATGAAAATTTATACTGCTCGACAGTACACATGAGTACAATGAAAATGATCACCTCTGTATTGTAATGTAATTTTTTCTTAGACCACAAGTGAAGCGTTTCAGTTACCTTTGTGATCTTCTCGAGCATTTATGGCACCTGTAATTGATTGAGGTTTTATTTACAGCATATTCCTAATTATGACTTGTGCAATTTTTAAAAAAATTAAATAATCTGGAAAAAATTAAATAATCTTGAAACAAGCTGATATCAGCCTCCTGGATATTTGGTATTTTAAACTTATGTTAAGAGCTAGAACAGCGACACAAAACATATGGTTTTTTAACAAGTGTTTAATCAACGAAGTTGTTCCGAAGTATATCCAGTTACAAACGAGAAACAATAGTATTCCCGTCCAAAAAAGTGGCAACAGAGGAAAGATTGGATTAAAGAAGGAAAACTCCAATACAGTAAAAGGGACAATTATTATATCTACTTGAAGGTAATACACTCCGAGTTATCTTATAGACTCTCTAATGTTGAATTTGATGTACTAGATTTTTCAGTTAGATCCCAGATTAACGAAATTATCAACAAAAAATACATCACACAAAAAAAGAAATTACATTTGTTGTTACTGGATAAAAATAAAAAAAATAATATAGTAAATACACATAATACTTTCTCAAGTCACTTATTCTTTCATAGATTTGTTAACCTTAGTCAAGTTTCGTTTAGTAACACAGAATTAACGCTGTTAAAAAAAAGGTTTTAACCACAACATCAAACCATTAGCAAAGAAATCTAATTTAGAACAATTAGCAGCAGAAACAGAATTTGCTCGCCTAAAGGTACCTAATAATACCCTTACTAAATTTGCTACCTCCGACTTGATAAAAAATTCCACTTGCAACGTCACCAAAAATAATTCAGACTATACAAACAAAAGCTTCAACTAATAATTTAATTTTCACCAGGTCTGACAAAGGAAAAACACAAATTATTAGACAAAGATCCAACTAAACAATTTCAAAAAGATATAAAAGCCACCATTAAAAATACCTCCATGCTGTTCAGTGAATTTGAGAAACAACAATTGATTTCAATGAACCCCCAAGCACCTAACCTTTACTCCTTAATTAAATTACATAATTACCCGATTCACCCGGTAGTTTCACACGTCACGGCCCCATCTTATAAATTATCTAAAAAGTTAATATATATTATTTTGATATATTCCAAATTTAAACCTAAACATAGCATTAAAAATTCATATGAATTAATTAATAAATTCAGTAATATAGACTTTAAAAACAATACTAAATTAATTTCCTTTGAGGTGAAAAACCTTTTCCCAAGTATTCCCCCATTAGAAGCAGTACAACTAGTAGAAGAACTACTAATTAAAAATAATACAAATTCTCACATCATTAATGAGATTATAAATTTACTGAAAGTATGTGTACAGCAAAACTATTTTCAATTTAATGGACACATTTACATAGGTAGTGAGTGAGGGTTTAACGATGAGTAATCCCCTAAGCCCTCTACTAGCAGATATTTTTATGGATAATTTAGAATCATTCATAAGTAATAACACTACATTTAATAATGTCCATTTTTGGTATAGGTATATAGACGATATTTTAATAGGCTTTAGGGGTACCAAAAGACAACTAAGTTTATTACATTATTTTATCAATACAATTCACAAGAATATAAAGTTCACTGTTGAAGAAGAGACTAAGAATAGTATCAACTTTCCAGATTTAACACTCTTAAATTCCAATAATAAAATTATTTACAGCATTTACCGCAAAGAGTCACATACAGACATAACTATTCATAACTCGTCATACCATCCTATACAACAAAAAATGGCAGCTTACAATAGCTTAGTACACAGATTAGTGAAGGCCCCCTTATCCCGAGATAACTTTACTAAAGAATTAAATTTAATAAAACAAATTGCACTTAATAATGGTTATGACCCGACCATGATTGATAACTTAGTCTCCAAAAATTTATTATTAAAATCAGTTTCTTTAACATACCCTATGCCAGAACGAAAACATGATAAAGTCTATAGATCATTAACATACATGGGTACATTAAGCGTAAATTTATCCAAACTACTAAAAACACATAATATTAAGAACAATCTATACAAATACATAAAAAACAATAAAGATAGTACAGAAAAAAGACATAAATCAGGAGTCTATAAATTAACTTGTGGGTCTTGTCCGAAGTTCTACATAGGACAAATAGGGAGATCGTTTGAAACTCGCATCAAAGAACATCTGTCATGTTACAAGAAACAAAAAACAGATTCCACATATGCGAACCATTTAAAGGAGGAAGGACATAATTTTAACGAAGATATTTCTGTGTTAGGCGTACAACATAAGAATATAAAATTGACTTTCTTAGAAGCCTTAAATATCAATAAACAAAAAAACTTTTTTTTTTAAATGACCAACTGGATGTAAATAAATCTCCTTTACGTAATTCACATAGTTTTATGAGGGTTTTAACCCACTTACCCCTTTGTTTCCTTTTTTTTCCTTTTTTCTTACCTCCTACAACCGATACACATGATATATACTTTGTAACTTATATTTTTAGTCATTGCTGAAGAAGCCACTGTGTGGTGAAACAATTGTTCAATTTTTAGTTATTAAAGTGTAGTTCAACAAGTCTGTTTTGTTTTATTTACGTTTGTAATCTGGAAAATTTAAATATACTTCAAAAATAAACTTTTTAATTATTATTTGATAAGTTATTTACTTATATACAATGCTAAATTAAGCTGGATTGAAATAAAAAAAACTAACTTTATATGTTTGACGAACCTATTTCGATGCATTTTGTTGTATCAAAACTCGAAATAGCATTTACAAAAAGACCGGTGAGATTTTTTTAAAAACAATAATTTGCTTGATGAGTCAGCACACAATCAGAAATAACTGCTTTCGTAAAGGTGGTAAGTGATATTGCTCAAGAGTTTGTAGGGTGTATATACATTGGGATTTATTTGTAATTACTTTTGTTCGCTAATCATAATATTTTCAACCTGCGAATTTTGCCGGAAACTTATGTCGAATTCAATATTTCTGTATTTTCTTACACTAAAAATGCAAAATTTTGCATTCTCTAATCTGATACCTGCCTTCAAGATGCCAAATGATTTTAGGTGTTCTTGAGGATCGCACGTATTATTAATATCTATCTTTTGGAAGAATTTTGCATGAAACTTGTGTCAAATTCAATATTTCTGTAGTTTTCTACACTAATATGGAAAATTTTGCACTCTCAAAGCTGATATCTACCTTCAAGATGTCAAATGCATTTAGATGATCCTGAGGATCACACGTATTATTAATATCTATCATTTGGTAGAACTTTGCACAAAACTTTTGCCAAATTCAATATTTTTATATTCTCCTACACTAAATATACAAAATTCTGCACTCTCTAATCTGATACCTGCCTTTAAGATGCTAAATGATTCTAGGTGTTATTGAGGATCACACGTATTATAAATATCTATCATTTGGAAGAATTTTGCATAAAACTTCTGCCAAATTCAATATTTCTGTACTTGCCTACACTAAATATACAAAATTGTGCACTCTCTAATCTGATACCTGCCTTCAAGATGCCAAATGATTTTAGGTGTTTCTGAGGATGTATTATTCAGATTCAGCATTCAGATGTTCCTGAGGGTCACACGTATCTATCATTTGGAAGAAGTTTACATAAAACTTCTATCAAGTTCAATATTTCTGTATTTTCCTGCACTAAATAAATTTTGCACTCTCGCATGAAAATAAGATTAAAACATTTCCAAAGAAGTTCAAACGCAATAACCTGTTCAAATATACTCAAACGAAAAAATTATGTTAAATATATTTTTACTTTCTTATACGTAGTGTAAGGAAGTATTGTGATGATGAAAATTTTCGACCTCGAGATTTTTGCAGATGTCCACGTTTTGATGTCCCCTGATACCGAAAAAGTGTCTGTGTGTGTGTGTCTGTCTGTGACCACGATAGCGGTGAAACCGCTATAGATATCGATTCAAAATTTTGTATTTAGTAGTATAATCTCACTCTGGAGAAATGATTAGATTTTCAATAAAATCGGCAGACCGGAAGTAGTAGTTTACTTCAGTGAAAAAATCGAATTTTGCCAATATTCCGTCAACTACTAAGTTTAGACTAATTTATAAAGAATTCATATGTACTTAAAATTGAAATTGCGAACACGTATATTAAAAAAAGTATTTCGAAATTCCTACCGGAATTACTCTTATCGAAAATCAGTTTTTTGCAAATATTTTGCAAGTCATGCTTTTTAGACAGGTACGCTACGAATATAAAAGTATTTAGAACTTAATTTCCAATATCTTTTGTGTAAAAAAAATTTCAAAATTCGGACCGGAAGTATCACTTTTACTCTTACCGAATAACGATTTTTAGCAAATATGTCGTAAATTATGCATTCTATATATATTTATGAAGAGTACATAAGTATTTAGGGTTGGATTTGGAATATTTTTTGTATGAATGAAATTTCAAAATTCGAACCGGAAGTAACACTTTCATACGTATAAGAAAGTCGTGTGGAGGCCACACCTCTTTTTTTAATTTTATTATCATTCTTATGAAATATCTTGCAATTCTTTTGGTCAATGTATTATCAATATTACGATCTGTTTAATTTTTTAAGAACAAACAAATATATTGAACCTACTTTACATATTTACAAAATATTTATATGATATACAACAATTTAACTTTGTCGCAGGATGAAATAATTCGCGTTTAACGAAAAATAGTACTCCCTGAATACACGTTTTCTCCAAATTTTCCATTGCAAATGTGCAAAACGTAAATAAATTCTATTCACAACAGATAATTATTTCGCGTATTTTAGTTGATGCCCTTTTCCCGTAACCCGTTTTTTTCTCTGTATATGTAAAAGTAACAAAGCCATTGTCATCAATTGGTCCGCTAATCGCAGTTTCATCAGGATAATCTCCGGACAGTGACGTCGCGTACAGGGAATGGTTTATGTGACAGTTGGGGGTTTGTTCGCCGCGAGCAAATCAAATTTACATTGATGTGACGTGAACGATATGCAAATTTACGGCTACCATGAAGTCCTGCAAAATAAAATTACACTTTAATTTTAATCAGACGCTTAACTTTAAAATGATACGATAAAATCGTGAGGGTCGTAAAAATTTACATATTCAGAAATGTCGGTTATAAAAAGAAACAATCGTAATATTCATTAGTCCCAATTAAAATTTTGCGCTTGATTAATCGTATATTTACCGAAGCTCGAAAGAATTTCTGCCGTGTTATTACAATGAATGTACAATATAAACAAGTGAGTAAAATTTACATTTTATGGTTGCTTTTAATAATCTTTGATCATGTGTATGTAGATTAATGTTGGTATATCACCTAGAAAAGAGTTTAGATTTTATAAATTAAAAAAGTATTATCAGACTCTAATCTGTTTTCTTACTTCAAACATCGCCAACATACAATAGAATTACCAACTTCTGTATGTAAATATATATTGAACTAATAATACAGAGGAGTGTTATTTTTAACACTTAATTTTTTAATAGGTTATAATGCCCCACGTTGGGCGCCAAATGAACTAATAATTGAGCTGAGATATATTTTAATATCACCAAAGCCCCATGTTGGGCCAGCCAAATGAACTAGTAATACTGATGAGTGTTATTTTTAACATTTAATTTTTTAATAGTGCCCATGTTAACATATTTTTATAACCTTTATTATAAATAATATAAATATTCCACGTTCTGGACGATCAAATGTACTCGTAATTGCTAAGTGTTGTTTTCAACACTTAGTATTATTATGTGTAATAGTATCCCAAATTCGGGCGTTTAAATGTATTAGTATTTGAGGATTAGAATATCTATATAAGATTTCCTAAACTCTGTATTCAAGTACTAAATGAATTAATATTTTGCTCTATAATAAATTCAAATTATGATTACTATTTTTTATGCCTCTGGCTAAACTCAAATAAAACAAATCATAATATTTTTCTCTTTCCTTATTTTTTTATTAAACTGGTAGGACTATATTTTTTAAAAATTATACCAGTATATTACAAATGTGGAAGGGGTTAACGCTCCTATCTACGCCGATGAAAAAAAAGATTTTACTTATAAATTCCTTATTTTATGGGAATTTTTTGCTCTCATTTTCGGGCACTTCTCGGGCGTAAACAGATGTTGCAGTTCACCATATGAATTAGGGCTATTCAGTAAGCCTGTGTTGTTTAGATTATTTCTTTGCTCCCTTGTAACTTCGTCGTAGTTTAAACCGGTCATGTCCGCGCCCTACTTATCATCTTATTACTCACCTTAAAACAATGTTATATCATAAATATCTAATAAAAAAGTAAAAACAACAAAGTGAATATTGCACTGAAATTGTTTCAAGCGAAAATGTGATTTATTGCCCATTATTCTTTATCATCAAAATTATGATCGAAAAACAATGTAGTATAATAATAATAATAAACATTATTAATTAATGGACTCATACCTTCCGCATGATTATTGAAAAATAAAATAAAATGCGAATTAAAATGAAATTATATAATACTTACTTATTGAGAAAGATCGTTAATATATTTGAAATACAAAAATAAAACATTTACCATGATCATAAACTCATGTTACTGTATAGAACTTTGAATACCTCAAGAACAATCCGACACTCTTCGCAAACCTTCTATTTATACGACTTTGCTTCGTACAGTTGGAATGTCATTTACACCTGCCCGGTTAAAACGCGACAATGTCTGTGTTTGAAGTGTTGCGATTCTACGCTAGATGTGACGAGTGGTTTATGACAGTTTTAGAGTATCTATTTGCATTTACAAGCGAAGAGACTTAATCGTCGAAAGTACGACTTTAACTTCTTCCTACGCCTGTTTCCACGTGCCTGTGCAATTGAATTTAAAAGCGACAGGTGAAGCATTCTCGTTAAGCGCTTTTTTACGCCGACTACTTCGATCTGTTGCAGTTAACAAAAAGAGAAGAGATAAACACTTTGAAAGCTAAACTTGTTTTTCTATTTTATTACATAAATAGAGACTAACTTAGATTCTAATCGTGAATTACTTGATTTGATTTGAAAGGGAGAGGTAGAAGAGAGTATTTGTAAATTGTGTTGGTTAATTGATAATCTACAGGGGGCATTAAAACGCTACGGATAGGCTGCCGATATCGAAATGTTATTATAGGTTAATAATTAAACAGGAGTTTAGTGTGTGGTCTGATCCACAGCAATTGATTGGGGAATATTTTGAAACGAAATTATTGTCTGTCTATTGAATTTCACCGGTTACTCTTAGCTTTTGCTTTTTAAAATTTTGGTTCCGTTATAGGACGTGAGGTTTGAATCTAGGCTAGCTTAGAGGACTCATGTTCATATCTTTCCGGTTAAGGTTTCTTCATTGTATGTCAGAAGAAAAATCACATCAGCGATCATGGTTTGCTATTCTTCATTTAAACTTCGACTATGGAGCGATTCAGCACATGTGATGGCTATACAACTAACAACTGTTAAGCACTATAGCTCCTACTATCAGCAAACAGCTCCATCCAACACATGAAACTGGAGTAGTGTACTTAGGAGAGTTCTGGCGCCTCCTCCCCCTCTCACCCAGCTCCCCCTCACCCCCTCGCCCTAGTGGCGCCCTCTGCCAACCCAACTGATGTAGCGCCCCCTCGCGGTCGCCAACCCAACTAAAAATTGCAGATTTCATCATTACCAACCCAACTAAAATTGCAGATTTCATCATTACCAACCCAACTAAAAATTGCAGATTTCATCATTACCAACCCAACTAAAATTGCAGATTTCATCATTACCAACCCAACTAAAATTGCAGATTTCATCATTACCAACCCAAATAAAAATTGCAGATTTCATCATTACCAACCCAATGTGGCGCCCTCTGACGGCCACTAACCAAACTAAGAAATGGCAGATTTCATCATTACCAACCCAATGTGACGCCCTATCACAGCCACTAACCAAGAAATGGCATCTCTCATGATTACCATAATGCAGCATCCTCTCACGGTCACTAGCCAAACTAAGGTGACGTCAGACAAAATGGCGGACCATCAAGATGGTCTTTGTTTCTAGAGAATTCCTGAATAAATTACCAGGCTTGCTATCGCGCTTCTCAATGTACTTCAAACAGGTCTAAACATGTTTCCAGCGGAAACCGCAACGGCTGTCTGCTTCTGTGATAGCCGCATGCTTGAAATGTATATCTCACTTATAAAATAAAATAAAACAAACAATATATTTTTAAGAAAACAATTTATTTATTATTATTCATAAATTAACAATATTATTTTAAATTAACATTATCTACAAGTTTCATGACCTCAAAGTCATAGTAAAGCGAATTATAGCTAATATGTAGCACTTCCATCATAAGGAAAGCGTTAAATGAATTACAATGATCAACAAGTAATTTTGATACATTCGTATATAAATCTCCAGTTAATGCCATGCAGGCGGTTAAGATCATTTTATAAAATGTTATGAAATTACTATTTACTAAAAATTCTAATTTACTCTTAATGAGCAGTCGCAAATTAAACAAATTGCTATAGGTATCGGAGGACAATACCAGTTGCTGATTGCGACTGCTTAATACAATTACGCTAGTATCTCTAAATGTTGACGTTCGAATTTGATGATTCGTACTGCAACCCTCCGTCTTACAAAATTCTTCCCACTCGTCCAATGTGAAGAATACGCAGCTTGCAGGCGATCGAATCTGGATGATGGGCACGAATCCAGCAGCCGGACTAAGGCCGATATTCACCCATTTCGAACCGCATTTGTTGAGGAAGTATGATGACTGCCCAATCAGTTGTTTTTCCTTAACGATATTATCATCAATCATTTTAAGTGAATCGTCAATAAATTCATTATAAGTTTCTGAAAAGAATTAAAAAATATATAGATATAAGTTTATGTACATAATAATTTTGTATTCTTACTAGCTTCCATTTTAATCTTAGAGGTTAAAGAATATGTGTGAACTCGAATGCAAACAAACTAATACTGATTTAGTGGGAGAAAATTACAGTGAGAAGCAAACAAAAAAGGGTGGGGGGTACTTACCCAATTTGAGGCGGTAGAGCAGCTGCACCCGAGGCATGTGCAGCGACCATCTAAGGAGCTGGTGAGTCGATTTTATAATGCCCCCAGGCGAGAGTATGAATGCCATCCTCATCAATCCGACGTTTATCATCGTGAGGTGATAGGCTCAATTTATTCTGCTTGACGGTATAAATCTCATGTAGTTTGATTTGAAAAAGATTTTGCTCTCTTAATAAAATATCATTGTTCAATAAACAGTGCTTGTAATCTGCCAGACTAATCTCATCCCGCACAACGTTCTTTTTAACACCCTTAACCTTTTTAATCTCCCTACCCTCAACCTCTAAGGCATACATTTTTGCGCGCAATCCGACAAATTCACTCATTATATTACCCGCATTTTCGTCTTTAAATAAACCTAAAACAGCCTTGTTTTGAGGTGCTATGTTGTAGACATTATTTGCCGAAAAGTTCGATGTATCGAATTTTGATATATTTTTTTTCATGTCGCTGTATATATCATCTGTCTCTACTTTTAGGATAAAACTATCCGTATCCATATAACACAGACGAACCTTTTCTGCATACACGCGTCTCAAAAAATTGTGGAAAAAGTCATACATCAGGTGCTTTGATAGCTCCAAGACGGAGAAGCCGATATAAATAGGTTTATTATATACAACTTTCAGCTTCCCCATCTGGACAGCCACAAAGTTTTCGGAAAAAATACTAATACTTTTAAAATTCGGTTTCGCGATTAAACTACCAGCCCCGCGACTTTTGCCATGGTCCTCCCAACGTGTGACCAATTTGACTTCTACTCGCTTGTCAACATTCTCCATGGTTTTACCATATACGGAGTTGTTCATAAGCTTATAGAAGTCCTTTTCAAAATCGTTCCTAGCATGCTGACGTAGGCTGGTGTTTAGGTCGATATAAGTTTGAAGCCAGTTTGACTGGTTGAATTTTAAAACGCGGTGAATTTTGGTGATTATAAGGCCGAAATGTAATGCTTGCTTTAACGTTTGATAGTGTATGACATATTTCTCTTTGTTCTGTAAATTCGCGATCAACTTTTTATACTGAAATTTAGACGTGGGAGGCACCATGTTTTCGGGCAGAAAAGGAAGGTCGTTATGCTCATCGTGCAAAGTTACAGGGTACGTGACATCTACCTCCAAAAAATAGCCAATCGGCGAATCATCAGCGACCCCAGATATATTTAGATTGTCAATTTCATCCTGACTAGCCCAACTGAACCCACCGAATGGTAGATACTGCGACATTGCCCACCCGTACAAATTGTTCGCGTCCCAATAAGCTAAATACGAGCTAGGAGCACTCGCATCATAATTAGGCATATACTTATTATTTGCCGTAGCGTGCCGCAATGATATTTGACACAACCCACCCCTGATACTCTGCTTAACAAAATGATGCATGTCGATGTCTATGAGTAGCTCCAGCTCAATTTTGGTATGCTTCAACATAGCATCCCAAGACAAGCCCGGGCTGGTGTAATATTGAGCCGGATCCAAACTGTATGTATCCCGACAAATTTTCCTGAAATTTTCAAAAATATCTGCCAAAAGTAAAACGTCTGATTTTAAATATAAGTTTGAGTACTCTAATAAATTTTGACATCCAAACGTATTCCATACAGTTTGCGCATGTTGATATTCAACATCCGAAATATCAACATTCGTTAATGAATTAAAAAAATCGCGTTTTGCCGGTAAGGTCGATTCGTTCAATCGCCCAAAGGTATCTATGTATTGATAGGGGAATACACCCTTCTTTCTAATTAAATGGAAATGTGAATCTAGTGGGAACGCCCGCCTAACATTGACAAAGTCTTGCGGGCTCAAATTTTGTGCAAGCTTATCGATAGAAGACGCCATGAATCGAAAACTATCTAAAAACCGTAGTTTTATATAAATATTTTTTTTCTCGCCCGATTTTTTATCTGTGTAGTCACCAACCAAAACTTTCGCGCTGAAACTGATATATCTTTCTTTATTAATAGGAATTACGTCAATATCTAAATTTTGTTGTGCCAAATCTCTTAAAAATAGATGGCTATCATACCCGCTCAAATTGTGAAAATAGATAGGGACAAATTTCGGAATTTTGAAGTTTAGATTACAATTAGAATGAGCGGCCCCTCGAAACGCTCCCGTAATGTGGCAGTGATCTCTCACTCTATCTCCGTTGAGAGACAGCTCACAAATGTGGCAAATCACGGCCTCATTATATAATTTTCGCTCGCTATTATTTAAAGTTTTCATCGGCACGATAGTCTTTAAATAGTTTTCATAGATTAGCCTAACATCTTCTATCAATTTTTGGACAAACACCGTTGAGCAATCTAAACCGGCATACGTGACAAATTTATTCAACTTTGCATCAAACGAACATACAATCTGATATGCAAAACTATATGGAACGTGTTTGAATGTTTTATTCGTATACGAACTAGCTGGATCACGGCTGCATGTGTGAATCGGTTGGAGAATACTTTCAAAATCCGCATAAACGACGAACGGAACGGACATCTTCTTATGATGACTATCGAAACGTAAAATATTTTCGGGCAGCATATCGCCAAATTTTGTTTTACGCGCGTCGGTTGAGGGTAGTACCGTATACACATGGTTGCAATCGTGTTGTTGATGGGCGCTTAATTTTTCTGATGTTCTGAAATTAATTAAACACCCATCACAGATGTAAGTCTCACCATTGTGGTTATTGATTTGAGATGAGACTAGCCTGGACAGATTTTTAATTAAAACATAATGTGATCTTTTTCCATCATCAATTAGGAGTAAATTGATGTGGATATCTTTTCTGTTTTTCGTGAAATGAATTGGCCCCACCACCTCATGATTTTTTGTTCCATCATTAATAGCCAAACCGTAAACGTTAATACTTAAATTGTTCATATTCTCAATTTTTGAAATATCTTTAATTTTAACCGGGAATTGAATACCTTCTAAATTTAGGACGCTGGAGTAATGAGGATAACTACTAACTCTATCTACACTCATGTTTGCCGGGTGGAGTGCTGCTACAAGCGACCAACACAAGCATGCATCATCCGAGTTCTGAATATTGATGCATGCTTTCTTGTTTCGAATAGAGGGTGGTAGTTCCAAATAAGATGATCCCCCAAGAGGTTGGTAGCTGTTGATGTTAACCTCTAAATGCGAGACCATCTTAAGTGTCCAATTGCTCCCCCTATCCGAAATCTCTTCAGCTTTCGATTTTATGATGGCAGCAGCCTGATCAAAAACATCCTCTAAGTCTGAAGACTCGGTGACAATGACGTACCGAGTATTGAAGGACTTTAAGTCGACTATTTCCTCATCAGCTACGGTTTTAGCATAATGAGCAAATAGCTCTAACTGTACCTTAATACCCGATACGACCTTGGCTAGAACATCGTTAATCAGGCCGCACACTTTCATTTTCAAATTCGATAAAAAATTTGTGATGTCAGCACTCTCATCACCTAAAATTTTGTAACTCGCGACCCGGCTTTTAAATGAGGAATTAATTTTGAACACTCCATCCGGCAGCATAAATGTATTATTATTCAAATGCTGCTGTGTGCGAAGATGCCCCCTATACAGAGAATTATTAGGGAACATCAACCCACAACAGCTTCTCTGAGGCGCATCTCGACTGGTAGATGGCGCAGCATCCACAGGTCTATTAGAACTTGTGGATGGTGTAACATCTACTTTGGCCACCTTCTTAGGTGGTCCCGCAACATGCTCACATGTATCCGCACCCTCTCCACAAATACCGCAAACAAAATTGCGGTGGAGGGTATTCACATGCCGCTTCATGTTGTCGCGCCGGGTGAAGGATTTTCCGCAAATGATGCAATTCATTCTATGAAAAACAAATTAAAAATAATTAATATAATAAATTTAAAAGAATAAAAAGCTATTGAAACCCAATTTTTAATATATCTAAATTGCTAATTTATTTGACTGATTCGCTAGCCTTATAATTGAGAAAAACAATTTTTAAAAGTTCTATAAAATTTTAGAGTGGTAGAAAAACTATGATCCGCGCATATTTAACTAAAAATACCTGTATTATTGAGAATTTATTGATAAAACCCTATAAAATAATCAATTTAATAATATAAATTTACGCACCTAAAAATTTAAAAAAGAAAAAAAAAACAATATAAAGAAGCTACTAAATACAAATAAAATACTTTGAAGTACCCTGGATAATTGTATATAAAAATAATATTCAATAAAATATTAATAAAATATACACCATTAAATTATTTAAAAAATAACCTTATAATTGAGAAAAAACAATTTTTAAAAATTCCTATAAAATTTTAGAGTAGTAGAAAAACTATGATCAGCGTATATTTAACTAAAAAATACTTGTATTATTGAAAATTTATTGATAAAACCCTTTAAAACCTTATAAAAATTAAAAAAAAAAGAAAGAAAAACAATATAAAGAAGCTACTAAATACAAATAAAATACTTTGAAGCACCCTGGATAATTGTATATAAAAATAAAATATTAATAAAATATTAATAAAATATATACCATTAAATTATTTAAAAAATAACCTTATAATTGAGAAAAAACAATTTTTAAAAGTCCCATAAAATTTTAGAGTAGTAGAAAAACTATGATCAGCGTATATTTAACTAAAAAATACTTGTATTATTGAAAATTTATTGATAAAACCCTTTAAAACCTTATAAAAATTAAAAAAAGAAAGAAAAACAATATAAAGAAGCTACTAAATGCGTATAAAATACTTTGAAACACCCTGGATTAATTGTATATAAAAATAAAATATTAATAAAATATATACCATTAAATTATTTAAAAAATAACCTTATAATTGAGAAAAAACAATTTTTAAAAAGTCCTATAAAATTTTAAAACTAATGTAAAATATTGCAAGTTAATATTATATAAATTAGGCTTTCTAAATACCTTGTAGTAAAACACAAACAAGCACTAAAAAAAACGATGTTGACTCTTCGAAGATACTGATTATAATGAAATTAAAGATGTCGATCTACGCATATATAGATACTCATTCGTGACGTATACATCCATCTGCGTCAGGTTCCCACACCAATTGATATGTTAATCAATTAGAGAAAACCCTTTTTTACCACACGCATGCACATATGCGTGTGACCGGAGGCAATTAAGCGCGGCTGCATTCCGTTCCAATGGGTGACTGTGTGTGGTCCATGTACAGCTGCGACGACCCTTTTTTTCCGACACGCATACGTATATCCGTGTGAACGGAGATAATTAAGAGTTGCTGCATTCTGGTCCCACGCTCGAACCGTGTTTTAAGGAATGCACTTAAATTTTTAGCGTTGCATACCTGCATCGAATGGTTGCTGTCCGGGTGGCCCTTTTTTAGGGCAGGTGATGGTTAATTAATGTAAATGTATAAAAAATCTCTCGCTTACATACCTACCTCGGATTGGTGCCGTCTCGGCGGTCCTTTTATACATGTATAGACATGTTTATACGTATACTATTTTGCTATATTATTATTAATATGTATAGGTGGATTGAAATAAAAATAATAAGGTTAAAATAATTCTTTATTTTTTAGATAATTGCATAGAGTTATAATATTATTTTGCGTGCATATACATTCTTCATTAGTTTTATTATTATGATAAAAACAATGATTGACATTTTTAATAAGCTTTGGTACATCATTAAAATATTCCAAGTTAATTATGTCAATATCAACATATTGCTTAAGTAGCTCCTTTTTTTGATGTCCTTTAACATACACTCTATTATATGAGTTACAGATATTTTTTAACAAGTTAATAATGTCCTTAAAATAAACATAACCAGTAGAGTATTCTATATTTAAATAATTATTTTCAAGCCATCGAACGGTCCTCTGGTCTTTCTTCGATAATAGATGGAATTCAATGCTAGGTTTAAATAAAAAATGGATGCTCCTTTCTCCGTCACTTATGCTCATCTCTTTTGGATCGAAATGTTGAATCGCATAACCTTGTATGTCTATAATAAGGAATGATTGAAGTTGATCTCGAGTGTCAATTGCACCTCTTTTAGCCATGAGGTCTCGCGATTGACTGAATGTTATATAATTTTCTTAACAGTGCCTGTCAGTGCACTATATTCAACGACACAATCTTGTAAAATTAACAATAAACAAGAGGTGTCCTTTTTATACTTAATTTATTCTTCAAGTCTTAAGTTTTATGAGCAATGTTATAAATTTATGGAATTTTTGCTTATAAATTAATAGAATTTTGTCCCTGCTTAAGTAGGTACAATTTGTACCGTGTTTTGTTATATGTGGTTTCATCATGAACGAGGGCAATAACAATCAAGACTAAACACCTAGAATTAAATGCTAATTATGTAAAAATGCTTAAAATATTATTGTTATACTTGAAGAAATAGAATTTTTGAATGACTATCCCTAATAACCAATAAATAGGTAGCATATGCAGGGAAAAATACCAACACATGTGGAAAAAGATTGAACAGACAACTTAAGAACTAAAGTCGAGATATTATTTTGATTAAAAAATTAAAGCGAAACAATTAGATACAAATTTTAAAAACAAAGTGAACTATATACTATACAAAAGCAATTAAAACCCGGTATTTAATATTAAATCGTCGTTTACCATCACAGAAAAATAGTGTATTATAAGGAGAAAAAATTAGATTTTAGCTCGAGGTAATTTATTACATCGAGCTAAAATCTAATACTTTTTTCTTTGTATAATACACTATTTTTCTGTGATGGTAAACGACGATTTAATATTAAATACCGGGTTTTAATTGCTTTTGTATAGTATATAGTTCACTTTGTTTTTAAAATTTGTATCTAATTGTTTCGCTTTAATTTTTTAATCAAAATAATATCTCGACTTTAGTTCTTAAGTTGTCTGTTCAATCTTTTTCCACATGTGTTGGTATTTTTCCCTGCATATGCTACCTATTTATTGGTTATTAGGGATAGTCATTCAAAAATTCTATTTCTTCAAGTATAACAATAATATTTTAAGCATTTTTACATAATTAGCATTTAATTCTAGGTGTTTAGTCTTGATTGTTATTGCCCTCGTTCATGATGAAACCACATATAACAAAACACGGTACAAATTGTACCTACTTAAGCAGGGACAAAATTCTATTAATTTATAAGCAAAAATTCCATAAATTTATAACATTGCTCATAAAACTTAAGACTTGAAGAATAAATTAAGTATAAAAAGGACACCTCTTGTTTATTGTTAATTTTACAAGATTGTGTCGTTGAATATAGTGCACTGACAGGCACTGTTAAGAAAATTATATAACATTCAGTCAATCGCGAGACCTCATGGCTAAAAGAGGTGCAATTGACACTCGAGATCAACTTCAATCATTCCTTATTATAGACATACAAGGTTATGCGATTCAACATTTCGATCCAAAAGAGATGAGCATAAGTGACGGAGAAAGGAGCATCCATTTTTTATTTAAACCTAGCATTGAATTCCATCTATTATCGAAGAAAGACCAGAGGACCGTTCGATGGCTTGAAAATAATTATTTAAATATAGAATACTCTACTGGTTATGTTTATTTTAAGGACATTATTAACTTGTTAAAAAATATCTGTAACTCATATAATAGAGTGTATGTTAAAGGACATCAAAAAAAGGAGCTACTTAAGCAATATGTTGATATTGACATAATTAACTTGGAATATTTTAATGATGTACCAAAGCTTATTAAAAATGTCAATCATTGTTTTTATCATAATAATAAAACTAATGAAGAATGTATATGCACGCAAAATAATATTATAACTCTATGCAATTATCTAAAAAATAAAGAATTATTTTAACCTTATTATTTTTATTTCAATCCACCTATACATATTAATAATAATATAGCAAAATAGTATACGTATAAACATGTCTATACATGTATAAAAGGACCGCCGAGACGGCACCAATCCGAGGTAGGTATGTAAGCGAGAGATTTTTTATACATTTACATTAATTAACCATCACCTGCCCTAAAAAAGGGCCACCCGGACAGCAACCATTCGATGCAGGTATGCAACGCTAAAAATTTAAGTGCATTCCTTAAAACACGGTTCGAGCGTGGGACCAGAATGCAGCAACTCTTAATTATCTCCGTTCACACGGATATACGTATGCGTGTCGGAAAAAAAGGGTCGTCGCAGCTGTACATGGACCACACACAGTCACCCATTGGAACGGAATGCAGCCGCGCTTAATTGCCTCCGGTCACACGCATATGTGCATGCGTGTGGTAAAAAAGGGTTTTCTCTAATTGATTAACATATCAATTGGTGTGGGAACCTGACGCAGATGGATGTATACGTCACGAATGAGTATCTATATATGCGTAGATCGACATCTTTAATTTCATTATAATCAGTATCTTCGAAGAGTCAACATCGTTTTTTTTAGTGCTTGTTTGTGTTTTACTACAAGGTATTTAGAAAGCCTAATTTATATAATATTAACTTGCAATATTTTACATTAGTTTTAAAATTTTATAGGACTTTTTAAAAATTGTTTTTTCTCAATTATAAGGTTATTTTTTAAATAATTTAATGGTATATATTTTATTAATATTTTATTTTTATATACAATTAATCCAGGGTGTTTCAAAGTATTTTATACGCATTTAGTAGCTTCTTTATATTGTTTTTCTTTCTTTTTTTAATTTTTATAAGGTTTTAAAGGGTTTTATCAATAAATTTTCAATAATACAAGTATTTTTTAGTTAAATATACGCTGATCATAGTTTTTCTACTACTCTAAAATTTTATGGGACTTTTAAAAATTGTTTTTTCTCAATTATAAGGTTATTTTTTAAATAATTTAATGGTATATATTTTATTAATATTTTATTAATATTTTATTTTTATATACAATTATCCAGGGTGCTTCAAAGTATTTTATTTGTATTTAGTAGCTTCTTTATATTGTTTTTCTTTCTTTTTTTTTTAATTTTTATAAGGTTTTAAAGGGTTTTATCAATAAATTTTCAATAATACAAGTATTTTTTAGTTAAATATACGCTGATCATAGTTTTTCTACTACTCTAAAATTTTATAGGAATTTTTAAAAATTGTTTTTTCTCAATTATAAGGTTATTTTTTAAATAATTTAATGGTGTATATTTTATTAATATTTTATTGAATATTATTTTTATATACAATTATCCAGGGTACTTCAAAGTATTTTATTTGTATTTAGTAGCTTCTTTATATTGTTTTTTTTTTCTTTTTTAAATTTTTAGGTGCGTAAATTTATATTATTAAATTGATTATTTTATAGGGTTTTATCAATAAATTCTCAATAATACAGGTATTTTTAGTTAAATATGCGCGGATCATAGTTTTTCTACCACTCTAAAATTTTATAGAACTTTTAAAAATTGTTTTTCTCAATTATAAGGCTAGCGAATCAGTCAAATAAATTAGCAATTTAGATATATTAAAAATTGGGTTTCAATAGCTTTTTATTCTTTTAAATTTATTATATTAATTATTTTTAATTTGTTTTTCATAGAATGAATTGCATCATTTGCGGAAAATCCTTCACCCGGCGCGACAACATGAAGCGGCATGTGAATACCCTCCACCGCAATTTTGTTTGCGGTATTTGTGGAGAGGGTGCGGATACATGTGAGCATGTTGCGGGACCACCTAAGAAGGTGGCCAAAGTAGATGTTACACCATCCACAAGTTCTAATAGACCTGTGGATGCTGCGCCATCTACCAGTCGAGATGCGCCTCAGAGAAGCTGTTGTGGGTTGATGTTCCCTAATAATTCTCTGTATAGGGGGCATCTTCGCAC